>CM068351.1:16555035-17155035 GCA_034769755.1 Odontamblyopus lacepedii
GTGTGTAGTACTAGAGTACATGTGCGTAGTACTAGAGTTAAGTACATGTGTGTAGTACTAGAGTTAAGTAAATGTGTTTAGTACTAGAGTTAAGAACATGTGTGTAGTACTAGAATACATGTGTGTAGTTCTATAGTTAAGTACATGTGTGTAGTAGTAGAGTACATGTGTGTAGTACTAGAGTTAAGTATATGTGTGTAGTACTAGAGTTAAGTACATGTGTGTAGTACTAGAGTACATGTGTGTAGTACTAGAGTTAAGTACATGTGTGTAGTACTAGAATACATGTGTGTAGTTCTATAGTTAAGTACATGTGTGTAGTAGTAGAGTACATGTGTGTAGTACTAGAGTTAAGTATATGTGTGTAGTACTAGAGTTAAGTACATGTGTGTAGTACTAGAGTACATGTGTGTAGTACTAGAGTACATGTGTGTAGTACTCGAGTTAAGTAAATGTGTGAAGTACTAGAGTACATGTGTGTAGTTCTATAGTTAAGTACATGTGTGTAGTAGTAGAGTACATGTGTGTAGTACTAGACTTAAGTACATGTGTGTAGTAATAGAGTTTACATTTGTGTAGTACTAGAGTACATGTGAGTCGTACTAGAGTTAAGTACATGTGTGTAGTACTAGAGTTAAGTACATGTGTGTAGTACTAGAGTTAAGTACATGTGAGTCGTACTAGAGTTAAGTACAAGTGTGTAGTACTAGAGTACATGTGTGTAGAAGTGGAGTTATGTACATGTGTGTAGTACGAGAGTACATGTGTGTAGTACTAGAGTTAAGTACATGTGTGTAGTACTGGAGTACATTTGTGTAGTACTAGAGCACATGTGTGTATTACTAAAGTTAAGTGCATGTGTGTAGTACTAGAGTTAAGTACATGTGTGTAGTACTAGAGTACATGTGTGTAGTACGAGAGTACATGTGTGTAGTACTAGAGTTAAATACATGTGTGTTGTACTCGAGTTAAGTAAATGTGTGAAGTACTAGAGTACATGTGTGTAGTCCTATAGTTAAGTACATGTGTGTAGTAGTAGAGTACATGTGTGTAGTACTAGAGTTAAGTACATGTGTGTAGTAATAGAGTTTACATTTGTGTAGTACTAGAGTACATGTGAGTCGTACTAGAGTTAAGTACATGTGTGTAGTACTAGAGTTAAATACATGTGTGTAGTACTAGAGTTAAGTACATGTGTGTAGTACTAGAGTTAAGTACAAGTGTGTAGTACTAGAGTACATGTGTGTAGAACTAGAGTTAAGTACATGTGTGTAGTCCGAGAGTACATGTGTGTAGTACTAGAGTTAAGAACATGTGTGTAGTACTAGAATACATGTGTGTAGTTCTATAGTTAAGTACATGTGTGTATTAGTAGAGTACATGTGTGTAGTACTAGAGTTAAGTATATGTGTGTAGTACTAGAGTTAAGTACATGTGTGTAGTACTAGAGTTAAGTATATGTGTGTAGTACTAGAGTTAAGTACATGTGTGTAGTACTAGAGTACATGTGTGTAGTACTAGAGTACATGTGTGTAGTACTCGAGTTAAGTAAATGTGTGAAGTACTAGAGTACATGTGTGTAGTACTAGTATACATGTGTGTAGTTCTATAGTTAAGTACATGTGTGTAGTAGTAGAGTACATGTGTGTAGTACTAGAGTTAAGTACATGTGTGTAGTAATAGAGTTTACATTTGTGTAGTACCTGAGTACATGTGAGTCGTACTAGAGTTAAGTACATGTGTGCAGTAGTAGAGTACATGTGTGTAGTACTAGAGTTAAGTACATGTGTGTAGTAATAGAGTTTACATTTGTGTAGTACTAGAGTACATGTGAGTCGTACTACAGTTAAGTACATGTGTGTAGTACTAGAGTTAAGTACATGTGTGTTGTACTAGAGTTAAGTACATGTGTGTAGTACTAGAGTTAAGTACATGTGTGTAGTACTAGAGTTAAGTACATGTGTGTAGTACTAGAGTTAAGTACAAGTGTGTAGTATTAGAGTACATGTGTGTAGAACTAGAGTTAAGTACATGTGTGTAGTATTAGAGTACATGTGTGTAGTACTAGAGTTAAGTACATGTGTGTAGTACTAGAGTACATTTGTGTAGTACTAGAGCACATGTGTGTATTACTAAAGTTAAGTGCATGTGTGTAGTACTAGAGTTGAGTACATGTGTGTAGTACTGGAGTACATGTGTGTAGTACGAGAGTACATGTGTGTAGTCCTAGAGTTAAGTACATGTGTGTAGTACTAGAGTACATATGTGTAGTATTAGAGTACATGTGTGTTGTACTAAAGTTAAGTACATGTGTGTAGTACGAGAGTAGATGCCTGTAGTACCAGAGTCAAATACATTTGTGTAGTACTAGAGTACATTTATGTAGTACTAGAGCACATGTGTGTATTACTAAAGTTAAGTGCATGTGTGCAGTACTAGTGTTAAGTAAATGTGTGTAGTACGTGTGTGTGTGTTTTAACAATTTTTTACTTCTAAACTCAGGATTGCGTACATGGTCTCAAAATGCTTATTATGCGCTAAAAAGCAATTTGCGGGCATAAAAAGATGATAACGGTTAGAACTTCAGCATCGAACGAGATAGAACCAAGATTACAAATGTATTTTGTACAGGTCCCAAAGCCCTACTTGCACAGCAAAAAAGGCATTGATAGCTTTTGTAGTTTTTCCACAACTTTACTTATGTTGAGCCAGGATGCATTGTAACGCATAGAAGCCATAGGGCTATCCTGGCCACAAAATTCTATTTATCAGCCTGTTTAAGCTTAAAATCATGTAATTGTAGCATGAGAAGCCTCCACACAGTGTAGTTTAAACGTTTTTACTTCTAAAGTCAGGATTGCATACATTGTCTCAGAATGCTTATTATGCACTCAAAAGCAATTTGCGGGCATAAAAAGATGATAACTGTTATAACTTCAGCATCGAACGAGATAGAACCAAGATTACAAATGTATTTTGTACAGGTCCTAAACCCCTACTTGCACAGCAAAAAAGGCATTGATATCTTTTGTAGTTTTTCCACAACTTCACTTGTTATGTTCAGCCAGAATGCATTGTAACGCATAGAAGCCATAGGGCTATCCTGGCCACAAAATTCTATTTATCAGCATGTTCAAATCTAAAATCATGTATTTTTAGCATGAGAAGCCTCCACACAGTGTAGTTTAAATGTTTTTACTTCTAAAGTCAGGATTGCATACATTGTCTCAGAATGCTTATTATGCACTCAAAAGCAATTTGCGGGCATAAAAAGATGATAACCGTTATAACTTCAGCATCGAACGAGATAGAACCAAGATTACAAATGTATTTTGTACAGGTCCTAAACCCCTACTTGCACAGCAAAAAAGGCATTGATATCTTTTGTAGTTTTTCCACAACTTCACTTGTTATGTTCAGCCAGAATGCATTGTAACGCATAGAAGCCATAGGGCTATCCTGGCCACAAAATTCTATTTATCAGCATGTTCAAATCTAAAATCATGTATTTTTAGCATGAGAAGCATCCACACAGTGTACTTTTAATAAGTTTTACTTCTAAAGTCAGGATTACATACATTGTCTCAGAATGCTTATTATGCGCTCAAAAGCAATTTGCGGGCATAAAAAGATGATAACGGTTATAACTTCAGCATCGAACGAGATAGAACCAAGATTACAAATGTATTTTGTACAGGTCCTAAACCCCTACTTGCACAGCAAAAAAGGCATTGATATCTTTTGTAGTTTTTCCACAACTTCACTTGTTATGTTCAGCCAGAATGCATTGTAACGCATAGAAGCCATAGGGCTATCCTGGCCACAAAATTCTATTTATCAGCCTGTTTAAGCTTAAAATCATGTAACTGTAGCAAGAGAAGCCTCCATACAGTGTAGTTTTAACAGGTTTTTAGTTCTAAAGTCAAGATTGCATACATTGTCTCAGAATGTTTACTTTGCGCTCAAAAGCAATTTGCGGGCATAAAACAATGATAACGGTTATAACTTCAGCATCGAACGGGATAGAACCAAGATTGCAAATGTATTTTATACAGGTCCCAAAGCCCTACTTGCACAGCAAAAAGGGCATTGATATCGTTTGTAGTTTTTCCACAACTTCACTTGTTATGTTGAGCCAGGACATATTGTAACGCATAGAAGCCATAGGGCTATCCTGGACACAAAATTCTATATATCAGCCTGTTTCAGGTTAAAATCATGTAATTTTAGCATGAGAAGCCTCCACACAGTGTAGTTTTAACAGGTTTTTAGTTCTAAAGTCAGGATTGCATACATTGTCTCAGAATGCTGACATGTACTTAATTCTAGTACTACACACATGTACTGAACTATAGTACTACACAAATGTACTCTAGTACTACACACATGTACTTAACTCTAGTATTACACACATGTACTTAACTCTAGTACTACACACATGTACTTAACTCTAGTTTTACACACATGTACTTAACTCTAGTACTACAGACATGTACTTAACTCTAGTACTACACACATATATTGAACTCTAGTACTGCACAGTTGTACTTAACTCTAGTATTACACACACGTACTTAACTCTAGCACTACACTCATGTGCTCCAGTACTACACACATGTTCTCTACACATGTACTACACATGTATTTAACTCTGGTACTACACACAATATATACTTATATATACTAACCCTAACCCTAATCCGAACCCTAACCCTACCCTAACCCTAACCCTAACCCTAACCCCTCACCCTAACCCTAACCCTAAACCCTAACCCTAACCCTTTCTAACCCTAACCCTTTCTAACCCTAACCCTAACTAACCCTAACCCTAACTAACCCTAACCCTAACTAACCCTAACCCCTAACCCTAACCCTACCCAACCCTAACCCTAACCCTAACCCTAACCCTAACCTATACTTAACTCTAGTACTGCACAGTTGTACTTAACTCTAGTATTACACACATATACTTAACTCTGGTACTACACACATGTACTTAACTCTAGTACTACACACATATACTTACCTCTAGTACTACACACGTACTCTAGTACTAAACACATGTACTTAACTTTAGTACTACACACATGTACTCTAGTACTACACACATGTACTTAGCTCTCCTACTCCACACATGTACTCTAATACTACACACATTTACTTAACTCTAGTACTACACACATGTACTCTAGTACTACACACATGTAATCTAGTACTACACACATGTACTTTCCTCTAGTACTGCACACATGTACTGTAGTACCACACACATGTACTTAACTCTAGTACTACATGCATGTCCTCTAGTACTACACACATGTACTTAACTCTAGTACTACACACATGTACTTAACTCTAGTAATACACACATGTATTTAACTCTAGTACTACACACATGTACTCTACTACTACACACATGTACTTAAATCTAGAATTACACACATGTACTTAAATCTAGTACTACACACATGTACTTAACTCTAGTACTACACACATGTATATGTGTCTAGTACTGCACAGTTGTCCTTAATTCTAGTCTTACACACATGTACTTAACTCTAGTACTACACACATGTACTTAACTCTAGTACTACACACATGTATTTAACTCTAGTACTACACACATGTACTCTAGTACTACACACATGTACTTAGCTCTCCTACTACACACATGTACTCTAGTACTACACACATTTACTTAACTCTAGTACTACACACATGTACTCTAGTACTACACACATGTAATCTAGTACTACACACATGTACTTACCTCTAGTACTGCACACATGTACTGTAGTACCACACACATGTACTTAACTCTAGTACTACAAGCATGTCCTCTAGTACTACACACATGTACTTAACTCTAGTACTACACACATGTACTCTACTACTACACACATGTACTTAAATCTAGAATTACACACATGCACTTAAATCTAGTACTACACACATGTACTTAACTCTAGTGCTACACAGATGTATATGTGTCTAGTACTGCACAGTTGTCCTTAATTCTAGTATTACACACATGTACTTAACTCTAGTACTACACACATATACTTAACTCTAGTACTACACACATGCACTTTAGTACTGCACAGATGTACTTAACTCTAGTACTACACACATGTACTCTAGTACTACACACAGGTACTCAACTCTAATACTATGCACATGTACTCTAGTACTACACACATGTACTTAACTCTAGTACTACACACATGTACTCTAGTACTACACACATTTACTTAACTCTAGTACTACACACATGTATTCTAGTACTACACACATGTACTTACCTCTAGTACTGCACACATGTACTCGAGTACGGCAGACACGTACTTAACTCTAGTGCTACACACATGTCCTCTAGTACTACACACATGTATTTAACTCTAATACTGCACAGTTGTACTTAACTCTAGTATTACACACATATACTTAAGTCTAGTACTACACACATGTACTTAACTCTAGTACTACACACATGTATATGTGTCTAGTACTGCACAGTTGTCCTTAATTCTAGTCTTACACACATGTACTTAACTCTAGTGTACTAACTCTAGTACTACACACATGTAACTTGTACTTACTACCTAGTACTACACACATGTATTTAACTCTAGTACTACACACATGACTACACACTTAACTCTAGTACTACACACATGTACTACACTACTGTACTACTACATGTACTCTACACTACACATGTATCTAAACTCTAGTACTACACACATGTACTCTAGTACTACACACATTTACTTAACTCTAGTACTACACACATGTATTCTAGTACTACACACATGTACTTACCTCTAGTACTGCACACATGTACTCGAGTATGGCAGACACGTACTTAACTCTAGTGCTACACACATGTCCTCTAGTACTACACACATGTATTTAACTCTAATACTGCACAGTTGTACTTAACTCTAGTATTACACACATATACTTAAGTCTAGTACTACACACATGTACTTAACTCTAGTACTACACACATGTATATGTGTCTAGTACTGCACAGTTGTCCTTAATTCTAGTCTTACACACATGTACTTAACTCTAGTACTACACACATGTACTTAACTCTAGTACTACACACATGTATTTAACTCTAGTACTACACACATGTACTCTAGTACTACACACATGTTCTTAGCTCTCCTACTACACACATGTACTCTAGTACTACACACATTTACTTAACTCTAGTACTACACGCATGTCCTCTAGTACTACACACATGTACTTAACTCTAGTACTACACACATGTACTCTACTACTACACACATGTACTTAAATCTAGAATTACACACATGCACTTAAATCTAGTACTACACACATGTACTTAACTCTAGTACTACACACATATACTTAACTCTAGTACTACACACATGCACTTTAGTACTGCACAGATGTACTTAACTCTAGTACTACACACATGTACTCTAGTACTACACACAGGTACTTAACTCTAATACTATGCACATGTACTCTAGTACTACACACATGTACTTAACTCTAGTACTACACACATGTACTCTAGTACTACACACATTTACTTAACTCTAGTACTACACACATGTATTCTAGTACTACACACATGTACTTACCTCTAGTACTGCACACATGTACTCGAGTACGACAGACATGTACTTAACTCTAGTGCTAAACACATGTCCTCTAGTACTACACACATGTATTTAACTCTAATACTGCACAGTTGTACTTAACTCTAGTATTACACACATATACTTAAGTCTAGTACTACACACATGTACTTAACTCTAGTACTACACACATGTACTTAACTCCAGTACTACTCACATATACTTAACCCTAGTACTACGCACATGTACTTTAGTACTATACAGATGTACTTATCTCTAGACACATGTACTTAACTTACTAGAGTTAAGTACATGTGTGTAGTACTAGAGTACATGGGTCCCCCGTGCTGCAGACCACCACCTCAGACTCACAGCCGCGCAGCCGCACATACTGCGGTCGGTCAGTCAGGTAGTCCATGGTCCAGGCAGCCAGGTGTTAGCAGCGCTGGCCTTATGGTGTTGAAGGCACTGGAGAAGTCAAAGAACATGACTCTCACAGCGCTCCCGGCAGTCTCCAGGTGGGTGAGTGCCCGCTGCAGCAGGTAGATGACAAAGTCCTCTACCCAGATGTTGGGCCGATAGGCAAACTGCAGCAGGTCCAGGGTGGGGCTCACCACGGAGCGGAGGTGGCTGAGGATCAGTCTCTCCAGGGTCTTCATCAGGTGGGAGGTCAAGGCGACTGGTGTGTAGTGGGCTGGTTCCCTGGCGTGTGGTGTCTTTGGAACTGGAACCACACAGGAGGTCTTCCACAGGACAGGAACCTTCTCCAGGCTGAGGCTCAGGTTGAATATGTGGCAGAGGACCTCACAGAGCTGGTCTGCACAGATCCTCAGCAGCCTGGGGCAGATTCCATCTGGTCTAGCAGATTTCCTCTGTTTCAGTCACCTCAGCTCTCTCCCCACCTGGTCCGGTGTGATGGAGAGGGGGGAGTGAGGGAGGGCCTGGTGTGGAGTGTGGGGGGTGGGGGGCAGACGGGAGCTGGTGCTGAGATCAGTCCGTTTGAAGTGTGTGGGGGAACGGGGGACAGAAGATGAAGTCAGTCCGGGGAGGGGGCAAGTGTCCACTGGCCTGGAGAGGTGTGAAGAGGGGGGAGCTGTTAGAGGGGCAGGGGGGTGGGGTGTGAATCAAACCTGTTGAAGTACAGATTTAATTCATCAGCCCAGAGCTGGTCTCCATCGGCTGCCCCTCTGGCACTCTGTCCAAGTCCAGAGATGGTCTTCAGTCCTCTCCATACTTCCCTCACATTGTTCTGGGCCAGCTTCTCCTCCATCTTCTTCCCATGGTCCTTCTTGGCCTGCCATATTCTCCTCTGGAGCTCCCGCTGGACCCTTCTCTGCTCCTCTCTATCTCCGGAGTTGAAAGCCCTCTTCTTCTGATTCAGGAGGGCTTTAAGCTCAGGAGTGACCCAGGGGTGGTTATTGGAGAAGCACCGTACCCTCCGTGTTGGCACAGTGCTCTCCACACAGAAGTTGATATAGTCTGTGATGCAGTGGGTCAGGCCATCAATGTCCTCTCCATAAGAGCTGCTGAACATGTTCCAGTCTGTGGTCTGGAAACAGTCCCTCAGACTCTCACTGGCCGCTTCAGTCCACCGCTTCACTGACACCTTCTGCGCGGGTCCTCTTCGCACCTTTGGTGTGTATTGGGGGAGCAGATAGACGATGTTATGGTCCGATCGTCCGAGCGGGGGGAGGGGGACAGAGGTGTATGCCTCCTTTGTATTTGCATACAGCAGGTCAAGAGTCCTATTGTCCCGTGTGGGACACGTAACGTACTGCGTGAATGTGGGGAGAGTGGCGGAGAGAGAGGTGTGATTGAAGTCACCGTTGATCAGGAGCAGGGCGCGCGGATGGCATCAGAGTCACGGTGCTGTGGAGCGGCTCACAGGCCGCCGCAGCGTCGGCCGAAGGCGGGATGTAAACACAGAACACAATCACATGTGAGAACTCCCTCGGGAGGTAGCAAGCAGGTCCGGGGTGCACAGCTGTTGTTTCACGTGCACGTGTGCCGGGTGGCACCAGCGCTCGCTCACATACACCGCCAGTCCGCCTCCCTTTTTCTTGCCGCTCCCCACGGCAGTACGG
Source organism: Odontamblyopus lacepedii (assembly GCA_034769755.1). Classification (NCBI taxonomy): domain Eukaryota; kingdom Metazoa; phylum Chordata; class Actinopteri; order Gobiiformes; family Gobiidae; genus Odontamblyopus; species Odontamblyopus lacepedii. Next base: position 16,564,742 of record CM068351.1, read on the forward strand.
TCCGCGCGCCTCAGGGTGAATCCGTCCAGGGAGATTACATAGTCCGATGTTTTCTCATTCAACCACGTCTCGGTGAAACACATCAGGCTGCTGTCCCGGTATTCTCTCTGCTGCCGGGTCAGCGCAGTGAGCTCCTCGCTCTTGTTGGAGATGGAGCGGACGTTTCCCATAATTACCGACGGTAAAAATGATCTCCGCTTCTTGCGTCCACCTCTGCAGCCTCTTCTTTTCCTCCGTATGTCCACTGAAACGTCAGGTTTCTCAGCGTAGAGTAAAGAAGGGCCGCGTAGGGCGAGGAGGGCCTCCCGTGCGTAAGTGGTGCGCTCCGAGCCGCGGTTGGATGAGTTCCCCGATGCAGATCCGCAAAGTGCGAGAAACACTACAGTTAACAAGAAAACTGTAGTCAAAGTAGGCTTCCCATGTGCAGAACTGCACAATGTTCCACGTACTGTACACAAAAACAAAAGAGATGTCTATAAAAACTAAAAAGAGAAAAAGAAGGAAAAGAGGGTTCGGAGCGTCAGGGACACGCAGCAGGTCACCCAGCGCCATCTTGAAAGATATGTGTGTAGTACTAGAGTTAAGTACATGTGTGTAGTACTAGAGTACATGTGCATAGTACTAGAGTTAAGTACATGTGTGTAGTACTAGAGTACATGTGTGTAGTACCAGAGTTAAATACATGTGTGTACTACTAGAGTTAAGTACATGTGTGTAATTCTAGAGTTAAGTACATGTGTATAGTACTAGAGTTAAGTACATGTGTGTAATACTAGAGTTAAGTACAACTGTGCACTTCTAGAGTTAACTATATGTGTGTAGTACTAGAGTTAAGTATATGTGTGTGGTACTAGAGTTAAGTACATCTGTGTAGTACTAGAGTTAAGTAAATGTGTTTAGTAGTAGAGTAAATGTGTGTAGTTCTCGAGTTAATTATATGTGTGTAGTACTAGAGTTAAGTACATGTGTGTAGTACTAGAGTACATGTGTGTAGTACTAGAGTACATGTGTTGTACTAGAGTTAAGTACATCTGTGTAGTACTAAAGTACATGTGTGTAGTACTAGAGTTAAGTATATGTGTGTAGTACTAGAGTTAAGTACATGTGTGTAATTCTAGAGTTAAATACATGGGTATAGTACTAGAGTTAATTACATGTGTGTAATACTAGAGTTAAGTACAACTGTGCACTTCTAGAGTTAACTATATGTGTGTAGTACTAGAGTTAAGTATATGTGTGTAGTACTAGAGTTAAGTCCATGTGTGTAGTACTAGAGTTAAGTAAATGTGTTTAGTACTAGAGTTAAGAACATGTGTGTAGTACTAGAATACATGTGTGTAGTTCTATAGTTAAGTACATGTGTGTAGTCGTAGAGTACATGTGTGTAGTACTAGAGTTAAGTATATGTGTGTAGTACTAGAGTTAAGTACATGTGTGTAGTACTAGAGTACATGTGTGTAGTACTCGAGTTAAGAACATGTGTGTAGTACTAGAATACATGTGTGTAGTTCTATAGTTAAGTACATGTGTGTAGTAGTAGAGTACATGTGTGTAGTACTACAGTTAAGTATATGTGTGTAGTACTAGAGTTAAGTACATGTGTGTAGTACTAGAGTACATGTGTGTAGTACTAGAGTACATGTGTGTAGTACTCGAGTTAAGTAAATGTGTGAAGTACTAGAGTACATGTGTGTAGTTCTATAGTTAAGTACATGTGTGTAGTAGTAGAGTACATGTGTGTAGTACTAGACTTAAGTACATGTGTGTAGTAATAGAGTTTACATTTGTGTAGTACTAGAGTACATGTGAGTCGTACTAGAGTTAAGTACATGTGTGTAGTACTAGAGTTAAGTACATGTGTGTAGTACTAGAGTTAAGTACATGTGAGTCGTACTAGAGTTAAGTACAAGTGTGTAGTACTAGAGTACATGTGTGTAGAAGTGGAGTTATGTACATGTGTGTAGTACGAGAGTACATGTGTGTAGTACTAGAGTTAAGTACATGTGTGTAGTACTGGAGTACATTTGTGTAGTACTAGAGCACATGTGTGTATTACTAAAGTTAAGTGCATGTGTGTAGTACTAGAGTTAAGTACATGTGTGTAGTACTAGAGTACATGTGTGTAGTACGAGAGTACATGTGTGTAGTACTAGAGTTAAATACATGTGTGTTGTACTCGAGTTAAGTAAATGTGTGAAGTACTAGAGTACATGTGTGTAGTCCTATAGTTAAGTACATGTGTGTAGTACCAGAGTTAAATACATGTGTGTACTACTAGAGTTAAGTACATGTGTGTAGTACTAGAGTTAAGTACATGTGTGTAGTAATAGAGTTTACATTTGTGTAGTACTAGAGTACATGTGAGTCGTACTAGAGTTAAGTACATGTGTGTAGTACTAGAGTTAAATACATGTGTGTAGTACTAGAGTTAAGTACATGTGTGTAGTACTAGAGTTAAGTACAAGTGTGTAGTACTAGAGTACATGTGTGTAGAACTAGAGTTAAGTACATGTGTGTAGTCCGAGAGTACATGTGTGTAGTACTAGAGTTAAGAACATGTGTGTAGTACTAGAATACATGTGTGTAGTTCTATAGTTAAGTACATGTGTGTATTAGTAGAGTACATGTGTGTAGTACTAGAGTTAAGTATATGTGTGTAGTACTAGAGTTAAGTACATGTGTGTAGTACTAGAGTTAAGTATATGTGTGTAGTACTAGAGTTAAGTACATGTGTGTAGTACTAGAGTACATGTGTGTAGTACTAGAGTACATGTGTGTAGTACTCGAGTTAAGTAAATGTGTGAAGTACTAGAGTACATGTGTGTAGTACTAGTATACATGTGTGTAGTTCTATAGTTAAGTACATGTGTGTAGTAGTAGAGTACATGTGTGTAGTACTAGAGTTAAGTACATGTGTGTAGTAATAGAGTTTACATTTGTGTAGTACCTGAGTACATGTGAGTCGTACTAGAGTTAAGTACATGTGTGCAGTAGTAGAGTACATGTGTGTAGTACTAGAGTTAAGTACATGTGTGTAGTAATAGAGTTTACATTTGTGTAGTACTAGAGTACATGTGAGTCGTACTACAGTTAAGTACATGTGTGTAGTACTAGAGTTAAGTACATGTGTGTTGTACTAGAGTTAAGTACATGTGTGTAGTACTAGAGTTAAGTACATGTGTGTAGTACTAGAGTTAAGTACAAGTGTGTAGTATTAGAGTACATGTGTGTAGAACTAGAGTTAAGTACATGTGTGTAGTATTAGAGTACATGTGTGTTGTACTAAAGTTAAGTACATGTGTCTAGTACTAGAGTACATGTGTGTAGTACGAGAGTACATGTGTGTAGTACTAGAGTTAAGTACATGTGTGTAGTACTAGAGTTAAGTACATGTGTGTAGTACTAGAGTACACGTGTGTAGTACTAGAGTACACGTGTGTAGTACTAGAGGTAAGTAAATGTGTGTAGTACTAGAGTACATGTGTGTAGTATTAGAGTACATGTGTGTTGTACTAAAGTTAAGTACATGTGTCTAGTACTAGAGTACATGTGTGTAGTACGAGAGTACATGTGTGTAGTACTAGAGTTAAGTACATGTGTGTAGTACTAGAGTTAAGTACAAGTGTGTAGTACTAGAGTACATGTGTGTAGAACTAGAGTTAAGTACATGTGTGTAGTACGAGAGTACATGTGTGTAGTACTAGAGTTAAGTACATGTGTGTAGTACTAGAGTACATTTGTGTAGTACTAGAGCACATGTGTGTATTACTAAAGTTAAGTGCATGTGTGAAGTACTAGAGTTAAGTACATGTGTGTAGTACTAGAGTACACGTGTGTAGTACTAGAGTACACGTGTGTAGTACTAGAGTACATTGCGTACATGTGTAGTACTAGAGTACATGCTTATGAAAAGCAACATGTTGTAGGAGTAAAAAGATGAGTCGTATTTCAGAGTGACATGTGTCAGAGAGTTACAAATAGAGTACATGTATTTTGTACTAAGTACAGCAAAAGTAGTACTAGAAATACATGTGTGTAGTATAGAGTTAGCCAGGATGCATGTAGCATAGTAAGCCATGTAGTATAGAGTACATTAAGTACATGTGTAGTACTAGAGTTAGTAGTTAAGTACATGTGTGTATTAATGTGATTTAAGTGACATGTGTGTAGTATAGTGGAAGTTACAAATGTAGTACGTTAGTACTGTGTGTAGTACATTAAGTGGCATGATGTAGTTTTCACATAGTTATACATGTGTGTAGTTACCTGAGTACATAACTAGAGTTAAGTACTAGTGTAGTAATAGGCCACAAAATTCTAGTTTATCAGCATGTGTGAGTCACTAGAGTTAAGTACATGTGTGTAGTTTAGCATGAGTTACACATGTGTGTAGTAATAAGTTTACATTTGTGTAGTAGTTATACTGTGAGTCGTATTACAGTTAAGTACATGCTACTAGAGTTAAGTGTAGTGTGTACCGTTGTACTAGAGCTAATACATGTGTGTAGTACTAGAGTAAAGTACAAGTGTGTAGTAGAGTACATGTGTGTAGAACTAGAGTTAAGTACATGTGTAGTATTAGAAGTACATGTGTGTTGGTAATGTAAGAAGTTAGTACATGTGTCTATTACTAGAGTATAATGTGGTAGATACGAGTACATGTGTGTAGTACTAGAGTTAAGTACATGTGTGTAGTACTAGAGTTGGAGTACAAGTGTAGTACTAGAGTACATGTGTGTAGAACTAGAGTTAAGTACATGTGTGTAGTCCAGTACATGTGTGTAGTACTAGAGTTAAGTACATGTGTGTAGTACTAGTGTTCATGTGTGTAGTACTAGAGCACATGTGTGTATTACTAAAGTTAAGTGCATGTGTGTAGTACTAGAGTTAGCAGGTACATGTGTAGTACTGGAGTACATGTGTGTAGTACAGTACATGTGTGTAGTCCTAGAGTTAAAGTACATGTGTGTAGTACTAGAGTACATATGTGCATTAGAGTACATGTGTGTTGTACTAAAGTTAAGTACATGTGTGTAGTACGAGAGTAGATGCCTGTAGTACCAGAGTCAAATACATTTGTGTAGTACTAGAGTACATTTATGTAGTACTAGAGCACATGTGTGTATTACTAAAGTTAAGTGCATGTGTGCAGTACTAGTGTTAAGTAAATGTGTGTAGTACGTGTGTGTGTGTTTTAACAATTTTTTACTTCTAAAGTCAGGATTGCATACATTGTCTCAGAATGCTTATTATGCACTCAAAAGCAATTTGCGGGCATAAAAAGATGATAACCGTTATAACTTCAGCATCGAACGAGATAGAACCAAGATTACAAATGTATTTTGTACAGGTCCTAAACCCCTACTTGCACAGCAAAAAAGGCATTGATATCTTTTGTAGTTTTTCCACAACTTCACTTGTTATGTTCAGCCAGAATGCATTGTAACGCATAGAAGCCATAGGGCTATCCTGGCCACAAAATTCTATTTATCAGCATGTTCAAATCTAAAATCATGTATTTTTAGCATGAGAAGCCTCCACACAGTGTAGTTTAAACGTTTTTACTTCTAAAGTCAGGATTGCATACATTGTCTCAGAATGCTTATTATGCACTCAAAAGCAATTTGCGGGCATAAAAAGATGATAACGGTTATAACTTCAGCATCGAACGAGATAGAACCAAGATTACAAATGTATTTTGTACAGGTCCTAAACCCCTACTTGCACAGCAAAAAAGGCATTGATATCTTTTGTAGTTTTTCCACAACTTCACTTGTTATGTTCAGCCAGAATGCATTGTAACGCATAGAAGCCATAGGGCTATCCTGGCCACAAAATTCTATTTATCAGCATGTTCAAATCTAAAATCATGTATTTTTAGCATGAGAAGCCTCCACACAGTGTAGTTTAAATGTTTTTACTTCTAAAGTCAGGATTGCATACATTGTCTCAGAATGCTTATTATGCACTCAAAAGCAATTTGCGGGCATAAAAAGATGATAACCGTTATAACTTCAGCATCGAACGAGATAGAACCAAGATTACAAATGTATTTTGTACAGGTCCTAAACCCCTACTTGCACAGCAAAAAAGGCATTGATATCTTTTGTAGTTTTTCCACAACTTCACTTGTTATGTTCAGCCAGAATGCATTGTAACGCATAGAAGCCATAGGGCTATCCTGGCCACAAAATTCTATATATCAGCCTGTTTAAGCTTAAAATCATGTAATTTTAGCATGAGAAGCATCCACACAGTGTACTTTTAATAAGTTTTACTTCTAAAGTCAGGATTACATACATTGTCTCAGAATGCTTATTATGCGCTCAAAAGCAATTTGCGGGCATAAAAAGATGATAACGGTTATAACTTCAGCATCGAACGAGATAGAACCAAGATTACAAATGTATTTTGTACAGGTCCTAAACCCCTACTTGCACAGCAAAAAAGGCATTGATATCTTTTGTACTTTTTCCACAACTTCACTTGTTATGTTCAGCCAGAATGCATTGTAACGCATAGAAGCCATAGGGCTATCCTGGCCACAAAATTCTATTTATCAGCCTGTTTAAGCTTAAAATCATGTAACTGTAGCAAGAGAAGCCTCCATACAGTGTAGTTTTAACAGGTTTTTAGTTCTAAAGTCAAGATTGCATACATTGTCTCAGAATGTTTACTTTGCGCTCAAAAGCAATTTGCGGGCATAAAACAATGATAACGGTTATAACTTCAGCATCGAACGGGATAGAACCAAGATTGCAAATGTATTTTATACAGGTCCCAAAGCCCTACTTGCACAGCAAAAAGGGCATTGATATCGTTTGTAGTTTTTCCACAACTTCACTTGTTATGTTGAGCCAGGACATATTGTAACGCATAGAAGCCATAGGGCTATCCTGGCCACAAAATTCTATATATCAGCCTGTTTCAGGTTAAAATCATGTAATTTTAGCATGAGAAGCCTCCACACAGTGTAGTTTTAACAGGTTTTTAGTTCTAAAGTCAGGATTGCATACATTGTCTCAGAATGCTGACATGTACTTAATTCTAGTACTACACACATGTACTGAACTATAGTACTACACAAATGTACTCTAGTACTACACACATGTACTTAACTCTAGTATTACACACATGTACTTAACTCTAGTACTACACACATGTACTTAACTCTAGTTTTACACACATGTACTTAACTCTAGTACTACAGACATGTACTTAACTCTAGTACTACACACATATATTGAACTCTAGTACTGCACAGTTGTACTTAACTCTAGTATTACACACACGTACTTAACTCTAGCACTACACTCATGTGCTCCAGTACTACACACATGTTCTCTACACATGTACTACACATGTATTTAACTCTGGTACTACACACAATATATACTTATATATACTAACCCTAACCCTAATCCGAACCCTAACCCTACCCTAACCCTAACCCTAACCCTAACCCCTCACCCTAACCCTAACCCTAACCCTAACCCTAAACCCTAACCCTAACCCTTTCTAACCCTAACCCTTTCTAACCCTAACCCTAACTAACCCTAACCCTAACTAACCCTAACCCTAACTAACCCTAACCCCTAACCCTAACCCTACCCAACCCTAACCCTAACCCTAACCCTAACCCTAACCCTAACCCTAACCCTAACCTATACTTAACTCTAGTACTGCACAGTTGTACTTAACTCTAGTATTACACACATATACTTAACTCTGGTACTACACACATGTACTTAACTCTAGTACTACACACATATACTTACCTCTAGTACTACACACGTACTCTAGTACTAAACACATGTACTTAACTTTAGTACTACACACATGTACTCTAGTACTACACACATGTACTTAGCTCTCCTACTCCACACATGTACTCTAATACTACACACATTTACTTAACTCTAGTACTACACACATGTACTCTAGTACTACACACATGTAATCTAGTACTACACACATGTACTTTCCTCTAGTACTGCACACATGTACTGTAGTACCACACACATGTACTTAACTCTAGTACTACATGCATGTCCTCTAGTACTACACACATGTACTTAACTCTAGTACTACACACATGTACTTAACTCTAGTAATACACACATGTATTTAACTCTAGTACTACACACATGTACTCTACTACTACACACATGTACTTAAATCTAGAATTACACACATGTACTTAAATCTAGTACTACACACATGTACTTAACTCTAGTACTACACACATGTATATGTGTCTAGTACTGCACAGTTGTCCTTAATTCTAGTCTTACACACATGTACTTAACTCTAGTACTACACACATGTACTTAACTCTAGTACTACACACATGTATTTAACTCTAGTACTACACACATGTACTCTAGTACTACACACATGTTCTTAGCTCTCCTACTACACACATGTACTCTAGTACTACACACATTTACTTAACTCTAGTACTACACACATGTACTCTAGTACTACACACATGTAATCTAGTACTACACACATGTACTTCCCTCTAGTACTGCACACATGTACTGTAGTACCACACACATGTACTTAACTCTAGTACTACACGCATGTCCTCTAGTACTACACACATGTACTTAACTCTAGTACTACACACATGTACTCTACTACTACACACATGTACTTAAATCTAGAATTACACACATGCACTTAAATCTAGTACTACACACATGTACTTAACTCTAGTACTACACACATATACTTAACTCTAGTACTACACACATGCACTTTAGTACTGCACAGATGTACTTAACTCTAGTACTACACACATGTACTCTAGTACTACACACAGGTACTTAACTCTAATACTATGCACATGTACTCTAGTACTACACACATGTACTTAACTCTAGTACTACACACATGTACTCTAGTACTACACACATTTACTTAACTCTAGTACTACACACATGTATTCTAGTACTACACACATGTACTTACCTCTAGTACTGCACACATGTACTCGAGTACGACAGACACGTACTTAACTCTAGTGCTAAACACATGTCCTCTAGTACTACACACATGTATTTAACTCTAATACTGCACAGTTGTACTTAACTCTAGTATTACACACATATACTTAAGTCTAGTACTACACACATGTACTTAACTCTAGTACTACACACATGTACTTAACTCTAGTACTACTCACATATACTTAACCCTAGTACTACGCACATGTACTTTAGTACTATACAGATGTACTTATCTCTAGACACATGTACTTAACTTACTAGAGTTAAGTACATGTGTGTAGTACTAGAGTACATGGGTCCCCCGTGCTGCAGACCACCACCTCAGACTCACAGCCGCGCAGCCGCACATACTGCGGTCAGTCAGGTAGTCCATGGTCCAGGCAGCCAGGTGTTAGCAGCGCTGGCCTTATGGTGTTGAAGGCACTGGAGAAGTCAAAGAACATGACTCTCACAGCGCTCCCGGCAGTCTCCAGGTGGGTGAGTGCCCGCTGCAGCAGGTAGATGACAAAGTCCTCTACCCAGATGTTGGGCCGATAGGCAAACTGCAGCAGGTCCAGGGTGGGGCTCACCACGGAGCGGAGGTGGCTGAGGATCAGTCTCTCCAGGGTCTTCATCAGGTGGGAGGTCAAGGCGACTGGTGTGTAGTGGGCTGGTTCCCTGGCGTGTGGTGTCTTTGGAACTGGAACCACACAGGAGGTCTTCCACAGGACAGGAACCTTCTCCAGGCTGAGGCTCAGGTTGAATATGTGGCAGAGGACCTCACAGAGCTGGTCTGCACAGATCCTCAGCAGCCTGGGGCAGATTCCATCTGGTCTAGCAGATTTCCTCTGTTTCAGTCACCTCAGCTCTCTCCCCACCTGGTCCGGTGTGATGGAGAGGGGGGAGTGAGGGAGGGCCTGGTGTGGAGTGTGGGGGGTGGGGGGCAGACGGGAGCTGGTGCTGAGATCAGTCCGTTTGAAGTGTGTGGGGGAACGGGGGACAGAAGATGAAGTCAGTCCGGGGAGGGGGCAAGTGTCCACTGGCCTGGAGAGGTGTGAAGAGGGGGGAGCTGTTAGAGGGGCAGGGGGGTGGGGTGTGAATCAAACCTGTTGAAGTACAGATTTAATTCATCAGCCCAGAGCTGGTCTCCATCGGCTGCCCCTCTGGCACTCTGTCCAAGTCCAGAGATGGTCTTCAGTCCTCTCCATACTTCCCTCACATTGTTCTGGGCCAGCTTCTCCTCCATCTTCTTCCCATGGTCCTTCTTGGCCTGCCATATTCTCCTCTGGAGCTCCCGCTGGACCCTTCTCTGCTCCTCTCTATCTCCGGAGTTGAAAGCCCTCTTCTTCTGATTCAGGAGGGCTTTAAGCTCAGGAGTGACCCAGGGGTGGTTATTGGAGAAGCACCGTACCCTCCGTGTTGGCACAGTGCTCTCCACACAGAAGTTGATATAGTCTGTGATGCAGTGGGTCAGGCCATCAATGTCCTCTCCATAAGAGCTGCTGAACATGTTCCAGTCTGTGGTCTGGAAACAGTCCCTCAGACTCTCACTGGCCGCTTCAGTCCACCGCTTCACTGACACCTTCTGCGCGGGTCCTCTTCGCACCTTTGGTGTGTATTGGGGGAGCAGATAGACGATGTTATGGTCCGATCGTCCGAGCGGGGGGAGGGGGACAGAGGTGTATGCCTCCTTTGTATTTGCATACAGCAGGTCAAGAGTCCTATTGTCCCGTGTGGGACACGTAACGTACTGCGTGAATGTGGGGAGAGTGGCGGAGAGAGAGGTGTGATTGAAGTCACCGTTGATCAGGAGCAGGGCGCGCGGATGGCATCAGAGTCACGGTGCTGTGGAGCGGCTCACAGGCCGCCGCAGCGTCGGCCGAAGGCGGGATGTAAACACAGAACACAATCACATGTGAGAACTCCCTCGGGAGGTAGCAAGCAGGTCCGGGGTGCACAGCTGTTGTTTCACGTGCACGTGTGCCGGGTGGCACCAGCGCTCGCTCACATACACCGCCAGTCCGCCTCCCTTTTTCTTGCCGCTCCCCACGGCAGTACGGTCCGCGCGCCTCAGGGTGAATCCGTCCAGGGAGATTACATAGTCCGATGTTTTCTCATTCAACCACGTCTCGGTGAAACACATCAGGCTGCTGTCCCGGTATTCTCTCTGCTGCCGGGTCAGCGCAGTGAGCTCCTCGCTCTTGTTGGAGATGGAGCGGACGTTTCCCATAATTACCGACGGTAAAAATGATCTCCGCTTCTTGCGTCCACCTCTGCAGCCTCTTCTTTTCCTCCGTATGTCCACTGAAACGTCAGGTTTCTCAGCGTAGAGTAAAGAAGGGCCGCGTAGGGCGAGGAGGGCCTCCCGTGCGTAAGTGGTGCGCTCCGAGCCGCGGTTGGATGAGTTCCCCGATGCAGATCCGCAAAGTGCGAGAAACACTACAGTTAACAAGAAAACTGTAGTCAAAGTAGGCTTCCCATGTGCAGAACTGCACAATGTTCCACGTACTGTACACAAAAAACGAAAGAGATGTCTATAAAAAACTAAAAAGAGAAAAAGAAGGAAAAGAGGGTTCGGAGCGTCAGGGACACGCAGCAGGTCACCCAGCGCCATCTTGAAAGATATGTGTGTAGTACTAGAGTTAAGTACATGTGTGTAGTACTAGAGTACATGTGCATAGTACTAGAGTTAAGTACATGTGTGTAGTACTAGAGTACATGTGTGTAGTACCAGAGTTAAATACATGTGTGTACTACTAGAGTTAAGTACATGTGTGTAATTCTAGAGTTAAGTACATGTGTATAGTACTAGAGTTAAGTACATGTGTGTAATACTAGAGTTAAGTACAACTGTGCACTTCTAGAGTTAACTATATGTGTGTAGTACTAGAGTTAAGTATATGTGTGTGGTACTAGAGTTAAGTACATCTGTGTAGTACTAGAGTTAAGTAAATGTGTTTAGTAGTAGAGTAAATGTGTGTAGTTCTCGAGTTAATTATATGTGTGTAGTACTAGAGTTAAGTACATGTGTGTAGTACTAGAGTACATGTGTGTAGTACTAGAGTACATGTGTTGTACTAGAGTTAAGTACATCTGTGTAGTACTAAAGTACATGTGTGTAGTACTAGAGTTAAGTATATGTGTGTAGTACTAGAGTTAAGTACATGTGTGTAATTCTAGAGTTAAATACATGGGTATAGTACTAGAGTTAATTACATGTGTGTAATACTAGAGTTAAGTACAACTGTGCACTTCTAGAGTTAACTATATGTGTGTAGTACTAGAGTTAAGTATATGTGTGTAGTACTAGAGTTAAGTCCATGTGTGTAGTACTAGAGTTAAGTAAATGTGTTTAGTACTAGAGTTAAGAACATGTGTGTAGTACTAGAATACATGTGTGTAGTTCTATAGTTAAGTACATGTGTGTAGTCGTAGAGTACATGTGTGTAGTACTAGAGTTAAGTATATGTGTGTAGTACTAGAGTTAAGTACATGTGTGTAGTACTAGAGTACATGTGTGTAGTACTCGAGTTAAGAACATGTGTGTAGTACTAGAATACATGTGTGTAGTTCTATAGTTAAGTACATGTGTGTAGTAGTAGAGTACATGTGTGTAGTACTACAGTTAAGTATATGTGTGTAGTACTAGAGTTAAGTACATGTGTGTAGTACTAGAGTACATGTGTGTAGTACTAGAGTACATGTGTGTAGTACTCGAGTTAAGTAAATGTGTGAAGTACTAGAGTACATGTGTGTAGTTCTATAGTTAAGTACATGTGTGTAGTAGTAGAGTACATGTGTGTAGTACTAGACTTAAGTACATGTGTGTAGTAATAGAGTTTACATTTGTGTAGTACTAGAGTACATGTGAGTCGTACTAGAGTTAAGTACATGTGTGTAGTACTAGAGTTAAGTACATGTGTGTAGTACTAGAGTTAAGTACATGTGAGTCGTACTAGAGTTAAGTACAAGTGTGTAGTACTAGAGTACATGTGTGTAGAAGTGGAGTTATGTACATGTGTGTAGTACGAGAGTACATGTGTGTAGTACTAGAGTTAAGTACATGTGTGTAGTACTGGAGTACATTTGTGTAGTACTAGAGCACATGTGTGTATTACTAAAGTTAAGTGCATGTGTGTAGTACTAGAGTTAAGTACATGTGTGTAGTACTAGAGTACATGTGTGTAGTACGAGAGTACATGTGTGTAGTACTAGAGTTAAATACATGTGTGTTGTACTCGAGTTAAGTAAATGTGTGAAGTACTAGAGTACATGTGTGTAGTCCTATAGTTAAGTACATGTGTGTAGTACTAGAGTACATGTGTGTAGTACGAGAGTACATGTGTGTAGTACTAGAGTTAAATACATGTGTGTAGTAATAGAGTTTACATTTGTGTAGTACTAGAGTACATGTGAGTCGTACTAGAGTTAAGTACATGTGTGTAGTACTAGAGTTAAATACATGTGTGTAGTACTAGAGTTAAGTACATGTGTGTAGTACTAGAGTTAAGTACAAGTGTGTAGTACTAGAGTACATGTGTGTAGAACTAGAGTTAAGTACATGTGTGTAGTCCGAGAGTACATGTGTGTAGTACTAGAGTTAAGAACATGTGTGTAGTACTAGAATACATGTGTGTAGTTCTATAGTTAAGTACATGTGTGTATTAGTAGAGTACATGTGTGTAGTACTAGAGTTAAGTATATGTGTGTAGTACTAGAGTTAAGTACATGTGTGTAGTACTAGAGTTAAGTACATGTGTGTAGTACTAGAGTACATGTGTGTAGTACTCGAGTTAAGTAAATGTGTGAAGTACTAGAGTACATGTGTGTAGTACTAGTATACATGTGTGTAGTTCTATAGTTAAGTACATGTGTGTAGTAGTAGAGTACATGTGTGTAGTACTAGAGTTAAGTACATGTGTGTAGTAATAGAGTTTACATTTGTGTAGTACCTGAGTACATGTGAGTCGTACTAGAGTTAAGTACATGTGTGCAGTAGTAGAGTACATGTGTGTAGTACTAGAGTTAAGTACATGTGTGTAGTAATAGAGTTTACATTTGTGTAGTACTAGAGTACATGTGAGTCGTACTACAGTTAAGTACATGTGTGTAGTACTAGAGTTAAGTACATGTGTGTTGTACTAGAGTTAAGTACATGTGTGTAGTACTAGAGTTAAGTACATGTGTGTAGTACTAGAGTTAAGTACAAGTGTGTAGTATTAGAGTACATGTGTGTAGAACTAGAGTTAAGTACATGTGTGTAGTACGAGAGTACATGTGTGTAGTACTAGAGTTAAGTACATGTGTGTAGTACTAGAGTACATTTGTGTAGTACTAGAGCACATGTGTGTATTACTAAAGTTAAGTGCATGTGTGTAGTACTAGAGTTAATTACATGTGTGTAGTACTGGAGTACATGTGTGTAGTACGAGAGTACATGTGTGTAGTACTAGAGTTAAGTACATGTGTGTAGTACTAGAGTACATGTGTGTAGTATTAGAGTACATGTGTGTTGTACTAAAGTTAAGTACATGTGTCTAGTACTAGAGTACATGTGTGTAGTACGAGAGTACATGTGTGTAGTACTAGAGTTAAGTACATGTGTGTAGTACTAGAGTTAAGTACAAGTGTGTAGTACTAGAGTACATGTGTGTAGAACTAGAGTTAAGTACATGTGTGTAGTACGAGAGTACATGTGTGTAGTACTAGAGTTAAGTACATGTGTGTAGTACTAGAGTACATTTGTGTAGTTCTAGAGCACATGTGTGTATTACTAAAGGTAAGTGCATGTGTGTAGTACTAGAGTTAATTACATGTGTGTAGTACTGGAGTACATGTGTGTAGTACGAGAGTACATGTGTGTAGTACTAGAGTTAAGTACATGTGTGTAGTACTAGAGTACATGTGTGTAGTATTAGAGTACATGTGTGTTGTACTAAAGTTAAGTACATGTGTCTAGTACTAGAGTACATGTGTGTAGTACGAGAGTACATGTGTGTAGTACTAGAGTTAAGTACATGTGTGTAGTACTAGAGTTAAGTACAAGTGTGTAGTACTAGAGTACATGTGTGTAGAACTAGAGTTAAGTACATGTGTGTAGTACGAGAGTACATGTGTGTAGTACTAGAGTTAAGTACATGTGTGTAGTACTAGAGTACATTTGTGTAGTACTAGAGCACATGTGTGTATTACTAAAGTTAAGTGCATGTGTGTAGTACTAGAGTTGAGTACATGTGTGTAGTACTGGAGTACATGTGTGTAGTACGAGAGTACATGTGTGTAGTCCTAGAGTTAAGTACATGTGTGTAGTACTAGAGTACATATGTGTAGTATTAGAGTACATGTGTGTTGTACTAAAGTTAAGTACATGTGTGTAGTACGAGAGTAGATGCCTGTAGTACCAGAGTCAAATACATTTGTGTAGTACTAGAGTACATTTATGTAGTACTAGAGCACATGTGTGTATTACTAAAGTTAAGTGCATGTGTGCAGTACTAGTGTTAAGTAAATGTGTGTAGTACGTGTGTGTGTGTTTTAACAATTTTTTACTTCTAAACTCAGGATTGCGTACATGGTCTCAAAATGCTTATTATGCGCTAAAAAGCAATTTGCGGGCATAAAAAGATGATAACGGTTAGAACTTCAGCATCGAACGAGATAGAACCAAGATTACAAATGTATTTTGTACAGGTCCTAAACCCCTACTTGCACAGCAAAAAAGGCATTGATATCTTTTGTAGTTTTTCCACAACTTCACTTGTTATGTTCAGCCAGAATGCATTGTAACGCATAGAAGCCATAGGGCTATCCTGGCCACAAAATTCTATTTATCAGCATGTTCAAATCTAAAATCATGTATTTTTAGCATGAGAAGCCTCCACACAGTGTAGTTTAAACGTTTTTACTTCTAAAGTCAGGATTGCATACATTGTCTCAGAATGCTTATTATGCACTCAAAAGCAATTTGCGGGCATAAAAAGATGATAACGGTTATAACTTCAGCATCGAACGAGATAGAACCAAGATTACAAATGTATTTTGTACAGGTCCTAAACCCCTACTTGCACAGCAAAAAAGGCATTGATATCTTTTGTAGTTTTTCCACAACTTCACTTGTTATGTTCAGCCAGAATGCATTGTAACGCATAGAAGCCATAGGGCTATCCTGGCCACAAAATTCTATTTATCAGCATGTTCAAATCTAAAATCATGTATTTTTAGCATGAGAAGCCTCCACACAGTGTAGTTTAAATGTTTTTACTTCTAAAGTCAGGATTGCATACATTGTCTCATAATGCTTATTAGGCGCTCAAAAGCAATTTGCGGGCATAAAAAGATGATAACCGTTATAACTTCAGCATCGAACGAGATCGAACCAAGATTACAAATGTATTTTGTACAGGTCCTAAACCCCTACTTGCACAGCAAAAAAGGCATTGATATCTTTTGTAGTTTTTCCACAACTTCACTTGTTATGTTCAGCCAGAATGCATTGTAACGCATAGAAGCCATAGGGCTATCCTGGCCACAAAATTCTATTTATCAGCCTGTTTAAGCTTAAAATCATGTAATTGTAGCATGAGAAGCCTCCATACAGTGTAGTTTTAACAGGTTTTTAGTTCTAAAGTCAAGATTGCATACATTGTCTCAGAATGCTTATTATGCACTCAAAAGCAATTTGCGGGCATAAAAAGATGATAACGGTTAGAACTTCAGCATCGAACGAGATAGAACCAAGATTACAAATGTATTTTGTACAGGTCCTAAACCCCTACTTGCACAGCAAAAAAGGCATTGATATCTTTTGTAGTTTTTCCACAACTTCACTTGTTATGTTCAGCCAGAATGCATTGTAACGCATAGAAGCCATAGGGCTATCCTGGCCACAAAATTCTATTTATCAGCATGTTCAAACCTAATATCATGTATTTTTAGCATGAGAAGCCTCCACACAGTGTAGTTTAACCCTGGAGAACCCAAGAACCCTTTTCTTCTTCAGAAAATTATGAACTATGCATTAAATGATTGCTATAAGTTCACTGAATACCAAAATATCTACTTTTAAAATTGTAACCCTTTATTCCCTGATTTAGGATTTGGGCCAAATCTGACCCATTGGGCTTTAGGTGTATCATTTTAAAGAACGACTATAAGAAACACTGGCAATGCAAACTGTTTTAAATTTAGGAAAACAATCAATAATTTACACAACAACATTTAACAATATTTATTTTTGCATGTTAGAACTGTATTTCTAATGTTTAAACACACTTTGGCCAACTGAAACAAGAACACAAGGCCATAAACGACTAATAAAAAACTAACACCATTGGTCTTTGCTTATCCAAAAATTTTTCTACTAGAGAGAGGAAATCACACTAGACATTGTGGTAGTCTTTGAAACAATTTCTTTTTTTGTTGATGCAGAGAGGAACTGCACATTTTTCACAGTGCATTTCAGTTTTGAGGTCCTTGCAAACAGCACATCGACGACGATTTTCCTCCTTGACAGGCCAATGGGCGAATTGGTCAAAACGAACATCTGCACTCTGATAAACTTGAACAAATCTTCGTGGTGGTGGGGAGGTGTGGTCAGGACATGGTCTACCCTGCTGTGTTGCTGTTCTAACTTCAACTAAGCCTTGAGCAACCAAACCTTGAAACTTGCGAAGTTTAAGTACTCTTGATCCAGTGATTCCCTGTGCCTCACAGTCACGCTGGTAAAGAAGCCATGCGTTGATCACTGCAACAGACAAGAAATGCCAGAAAACTATCATATACCAACGGCGGGTCCTGATGGGAAATTTACAGCGTGCAAGATGCGCATCCAGCATGTCAACTCCTCCCATGGAAGCGTTGTACTCCTTGATGATGTTTGGCTGATCAATGTTGGTGTACTCTTTTTTGGATTTGTCCCAGCGCCGCACTTTTCCCAAAGGCTCTGGTCCAGCATACGTTGACATCAAACAGACTGCTTTTGTGTCTTGCCATTTCAAACAAACCGTGTTGGTGTTGGACTCGATTCGATAATCATAGGATCCATGGCCTTTCTTGGACAGGTCCTTGTCCGTTATCAGGTTGCACTTAGACATACGGTTTTTTCGCACAGTTCCTGTGTAGTAGATTCCCTTTGCCAATAATTTCTCAATGAGGGGCATCGAAGTGAAGAAATTGTCAGCAAAAATCAGGAAATGTACTTTCTCTGGAAGCGATTCACATAGTTTCACCATAATGTCTCCACCAATTCCCAATTGACTTTTCCCTTTTTGTTCATTGCCACCACCTTTTCCCTGATATATGTCAAAGTCATGCAAGAGGCCAGTGACACAGCATCGCGCCCACACTTTGAATCCCCACGGATGTGGCTTCCCTTTGATGTACTGCCTTATGCCACTAAATTTCCCTTTGTACGGCACCATCATCTCATCAATGGACTGTTTTTGACGAGGAGCTATAGTCAGACATTGTCTCCGAAAAGAATCCAAAAATGGTCTCAGTTTCCAAAGTCGATCCTTTTTTACATCATCACTGGTCATTTCATTGTTTACAAAGTGGATGACAGAGAGTAGCAGGCTGAATCGGTTCCTACTCATTACGTCTGCCACAGGCCCATAACGAACTTCACTTTCCCAGTACTGGCGTACTCCAGACATTTGAACTAATCCCATCCTTAGATACATTCCTATAACTTGTTCTATTTCCTTTACTGAAGTGTCTACACATTTCCCATTCTTTTGAACACTGTATTGATTGGTATGCTCAACAATATTTTCCAGCATATCAAGGGAAATGAAGCGTTGAAAGTAAACGAGTGGTGTGTCTGTGGTGGCATCCTGGTATGACTCAACCTGTTCGCCGTTTTTACTTCTAAAGTCAGGATTGCATACATTGTCTCAGAATGCTTATTATGCGCTCAAAAGCAATTTGCGGGCATAAAAAGATGATAACGGTTATAACTTCAGCATCGAACGAGATAGAACCAAGATTACAAATGTATTTTGTACAGGTCCTAAAGCCCTACTTGCACAGTGAAAAAGGCATTGATATCTTTTGTAGTTTTTCCACAACTTCACTTATGTTCAGTCAGAATGCATTGTAACGCATAGAAGCCATAGGGCTATCCTGGCCACAAAATTCTATTCATCAGCCTGTTTAAGCTTAAAATCATGTAATTTTAGCATGAGAAGCCTCCACACAGTGTAGTTTTAACAGGTGTTTAGTTCTAAAGTCAGGATTGCATACATTGTCTCAGAATGCTTATTATGTGCTCAAAAGCAATTTGCGGGCATAAAAAGATGATAATGGTTATAACTTCAGCAAAGAACCATATAGAACCGAGATTCCAAATGTATTTTGTACAGGTCCCAAAGCCCTACTTGCAAAGCAAAAATGGCATTGATATCTTTTGTAGTTTTTCCACAACTTCACTTATGTTCAGTCAGAATGCATTGTAACGCATAGAAGCCATAGGGCTATCCTGGCCACAAAATTCTATTTATCAGCCTGTTTAAGCTTAAAATCATGTAATTTTAGAATGAGAAGCCTCCACACAGTGTAATTTTAACAGGTTTTTACTTCTAAAGTCAGGATTGCATACATTGTCTCAGAATGCTTATATGTACTTAATTCTAGTACTACACACATGTACTGAACTCTAGTACTACACACATGTACTTAACTCTAGTATTTCACAAATGTACTTAACTCTAGTACTACACACATGTACTTAACTATAGTACTACACAAATGTACTTAACTCTAGTATTACATAAATGTACTTAACTCGAGTACTTCACAGATGTACTCAACTCTCCTACTACACACATGTACTTAACTCTAGTACTACACACATGTACTTAACTCTAGTACTACACACATGTACATAACTCTAGTACTACACACATGTACTTAACTTTAGTACTACACACAAGTACTTAACTCTAGTACTACACACATGTACTTAACTCTAGTACTACACACATGTACTCTCGTACTACACACATGTACTTAACTCTAGTATTACAGACATGTTTTTAACTCTAGTACTACACACATGTACTCTAGTACTACACATATGTACTTAACTCTAGAATTACACAAATGTACTTAACTCTAGTACTACACAAATGTACTTAACTCTAGTACTACACACATGTACTTAACTCTAGTACTACACACATGTACTTAACTCTAGTACTACACACATGTACTCTAGTACTACGCACATGTACTTAACTCTAGTACTACACACATGTAATTAACTCTAGTACTACACACATGTACTTAACTCTAATACAACACACATGTACACTAGTAATACCCACATATACTTAACGTTAGTACTACACACATGTACTTAACTCCAGTACTACACAGATGTACTTAACTCTAGTATTACACACATGTACTTAACTCTAGTACTGCACAGATGTACTTAACTGTCCTACTACACACATGTACTTTACTCTAGTATTACACACATGTACTTAACTCTAGTACTGCACAGCTGTATTTAACTCTCCTACTACACACATGTACTTAACTCTAGTACTACACACATGTACTTAACTCTAGTACTGCACAGTTGTACTTTACTCTAGTACTGCACAGTTGTACTTAATTCTAGTATTACACACATGTACTTAACTCTAGTATTACACACATGTACTTAACTCTAGTACTGCACAGTTGTACTTTACTCTAGTACTGCACAGTTGTACTTAATTCTAGAACTACACACATATACTTAACTCCAGTACTACACAGATGTACTTAACTCTAGTATTACATAAATGTACTTAACTCTAGTACTTCACAGATGTACTTAACTCTCCTACTAGACACATGTACTTAACTCTAGTACTACACACATGTACTTAACTCTAGTACTACACACATGTACTTAACTCTAGTACTGCACAGTTGTACTTAACTCTAGTATTACACACATATACTTAACTCTAGTACTACACACATTTACTTAACTCTAGTACTACACACATGTACTTAACTCTAGTACTACACACATATACTTAACTCGAGTGCATCACAGATGTACTTAACTCTCCTACTACACACATGTACTTAACTCTGGTACCACACACATGTACTTAACTCTAGTACTACACACATGTACTTAACTCTAGTACTACACACATGTACTTAACTCTAGTACTACACACATGTACTTAACTCTAGTACTACACACATGTACTCTAGTACTACACACATATACTTAACTCTAGTACTACACACATGTACTTAACTCTAATATTACACAAATGTACTTAACTCTAGTACTACACACATGTACTTAACTCTAGTACTACACACATGTACTTAACTCCAGTACTACACAGATGTACTTAACTCTAGTATTACACACATGTACGTAACTCTAGTTCTGCACAGATGTACTTAACTCTCCTACTACACACATGTACTTAACTCTAGTATTAAACACATGTACTTAACTCTAGTACAGGCATGGGCAAACTACGGCCCGGGGGCCACATGCGGCCCGTTAAACATTTGAATGCGACCCGCCGAACTTGAAAAAAATGAAATTAATAAACCTTGTTAATGTTTTGTTTTCCCTGCAATTCTGATATTTTCCCACTAGATGGCGCACTGTAGATACATTGGCTTTGTTGAGGTGATGCGTTGGCCTATTACTCCACATTTGCACTTTACCCTCTTTACCATCAGCCCCTCTTTAAAGATGAGCGGACCTAAGAAAAGGAAAGTGGCCCAAGAATGTCGAGTGTTCAATAAGGAGTGGACAACTAATTATTTTTTTCACTGAACACCGATCATCTGCTGTTTGCCTCATATGCCAAGAAACTGTAGCGGTTTTTAAAGAGTATAATATTAGCCGTCACTTTTCCACAAAGCATGCTAACTATGCAAGCAAGCTGTCAACAAAAGAACGGGAAGCTGCTGCACGGAAGTTAGAGGCTAATTTAAAGGCTCAGCAAAAAATTTTTCACCGTCAAACTGCCATTCAAGAGTCAAGTACCAAGGCCAGTTTTATGCTTTCATTCAAAATAGCAAAGGCCAGCAAACCTCTGTCTGAGGGCGAGTTTTTAAAAGAATGTGTGGTGGAGCTAGCAGATATTTTGTGCCCGGAGAGCAAAGACAAATTTGAGAAAATCAGTTTATCACGGCGGACAGTGACTCGCCGTGTGGAACTAATAGATGAAGATATCACCAGCAGCTTAAATAAAAAGACAGAGTCATTCACGTTGTATTCTTTAGCACTGGATGAAAACAACGATGTCAAAGACACTGCTCAGCTCCTCATTTTTATCCGAGGTATCAATGACACTTTTGAAATAACGGAGGAGTTTTTGACAATGGAGTCTCTGAAAGGACAAAAACGGGGAGAGAACTTGTTTGACCGGGTGTCTGCTGTCATCGAAAATGCGAAGCTTCCTTGGAGTAAGCTTGTCAACGTCACCACAGATGGATCTCCGAATTTAACGGGGAAAAACGTTGGCCTGCTGAGGAGAATCCAGAATAAAGTGAAAGATGAAAATCCTGACCAGGATGTCATTTTCCTTCACTGCATCATCCACCAGGAATCTCTATGTAAATCGGTATTACAGCTGAATCATGTTGTGAATCCTGTCGTGAAACTCGTCAACTTCATACGCGCAAGGGGACTTCAGCACCGTCAGTTTATTGCGTTCCTGGAGGAGACTGATGCGGATGACCAGGACCTGCTTTATCACTCCCGTGTCCGCTGGTTGAGTTTGGGCAAAGTGTTTAAACGCGTGTGGGAGCTCAAAGAGGAGATTGGCGTGTTTTTGGAGCAACTGGGGAAGGCTGATGAATTTCCTGAGCTGAGCAACAAGAACTGGATTTGTGACTTTGCGTTTGCTACAGACGTATTTTCACACTTGAACGAGCTCAACACGAAACTGCAGGGGAAGGATCAGTTTGTGCATGACATGTACACAAACGTGAAAGCCTTCAAATCCAAGCTGGCTTTATTCTCCAGGCAAATTTTGAACAAGTCATTTACTCATTTTCCTACATTAGCCACGCTGAGAGAGGCCAAAGCAAAAGTGAAGAAATACAGTGAGTCACTGGATGCACTGCGTGGAGAATTCTGCCGTCGGTTCTCTGATTTTGACAAAATTGACAAGTCACTTGAGTTGGTCGCCTGTCCTCTGTCACAAGACCCAGAAACAGCTCCTGAGGAGCTACAGCTCGAACTGATCGACCTTCAGTGTGACCCTGTCTTAAAAGAGAAGTTCAACTCTCTGAAACTAAATGACTTCTATGCTTCACTCAATGAAGCAGTGTTTCCAAGGCTCCGGCGGACAGTGCAGAAGATGCTGGCGTTGTTCGGCTCGACTTACGTGTGTGAACAGACCTTCAGTATCATGAACATCAACAAAGCCAGCCACAGATCCAAGTTAACAGACCAACACCTCAGATCCATTCTGAGAATCGCCACAACAAAATTAACTCCAGACTTTGATGCGCTGGCCAAAAAAGGAGACCAACAACACTGTTCCCATTAAAATTGAATGTGTCTCCGTAATGCGCGCGTTCTCAAAATAAACAGTGCGCGCAGATCAAATATAACGGCGCTCCACAGACTGACTTGCTGCCACTGTTTCGTCCTTGCACTGGTCGTTGTTGACTTTTGGCTCTGGAGAAACAAATTGAATGGAAGGAGCAGGACAAATATCTGCATCTCCTACCGTTTTTGATTTAAAAAAAAGACAGTCAGGAGGAGAGTGATGGTGATATCCTGAAGGATAACAGAACTTTCAGTGCTTTAAAATAGAAATGGTTAGTAATAAAAAAGACACATTTTATTCATTTGATTTTCAGTGTTTTAAGACTTATTCCAAAGTCAGATATTTTGTTGTAATGCTTTTCTTCATTTTCATTCGAAATTAAAGCACGTGTTTTCTCCATTTCCCAAGATGTGTATTTTTTCTCCAATGGGGTGGGGTACCAAAGCACTCCATCCATCTGCTCCTGGTGCGGCCCTTCCATCAAATTTTAGAACCCTTTGCGGCCCTCGAGCCAAAAAGTTTGCCCACCCCTGTACTAGAGTTAAGTAGGCTACATGTGTGTAGTACTAGAGCAGGGGTGGGCAAACTTTTTGGCTCGAGGGCCACAAAGGGTTCTAAAATTTGATGGAAGGGCCGGACCAGGAGCAGATGGATGGAGTGTTGTAGTCTGACTACATCAACCCGGCAAATAAGACGAAAATAACTTGCAGGATCCAACAATTTACATGTGACGTATTCAAACATCTCAATTCAACATGTGCACCATATATCGGGCCGATGATTTTCCACTTCAAAAATTAACATTTTTCGTTTCAGAAGTTTTGACTTCCGTTTGATTGTGACACATTTGATAATTCTGTTGACAGTGTTGGGAAGGTTACTTTAAACTGTATTCCCTACAGATTACATACCCCAAAATGTAGTTTGTAATGTAATCCATTAAATTACTTAAATAAGTAACTGGATTACTTGATATTGTCATGTTTTTTTAAAACTACATGAATGTAGCAACCACCTCCTGCAAATTCTTGTTTGGTTTTAGACCTGGTTTTAGTCCTGGTTTAGACCTGGTTTTAGACCTTGATTAGACCTGGTTTAGATCTGGTTTTAGTCCTGGTTTAGACCTGGTTTTAATCCTGGTTTAGACCTGGTTTTAGTCCTGATTTAATGCTTGTTTACACATGGTGTAGACCTGCTTTAGACCTGGCTTAGTCCTGGTGTTAGTTCTGGTTTAGAGGTGCACAGGAGAATGCGAGGTCCACGCAGCGTATGCAACAAGACACAGTCCACGCGCAGTGTCCACACCGAACAAGAGGAAATGTGGCACGCGCCGTGCGGGAGCAGGTGCAGTGTGCGTGGCACACTAGATATATACTTGGCCGCAGTGCTTTATGGGAAGGTTTTCAGACCATGAATGAGGAAGTCGTGTTCAAGATATAGTTCTAGTCCCGGGCACTGTACACCTAGCCCATGTGGATAATTTGGTTTTATGTATCACTGTATCTAAAGTGCGCCATCTATTGGGAAACGCCGGAATTGCAGGGAAAATAAAACTAATACATTTTATTGCAGTTCATTCATGTTTGGCGGGCCAGATTAAAAAGGTTAACGGGCTGTATGTGGCCCCCGGGCCGTAGTTTGCCCACCCCTGTTTTAGACAGTGGAGGATTTTATCCCCCATCGCCGATTTTTGCGCTTGGCGCCCCCTAGTGGAGCGGCGCCCTTAGCATTTGCCTATGTTGCCTAATGGGGGGGCCGGCCCTGGTGTTACCTCTGCTCCTGTCATTGTGTCCTAAGTGTGTCCTCTGCTCCTGTCACTTTGTTCAGACTGTGTCCACTGCTCCTTTCCTGTGTCCCAAGTGTGTCCTCTGCTCCTGTTACTGTCCTGTGTCCTGAGTGTTACCTTTGCTCCTGTCACTGTGTCCTGAGTGTGTCCTCTGCCCCTGTCACTGTGTCCTGAGTTTGTCCTCTGCTCCTCTCACTGAGTCCTGACTGTGTCCTCTGCTCCTATAACGGTCCAGTGTCTTGAGTGTGTCCTCTGCTCCTGTCACTGTGACCTGAGTTTGTCCTCTGCTCCTCTCACTGAGTCCTGACTGTGTCCTCTGCTCCTGTAACTGTCCCGTGTCCCAAGTGTGTCCTCTGCTTGTGTCATTGTGTTTTGAGTGTGTCTTCTGCTCCTGTAACTGTCCAGTGTCATGAGTTTGTCCTCTGCTCCTGACACTGTCCTGAGTGTGTCAATTGCTCCTGTCACTCTGTCCTGGATGTCTCCTCCTGTCACTGTGTCCTGAGTGTCTCCTCTGCTCCTGTCACTGTGTCCTGACTGTGACCTCTCCTCCTGTCACTGTTTTCTGAGTGTGTCCTCTGCTCCTGTCACTGTGTCCTGAGTGTTTCCTCTCCTCCTGTCACTGTGTCCCGACTGTGTTCTCTGCTCCTGTAACTGTCCTGTCCTGAGTGTGACCTCTGCTCCTTTCACTTTTTCCTCAGTATGACCACTGCTCCTGTCACTTTGTCCTGAGTTTGTCCTCTGCTCCTGTCACTGTGTCCTGAGTGTTTCCTCTGTTCCTGTCACTGTGTCCTGAGTGTGTCCTCTGCTTCTCTCACTGTTTCCTGACTGTGTCCTCTGCTCCTGTCACTGTGTCCTGAGTGTGTCCACTGCTCCTTTCCTGTTTCCTGAGTGTGCCCTCTGTTCCTGTCACTGTGTCCTGACTGTGTCCTCGGCTCCTGTCACTGTATCCGGAATGTGCCCACTGCTCCTGTCACCGTGTCCTGAGTGTTTCCTCTGCTCCTCTCACTGTTTCCTGAGTGTTTCCATTGCTCCTGTCCTGTTTCCTGAGTATGACCTCTGCTCCTGTCACTATGTCCTAAGTGTGTCCTCTGCTCCTGTCACTGTGTCCTGACTGTGTCCTCGGCTCCTGTCACTGTATCCGGAATGTGCCCACTGCTCCTGTCACCGTGTCCTGAGTGTTTCCTCTGCTCCTGTCACTGTGTCCTGATTGTTTGTCCTCTGCTCCTGTCACTGTGTCCTGAGTGTGTCATCTGCTCCTGTCACTGTGTCCGTATTCAGTATTAACAGTGTGGCTGCTGATGATGTGCACAGAACCTATTGCCTAAAAGAGAGAGATACTGATCCCAAGGGAAATTAAAGTTTTGTTATTGCAAACTGTTGCCGTTGATGTTATTGCAACATTTCCACTGCACATCTCAGTGGCCTTTATATCTCAGAGGTCTGTAATTTAACAGACTGGTCAGGGAGGGTCAGCAGATCCCGTGGAAGAGGTAAAAGTGTCCCTCATCTGTGTCCTGAGCCTTCACAGCAGAGTCCAGGAGGGAACAGATGATCTCAACAGAAAAGGCAAGGCCTGCTTCCTGTTCTCACTCTGCTCTGGTCTTTCGGTTGTAGATGAAATTATCCATTCCCTCAAAGTGTTTCCTCTGAAGGTCTTCTGCTACATTTGCTGCCACATATCGTGTTTTTACACGATATGTGTAACATATTAACATATTAACAAATTAACATATTAAATGTCCACATCTACCTCTGTGTTATAATGTTGTTTCCTAATCTAAAACATACTTTTATGCTGAGTTCCTCTCTCTCTCTCTGCCACCTTGTAATGTCACGTTTCAGTGTCATGATAATAAATGACATAACTCTTCAGAGGTATCACCATAAACAGGTCACATGATGAGTGAAGAGTCCTCCTTTGAATAGTGCACCACCTTGACTGAAGCAAAGGGGGATGAAACATACAATCCCTTTGCCTATGATATGACAGAAGACCGCAGTGATCCAACCAGGGCAGCTCTGTCCGGACACTCTGTGTGACCAGAAACGACTCGCCTAATGCACACTGTGAAAAGATCAGTGAAGTACAAGTACTGCTGACAAAAGTAAAACTAAAAACATGAACACTTCAACTCAGTTCGAGTTATTTATTTATTTATTTATTTATTTTTTTTTTTTTTACAGATTTTGAAACCTTTCAGAAACTATAGGGATCATCTTCATGGTGTGTTAGCATTAAGTTAAAAATAATTCCAGCATGTGTGTCTTAATTCACTAGCAGGCCAGGCTGTCTCTGTGTATAATGGACGTAAAATATTACTATAAGATGGAGAGTTCAATTAAAGCCGTTGATGGATTTTCCCATATTCTGTGATGTTTTGAACGCAGCCCAACTCTAGTCCCGCCCACGAGAAAGCACTGGCGACACACTGTCCAATCAGATCACAGCCCGTGGCTGCGTCATTTCACTACGAGCCAATGGGCGGCGGCGGGTGCGTAGCGAATCAGCTGCTCTTGTTTTGCTTCTTTTCTCTTCTGGATCTGTTTTGGACCCGCTCTGCGCTCTGGAGCGAGTCCTGGACCCGGTCCCGGACTGTCCGCCTTCCCCGCAGAGCCCGCCTTCAGCCCGTTTCCTCCGATCTCACTCAGCTGCCGTGGAGCCTTCGTCCGCATACCCCGAGCCGCGAGGAGCCGCCGAGCCCAGGGCCTGGGCTCCAGAGCAGGGCGAGGGGAGGAGGCGTCCGAGATGCAGACAGCACAGTGCGGCCCAGAGGGGCCTCCAGGACCGTGGCCGGGCTTTGGCTGTGCGACCTTCAACCAGGACGCGACGTGAGTGAGCGGAACTCTGTGGCCTGCTCACAGACACCCGCACAGGGGCTCACAGACACCCGCACAGGGGCTCACAGACACCCGCAGAAGGGCTCACAGACACCCGCAGAAGGGGTGTTACTTGTTACTTGTTTTTTTTTTTTTTTTACACAGAATAACACAGGAGATTTTGTTGTGGACAAAATTATGGTACTTAAAACTTGTAGACTTTGCAATGTATTAAATATATCTTGCAGCCCTAGTCTGGATAGTGAAACAGTGATTACTCATACACAAATATGTTAAGCATTGTGCCATAAACATAAACATAAGTTGACTCACTTCCTCTCCTCATCTCCTTAAACATCCCAGTACCTGCCTCTCTCAGTGTGAAAGACAGAGCTCCAAACATATTACGAGATGCAGATGACAGAATGTAGATGGCACAATGCAGCACTCAGACTGGAATGAGCTGCACAAATCATCTCAATAGCGTAAATGCAAACAGGACAGGTGACGTAAAGAAGGTACTCTGTGCTAGTGTCACAATATTAAAATTTCAAACTTGATTTCAGCGCCAAGGAATAAACTAAATACTCAATTCTGATACCACAATGATAATAAACTCTTTATGTAAGAATGTGGTTGGTTCCATGGTGGTCCATGGGTGTATAGGTATGTGGTCTTGGTATGTGGTTCTGAAACAACTCAAGTCTCAAGCTCATTCTACTATAGCTATTCAGGAAAGGTTAATTTCTGTCTGTGAATGGGACTTTTTAGTGTCAATACCTCATCAAATTAGTATCTAGTTTTGGAACTAGTTTTAATCAATGATTAGTAACTGTTTTTGATACTCTGGATAACACTAGTCTGGGCTTGCATGATTGCAGTAGTCATGTTACTTAGAACCACACCAACAATGTTTCTACTGCAGGGGTCAATGAGAGGCGACCACAGCAAATGGTGAAATACTGGCCTAGGAAAACAGTCCAGTCAAAAGAGTTATATTGATTTTTATTGAAGTAGCAGAGTTGTCACAAAATATACACCCTACACTAGATCTGCAGTCCACTAAAGAAATTCTTAGTGGACCAAAGACATGTCCTTCTGATCGATTAGTCGACTAAAAAGGTCTCAAAACTACTATATCTATGTAGGAGTTGATAATATATCGGTTCTAGTGGGCATATATAGGTACCAATTCGTTGATACCACTTTTTTTCACTGCCCCTTTCTTTGTGAGTTCACTTTCAAAATGGAAATGGGAGTGTTACATAGTTCTGTCATAAACCAAGACCAGTCGAAAACAATTTAAGAAAGGTCCAGTTGTGTTCTATTGTACGTGCTTTCTTTATGAAATTGTTTCTTCATTTAGTATCAGTTACTATATGGTAGAGGGAGATTTTTTTGACAGGTCTGTGAATTGGTGCTTAAAGAATAGTTGTTTTATAGTCCTGGACCTTGAACTATTTTAAGTACTTTTAAATTATATTTTAAATTCCTGAACTACGACTTGACTAATATTGTTTATTGTATATTCTTTGGCTTTGGCCACTGCCTGTCTGTAACAAAAAGAACTTCCCCTTGGGGATGAATAAAAGTCATTTTGATAAAATTCAATACCAGAAAAGTAGAATCTATTTCCTGGGACTTCATAGTACCTTTCTATAGAACTGTCCCAAGAAAAACAAAAATTGGTGTCAATTTGTTTTCAGTAGTACCTTTATTAAATCATTATGGTTCCCTATGACAAACGGTAGCATGTGCAGTACTTTGTTGAGTGTAACTCTGGTTTGTTCCCCCTGCTTAGCTCTCTGGCTCTGGGCACACACAGTGGCTTCAGGCTCTTTTCTCTGACCAACGTAGACACCCTGGACTGCATCTACCACAGCACAGGTCTGGAGGCTAAAGGCTTTTTTGGGGTTGTTCTTCATATGTCTGTTTTGTCCTCATAAATACTAGAGGTGGGTGGTAATCGTGTACAAGTTAATATCAAATAGCTGTTTAAAAAAAAAACTTCCTAAGTATATTGTCTAGCCATGCATTTCAGAGAAATGTACAAATATGCACTGTTACCATAGCAGAGCCAGCGGGATCAAGAATAGGGTGACCAGATTTTCAAAATAACAAACTGGGACACCCCCATTTTAGAGCCTTTGGTAAAAATACAATTTTTAAATGAGTGCATAATTAAGGAAAATGATTCTGCTCTCGGCCCATTCATGACCAACATGAGTCACTGTAGTCACATTTTCTTTGTTTTGGTCGTTTCTAAGCCGCTTTTCTGTCTTTTACCTAAACAAATGTCAGTTTGCCTCTATTTACTGTTGGCAGGGATCAGTTTGGTCAAAAATAAGGACACCTGGGACATTTCTTGTATAAAACTGGGACAAATCACTGGTTTTGTATAAATCTGCTGGGACAGGGGGCACAGGGCTCAAAACTGGGACTGTCCTGGGTAAATAGGGACATCTGGTCACCTTAATCAAGAATAAACACAATTTTGTGAATACTTTGATATGTCTATGCAAAAATAGAGTGATGTCATTCTGGATTTACCAGGCAAACAGTGTATATATGTATCATAGTCATCTAATTACAAAGCATTTTTTTGTGTGAATTGCACTGTTAGCACGCTAGCTGTTGTTAGCAAAACTTTGCTCTGGTCTCTCAAAGTTGTGAAAAGAGCTTTCAAACTCATTGTGGTGACTAATTAAAATGCTCAGAATGCATAATGATAGTGAGGAATAACTTTGGACCACTGCAAACTGTTTCAAATAAACTAGTTCTGTTTCAACGTTTTAAGAGCATAAAAATCAGGTATAGCACTTCTGCGTATGTGTAATATGTTAAGAGTAGTTGTGTGCTTGTGTGTCCAGTGAACAGCATTGACGTGGGCGTGGTGGAGCGCCTCTACGGCAGCTCTCTGGTGGTGGTGGTGAGCGCTCAAACACCCCAGCACCTTCACATCTACCACTTTCAGAAGGGCACCGAAATCTGCAGCTACAGCTACCCCAAGCCAGTGCAGGCTGTCAAGCTCAACAGGCAGGTTTGTATTCGCTGATACTCTGAGAAACTGATTAATGAATGATATTGTTTCCTCATGAAAATTTATTTCACTTTAGGACAGTTCCTAATAAAAAAGTACTACACTTACATGGAATATTAATTAACTAGAAATAGACCTGTTGGCTGATATATTGGGCCAATATTTGCATATTTTAGCCAATTGGCTATTGGCCTTAAGTCTCCAGGTCAGATATTTCAGACATTTTAGCCATAATTTCATGTAATCGGCCCAAAAATATTAGAAAAGTTTATTGGACATCAGTTTCTCTGGATTCTAAATGGCATCAGCCATTAAAAACCCCATTTCAATATCTAGTACTAACTGTTAATACACAACATATTTAGATCACCATGTTACCTTTGTTGCTTTGAAAAAGCTGTATTATGTGAAAATGTTGAGCTTTAGTCTTGTTTCTGGCGTTTCTTTACCAAGGCTGCTTGTCGACTAAAGGCTAACGCACCTCAATGCACAGCCCACAAGCCTATGTAAGGAAAGTCCAAAACAAAACTGAAACAAAACATTTTAATATGTGGTTTTCACCTAATATTGCACCAAAGCAGACAGCAGGGAAAGCCACGCAGACAATAAGGGCTGGGATTGGTCCTCTCCACACCTGCTCTACATACATTTCCGGTACTCTGCTTTCCTGCTTCATTTTGTATACACAAAACACTCCACCAACAAGTTCACGCGATTTTGCGACTCGGTGCCCCCTGTCATTGTGGCGGTGATCCATAAATCAAAAACAACGTCAACAAGGTGACGGCGGCAGTATACGCACACTGCTGTTGAGTCAACGCAGAACTATAAATCTGCCTTAAAGGGGCAGTTTGGAATTTTGGACATAGGGCCTCATTTCCTGGTGAGACAGAGTGTTGGAGACGTGTGGAGACACTTTTTTTTAAATATTCCATCCAGTCCTTGTATTTGAAGAGGTTGCTGGTGCTAGGCTAGTGTAGGGGTGGGCGATATCTCGATATATAAAATATATCGAGATATTTTTGAAAATCGATATGAATTCTCACATATCGATATATCGCTATAATGCTTATGTTTACTTCTGGTTTCGCCGCTTCGCTTGTTTTGCCTTCTCTGTGCCGCGCTCGCCTCCGCCTTTTGTCCCCCGAGCTTCTCCGCGGACCCCGGAGCTGGCCGCGGACTAAACCAGGACTAGGACTAAACCAGGACTAAACGCGGCCGCAGAGCCCGGGGCTCGGCCGCGGACTAAACCAAGACTAGGACCAGGGCTCTACAGTGCGCCCATTTCACTTGCATTTGCGAGCAAATATCGTGCGAACATGGAAAATGAAACAGGCGCATCTGTGCGAGTGCTTCTGCAGCCACAATAAGGAGCTGCGCACAGAGGTAACGTGACGAGTTAAACTTTCCAAATGCACGTTTCCCAGCGCGAGCGCAACCACATGACACCTCTGACCGCGCACGACTCCAGCACACGAGCTCCGGGTGTGGCAGATATCACTCATACGAACAAACTCCGCTTCTAAAGACACCCACGCCCCCTTAACCCGAGGAGCGCCCCGCAGCAGGACCCACACCTGTCCCACCACTCACAGACACCCCCGTGCCGCTGGACAAAGCGAGAGCTTTGGCTTTTGTCTTGGTCTTGTCTCGGACTCGAGTGCATTTGGACTCGGTCTTGTCATGGACTCAAGGTCTGAATACTGAGTGCGGTCATTTTTCATTAAGGCCGCTGCTGTCGCCAATAAACTCATACCGGTGTGCGGGACCGCGCGGGGGCCTGCGGGGCTTCTCTCTGCAGCCTGTGCCAAATGCCAAATAAATCCGTTTGTCACAATGTGCGTTTGATTTGGTAAATGTGCAGGGACTAAATACCACTGTAAAACAAGAGAATGTAACTCCAGTTTGGAATTTGAAAATACAGGTTTAAAAATCCTGCACACTTTATTCATTTTGAAGCAGTTTTGTGTCAGTGGAAGTTCTCTTAAAGAAGAGGTTCTTAAACTGTGGGTGAGGGTCCAAAAAGGGGTGCAGAGTGTTTAAGTGCAGTACTAAATGAATATTAATCAGATAAAATTTGTTTTTTTGTTTTTGCAGCAGTTTGGGGAGGCTGTATTTTTTCCTGTAAAGATATCGAGATATATATCGTATATCGAGATATAGCAAAATATATCGAGATATATTTTTTGGTCCATATCGCCCAGCCCTAGGCTAGTGCATGTCAATGGCCATAGTTGTCCTGCCACTAAAAACAGTCTTACCCACTCCACAGTGCACCCAAGGCAAAACTATTAGAACTCCAGACTGTCCATGTGAATGTCTGTGTACATAGAATAATAAAAAAAACAACCTTGTGTCGCATGAATCGTCGCATGTTTTCTCATATATCAGTCCCCCGCTTCTGGGCTTTCTGTCAGGAAGTACAACTCGCTGCTGCTGCTCAGCACACCTCCAACACCCTGACTCACTTGGAAATGAGGCCCTATGTCCAAAATTTCAAACGGTCCCTTTAAGATCATGCCCAGAGACCCACCTCATCTCCTACAAAGAAACGGCATGATGCATCTGCCTCAGCTGCTCACTGCTCATTGAAGCGCGCAGATGGAGCGCAGTTAGAACACTATTGGCCATGGCGTTCGCAGAGTGGAGAGCTTGCTTAGGTCTGGCATAGAAAGTTATTATATACTTATAGGTGAGCGGCTTTTACACGTGTTAGCCTGGCAGCTCCACTGCGCTCTCATCACAGCTCTCATCACAGCTCTGTGCACACATAAAGATCACATAAATAAAGCAGGTGGTGGTGAATGCAGAGTTTTATGCAGTGTTTTGGATCATTTCTCAGAATCCTCTTTATTTAAACCCTAACTCCACGTCCTTTGCGGGCCTCCATATAAAGGATATTTGTACTTTCTACTCCATTACATTTTGACCGAAAAGTCAATTTTTTATTTTTATTGTTTGAGGCTTGCTGAAAGGGCTGAGGGGTTAGTTTTAATACATTTGTAGTTTGAGCCAACAAAAAACAAAAAAAACCAAAGGATAGATTCAGTTGTGTTGTTCTGCTGAACAAAATTTACCACAAATCTTTATCAAAATCACTACATCTGAAGCTTTAATAGATCTGAAAATATGTGCAAAATACTTTTACTTTTTACTTTTTAAAAAGATTTCTGAATGAGTACTTTAATACGTATATAAGTAGATTTATCATTTGATACCTTTACTTTGTTCTAGTCTATGTACTTTTACTTAAGTAACAAAATTCAGAACTTCTGGTTGATGTTGTTCCAGAGACTGGTGGCGTGCCTTGAAGAGTCCCTGTACATACACAACATAAAGGACATGAAGCTGCTCCAGACACTGGTGGTCCCGTCTAACCTGAGTGGCCTGTGTGCCCTCTCTGTCTCAGGCTCCTGCTCTTACCTAGCCTACCCCAACTGCCCCAACACTGGAGAGCTGCAGGTCTATGATGCCACTGCCCTGGTGAGAGGAACAATAACTCCTGTAACTTTAAAGTGCATGACAGTTTTTTGACTTTGGTGAGATTTACCAGTGGTAAATATTTATGTTACACCAGTTAAAGTGGTAGTTTGTGGGGAAAAAGAAAGAAAAGTAAGCAGTGAGTTCTAAATTAAATTCATCTACGTATGTCATCAACACAGAAAATTACATCTCAAATTCAGGGACAATTTATGCACATTAAACGCTGATTTGACAATATAAAGATCTTATTATCTATTTGTATTTGTCTGATGATTACTATTGTGTCATTTAGAAAGAATAGAGTAAGTTCATTCACTTTAAAGAACAAATATTATGCTCCTACAAAATACCAAAACATGTATGTATTGTGTAAAATACCTGTAATATTAGATCCTATCATCTTAATTTCTCATAATTTATGCTCCAGAGCCCATTCTCCTACCCTCTCTCAGAGCACTTACAGAAAATGACTCGTTTTGCGCTGGCTCCTTTAATGCAAATGAGCTCCTTCACAGCCCTCCCTCCTCCTGGCACCTGGGATTATTGCGCTACACCCCCGCAGCCATTGTTGTAGTCCACTACATAACAGAATCATGCGGTGTGGAAGTTTTCCTGAAATTAGATTAGATTAACTTTTTTTCTACGGATTAAAAATGGCACAACCAGAAGAATTTACTGTCCAACTCTACATGTTTGAACCGGAATCTGACCCGGAGGACGAAGATGTCGAACAAGATGAACCTTTGGAATCTAGGCTTGAAATGAACGCTTCTCAGTGGTTAGTGGGTTCACTTGTAATTATACACTAAGAAAGGTGCATTTCTAGCCAGCTTGAAATAAATCGTTTAGTTTTTATATGCTGCTCAGGATTTGATATAGGCTAGTCCATATAATGCATGTTTTGTTGCTCTTACGTTTTCAAGCCCATTTACATGCTTTTAATTTAATGAAAATATAGTTAGCTTGGCTATATAAGACTCAAATATGATTGAAAGTGATACATAAGACTCATGTCATCAACCACGTATGCATACGACGTGTGCATACGAAGTTTGTTTACAAGTGCGCACAAGGCGTACCTCACAGCAGAGCCTTCAGAATCTGTACACATAGATATATACATGCAGTTGCTGTAGTTAATTTAGTTTATTTCGTGTCTTTAGGTGCACATGTGGCTACTGCGCTACAATGCCTACAGAAGTGGAAAATAGATGCTGTCAAGAAACCCCCAAGGTGCATTTGTTTTACAAAAACTTTTTTCAGTTACTGTATGTTATGTACACTCATGTTATTTATAATATATCTGGTAGGTGCAAGGAAGAATGGAAGAAGTCCCCAGCCAACCCACATGCATGGTGGAATATCCAGGATTTTAACCTGTGTCTCAATATCTACTCCCTTCAATGCCATTAATGTATACAAAGCACAGTTTGGACCATTACATCTAAGAGGAATGGTACAGTAAGTTGACTTTCATTACAGTGCCATTTTATATGGCACCACTAAAAGTTACAACAATAAAAAACATATCACTGTATTAATAAATATTTTAAGTACTTTAATGACACTGTAAAACAAAAAGACAATATAAACTTATTTAACAATAAGTATGACGCACTTTATAACTATATAACAGTATAACTGTAGTCTCACTGGAAGCACACCCAATAAACTTTAAACACACAAATAGAATAAATAAGTATTGCACACTGTAATATAAATACGCATTTAACTTTTTAGAATAAAAAATGACTGCATGCTATATATTATATATATTATATATATTTTCACTGCAAAACAAAAATATAAATAGATAAGAATGAATTAATAATTATTGCACACTGTGTTGGTGTTCTATTTGACCAGTCAATGTCCCTGGACAGCCACTCAAGACTTTTGGTTAAAAACTGCTTCTACCATCTGAGATCTATCTCTAAACTGAGTGCAATATTATCTAAATCTGATCTGGAATTGATTATCCATGCTTTTATTTCTTCTCGTTTAGATTATTGTAATTCTCTTTTTACTTGTTTTAACAAATCTGCAGTCACTCGTCTCCAGTTAGTCCAGAATGCTGCAGCAAGGCTTTTAACAGGAACCAACAGAAGAGCTCACATCACACCGGTTTTATCTGCTTTACATTGGCTACCTGTCAAATTCAGAATTGATTTTAAAATTTTAGTCTTGACTTTTAGAGCTCTTAATGGACAGGCCCCTGAATACATTTCAGAAATGTTGTTCCCTCACACCTCTGGCCACTCCCTTCGGTCTTCAGGCCAAAACCTCCTGAAGGTCCCAAAGACCCGATTTAAAACTCGAGGAGACCTGTCCTTTCAAGCGGTAGCCCCTAGACTGTGGAATGCCCTGCCTCTGTCTCTTCGTGTGGCTGAATCTGTTGATTCTTTTAAAAAGCAGCTAAAGACACTGTTATTCAAACAAGCTTTTAGTTAATTCACTGCTCTTTGTCTTATTTACCTGTTTTAACATTTATTATTGTTGTTTTGCATTTCATCTATTTTTACTTGCACTCTGTAAAGCACTTTGTGATTTTATCTGTGAAAGGTGCTATATAAATAAAGTTTACTTCCTTACTTACTTACTGTATAATGAGTTCTATGCTTCAGTTGTTACGGGTACTGTGACTACAGATCTTTTGTGTCTTGGTGCTGGGGATGGCTGGGTCGAAGAGTTTGTGTGGTTCTGCCATCCTGCGTCGTCCTCCGAATAGGGCATGAGTTCCCAGATGAAGAGGGGCAGTATGTGGGTTTCAGACCGGTGCTGGATTAAATCGTGATGTGAACGCAGAGACGAGGGTGCTGAGTGGACAGTGGCAGCGGAATTGAGATCCTTACCATCTCCTGGACGACTGGAGCTGGGTCTGGAAACACCTCTTTGAAGATGAGCTCCAGGATGTCGTCAACATATTCTGCAAAAATGGACAATTGTCTGTTACTTTTACCTCTTTGACCGTTTCAAATATTCTATTTATAATGTGTCTGTATATACATTTACAAAATTTTGAAGTTAATATTATATATGGTACAGAGAATTTTGTATTCCTGCTTTGCAAGTTATTTGTGACGTTTGATATTTGTTGTTTTGTACAGCTGTTAGTAAAATATTGCATATAAGGCACAGTACTATATAGTTTGTGATGGTAAATTTTGGGATGCAAAATTAATTAAAAACAGCAATTATTTACGAAAGGTAGCCACATATATATATATATATATATATATATATATATATATATATATATATATATATATATGTATGTGTGTGTGTATATGTGTGTATGTGTGTGTGTATATGTGTGTATATATGTATATGTGTGTGTGTATATATATATATATATATATATATATATATATATATATATATATATATATATATATATATATATATATATGCGGCTACCTTTCGTAAATAATTGCTGTTTTTAATTAATTTTGCATCCCAAAATTTACCATCACAAACTATATAGTACTGTGCCATATATGCAATATTTTACTAACAGCTGTACAAAACAACAAATATCAAACGTCACAAATAACTTGCAAAGCAGGAATACAAAATTCTCTGTACCATAAATAATATTAACTTCAAAATTTTGTAAATGTATATACAGACACATTATAAATAGAATATTTGAAACGGTCAAAGAGGTAAAAGTAACAGACAATTGTCCATTTTTGCAGAATATGTTGACGACATCCTGGAGCTCATCTTCAAAGAGGTGTTTCCAGACCCAGCTCCAGTTGTCCAGGAGATGGTAAGGATCTCAATTCGGCCGCCACTGTCCACTCAGCACCCTCGTCTCTGCGTTCACATCACGATTTAATCCAGCACCGGTCTGAAACCCACATACTGCCCCTCTTCATCTGGGAACTCATGCCGTATTCGGAGGACGATGCAGGATGGCAGAACCACACAAACTCTTCGACCCAGCCATCCCCAGCACCAAGACACAAAAGATCTGTAGTCACAGTACCTGTAACAACTGAAGCATAGAACTCATTATACAGTGTGCAATAATTATTAATTTATTCTTATTTATTTATATTTTTGTTTTGCAGTGAAAATATATATAATATATAGCATGCAGTCATTTTTTATTCTAAAAAGTTAAATGCGTATTTATATTACAGTGTGCAATACTTATTTATTCTATTTGTGTGTTTAAAGTTTATTGGGTGTGCTTCCAGTGAGACTACAGTTATACTGTTATATAGTTATAAAGTGCGTCATACTTATTGTTAAATAAGTTTATATTGTCTTTTTGTTTTACAGTGTCATTAAAGTACTTAAAATATTTATTAATACAGTGATATGTTTTTTATTGTTGTAACTTTTAGTGGTGCCATATAAAATGGCACTGTAATGAAAGTCAACTTACTGTAC
Source organism: Odontamblyopus lacepedii (assembly GCA_034769755.1). Classification (NCBI taxonomy): domain Eukaryota; kingdom Metazoa; phylum Chordata; class Actinopteri; order Gobiiformes; family Gobiidae; genus Odontamblyopus; species Odontamblyopus lacepedii. The sequence goes on from CM068351.1 coordinate 16,603,796, forward strand.
CATTCCTCTTAGATGTAATGGTCCAAACTGTGCTTTGTATACATTAATGGCATTGAAGGGAGTAGATATTGAGACACAGGTTAAAATCCTGGATATTCCACCATGCATGTGGGTTGGCTGGGGACTTCTTCCATTCTTCCTTGCACCTACCAGATATATTATAAATAACATGAGTGTACATAACATACAGTAACTGAAAAAAGTTTTTGTAAAACAAATGCACCTTACAAACTACATTTTGGGGTATGTAATATGTAAGGAATACACTTTAAAGTAACCTTCACAACACTGTTAACAGAATTATCAAATGTGTCACAATGAAACGGAATTCAAAACTTCTGAAATGGAAAATCATCGGCCCTAAATATGGTGCACAAGTTGAATTGAGACGTTTGAATATGTCACATGTAAACCGTTGGATCTTGCAAGTTATTTTCGTTTTATTTGCTGGGCTGATGTAGTCAGACTAGAACACTCCATCCAACTGCTCCTGGTCCGGCCCTTCAATCAAATTTTAGAACCCTTTGTGGCCCTCGAGCCAAAAAGTTTGCCCACCCCTGCGTTAGAAGTTGAAAAAACTGAACTTCTGGCGTGGGCTGCGCCGCGTACCGGGGCTGGGCCGTGCCGCGGACAGCGACTCTCCGCGGGACCGGGGCTCTTCGCGGGACCGGGCTCTCCGAGGGGCTTGTGGGTAATCTCTTTTTACTTTGCGCGCGCAGACTCAGGTGCTGGTCGCGTGCAGCTCTGTGGCTCTGTAAACAGAACTGAGCCCCTCCCTCCAGACTCGCACTCGCGCGGTGCCCTAATGTAACTGAATGAGGCGACTATTTTATTTTCAGTTTCAAATCCTATTTTAGATCCATAATTCCACCCAAACTACAATGCTGCCCTGTCACTGGTCAGAACCTCTGCTGCACTGGGCTTGAAAACCATCAAGTCCAATGAGCCAGGCCAGATGGATGCAGCCATACTGGTACTCCATACATGTTCTGACCTGTTTCTGTACTTTAGACCCCAGTGACAGTGATTCCGGCTCACCACAGCCCACTAGCAGCTCTCAGCTTCAACACCTCTGCCTCGAGACTCGCCAGCGCTTCCCGGAAGGTGAGGCATGCTATTACAAGTACACAGCACACGAGTCCGTATGTAATGGTACCTACTCCTGTATTTCGTATTTATTTTGGAGTACTTTAACTTGATATTTGATATTTGGAAAAATTATATCTCTTGGTAGCTTATTCCAAGTAGACATTGATCTGTTTTTTACAGAGCTTCTCGCATGGTTTGTTTTTACTTTTAGGTCATTTGAATCTGCCCTCTGTGGCATGTCTGGTTTCATATAGGTCCATCTGAACTAAATCATAGCTTTTGATAAAGCACATTTGATTATTTAATTATTGTAATGTTTCTTGTCAGATTAAGCAGGGAAGCTATAAATCTCTTTTACCTTTAACCAGGACTGTACTTATTGTTTGTGCCCTTGTCTGCATTGTTCTAGGGCACAGTCATCCGAGTATTTTCCATCCCTCAGGGCCAGCGCCTCTTTGAGTTCCGCCGCGGCATGAAGAGGTCTCATTCGCTGTCAAACTGTTTGTCTACTTCCTCACCCTCCTTTCTCTTTGCTCTGTCTCTCTCTATTCTCTCTCTCCTTCACTTGCTCTCCTCCTCCTCTCTCTTTCTCCCCTCCGCTCTGTCTCTTCCTCCTCTCTTCTCTGTCTCCTTGTCTCTCTTTTCTCTTCCTCCTTTGCTCTCTCTTCGCTTCGCTCTCTCTCTCTCTCTCCCTCCCTCCTTTGTCTCTTCTTAGCTCTCTCTCTTCCTACCTTCTTCTGCATCTCTCCATCCTCTCACTGTACAGTGTAATGAATCCCTGGCCCTGTCTCTGCAGGTGTGTAGACATCAGCTGTCTGTCCTTCAGCCCTGATGGACATTTCCTCTGCTCCTCCAGTAACACAGAGACTGTACATGTCTTCAGACTGGAGCACCCCAACCCCAGGTACCCAGCCCGGACCCTTGACAGTCCCTCGGCAAATTAGTGTTGTGACAATTCTACATTCAACAAATTTTTGATAGTGAGGAATAGACTCGATACTCAATACTGATTCTGTTTCTTTTATATTCCAAAGTGGCCTTATATCTGTGTAATCCCCCAGTAGGTTCCATCGTGGTCCCTGGTCATGTGACTTCTTTTAGTATCATTAGTATCATAGAGTGTATAAATGGACATAGCTAAACAAGCTAGCCAGCCTGTTCCAAATAGAAAGTGAGCATGGGAATACTGGCGGCCACTGGACCGGCACTGCAGTCTGAGCCTAAGGTCAGTTACAGACCGAACTGTGCCTCCAGTTAGTTAGCTTCAACACCCAAGGAATTCGTGAAGGGGCATTATCTTTAATGGCCTCATTCTGGATGGGCTCTTTGGTTGCTATGATACTCACAGTTGGAATTCCAAACATGAAAGTCTCCAGATTAGCCACTATAATTGTGAATGTCACCCGGCTTCATTTGACTGGGGCTGAACTTATGGTGACTTCACACTCACACCTTATTCCACGTCTTTATACATTCTACGGTTGTTTTGAGGTTTGTCAAAGACTTTTTGGAATACAGGGTTCCTAGTCGTGAGCTTACAAGTGTGTTTGTGTGTGTGTGTTTCCAGTGTGGAGCACGAAGTGAACTCTTCCTGGGGCTCGTACATGGGTCGTATGTTCACTGCAGCCAGCTCCTACCTCCCAGCACCAGTGTCCCACATGATGAGCCAGGACCGTGCCTTTGCCACCGCCCAGCTGCCCCGGCCCGGCCACAGGACTACATGCACCCTGGCTGTGTAAGAAGACAATCAAATATGCACAGAGAGAATAGAAATAGAATACAGATATTATTTATTCCTCACTTACCTTATGCATTCAAAGTAGGGAATGGGACAAGATCTCGTGCAACAAGATTGTGCACACATGAGAAAAGTGAGCTTGTGAGATCTCTTTGGATTTCTTTAGATTTAGCTGACATTTTGGTTAGTTAGACCTCATTGAAAAGCTGCAGTACTGTCCCAGAGATTTAGTTCCTCCAGCATCTTCCCCAAGGATGGAACACCTCCCCAGGAATGCATCCAGGAGGCATCCAGAAGAGATGCCCTCCCCTCAGCTGCTCCACTTCACATGGAGAAGTAGCGGCTCTAGTCTGAGCTCCTTCCCTGTGACCAAGCTCCTCGCCCTGTATCTAAGGGAGTGCCCAGCCACTCTGTGGAGGAAACTCATATCTACCGCTTTCATCCATTATCCAGTCATTATCTAAAGCTCATTACCACAGGTGAGGGGAGGAACGTAGCTTCACCTGTAAACGGCGAGCTTTGCCTTTGGACTCTGCTTTTTCTTCACAGCGACTGCATCAGTGTAGATGCTACACCCCATCCCGGATTCTGATCATCCAAATTATTTACCACAATGTGTTTGTTTATCACACATCACAGCTTTCAAACAGTGCAGCAGAATTTTGTCATCATTCTAAAGCTAGCATGCCAACATGCATTCCTGATTATTGGACAAGTAAATGCTTTACAATTAGATACAGGCAGCTCATAGCCATAGACTGGATATATATCCAGTGGACATAGAACACCTGCATGCCACTGTGTTTCAAACAGGAAGTGAGCTTGAGCATGTTTCTGACTCCACTGACTTCAGCCTAGAGGTAAGATCTTAACCCCGAGCCCGACGGGTCGGGCCTAAAATGTCAATCATTGCTTCGGGTCGGGTCGGGCCGGGCTTCTCTCTCGCTCACTTTTTAAAAAATAAATAAACAGTTAAATTCGTGCGCAGAGCATGAGCCAGAGCCAGAGCATGCTCTGCGCACGTGAACGACGCCCTCTTAATAATCTTCCCTTCCGCAGGTCCGCATGAAATTTTGGGTTTGCTTCGGGCTCGGGCCTGCAAATCAAGTTAATTGGTTGGGCTCAGGTTGGGTCGGGCTTTAATACCCGCGGGTCGGGTCGGGCTGGATTTTTTAGGCCCGATCTTACCTCTACTTCAGCCCCAATTCACCTTGGATTAAAAAAACATGGCCCTTCTCTCTGTAACTGCTTTATTTAGCTATAGTGTCCATAAATCAAGATATGAACATGAAAAGAAATCTTGACCTTGTGAGATTTTTTCCCCATGTTTTTACATTTGGATTGAAGAAATCAGAATCAGAAATGTTTTATTGCAGATATACTTAGACAAACACTAAACATGCAACAAATGAAATAGAAGAAAATAAAATAAAGTAGAAAACAATAAACTCTATAATGCAACACAAAAATTTACAAAATTACAAGAATATAACAGTGCAGGTAATGATCAGTGCAAACAGACAGGTGCAGACAGGTGCAACGATACAGCACAAGGTCATGTGACTGAAACAGAGCGGGGGGTGGGAACAGTCTGAGTGGTTTTGGGGTTATGTGTCAATGAGTTACATCTCTTATTGTGCCCAATCTCGTATCATCTTGACTTAACTTGTCCAGTTAAAAATTAGATTTTTCCTTTGTTAGTTAGTAGGTATATTAAACTGATCCCTGTGTGTGGTAGGATCCAAAAGCTTTCTCGTCTACTTGTCGCTACGTCTGACAGCACACTGTACGTGTTCACCTTTGACCCGACTGAGGGGGGCAAGTGCCAGCTCTCCCACACACACCAGTGAGTTTGTGTTTGTCTCTTCTCTTGTCCTTTTGTTCAGTATATGAAAGCTGGGCAGGTATTCTCTTTCTCTCTCTCTCCTTCTCTGTCTCTGTCTCTTCTCTCTCCTAAGGCTGTCGCAACACATTTTGAAGCATGACGCTTCGCTACAGAGAGATTTTGTGATAATATTGAAGTTACTTTATGCCACTGTCACAAAGTAGGGTAATCCCAGTAAAGACATTTTTAAATAGACAGTAATTGTTATGACAGGCCTACTCTCTCCCTCCTCTGACTCTCCTTTCTCTCTCTGCCTCATTTGTCAGCTCTCCCTTTCTCATTTGTATCTTCTCTCTCCTGTCTCTCTCATTCACCTTCTCTTTCTTACTCTCCTCTATCTGCTCTCTCCTCTTTTGTGTCTTCACTCTACTCTTAACTCTTTCTTCCATCTCTTCATATTTCTCTCTCTTTCACGTTTCTCTCATGTGTCTTCTCTCTCTCTTCTCTGACCTGCTTTGTCCCTCCTCTCTCTTTCTGTCTCTTATGTCTGTTTCTCTCTTGTATCCTCCCTCTCTTTCTCTCTCTGTGTCTCTTGTTGCCCCCTTTCTAATTTGTGTCTTCTCTCCTGTCTCAGTCTCATTTATATCTTCTCTTTCTCCTGTGTCTTCATCTCTCCTCTCCCCTCCTTTGTCTCCCCATTCCCTCCTCTCTCTCTCCTGAGACTCCCCTTTGTCTCTCAGCTCCATCTGTCTCTGGCTCTCCGTTCTCCTTTCTCTCTCCTCTGTCTCTTGTTTCTGTCCCTCTCTCCTCTGACTCCCCAGTATTCAGTTGTTCTTTTGTTTTCTTGCTCTCAGACTGTTAGAGGAGCTTCAGGGCCAAAGTGAGGGTAGAGTGTGGGAGGCATCTGATTGTTTGGGACCAGTGACGCCCTGCCCCACGTATGCTGCCACGGCTGCCTTACCCGCTGCCCCCAGCCTCACCTCGGGGCTTACTGCAGCCACGCTTACAGGTATGTCTGCCAACTTTCACTCACATCATGTTTAACACACAAACGCTGCATGTTTTTTGCTCTCTGGCACCAACGATCGTGTGTTCATTGAGAGACTGAGGATGGGACAATGTGTTTGCTGATGTCTATGTCAGATTCTGTTTCCATGTTTTTCACTGTGAAGCCCATTGGGGCAACTCTTGTTGTGATTCTGGGCTATATAAATAAAATTGAATTGAATTGAATTTTAAGGCTCTCTCCAACTGAAAACACATTATTCCGACCTTATGCTCCACTGTGTTTTTAAACTCTGTACACCTTCACTGGAATCGTGTGAATGATTTCAGCCCTGGAATTGCCGATCTCACATGAAAACTGCTACATGACATCACAAAGTGGAACAGAGCATTTTGAGATTTGGAGATGTAGACAGACTAATAATAAATGCTTACTCAAACATGTGTGAATGAAACGAAAAATGACTCCAGGTCTGTTTGTTGAGAAGGTTAGGGTTAGGGCATTATAACATCACTTAAAGCTGAGAAGAATCCATTTTGTGTAATATAGGACCTATAACAAAGACATAACAGATGGACGAGTCAATTAGGGACATTCAGTAGTGTGTTACTAAATGAATCTAAAGTGAGAGAAGGTTGAGTTTGTTCTAATACATTTAATATTTTCAAGAGATGAGCCTAAGACAGATGATGGTGTTCCCTGTGTGTGGGCAGGCTACAGTGAGGACGGCGGTTGCACAGAGGGGCAGGTCATCCCTGAGCATGAGCTGGCGGCTGGACCAGTGCGCCTGGACGATGAGAGCGAGTTTCCTCCAGTGAGACCCACCCCTTGCACACACACCTGCACACACACTTGCACACACATACCCGCACACACATACCCGCACACACACCTGCACACACATACCCGCACACACACCTGCACACACATACTCGCACACATGCCCGCAGTTTACTTGTAGGTTAGATTAGTGCCGTCAAACGATTAAAATATTTTATTTCAATCTCATGAATGTCATGTCATGTCGCGATTAATCACAAATCATACATACTTTGCATACCTGCATGATTAATTTTAATACTTAAGATAGAAAAAGTGGATAGGTTTCCATTGTGTATTTTTTTTTAAAAAATTTTTTATTGCAACTGTGGTTTTGCAGCTCATCCAGCCTAGATGAGCATCAGAATGCTGGAGGTCACTGCCTTAAATCTGTCTGAAAAGGAGGAGCTAGCTACGATGAGACTAATATCCTATTCATTTGCAGTTTCTGTTGTTTGCTCGGTCTATTGAACTTGCCCTGTGGGGTCAAATTAGCAGAATCATACAGGGCCCTTTCACACCTCAGGGTCTGACCTGGCTCCCCTATTGTTTTCTTGTTTGTTTTGCTTTAGGTTTGAGAATGGAGTTATAGATTGGTGAAAGAAGGATTTTCTTTTTTAACAAAAAAAAGTCCTTATTGAAGGTCAGTGCGGATTTGCCATATTTTTGGTGTGGATGTTATTTTGTGTCTCCTTCAGAGGAATAACATAAGCACACCTGACAGGGCTTCTCAGTTTTGTACAAATTGTTTTGCTTCCTGTTTACAGCCACATCCTGTAGTTTTTTGTTGTTGTTGTTTTTTTACGATACAGCAGTGGCCACAGCTAGCTACTAGTCCATGATTTAAAAATTAACACAGTTAAAAAAAATAAACACTGTTAAAATTGTTTTGCGTTAACTCGTTAATAATAAGATATTTTGACAGCACTAGTTTAGATACAAGTCAAAACTGTGTTATTATTATTTGTGAAATGTGGTGCAATACTTCAGATACAGGATTTTTAAAGCAGAAAAGAGGAGATAAAGTCCACTGTTTGGTTCTTTTGGGTTATTTGTTAAAATTAATGTGGTAAAATTTATGGGTAAAGAAAATCTCGTTATAAATATTGGGATAGAATTTAAATATTTGGTCATTTTTTTCAAGTATTTTGGTCAGTTTGTGTGTTTCATAATTATTATTTTGCTACGTTATAGTTTTTTATGCCCGATCATGCTCAGTTGCGCCGTAACCTTGTAAAGTGTTTTTTGACTAGCGTCATTTCTCATTATCGCAACTGATCGTCAGGAGCACACAGCCCGTTGGTACGTAGCAAATTGTAACCCTGTTATTGTTAGGTACTGTTCGCTAATGTGCCTTGATTAAGAAATGTTTAGAGTTTCGTGTGTGTATTGGATGTTATTCGCGGCGCAAAGTCCGCGTAGGAAAGCTTAATTGGCGGCTGTGTCGGTGCACGTAGCATCAAGTCAGTGCTCGGCTTGCAATGTGTGCCAGCACGGGATAAAACACATATTTCTGGGTCAGTTGACTTGGTGGACGGGTGTGTGGTGGGCGATAGAGGAGATGTGTTTGTGGGGCATTGATTTTGGGCGTTGTATTAGCTAATGCGCTATACCTGCGGACACGAGGGAAGGCTGCACTCTGCGCAAGCGCGTTAATCGCTGTGCATGATGGGAAATGCAGCCAACTTGTGACTGCTGCGCAAGACTACAACATTTTATATGATAGATGCTTCTTTTATGTAGAAGTTAATGTACATTGGTTCAATGTTTGATTTATTGATGTTGCATTATATTTTCAATGAATATATTTGTAATGTTGGTTAATTCTTTGTTTTTCAGGTTTATGACCTGTGGTCTTCTGTAAATAAAAGTAATAAAAACACAAAACTAAAGACAAACACGAGTCATAACATGTGTGCTGCCTGTCGCTAGCCCATTCGGATGGCTAAAATTTAAAAAGATCCGAACATCCACAGCAACTAGCGTCACTATCTCTTATCTGCAGCTTCACCTCGATCCGTGCGCTTTGTGGATGTAAACAGGCACACTTTGGCCTTTTTACTCTCAAACTGGATTAGTAGGGCGGCTTTGTGGACTGGATGTCATTCATTTGACAATTTCTATGAATAATGTAGATGAGATGCTGCACTTTAAATTTATCACTTGACGAGAGGTGAGAAATAAAGTCTTCTAATTATTTTTGTTACATCCCAAGCTTGTATTGTGCGTTTCTGTGTCTGTTAGAGGCCACAAAAACAATATCCTACTTGTGTCATTAGTAGGCCTATGAAAATAGTATGATTTTAATTGTGTTGGGTTTGGTCGGACTCGGACACAAATATCTTAATGCTTATTGGGCTCTGTTTGGATTCGATTACTGCTCTGTTGGTCAAGGGCTTGTCTTGGACAGAAAAAAACCTGCCCGATCCACACTCTACTGCACACACGCTTGGACATGATGCAGACAGAGCAAAGAACATGAGGGTAATCCAGATAATTGGAGCATGGCCAACAGACAAGCTACATATTAGAAGATCAAAGTTTGATGCTTTTTTTTCACTGTGTGACATTTATGAATCTTCTTGTGAGGGACGGTGGTGTTGGCTACAGGCCATATGCTGTAGTGTGTAACCTTAAACATTATGTTGTTGTAAAAGTGCAGATAATCATTAAAATATTGTTAAAATACTGCTTAGTAGTATTGATAAATCCTTAATAATATCTAACCCTGTGCACTCACACACACGCACACACACAACACACATACCATTCACCTGCTACACAACACGCCTTTATGTGTCACATCTGCTATGCAACGCTAGCTAGAAAGAAGGAATTAATCCTTCACCACAAATAAGTCAACTGTATGCACAAATGGTTCATCTGTTGTCTATTCCTTGTTATTGCTTTGCCTGAAAACAGTGGCGAAACATCTTCTAAGCAGAAGTGCCAAAGCGCCCGCAGACAGCCTTTCAGCCACTTTGCACCTGCACAGGTGCATGTGAGGCACCCGCACAGGTGCATGTGAGGCACCCACATGGGTGTGTGTGAGGCACCCATTCGGGTGTGTGGGAGGCAGGGTGAGCTGCAGTCACATGATTTAAACCCACCTGTTTAATGCGTGTGGAAACTGCATGGACAAATCAATAAAAGAACCAGCTCGTCTCCACACCCTTTATCATCACAACCCATCCGCTGATGGGCGATATAGCCACAGAGCAGAACGATAACGGCCACACGCCCACTGAATACAACTGTAATGTTGGAAACATTAAACATGTTTAATATCATCCCTTTTGGGGGAGCAGTAGCTCAGTTGGTAAGAGCATTTTTCCACTGATCCGAAGGTTGGTGGTTCAAATCCCACTCTTGACATAGATATCCTTGGTGAGCGGTCAGATCCACTGAGCCACAGGTTGGCTTGTGTGATTCCAGCTCCCACAGATGAATGCTGTCATTGTGTCCTTGGGCAAGACACTTAACCCATCTCGCGTCTATGTACAGTGGTGTGTGAAAGTGTGTGTGAATGGGTGAGTGGTTCCTTGTTTTAAAGCGCAATCATAAATGACTGGACATAGATCGCTTTACATCACCACCACATGGTTCGATTTTATTCTTCTCACAAGAGAAGACAGCTATCACAGGGGTATTCTGGAGTATCACAGGGGTATTCACAAAGGCCCGGATTATGTCATGATATGAACCATAACTGAGTCAAACTAAAATTCATCCCCGCATTGACTTGAAATCCTCGGGCCTTCAGCCACTAAAGCTCTTGCAGGTGTTTCTTTAGTTCACTGCCTGCAGGGGGTGTCACTGATTTACCTAGATACCACTGGAAGAAACATTGTGATTGGTCCATTTTCATTACATTATTTTAATCCCTTGTTTCCCAAGAAATATTAGTCCAAGTTTATAACACTGATCGAGAAATTATTACTAGTGTAGAGTTTATTACTCACTGAAAAAAAATATTGACAAAATATATTTGTAGTACAAAAATTCTGTCAATATTTTTTCTTGGGCCTTCACTGAATATCTTGAAGGCCCTGAGGGTTCCCCTCTGCCTGAAATGTTCCTCAGCATAACATTACATTTTGCTTTTGCTGTGATGAGTGGTTTACACCACAAGGGCAAGTTATATAGGTCAGGGAACTCACTTATTTCATTTATTTCATTTGTGATTCATGAAAACACAACTTGACTCAGAAATAAGTGTCCCACTCCCAAAACTGTCGACTTTATTGACAGGGATTTCAGAGAAGTGAGTAAGGAGGATGTTTGTAACAACATGCAATTGAAATCCATACTGTGGAATATCAGGCAAATCATCTAGGACCTCTCCACCAGAAAAGTTACATTAACTGAACACATCTGATGGCTATTCTTTTGTGTTGATAGATCAAATGTCGAGATGGAAGCGACAGTGTTTTGGGCCCGCTCACCTTCTCTGACATGGACGGCTTCTGTAAACTCTAACCATAAAGAACAGCAGTGACCACTGTACCGCTCAGGCATGCAGGCAACTACCCACAGGAGTGGCTGTTTCAGACACCACATTGGGTTGTCATAAGTAGCACTACACACTAGTATTGAAACTAAACTAAAAATACTAATTTCAGAAAGTACAAGTTGATACTGAAATGTAAAAACATATTTATACTTTGCAGCTGATGCCATCAGCATTCCCTGGGGGTGTGGATGCTAAATGTAAACACTACTCTGTCTGAAGCTCTCAATTAGACTGTGTTTAATAAAACTCTGATTCAAGTCTGACCAGAAAGCGCTGAACTACCACAGGTGAGCTGATTCACGCTGCTAAACAAATCTCTCACTCATAAAATTACAGTCACAAGCCAGCTAGCATCAGTTAGTCACTCTCACCTTTTTGTTGGAAATAAACAGGACCGTGAACACTTGTATGAACATTTGTTGAACACTGTATTGATCACAGGCTCCTGAAAATGTCTTTTTTTTTCTTGAACTTTCAGACAATCTTAAAACTTTCTTGCCTATGTTTGCCAATATGTGCATTGTATCACCATGGTAACTAACATTCCACCAACAGAGATACATGTACCCACCTCCAGCCTGATGTCATTGCAATGCATCAATAGGACCAAACTGGACCTTCCCTGAATAGTTTGGATGCATAAAAGTGGTGTTGAAATGGAGTATTTTCTTTTGAATTTAGTAAAAACATTTAGTATTGTGATACTTGTGAGAGATTATTTGAGAGAGAAAGAGCGAGAGAGAGAGATACTTTCTAGATCCTAAAGAAGTTTAGCTGCAATAGAGTACTGCACTTGTCATTCGCCTTTGTGTCTCAGTCAAAGGTCTCAGAGACAGGAGGACTAAAACTATACCTATTCAAAAAGAAGTTATGCCCTGATACCAATGATATTATCTGCACCAAGACAAGTTGGGTATTTCATAAGGTTAAATAGTTAGTTTCTGGAAAAATAACACAATTGGATCCATTTTGTAGTAGGTTAGTTGTAATTAAAATGCCTTTTCAATTCAGACGCTAGCATCATTGAAAATCGGGTACCGACAGATACCAGAAACACTGAAAAACAAAGGTCGCTGGATTTGTGCAAAAAAAAAAAAAAAAAAAGGAAATTGGTTGCATGCAATAAAATTATGACTTTGAAAATGATTTGATTCCCTCTGCACATATTTATCAAAACATGACCATACATTTTTCATGTTGATGAAATGTGACAAATTCATGCTGAATACGCATATTTATCTTATTGTACCTTAGCATGAAAATTAGCTTTATGGTTTTATTTTATATAACTGAATCCTGTCAACACAGTTATTTTAACATGCAACATTTAATGTCCTTAAAGGGTTTTAAAGTAAAAGAATACAAATACACGCTCTAGTTTTCCACTGTTCTGCCTTGTCTTAAACAGAATCAAACACACAGCACAGGTACAAACACACAGCCTGTTTGGAGCTGGACAGTGGGAGGACTTATTCCAGTGAAAAGGATCTCTGCCTGTAGATACAGGAATAACAAGATCGCATTATGATGATCTACTGTGTGTTGTACATGTTTAAATATACTTAAAGCACTTATTACTCTCAAATACAATACTGGACCAAAACAGAATCACATGAACATTAGAACTGTACAGTAGAAACAATTATTCACCATGTGCTGCTTTTCTTATATAATAATTTTAATTCCGTTAAAATCTTTTATTTTGTTTTAGTTTTTTTTAAATTATTATTTAAACTGATAACCTCACTTTGAGAATTGTCCAAGAGAATTGTCTTTGTTTGTAGATGACATTGGAAGCAACACATTCAAATCTTACATCTGTCATCTTGTAGAGGAGTAGTCAAAAACGATTTGTTTTATGGAAACAAGTGTTACATTAGCCTGAATTTCAAATAAAACACCACAAACATGTTTTAACAATAACTACATTCTAGAGAAAGTTTATAAAATCTTTGAAAAGTCTTATCTGTAGATCAGCTGTCATAATGATCCTGCTTCACACTGCTGTGTCCTCTATTCTGTAACTATCCTGTGTCCTGCTACATTTGAAGTTTCCATCCCAAGGTTTTGGGTAGAGGAATTCCTGAGGGGAAGCTTCACCAGAAATGATAACAAAGTCATGTTTCCTCAGCCTGATTAAAACATGCAGGTCTAAAATTGGCCACAATCAAGCGACCTTTGTAACATTTAAACATGTAGGATAGAGAATTGTAAAAAAAAAAAAAAAAAAAAAAAAAAAAAAAAAAGTCATGTTATTGCTCTCAAATTTGCAATTTGAGCAACCCCTCTCAGACAGTTTTTTCAATGAGCCTATCGATATCAACACTGAAATTGAAAACTGGGTTGGTGCGTACCTAACAGTCTTGTTTCCTTGGTAGATAGTTTTTTTTTTACTTGTCAAATGAAATCTGCTCAAATGAAGTGTTGAAGTGTTTTTATCAGTGTAGCACCAGAGGCTGTGCAGTGTGGCTCCTCACCAGCACTATGGTAACTGTGAACAGCCCTTTGTCCCTTTATTTCATATAAAATCATGCTCCGTATGTCTCAATACTGTGTACATGCCTTTTTACTTTGTTTTTGAATAAAATGTCACATATTTCCCTGTATTCTCTATAATGTGTCATTTGAAATGAGACCAGAGGCATCGTAATGTACAGTACGCCTGGGGAATACTTGTATTTGTTTGTGTGCAAATTATGTGTTTTTATGTCAAAGAAATGCCGGAAATTGCATTACATTTCCAGAAACATTAACGTTATATGAATTTTGCCAAGTTTACAAAATCTTGGTTTGATTTGTTGATGAACTGTAGATGCATATATTTTTACAGGTTTGGTGTCCTCTCCATCTGATCCCCTTCTCTGTATCCTCTGCTCCATCGGTCCCTCTCCTCTGCTCTTTCTGTCCCTCTCCTCTGCATCCTCTGCTCCATTTGCCCCTCTTGTTTGCATTCTCACACCAACTATCTCCATATATGCATGCTGGGCCATTATTATGCACTGTATGTAAAGCACATTACTTGAGTTATATTTTATTTAAGTTAAATATGTCTGTTTGAGTATAAAATAATTCCAGGTTAGGCCAATATTCTTGTAAAAGATGTGACTTAATGTTGCCTTCTCAGACTTAGAGGGCTTTTTGTGCCTGCAGCAGATGTATATGAAACTGTCACTCATTTTGCACAAGACCAAAGCGGTAAGACCAAATAAAAAAAAATAAAAAAATACAACATGGTGTGTGTTTTTGTACTTTGTGTTGTTATTATATGTGCAATATATTGAAAGAACAGACTTACCACAACTTTCAAATAGAACCACAGAGCCAAAGGTGGGTAGTATTCACTTCACATTTTTGAATAGCTTTCTAAAGGAATTGGAATACTTTTCAGAATCCTTTTCTAGCAGTATTACTTCTAATTAAGTAATATTTTTATTAAAGTAACAGTACTTTTACTTTTGATTCCTCTTTGTCTACAAGTGACAAAAGCTTTATGTTGACAATATGAAAAGATTTGAACATTTGTGTTTTTGCACTACTTTAAATATGATTAGTTTGTCTCAGATTGTATGCATTATCAAATGTTTTTTTCTTTCAAATTACATGAACTTTAACTGCAAGTATTCTTACAAAGTTACTCTTACTAACGCTCATAGATGAGGGTGGATATACAGTAGAAACTTCCTTTAAAATCACTACCAATTTTAGTAAAACTACAGTAACAGGGAAACTATTGTTTATGGTGATCAGTCATGTTGTAGAACCTGATCATGTGAAATGGGGGAGGGTAGGGGCCTGTACGCCCACTGTGGGCCATTATAAGCAAAGCAATAACATCCCTGTAATGACAGAGATTTCTTTTGAAAAACAGGGAATCATGTTAAACTTGGTTTCAGTTTTCGGCCCTTTAATGTGTAAATAATTCCACATTAAAGGGCATAACATCTTTCATGCAGGAGATTCTATCTGAATTTAAAGGTTCACTATTTAATATTCTGAAGAGCGTGCAAAGGGTCAGATCCATCAGCCAGACTGTATAACCATAGACCAGAGGTACTCAATTGGCTGACTCCGGTCCGAATCCGGACCCAAACGCAATGACATCCGGATCGAGACAAAAATCTCTCTCTCTAGCTTTTTTTTTCAGAGCGTTCCGGATCCACGCAGTATTTCATTGGCCTGTACTTTGCTGTGAAGCTGTGTTCTCCATCCCCGCCAGACCAGTTACAGGCTGCCATTCCGACACACCGCGACTCTGACATTAACGTCTAATTGTCGGAGTGGCGGTGTGTCCATTTGTTATCAAATGTCCTGCACTCCCACATGTTTTTCCTCCGTGGTCGGAGTGGCGGCACGTTAGCTTTTTTTTCAACATCCCGCCATTCCGACATGTAATTATTCAGTTGCGACTGCGCTCTTTTCAGGACCATATTTTCACGGACTGGTAGGGGCGCGTTACGTGCGGCCGGAGGAGGCCACGCGTCACGTGTGACCGGAGGAGGCGTGTTATGCGTGGCCGGAGGAGGCCCGTGACGTGCGGCCGGAGGAGGCCCGTTGCGCGGCCGGAGGAGGCGCAGCATGGTTAAATCCTGTTCTAGTCCTGTTTTAGACCTGATTTTAGTTCTGGTTTAGTTTTAGACCTGGTTTAGTCCTGGTTTTAGTCCTGTTTTAGACCTGGTTTAGTCTTGGTTTAGACCTGGTTTAGACCTGGTTTAGATCTGGTTTAGTCCTGGTTTAGACCTGGTTTAGACCTGGTTTGAGTCCCGATTTTAGTCCTGGTTTAGTTTTAGACCTGGTTTAGTCCTGGTTTTAGTCCTGTTTTAGATCTGGTTTAGACCTGGTTTAGATCTGGTTTAGTCCTGGTTTAGTCCTGGTTTAGATCTGGTTTAGACCTGGTTTAGTCCTGGTTGGAGACCCGATTTTAGTCTTGGTTTAGTTTTAGACCTGGTTTAGTCCTGGTTTAGATCTGGTTTAGTCCTGGTCTTAATCAGGACTAAAACCAGGTCTAAAAACCAGTCACAGTCCTTATTGTCTGTGTTGTTTTGACGTGTAGTTAGAAAATTTGGGAGGTGCACGCAGAGAACTATAATAAAATCTTATTTTACACCCATGGGTGACGGCGGTCGACACAGTTTTGACGCAGAACCATAAATTGGCCTTATTTCGGCCTTTTCACACTGATTCTGACAGAGCACACAATACTTTGTGCATAGTTCAAATGTTCCATGTGGATTTACAATTTTTTTTGTTAGAAGTTCTAAGTTTGAAAATCCACCGTCACTTTTTCGGACCCTGGAAACTGTAAATTTGGTAAGTGGACCTTTTGAGTTTGTAATTGAGTAGGCCTACCCCTGCCATAGACTGTCTAAAGATGTGGACTAAGGGAATGTGCATCACACAAAGCATTTAGCTCCAGTCAAAGTGCATAGTGCACCTTCAAAACCCTCTCCAGAATGTTGATTCATAATCATACATTTGCAATAAACAATGCATTCTTATGTATCTCATTGGATTATTTAAAGAAGAAAACTGATTTGAGAAGGCATATGAGAGTAAGAAACACAGGAGGTGGAGTTTATGTTATACACCCATCTGCTGCAAAACCAAATATATACAATATGTATTAATATATATTAAAATAATTGCAATAGTACTTTTATAATCAGTTATTTGAATACAGATAACAGATAAACATAGCCTACTCTAAAATTCTGAAAAGAGAAATTATTGATTGAAAGTAACAAGAATTATTAGCAAAAGTATTTATGATAAAACGTAGGTTACACTTCATTTTGTGCACCACACAAAATGGAATAGTAGTCTAAATACTACTCCATGGAGTAGCTGTGTGAAATATGAAAAATAGCGACTCAGTAAAAAAGACATGAATTGTCCAAAATTAAATGTGATTCTGTATTGTTAGATAAGTATTTTCATTTTCATATTTTCAATAAATTTTTGATAAAGTTCGGAACAACAGAACCATGGAGATCCGCCATGTTTGAGGCAATGGTGCAAAATGTTCCTAGAGATCTATAGTCCAAAACAATGCTAAAAGCAAAAGTATGGTGGACCAACCTGATAAACTGCTGGGCCATTGCTGGGGAATACATCTATCACTGTAGAGTGTTAGAAAACATATGAATGTACGTTAAGGACAGTATTTAGCATCTTAAAATCTCCACTGGTTTAGCATTAGGCTCACTGAAGATTCTATGGGCTGTGACGTCACGATATTTCACTACTATGAGCGCCTCGTGCCTCCGTCCTCCGGAGCGTTACGACCATAGACAATAGACCATAGACTCATATATACGCTCTATCGTTACGACCGTAGACCACAGACTCATATACGGTCTATGGTTACGACCGTAGACCATAGACTCATATATATGGTCTATGGTTACGACCGTAGACCGTAGATGGCCGGTGTCAGTGTTACCAGCACACTGCACCTCCGGTCACCGCTGCCTCTGGTAGCGGTGACCGAGTGGACCCGGGTCCCTCCGCTCGGATCACCGACACCGCGGTGCCGCGCGCGCAGCACGGAGCAGGGCTGAAGGAAATCGAGCATTTCACTCACGCACTCATGTAAACGAGCCTGTGGTTCTAAATGCGCATGCGTGGCCACAGACAACAGCGCGGTTATACAGGTTTAATATACGCTACGTGTACGCCAAGTGCTACTACGCGAATACAGGAACACAAATAAGCTATTCTACAAACTTTATTACAATGGTGAACAAATAACTAGTCTGACTTAAAAAAAAAAAGACAACAACAAAAATATAGCTGCAAGCGGCGAAGATCGGCCCTCGCGTGCGCCTATGCTGCACCCCGCAAACACTGTTCCCCGCAAATGGCGTGCCCTACAAATCAAAGTGCCCCACAAATGACACGCCCTACAAACGCTGCTCCCAGCAAATGCCATGCTCAGCAACCACCATGCCCCACACTAACCCAAATAACTGTAAACCCCAACCACACTTTTCACTTATGCTTTATAGTGTATTATATTCAGGCAGAGATCACGTATTAGTGATTCAAATTTCCCAGACCAACACATCCTCCTTCAGAAAAATGACATAGTGCACCTTCAAATGATTTTTGAGGAGTCTTTGCGCCCCCTCCTGGCCAACAGTGAAAAATTCACCATGTCCGTAATATATATATTTTGCTCGTAGTCATGCATAGAATTTAATTCCCAAATTTGGTACAAATCTGATAATGTTGACATTTCATGTCTAGGGGGCGCTATAGTGTAATTTCCCATATGCTTTATAGTTTATTATATTCAGGCCAAGATCAGCATCAGTGAGTTAAATTTCAGCACGATCGGACTAAGCCTGTGCCAACGGGAGCAAATCTCGACATTGAATATTGTCTAAATTTTGATTGAACATTGTGGCTTCGCCGCATGTTTTAAAAAAAAATGGAGGTAACGTTTGAAGCTGCACACTAGATGATGTACGGTGATTTTCAGCCCTGTGGGTGAAGCGCTTTCAGAGGAGTACGTCCAAACACAACATGAGCCAAAATGCAGACTCTGCATTTTGAAGATTTCAATCCAAGATGGCTGCCTTCTGCTTTGTCAGGAGGCATGGCCATAATAATATTTTTTATTTGTCTTCACATGATGAATGTGGGTACCGAATTCCGTGGCTTTACGGCAAAGTTGAGCTGGGACGGCTCCCACAGGCATGGGCGGAGCCTAATATTCGAGGTTGCGTGTTCTCTACAATTTTTTATCCCCACACATAAAACCTATATTTTCTCGAATGCCTCATCATTTCTGAACTTTTGGCAAAGTTTGGTGAATTTCTGAACGTGTTAGAGCAGTCATGTTTTATTTCAATCTGTAGGGGGCCCTAACACACCAAATATTTTTTTTTTTCACGTTCAGTAGCTTTAGGGCAGAGAGTTTAAGAACTGTGTCACATTTTATTGAAATCAGAGTTTGTTTGAGCAAATAGGAGCAATTTGTATATATCCAAAACTTGTGTTCATTGTTTGTCGCTTCACTGCTCAGAGACCGTCAAACGGATTTTGGAGATGTGGATTTTTTTGACATTCCACTGCTGAAGATAAGGTGGACCAAATTTCAGGCTGTTCGGGTGAGCGTGAGGAATGCGTTTCAGCTTCACCAACTTCCAATCCAAGAAGCCACGCCCCCTGGCCACGCCCCCTGGTGTGTCAGGGGGCGTGGCCATAATACTATTTTTATACGCCCGTTCTAATACGGGACGTATTATGGTATGGCGCTGTCCGTCCGTCCGACTGTCCGTCCGTCCGTCCGTCCGTCTGTCCGTCCATCCGTCTGTGGACACTTCAAAGCTTTGAAGTCTTTGAAGCTTTGTCTTCATGAAAGATCTGAACTCTCTTCTCAAATGTTCTGCTGCTGAAAGCGAGAACAACCCACATTCTCTGCTTCTTTGAGCTTTGACACATTAAAGCTTTGTAGTGTCTTTAAGTTCTGTTGCTGCAATCTGATTGGTGGAATTCCGATTCTAGAATTCTATATACAATAATTCAAAGTACGGGCGTATTTTGCCCCGCTGGCGGAGCTCTTGTTTACTTGTCTTATCATGATCGACTTCTGTGTTAAATTTCATGATTCTACGTGCAAATTTTTTTTGGTGTCATCTGTATTCCCTAATGCATTTTTGTCTCGTTAGGGGGCGCTGACGTGCCATTTTATTTATTTATTGAAAATGGAAATAGCCAAAAGTTAGAGATCCGGAGTCTTTAACACATGGCCAAAGTTCGTGAGTTTTTGACATTGTTCACTGGGTGAAAAATGGGTGAGTGCGTTAAGAGAAGAAGAAGAAGAAGAAGAAGAAGAAGAAGAAGAAGAAGAAGAAGAAGAAGAAGAAGAAGAAGAAGAAGAAGAAGAAGAAGAAGAAGAAGAATATTCTGATACAAGAACAATGTTCCGCTTTTTTTTTGGCAGACAAACTATACATTTTCGGAAACCTCTGGCGCATTGCTATGTCATGGAGAGAGTCCCTGGTCACTACGGGCGAGTCACGTCATTTTAGTTCCCGCCCCCTATGAGCATCGCTATGCAATACTAATAGGCCCTTTGCCAGCCTCTGGTGCTCGGGCCTAACTACTTTACTACTACTACTTGTGGAGCGAATGGACCAGGGCAGTATTCCCATGGGCTCCTCTTTATCTCTGCTCTTCTTAACTGAATGAGCGCAGTGTGGAAACATTTAAAAATACAACATTTACATGTAACATCCTCCCATCTACAATAAAGCACAAACTAACTGTAATTCACAACAGGCTGTTATAGATCACTAAATGCTACCCCTGCTACCATGAATTGACTTGAGGGTGCACCACCTCCCCTGGTGGCTGAAGTTTAGAACTACATTGTATAAAAAGCTAGAGTTTAGGCAGCACATTCCAGTTCATTTCAAGTGCACACTTAAAGCAACATTCAAATTCCCCGAGTGTTAGTGCTGGAATGGACTTAAGCCAAGGGACAGCAGTTATTACAAAGAAAATTTCCCCTTGGGGATGAATAAAAGTAATTCTGATTCTGATTCTGATTCTGATTCTGATTCTGATTACCTCCTTTGTACAAACATGACCTAGGCCTTGTAATACCATTTCCGACCTGTAGTCCTGCTTTAGTGTTTGTTTCTATAGACGCAGACTAACCCACAGAAAAAAACTGCATGTGCCTAATACATCTTTAAATACAATATACATCATACTCCAATGGTAGATACATGCGTCAAGTTAAATCTAATAATACAATCCTTTAATAGGCCTCATTTAAGACAACCAAGATTTTACTTTTTGAAGTGTTGCTCTCTTCTGACCCTCTGCTCCATCTGACCCTCTCCTCTGCCCCATCTACCCCTCTCTTCTGCCCCTCTCTTCTGCTTTATGTTAAATAAATAAAACAGAAATGTACTAAAGATGTACCAGAGTTATTAGAATATACAGAAAGATTGAAAGTATGTGGTGACTATAGAAACTCACTCTAAACCCACAACAGGTGCAGGATGAAAAGCAGTTTTTGGGCGAAACTACAGTAATACTTGTATTAATCACTGTAATGAATAGATTTTTGGGCTAATCTTTTTTTTTTTTTTTTTTTTTTATTAAACCTGTTCTTATATTCTAACCATGTAATTCTAATTACTTACATCTTACAGGTTCTATTTACACAAAATGGACTCTTGTGAGGCGGCACAGTGGCTGAGTGGCAACACTCAGGCCTCACAGCAAGAAGGTTGTTACAGAAGTTACAGTTACAGAACTGTAAAACACCGTGATGCCTTTCGTCCACGGAATGCACACATTAAGTGTGGCGGCACTGTGGCTAGTACTCATGCCTCACATCAAGAAGGTTGCGGGTTCGATCCCCGGGTCGCCCGGGCCTTTCTGTGTGGAGTTTGCATGTTCCTCCCCGTGTCTGGATGGGTTTCCTCCAGGTACTCCGGTTTCCCCCATCAACTCAAAACATGCCCGCACCCCTATGAACTAACATCAAGGACCATGTTGTCCACCCTCCTGTGGGCTCACCACCTGCAGAGGGGTTCATAGGGGGGGTCAGGTGCTATGAGGATTGGGCAGTAAACTGCCCCCTCGACCCAGCTGGATTAAGCGGGAGAAGATGGATGGATGGACTCTTGTGAGCTAAGTATGGATGCACCGATATGATAATGGTATTGAATATCAGCGCCGATCCATGAAAGTGTGCTGGATTGGGTATAGGCTACAAAATATCGGTACTGCCAATATCCTCATTGGAAATAAATTGGTGTAGTAATGTTTGAGCTGTAGTTATTTGAAGGACAAGTAACAGCTACATAACACATTTTGTCATGCAGTAGTTCTTGTCTGTTTTTAGTGTCTGCACTGGTATTCGCTGATCTCAGATATCTGCTGATACTTAAAGCACAATGTCAGGTATGTCTGTGACAAGGAACAACCATAGAACAGATCAGAAATGAGCATTTTCTGCTTCTTTCAGTACCATTCTACTGTTCTAATTTGGCAGCAGTACTTGTACTTGTATTAGGGTGTGTAATTAGCCAAGTAATTGTACTTTTACTTAAGTACAAATTGTCCACTGCTACCACTGCTAATTCTGAGCAGAAGGGCAGGGTCTATGATTATTTTATATCTGCTTTAGTTAAAGGTACACTATGGTGGGGTTTAGCAACCTGTTTGTACTTGATTTTATTGTTTTGCCTGAAATATTCCACGATATAGCATTAAACTCATCTATTTAGCATTTATTCAATCCACTATCAATCAAGTTTGTTATTGTTACAGAGATCTGTAATCGTCCATTTGAGTAAAGTACTTGAGTAAGTTCAGTTAGTAAGTACAAAAGTGACAATATGAAATGATTTGAACTTTTTTCTGTTGCAAACAGAAAGTGAAAATGCAGACTGAAACAGACTGAAACAGGAAACTGAATGTTGTCACATGACCATATGGGGAATACCGTGTGTGTGTGTGTGTCTGTGTGTGTGTGTGTAGGTGTGTGTGTGTGTAGGTGTGTGTGTGTGCCTGTGCGTGAGTGTGTGCACGTATGTGTGTGTGTGTGCGTGTGTATGTGTGTGTGCGTGTGTATATGTGTGTGTGCATGTGTGTGTGTATGTGTGTGTATGCACATATATGTATGCGTGTGCGTGTCTGTGTGTGTGCAAGTATGTGTGTGCATGTGTGTGTGTGAGTGTGCGTGTGTGTGCATGTGTGTGTGTGTGAGTGAAAAACTTTAATTTACATTTACATAATTAGGTGTAATATTTAGACATAATAGTATGAATAGTATCAAGGGCTGAACTGAATAGAATTAAGCCTATATAGATAAATAAACAACCTGTCACATTAACACAATTATTTTGTAATGACTATTACAATATTTATCTTTTTTATTATTTTATTATTTATTACCAGGATTTATAGTTTTAACAAACACATTTCATTACTATCACATGTTCTTGTTGTATAACTAAAATATATTTTGTTTAAAAGTTTACAAAATTATTATTTTTTAATTAAATTAAGACTCCAGCTGAGAAAAAGTCAAAGTAAAAAGTAAAAGTATGCATTGCCTCATGTCCATTTACCCTTAACTTTCCAGGGTATTAGTAGTGGGGCGTGTGCTCCTGGTCTCGGTGAACTACAACAGGGCCTTTCCCTCAATTTCACTTTTCTCTTTCCTGTCTGCTTGATAAATATGAAGCATGTATCTAGTGTTGATCAGAGATCCTCTTCTTCAAAGCACAACAGCAGGACTTTTATTCACCCCAAACACATTTATACACACATCTCTCTCGTGTTGTGTCTGAGGATCTTGGGTGATTTAGTGTGATCCATAATGTTGCGTTGTGTGTTGGTGCTGGGTGCAGCCACAGTGGCTCTGGCCTGTGATGGCCTGGATCTCTTCAGCAGGAACACAAAGGACTGTCTCAAGCAGCTCACACAGATGGTAAGAAACTGTACTTGGCAGAGTACTTTTCTAATTGTATACTTTTACTCCCACTTGGGTAATATTTTTATTGAAGTAACAGTACTCTTACGTAAAAGTATTCTTCCCACTGTGAGTAAGTCTACAAGTGGCAAAAGCTTTATTTTGACAATATGAACTAAAGAGAGTATTTGTGTTTCATGCACTGCTTCTTCAGATATTTATTTTGTCTCCTTTTTGTCTTTTCTCTGTAAACACCAGATAATCACATTATTCAATGTTTTGTCTTTCAAATGACATTAACCTGAAATTACAAATCACAGTTACTCTTAAAATTACTCTTACTTGAGTAGTAGTTTTTCCTCTTTATGTTTTTTTTTTTTTTTACTTTTACTTATTAGTTTCTTGGACCACTATTTTGTACTTCAACTTGAGTAATATTTTGAAGTAGCATTACTCTTACTTGAGTCAGATTGTTAGCTATTCTGCCCGCCTTTGTTTACATTTCATAATTCATATTTCTTAACAGTTACACACTATGTGAATAATACTTAAATCTGTTGTGTTCCTTTGACAGGGAGGTGGTGTGGACATGACAACTGATGTCCATTTTCCCAACAAACTCTACAAAAAAATCAGCAAGCAAAATGTAATGTTTAATTTTTCAACATTTTCAAATTTTAGATGTACAGATACTGTCAGTAGGGTATTCACTATCATTGTTTTGCCTGAAATGCTCCACAGGAGGCCATTAAATTTTTTAAGACAGAGATGACCCCTCTCACAGTAAAAAAAAACATGCTTTTCAAGATATTTTTGAGCCAAAAAATCTGTAATTGAATAAATGCAAGATAGACAATTGAATTTATTTGTGTGAAGTATTCCAAAGCAATAACATCACCCTGGAGATAAGCAGGTGGCGAACCCTTACAAAAAAGTTACATCTCTTATTATAGTACTCTAAATTAGAGCGGTATATTATCTATATTGGTTTTGAAACATATTCATTGATGTTATAGACAATACACTATAAGAATAATTAGCACTAATAAAATAGTTCATTGTTATGGCAATGGTCCAGATATTTGCTCCCAGTGAAACTCAGATTTGCTGTGTGTCTCCAGGTGGAATCTCAGCTCTTGTTTGTCCAGGAGAACCTGCAGCACATCTTCCAGCTCTATTGCCATGGAAACCTGTCGCATTTGGGCTGGGATGTGACGGGCTTCCTGACCTCATTGGACAGACAAACGAACTGCCTCCGCCTATGTGTAAGCCCTGCCCCTCTCCTCCACACTACTACACTTTTCTAGTTAGTGTTTTTAAAAGGGCCAACACTGACTCATGTGAGCTTTTGTCATGTTGTAATGCTGTCACAGTGCACTTCCTGTGATTGATGGCACTTGATGACATCACAGTGTTTTCAGTTTAAGACAAAAACTCAAATGCCAGCCTAAATGTGCAGGGTTTGTGTGTTAAACATGTGTGAATGAAAAAAAAACACAACTCCAGGTCTGTGTGTGATGAAGAAACAGAATCATAACTAAAATAGTGCAATACAGGCCCTATAATCCCATAGTGTGTTTCAGGTCTCTATGAATCAGAGTGAGCATTTGGACGTGAGCAGATATTACCGCCGGCTTCAGAACGCCACACAAAGAGTTGTAAGTACATTGTCCTGATTACAGCCACATGTTTCTCATTGCAAACACATGACCTCAATCAGGGCAGTATGTGATGTCATGTAGTACTTGAAAGCGCAGTGGCCACTGGAGGTAGCATACAGTCAGATTTGACAGGTTTTGAAGACCAAGCTTCAGAGTCACCTGGCACTAAAATGGTCAAATAGTGAACAGGTATAGTAGATTATCCATCCATCCATCTTCTCCCGCTTAATCCGACTGGGTCACGGGGGCAGCCCAATCCTCATAGCACCTGACCCCCCCTATGAACCCCTCTGCAGGTGGTGAGCCCACAGGAGGGATATAGTAGATTATTAACTATTAAAACACCATCTACAGAATTTAGTAACAAAAACGTGGATTTAGTGTTTAGTTCTATTTTTAAGGTCTTATATTATACAAATTGCCTCTTTAAGCCAAAACATACCTAGAGTTGTGTTTCACACGTGTCACTGTCCTTTTATTAGTCTACATCTCCAAAGCTCAAAATTCTCTGTTCCACCTTTGTGTCAGTTTCACGTTAACATCTCCTTTGACTTTTTGTTTAGCAGAGACTGGAAACTGTATGGGGTGAAATCATCCAAATGACTCTAGTGAAGGTGTATGGAAATTAAAAACACAGTGGGGCTCTTCCTGTATGACATCACAAGGTGGAACAGAGTGTTTTTTTCTGTTTTAGAGAAGAACTCAGCTTAGATATGCAGGGTTTGTGTGTTAAACATGTGTGAATGAAACAAAACACAACACACTTCTACTAGAGGAAGCACACTAAGAAAGGTCATTTAAAGGGCCCATATTTCACTTTCATTTTCTCATCTATTATAATGTTGTTTCCTCATCACAAACACACCTGTAGTTGTGTTTTGATTGATAAAAAATGTGTATTCTTTTCTCTTAATTAAAAAGTTTGATCATTTCAATAACTTATTTCCCCACAGAGTGGACGCTTGGTGCTGTGGAAAAAGATCAACCACATCACTCTAATTCACCTGCACCGCCTCAACAGTCTGGTCCTGTCCATCCGAGCTGCTACCACTAGGGGTCGCTATGGTAGAGAGACTGCACCTGAACCCAGCAACCCAGTGGCACCCCTTGAACGCATCATCGGTAGAAGAGCAGGACCTGAATGCACCACTAGAAGACGCCCCACGCTTGATCATTGACATTGAGCCATTTATTTATTTATTTATTTATTTATTTATTTATTTATTTATTTATTTATTTATTTATTTATTTATTAAAAAGCTGTATTGATACTGACATCATTAACATTCCCTAGGGGTGTTCTTTGCTTTGCTCTGTCAGAAGTTCTGTCACTACAAAAGGATTGACCCCTGTAAAACAATTTTTTACATCTTTTTATAAATTAAACAATGCTGGAACAAATATTTATCATTTGGAGCCTCTCTCTCCCATCAGTTCTATCTAAACTAATTGCAAGAGTTTCCTGTCTACTAAAACTAGTATCAAAACTCGATACTCATTTGAGCAAGTATCAGTGACAAGTCCCATTCAGAGGACAAATGTGCACCTTTTCTGAATAGCTTTTCAGTGATCTGGATATATAATATAATGTATATAAATGGACATAAATGGCCTTTCTGTGTGGAGTTTACATGTTCCTCCCCGTGTCCGGATGGGTTTCCTCTGGGTACTCCGGTTTCCACCATCAACCCAAAACATGCCCACACCCCTATTAACTAACATCAAGGACCATAATGTCCACCCTCCTGGGGGCTCACCACCCACAGACGGGTTCATAGGGGGGGTCAGGTGCTATGAGTATTGGGCAGCAAGCTGCCCCCGCAACCCAGCTGGATTAAGCGGGAGAAGATGGATGGATGGATGGATGGATGGATAAATGGACATAAGATGCATTTAGTTGAGTCAAAGCTTGGTTCAGTGTAAAAAATACTGTATTTTTGAGTAGAATCACAGACATATACAAAGAACACACAGTGGTCACAGTCAGTCCATACAAACATTATCACAATAAGACTAGTAGGTACAGGTCACTGGATCAGCACTACAAACAGTACTGGGCTTTACACACTGATCACTAGAGGTGGGTAGAGGCAAAGATTGTACTCAAGTAAGAGTAATGTTACTCAGGTAAGAGTAAGTCAGGATGTTAAGTTAATGTAGTTGTGTAATCTTTTAAAGGACAGACATAACTAAATCATCTAAGAGACCAACTAAATTATATCTGAAGGAGCACTGCAAGAAAGACAAATTGTCAACATTGTCAACATAGTGTGGCGAGTAACCAAAATTTAATCTTACTTACTTTTACTTCAATACAAATATTACTCAAGTAGGAGTAAGCACGGTGTCTGAGTGGCTAGCACTCATGCCTTACACCAAGAAGGTTGCGGGTTTGATTCCCGGGTCGCCCGGGCCTTTCTGTGTGGAGTTTGCATGTTCTCCCTGTGTCTGGATGGGTTTCCTCTGGGCACTCCGGTTTCCCCCATCAACCCAAAAACATGCACTGTAGGTGTGAAAGTTGTGTGAGTGAGTGTTGGTAGTGGTGGTCGGAGGGACCATTGGCAGCGGTTGGCTTGGCAGCCGCGCCTCCGTCAGTCTGTCCCAGGGCCGCTGTGGCTACAAGAGTAGTTTACCACCACCGGGTATGGAGTGCATGAAGAATGCTCTGTAAATAATCCTCTGTAAAGTGTCTTTGTGACATATGTCTGGTGAAAAGCGCTATATAAATAAACACTTACTTAAAAGTATGCTGCTAGAAAAGTACAAATTCTTTTAAAAATTTACTCAAGCAAATGTAACTACTACCCACCTCTGCTGACCGTAAAGGCAACACGAGTATGGCACACTTAGTTTTGGTCCAGAACACAAACACAACCATCAAAGACACACACGACTGCCATGGTCACACAGAAGCTGACACTGTCCACAGTTCACCCCCTAGGAGGCACAGGACTCACCACAGGGACATACACCAAAGGGGATCATGGGACAAGAGCAGGAGGCACAGGATCTTGTCATGAGATTTTGTACACATGAGGACAAAAAAGGGGTAACATTGCTAATGCCTCACATGAAATGGGAATGTACTTGCCTTTTACCACAACAAAGTAATGGAAATGACCAAGAATATGCAAGGTGTATATGAATAAAACCAAAATATGATTCGTGCTAGATAGTTGAAGCCTGTAGTTCTAGTTTCCATGGTAATGCGATCCTATGATCAAGTCTAAAATGTTTTTGCCTGTTTTATATAATGGTGTAAGTTGAGATAAGTCTATAGGTGACAAATGTAAAAAAAAAAAAAAGCTAAAATTGTGTCACTCCTGAGTACTCTGGCTTACTGGGAACTATGTGTGAATGGAACTTTAGTTATATAATATACTTCTAGCTATATAGTTATATGTAGAAGTGGTAGTTCCAAAATGAGGTGCTATAATGACAGACACGGGGAAAAAAAACAAAAAAAAACAAACAAAACAAACTGTAAACTGAATTAAACTGACTTAAAGGTGCACTGTGAAACTTTTCTGGTGGAAGATTCACTAGCTGTTCATCTCAGTGGAAATATTCCACTCTATGACATTGAACCTCCGTCTCCATGGAAGTAGGGTGACACCACACAGCAGTTACCAGTCAGAGCTGTGGAAAGGCAACTGCACAATGTATGTCTTTAAGCCAATTTTCCAAAGGCAAACCAATAACATTTTCATGGAGACAAACAGATGTCAGACCCTCCAATAAAACCCTCCACCAACATAATGCACCTTTCATTTTTCCATTAACCTTGTTTTGTTCTCATGGACCCAGTCTCAAGGCTTGTGGGAACTGTATCTCATTACACCCCTATAAACCACTAAGCCACTAAAAACACAAAAATGCTGGTTGTGTATCCAGGGAGGTTGAAGACACTGTTGGCTGGTGGAGTTTCTGGGGCCTGGAGCTCCAGTGGGGCCTAGAGGTCCTGGGTCACTGAGAGTAGATGGTGACCCAGTGTTTCTTCCTCTTGGAGTCCTTCTGCACAGGCGGGCTGTGTTGGATGAAGAAGCCGTCTGCGTCAGTGCAGCTGTGGCGGGCTTCCCGGGGGCTCACAGTGCCTTGGTGCAGAGTGGCAGGCCACGGGCCACGCCTCTCAAAGAAACCACACTGAGAACAAAGGGGAGCACAGGGTTCATCTACAATCTCACCTACAGCCTGACCAGAACGAGTATGCTGTCATTCACTCTCAAAGTGCCACCAGCTACCCTGGGCCAGACTGAAAGAGCAAGGCTGCCAATCTGTGTAAGCGGCCCTTCTGACCACCACCACAGACACATGTTTTATGCAGATCTGAGCTAACTTAAATGCTCTATAGAAGAGTTGACTGCAGACACACTGTAAGAGCAATAAGAGCTGAATCTACACATCACCTTGTGTTCAACTTAATGGTGAAGTTAAAAGGAGTAATGTGCTCAATGTAATGTATTGAGCACATATACTGTATGACATAGAGCATATATGACACAGAGCAGATATATGATACAGAGAACATATATGACAGAGCACATATATGACACAGAGCATATGTATGATATAGCGCACATATATGATATAGGGGACATATGTGATATAGAGCACATATATGACACAGAGCATATGTATGATATAGCGCACATATATGATATAGGGGACATATGTGATATAGAGCACATATATGATATAGAACACATATATGACATAGAGCACATATATGATGTAGAGCATATGACACAGAGCATATGTATGATATAGAGCACATATATGATATAGGGCAAATGTATGATATAGATCACATATATGACATAGAGCATATATGACACAGAGCATATGTATGATATAGAGCACATATATGATATAGGGGACATATATGATATAGAGCACATATATGATATAGGGGACATATATGATATAGAGCACATATATGATATAAGGGACATATGTAATATCAAGCACATATATGATATAGAGCACATATATGATATAGAGCACATATATGATATAGGGGACATATATGATATAGAGCACATATATGATATAAGGGACATATGTAATATCAAGCACATATATGATATAGAGCACATATATGATGTAGAGCACATATATATCGGGCAAATTTATGATATAGAGCACATATATGACATAGAGCATATATGACACAGAGCATATGTATGATATAGAGCACATATATGATATAGAGCATATATATGATATAGGGGACATATGTGATATAAGGCAGATATATGATATAGAGCATACAGACCTTCCAGAGCAAAAGGCAGATGAGAGCCAGCACAGAGACCCCCCCCACGGCAGACAGCAACAGGACTCCGAGGGTAGTGCTGGGAGCCACAGGGAGGGACAGGTCTGGGAAGACTCGTACTGAAAACTGACACACAGTGGGTTTGGACAGTATACTTGAAAAGTAGGATTACATTTCCTGACTACCTGAGTTTACAGTCAAGAAAACATATAGTTTTTGATTCCAAACAAGATGTAAGCAGGGGTGGAAAGTATAATTACAAATATGTTACAATACTGCAAATGAGAATTTTTTGCTAATAGTTCTTTTTGGAGTAGCCAAAAGTACTATTACATAGCAACACTGCATTTCCTGCTTTGGTTGGCCAAAACTAAAAGAGAATAGGGATTGGGGTTTAAAACATTATAGGGGCATATACATTTCTGTTATAAATTATAAGAAAACTGAAACAAATATTTAAAATAGCTCATATTCTTGAGGACAAAGTCTTTTCACAAACCTCCATGGCATGACATGATCACATGTAAATAGAAAACCACCCAAGTTTATTAACTTCTAATTAAGTACAACAGAAATTTTACAAACCCCTCAAACAGCATATAGAGCTGTCCTTAATTAGTCCATAGAAAGCCTATGTGCGAGGTGATTGCAGTTGCATTATTTGCTCTAGTCAACTATCCAAATACAATTAAGAATTGTATCTTCAATGAATGAATGAATCAATCAAACTTAATTTATAAGTGCTTTTCATACAATAAATGCAGCACAAAGCACTTGATTGATCTGGAATGGAGTAGTGTAGAGGATCTCAAGTACAAAAACTCTACTCCAATCAAGATACAATTCTTAATTCTAAATCCCAAATTTTCTTCAAAGTAAAAAAAAAAAAAAAAAATCTTATTTAAAAGCAACAATATTTTCTTCTGATCTGTCTGATCTGTCTTGCACACATATGGAATATGTAAAATGTTAACATTTCAAAGTTTTTCTCCCATTCAAGTTCCAATCTTTTGCAGTCACTTTGATTTCATTTAGCTATAATCTCTCTGCTCATATGTGTCAAACTGTTGACTGAGGTTTCTCCCTGTGGAGTGGATCGACTTCTCCTTGGACAAAACCTGAAGATCATGATACCCCTGGGCAGGCTCCAAGCCTCAAACAAGTGGAGGAGTCTTAATGCGATCTTTGCCCATACTCCGCTTAGCTTTGCTTTTCGTCTATTCTAAACATGGTCACTATTCAAAGGGCTCATAGTGAGTAACTTCAACCTCTCGTTATGGGCTTGTTGGAGCCGTGCATACTGGGCAGCCCTGGTTTTATACACAGATTACAATGTACCCTAATCCCAATTGCCACTGCTTTGTCCTGTTTCTGTCTGTGTGTACAGTTTAGTCCAAAACAAAAAAGCTGAAAGTGATTTCAGACATTTTTTTTTACATTGAATTGACCACAGCATACTGTTCCGTGCTGTTCCCCAGTGAGGCACTACATCTACTCTGGATCTGTAGCTGTTCCAGACAAACTGCGTAAACCTGAGCTGCCACTGTCAAGCCCGTAAACAAGTGTCAATAATGGTAGAAAGCTCAAAGACTTGTACACCTGTATTTGACAGTGGATCAATGCACCATCCAGGCAAAATAACATATCCATTATCTTCATTGTCTCCATGGTAATGAAAAGTTATACAGAGCTCTTCAGTCTTCAGTTTTAAACTTAGAAATAGCCGTTTTGTTTTATCAAACAGGAGAGTTTGTTTATCTGCTTTATTTCCACTTTAAAATAAATATAAATAAATAAACTACTACAAAGTAAAAACAAAGATGTAATATATGGGGGCACTATACCTGAACACTCTGTGGCTTCATGTTCACAGTAGGCTGGTCTGTTTGGAGCTGCAGAGTGGCTCTTCCAATAATGGTCACTGAGCTGGCCTCCACAAAGTCCTGTGACAAACCAAACACACAAAACACAACCTTGTTTTGAGAGCAGAGAAAAGGCTATCACAAAGACATGGATAACATAGAATTACCGTAACCAACTATCATTTGCTGTTAATTTGACACTAATCTGAGACTAATCACTAGTATAAATGGGACAGATATACCAAAGGATATATACCACATGTTATCTAGATTCATTCATACCATCTATGTCGTGCCTAACACCACTGGCTCCCCGCTGTAGCACCTGATTTTCTAAAATCAGAAGACATGGACATGCACAGTGTGTATGATAAAGACATACACACATGAACAAGTGTGTATGATAAAGACATACACACGAACAGTGTGTATGGTAAAGACATACACACATGAACAGTGTGTATGGTAAAGACATACACACATGAACGCTGAGCACATGTATGCTAAGAGTTATGCTAAGGTACCTCCAGAAAAGTGCTGTTCCAGAGGCGTGCTCTCACGCTCAGGGTCACAGTGTGGTTCATGTGGTTGAGAGGACAGTGCACCCGCACACACCTGGCCCCCAGCTCACAGCTCTGCACAACACACACAGTATGATTACCTGAGGGAGTACTTAGATACATGTACCTGAGTAAGTCAAAGTTATACTTAGAGGACTACCTACAGTAGTTTTCAGACACCATATACAGTACAGTTAGTATAGTACAGTTACTTCAAAATGATATTACTGAAGAAGAAGTACAAAGTAGTGGTTCAAGAAATTACTCAAGTAAGAGTGAAAAAGTATGTGGGGGAAACTACTACTCAAGTAGAAGTAACCTAATGGTCGGGATGTCATATCAGATTTATAATTTGAAATGTCACTGGAAGGACAAAACAAATAATGCACATAATGCAAATAATGCAAATGTCTACCGTCCAAATTATTTCTCTTGAGGATAAACAAAATTTGTCTAAGTCTAAATAAGGGGTATTCAAACTCAAAAGGTCCACTTACCAAATTTACAGAGTTTCCAGGGTCCGAAAAAGTGATGGTGGATTTTCAAACTTAGAACTTCTAAAAAAAATGTAGTAAATCCACATGGAACATTTGAACTATGCACAAAGTATTGTGTGTTCTCTCCGAATCAGTGTGAAAAGCTAAAGGCTGAATTAAGGCCAATTTATGGTTCTGCGTCAAAACTGTGTCAACCGCCTGCACCCATGGGTGTAAAATAAGATTTTATTATAGTTCTCTGAGTGCAACTCCCAAATTTTCTAACTAGACGTCAAAACAACACATCTAAACCAGGTCTAAAACAGGACTAAAACCAGGACTAAACCAGTTCTAAAACTAAACCAGGACTAAAACCAGGACTAAACCAGGTCTAATCCAGATCTAAACCAGGACTAAATCAGGTCTATAACAGGACTAAAACCAGGTCTAAAACAGGACTAAAACCAGGACTAAACCAGGTCTAAAACTAAACCCGGACTAAAATCAGGTCTAAAACAGGACTACAACAGGATTTAACCATGCTGCGCCTCCTCCGGCCGCGCAACGGGCCACCTCCGGCCGCACGTCACGGGCCTCCTCCGGCCACGCATAACGCGCCTCCTCCGGTCACACGTGACGCGTGGCCTCCTCCGGCCGCACGTAACGCGCCCCTACCAGTCCGTGAAAATATGGTCCTGAAAAGAGCGCAGTCGCAACTGAATAATTACATGTCGGAATGGCGGGATGTTGAAAAAAAAGCTAATGTGCCGCCACTCCGACCACGGAGGAAAAACATGTGTGAGTGCAGGACATTTGATAACAAATGGACACACCGCCACTCCGACAATTAGACGTCAATGTCAGAGTGGCGGTGTGTCGGAATGGCAGCCTGTAACCGATCGGGCGGGGATGGGAGAACACAGCTTCACAGCAAAGTACAGGCCAATGAAATACTGCATGGATCTGGAACGCTATGAAAAAAAAAAAGCTAGAAAGAGAGATTTTTGTCTCGGTCCGGATGTCATTGTGTTTGGGTCCGGATCCGGACCGGAGTCTGCCAAATGAGTACCTCTGGTCTAAATCATATCTGAAGGAGCGGTGCAAGAAACATAAATCATAAATCGTCTTATCGTCAACATAAAGATTTTGTCACTTACAGACTCACACTGGGAAGAAGAACCACAACTTTTACTCAAGTACTCAGTAAAAGTATGCTACTAGAAAAGTACTCTGAAAGGTACAATTTCTTAAAGTTACTCAAGTAGATAGTAAATGAATAAAAGTAACTGAGCACCATCCACTTATGATTAAGTAATATATTTTACAGTATAACAGTAATAACAGTACTCTTAGGTGAGTACTACATTTTTGTTCCTTTTCCCACTGTTAGTAAGTCTACAAGCTTTAAATTGACAATATGAAATGACTTGAACTTTTGTGGTTCATGCACCTCCTCCTTCAGAAATGAGCTACAAGCATAAAAGCATCCTTCTATACCAGTGTGGGGGATGTCCTTCTGGGGGAGTGGAGGTGGAGAACTGGAGGTACATTTGTCATCTCCTTTTCTTCAAAATCCTGTTCAAGATTCCTCTTCTTTCTCCGCACCTCCTCCTCATCTGAAACCTGATCATTCACGTGTTACAAATATAAGTATCATATATTTCTATTTCTGAGAGAGCTGAGTGAGTTGTAGTTACCATAAGTCTAAGGGGGCTGAGTGAGTGGTAGTTACCGTAAGTCTGAGGGAGTTGAGTGAGTGGTAGTTACCGTAAGTCTGAGGGGGTTTAGTGAGTGGTAGTTACCCTAAGTCTGAGAGGATGGAGTGAGTGGTAGTTAAATGGTAAATAGTCACATTTTTATAGTGCTTTTCTACCTTTCAAGGCAGTCAAAGCGCTTTACAACAAGGAATCACTCACCCATTCACACACACATTCATACACCACTGTATGCTGGGGGTGAGGTGGGTTAAGTGTCTTGCCCAAGGACACAAGGACATCATTCATCTGTGGGAGCTGGAATCACACCAGCTAACCTGTGGGTCAGTGGGTGCGCTCACCAGTGATGTTTATGTCGAGAGTCGATTCGAACTGCTAACTTTCGCATCAGTGGACAAACGCTCTTACCAACTGAGCTACTGTCACCCCAGTTAGTTATCGTAAGTCTGAGAGAGCTGAATGAGTGGTGGTTACCGTAAGTCTGAGGGGGTTGAGTGAGTGGTAGTTACCATAAGTCTGTGGGGGATAGTGAGTGGTAGTTACCATAAGTCTGAGAGAGTTGAGAGAGTTGAGTGAGTGGCAGTTACCCTAAGTCTGAGGGGGTTGAGTGCCGCAGATGGTGAACAGAATTCCACAGAGCTGCCAAGTGTCTTGATCTGGCTAAGATACAGCAGCCACTTCCCACTGAACAGCTCCAGCGGCCAATCAAAAACCAG
This sequence comes from Odontamblyopus lacepedii, assembly GCA_034769755.1. Taxonomy (NCBI): domain Eukaryota; kingdom Metazoa; phylum Chordata; class Actinopteri; order Gobiiformes; family Gobiidae; genus Odontamblyopus; species Odontamblyopus lacepedii. The sequence goes on from CM068351.1 coordinate 16,639,493, forward strand.
CATTAGATTACCCAGGTGGTGCAGAGATTGCCCACTTTTGTGCACCTAATTAAAAAAAAGGCTGAGGAAAATGTGTAATACGTAATGTAATATGCATAAGTACATTATATACTGAGTCATTGTATTTACCTGAAAGTCAAATGTTACTAAAGATCCTATATCAGAGGTCTTTTTAATGGCAGACTCGCCCATCACATGACCACTGAAGTAGATGGGGTCTGGAGGATTCAGCCTGTTCAGAGGAAGAAGAAAAGACTATAGACTTAACAAAACAATGCAGCCATTACAACTATGCAGAAATATGCAGACATCTGTAGTATTTTTGTTGACAAATAAACCCTAATCTTTACAGCGTGAGTGAAGCCTGCAGAGACACTTCCACCAACATGGAGACGATGAGAGGAAACAGGTCCCACTGCTCGCTCAGGCTGGACACACCATACACATTATAAAGGTTTTTATTTTCTGTTTCTGTACCAGTTTCTACATTTCAGATAATACGGACAACATACAGTATGTGGATGTATGGAATTAGGTAGCCAAGAGAACATTGAAATGACTCTAACATACTAAACTAATTCTAAACTAATGCTTTCTTTTACATTTTAGTTTCCTCAAAGTCTCCTTCTGGCCTTCTTTCAGTGACCTTCATGATGAAGTCAGCTGAAATTTTTTTCACTTTAAGGTGTGCTTTGTCAGGTCAAGGAATGCCAAAAAGTTTGAGTTATATTGAGTTTTTTGTCCATATGTGTTAATTGTTTTGATCCCTTCAGTGAGAATCTAGAGTGTAAATGGTCATGAAAATAAAAATTGTGCCCATTCAGACATGTATTAGTATACATGTCTACTAATAGACATGGTACATGTCTATATGTACCCTCAGCACTTACAACTTCACCTACCCCTGTGTATGGTGCTTCTGTGCTTTTCTGACTCAGACACATGCTGTGTCCCAATCCTCCTATAGGTCAGCGTTGGCCAAGCTATGAGTGAGTGACATTAGAACAGAACCAAGCACTGTGGTGTGTACTGTAAGTGCTCACAAATAGCCTATAGCTATTCTGAAAGAGTATGCTGTGGTTAAATCTAATCTGGATAAAGGGTTGAAGAAAATACTGAACGAATCTTTGTCTAATCTCTTGAAGGTTGTACTCTAATATGGGGCTGCTTGATTTGGGTCAGAGCGTAAATCACAGTCTTTTCTATTAATTTTTGCATGCAGTTAACTAGCTATTAAAGTAATAAGTAAAGCCACATTGATCAGCTTTACTTCTAATTATCATGCAAAATGTACTTGATAGTAAGATTGCACTGATTTGAATAATTCTGTATCAGGTTTAAAGCATATTGATATTGATATCTTTGGGAGTGTGCATGCACATCAAGTGATTTGTTTTTTATTTGTGTAATGAGGCAGCACAGTAGTTACATGACTGGAGACATTAGAAGTTGATGTGAGCTGATTGAGGCATGTGCACAGGCTAAGCTTCACTCACGTGGAGAGCTGCAGCTGGCTTGTAATCTCTGTGCTCCACAGACTGGCCTCAGAGGGCTGGAACCGAATCCACACCTCCACCTACAGAGTCAAAACCACAATATTACTGTGGGATCTAAACACTGGCCCTCATTTACTTACATTGCAGTGAAAAGGGTGTATATTTATGTGTATACATTTTAGCACGTATGATATGTATCATCCTGTGTGCAGAGCTCTGATCTTGTCATTCGCAGAAGCAGCTGCTGATAAATGCCAACGTCATTTGAATGGAATGCCGCAAAATATTCATGTTTCAAGCATAGACTGTATAAAGAAGTAGACTAAGCAGCTCCACTCAAATGAAGCTTGCGATGCTAGTGGTTACAGGAGCAAATTTGGACCCAGGCTCTATATTATGAGTAATATTTGTTTAACTGCAATGGATTTTTTTTTATGAAAAAAAAAAAAACAGCATCAAGTAGAGTGGGTTCATTTGAACATTTTAAACACCAAAATGATGAGGCTCACTACAGCAGTTACAGAGAGAGGGGACCACAATATTCTCATGTAAGTCAATGGGAGCCAGAATGAGTAGGAGACGGAAGAGCCGCCCCAGGAGACTGCTGTGATGCTGCAGGACACAGAGGATGAACACTTTTGGCTCTTCCTCTCCTCAAACTGCCCTGACACAGATCTGCTGACCCTCCCTGACCAGTCCTCCTGTTAAACTGCACTGATACCTTTGACTAGACACAGAGGTGACTGAGAAGTACAGTGGGAATGTTGCTACAGCAAAACTTGAATTTCGCTTGCGATCTCTATTATCTTTAAACATGTATAGACAGGCGGTGGCTGAGTGGCTAACACTCATGCCTCACAGCAAGAAGGTTGGATCGCCGAGTCGCCCGGGCTTTTCTGTGTGGAGTTTGCATGTTCTCCCCATGTCTGGATGGGTTTCCTCCGGGCACTCCGGTTTCCCCCCATCAACTTAAAACATGCCAGCACCCCGATGAACTAACATCAAGGACCATGACATCCACCCTCCTGTGTGCACCACTCACAGAAGGGTTCATAAGGGTCTGGTGCGCAGAGGACTGGGCGGCGCATAGCCAGATAAAGAAGAAGACGGACGGACAGATGTATAGACAGACCCAAAATGAGTGTTTTAAGTCCTCCATTTCCAATCTGTTTAGATGTGTGTCCCTCAGTGAAAAAGGTTTGGACAGCACTGCTCTAGGCTCTATGAGAAAGTTACTGTAGTTGTACTGGTTAGTTCAAAGTCAACACACTAGAGTTGTTTTTGCACAGGGAAGTTGATTGATAAAAAGAAAAATGAAAAATGTGATGCTATTTATGACATGTTGCTGGGTGCAGTGCTTCTGCTATTATTTGCTGGAAGATGTCTCTGCTCATACAATGGTTCTAAATGTCAGATTTACCCCTGTCTAACTGAGATGTACCAACCATGTCTCTGAGCCACAACTCAGTATTTCCCTACAATCACCCGGCTGTTGGCTTGGTGACGGTGGTGAACAGGTAGGACTATGTGGGGCTGCTACCTGCTGATTGGCCTTCAAAGGGTTTCCCAGGTCACAGAGCAGAGCCCCACCTTCCACAGCACACTCCACGGCCTGCAGCGCCCCCTGGAACAAGACAGTGTGGATGGGGAGGGGCCATATATCACGGCTATTATTCATATAGACCACATGCCTTTAATTTTGTTTGTTGGTCCAGTATGGAAAAAAACTAAGATATTTATTCTAGTCTGTACAGAGACTGATCCATTCTCTGTGTGCTATGTGTCATTCCTAGTTTTTTCCCTAATTCATTATATGTATCTTTTTAAAGGGCCCATATTACGCAGATTTCTGATTGATGCTATAATGTTGTTTCCTCATAAACTAAAACATAGCCAGAGTGGTATTTTGTTTCATTCACACATGTTTAACACACAAACCCTGTATATTTAGGGTGAGTTCTTCTCTGAAACAGAAAACACTCTGTTTCGCCTTGTGATGTTATTTTTTACTCAATACACCTTCACTAAAATCATTTGGGTTTTGTCAGTTCGCCATTCGCTACTGAACTAAAGGTTAAAGGAGCTGTTAACTTGAAAACTAGCACTACTTGACATCACAAGGTGGAACAGAGCATTTTGAGCTTTGGTGATATAGAGAGATGAATAATAAAGGGTTACTCAAACATGTGTGAATGAGCCAAAAGCCAACAACAAAATGTTTTTTTTAATGAGGAAACATGGCCAAAAGCTCACAAGAATCAATTTTGTGCAATATAGGACCTTTAAGGGCAGACTTTTAGGTAAGACACTTGATTGTCACCATGCATTTATTCAATTTACAGGTGTTTTTAACTACTTGAAAATATGCATTATTATCAGCACCTCTGCAAAGATCTCACCACTGGAACTTGTTTCATGGTGACACTGTAGGTACTAGATAAGTATACTATTGCATACTGTGGACTATTCCATGCAATCAACATCTCTATGAAAAAAAGCAGGAAAACACTGCATTTTTAAACAGTTCAAATGAAAATAGAAGCGCAAAGAAGGTGTCATGGTCTGTTTGTGTTAAAGACTAGGCTTACCCGTAAAAAAAAGAGGGAAATGAAATAAAACTATTACTTATCTCAGGTAAGAAAAAGTGATGTATTTTGTTGTGGATGTTTTGATGTGTCTTCTGCATTTGACAAATGAGAGATTATAGTTGGCCCATCCCCGTTAGGACAGAGGTTTATCACACTGATTCCAGGCCCCTCTGGTTTCTAACAGAACGTAGAAGGGACGGGCAGCTCAGGTAAATGTTTACACAATCATTATCACAAAATATATCCCAGATACATAGAGATGATTATTTTGACTAAAGTTAAAAGTTAATTTGAGAACTTTACAGCAATTTCTACAAATTACCTTGCAATAGATTATGATATAATATTGCTATGTAATATGAATATCATCATCTGCAAATATCAGTCACAACAGCAAGGCAAATATCAGAATAGATAAAAAACAAATTTCCATATTCAGCCATCATGCTTCAGAGGAGTTGTACCTTGGCCCTCACTCCAGAGTAGACAAGAGAGGTGGGGATGGTGACATTTAGGGCGACATTGTGGGCGTCCTCAGCAAGTCTCCACGGTGACAGGGTGTTGTAGCTGTTGTCTAGGGGTCGCCATGGAGATGAGACATCGTGGGAATGGTTGATTGGTTTCCATGGTGACGGCAGGTTGGTGACATTGATGTGAAGCAGGAGCAGATTCAGGCTGGAATCCAGGACCAGCCGCTGGTGCCCCTCTGCCACACTGAGACACAACAGTGATGTGTTTGAAGGTACATTGTACAAAATAAATATTAAGATTCTACATATGTTGAATGTTTCAGGGTGTTTCTGGATTTGTTTTTTATTGATTCCTTGCAAATGATGTCATCAACATTCCCTGAGGGTGTGATGCTAACTGTAAGCACTGCTCTATGTGAGGCTTGTTAGTCTTTAAATCTGAGCTTTGGTTTAACACACTCTCACCAGAAAGTCTTAGCTAAACTCCCACAGGTAAGCTGGTCTGAGCTGTTAAACAAGCCCCTCTCAAATGACATTACAGTTAACTAGCATTAGCCAACAGTTCTTCAGTCAGTTTTTGTTGGAAATCAAACACCTAAATGGTCACCTGAAAGTTCATTGCTCCTGAAAATGTGTTGTTTCTATCCATTTCGTTTTTTTCTTGAGTTTTCAGATAATAAAAAAAAATGTGTCAGTGTTTGCGTCACCATGGTAATACACCCCCAGCATGATGTTACTGCAACTTGATACTTATCAATACTTTACTTTGAATTTTGCCCAGGCCGCCAAACTTGAATTTTATAATTATGCCATACCAATAAAGGGTCCTTGGACTAAAACAGTTTAAACCCTGGTTCAAATACTTACATTTGGTATACATGAGTAGTACTCACATGTCCAAGGGCCTGTGTTTGTCATCAGTGAACTGCGCTGTCATCTGGAGGTTACTATGGCAACGGTTGTCATTTCCACATGCCTTCTGAATGTGAATCTGTCAACATATTTCATACATGGATTTATTTGTTCACTACAGCCACATATATACCTAATTTCATAACCTTATAATAACTAGTAAATCTATCAAATGTAAAAAAGACTATTCTACTTAAAATGGCCAGTATCAAACTTGAGTAAAATTCATCTTGCCCTACTGTCATTAATTTATGAAGAAAATGTGGTCTGTTGTATCTTGTGTGTAACCTTTTGCCCAGAGGCAGGGCTGCAGTCAGGGGGAGATGGGGCATGTGCATGGCTGCCTGTCTGATGGGATCAGGCATGAGGCAGGTTCACAGTTTGGCTTCACATGATGTCAGTGCATTTTAAAACGGGGAAGGCAAACCACAAATTTTATGGTTCAGTGTAGAAAATACAGTCAGTGTAGATTCTTGTGAGCTTTTAATCATATATATATATATATATATAGGCCTGGGAGCTTGAGAGTTCTGCGCAGTATCTTTGCTGTTCCCATTACTGCACTTTTCTGGACTGAGATGTCTATTGTCCTTCCTGGGATCTGCTGCAACCACTCATCCAGTTTGGGGGTCACGGCCCCGAGTGCTCCGATCACCACAGGCACCACCGATGTCTTTCACCTTCCAGGCCCTCTCCAGCTCTTCTTTGAACCCCTGGTATTTCTCCAGTTTCTCGTGTTCCTTTTTCCTGACATTGCCATCGCTCGGTATTGCAATGTCCACCACCACGGCTTTGTTCTCTCGCTTATACAGAACCACGATGTCTGGTTGGTTTGCCATCACCATTCTGTCAGTCTGTATTTGGAAGTCCCACAGGATCTTGGCCCGCTCATTCTCCACAACCTTTGGAGGCGTTTCCCACCATGATCCTGGGGTTTCCAGCCCGTACTCTGCACAGATGTTTCTGTACACTTGGTTATGTCGCTCCATGTACGCTTTCCCTGCCAGCATCTTACACCCTGCAGTTATGTGCTGGACTGTCTCAGGCACTTCTTTGCACAACCTACACCTTGGGTCTTGTCTGGTGTGGTAGATCTGGGCCTCTATTGCTCGGGTGCTGAAGGCCTGCTCCTGTGCAGCCAGGATGAGTGCCTCCGTGCTGTCCTTCAGACCAGCCCTCTCCAGCCATTGGTAGGATTTCTTGATATCAGCTACTTCAGTTATGTTCCGGTGGTACGCCCCATGTAGGGGTTTGTCCTGCCATGATGGTTCCTCCAGCACCTCTTCCTCTGTGCCCCACTGTCTGAGACATTCTCTAAGCATGTCATCAGTCTGGGCCTTGTCACTGATGTACTTGTGGAGCTTGGATGTTTCATCCTGGACAGTGGTTCCCACACTCACGAGTCCTCGGCCTCCTTCCTTCCGGCTCGTGTACAGTCTCAGGGTGCTGGACTTGGGATGGAACCCTCCATGCATGGTCAGGAGCTTTCGTGTCTTAACATCCGTGGTCTGTATCTCCTCCTTTGGCCAACTTATGATTCCTGCTGGGTATCTGATCACTGGCAGGGTGTAGCTGTTGATTGCCTGCGCCTTGTTCTTGCCATTGAGCTGGCTTCTTAGGACCTGCCATACTCTTTGCAGGTATTTGGCTGTCGCCGCTTTCCTTGTTGCCTCGTCAAGGTTGCCATTTGCCTGTGGGATACCAAGGTACTTGTAGCTGTCCTCAATGTCTGTTATTGTTCCCTCTGGGAGTGAGACCCCCTCTGTGTGGACTACCTTTCCTCTCTTTGTCACCATCCTACTACATTTCTCATGCCCGAATGACATTACAATGTCTGTGCTGTAGATCCTGGTGCTGTGGATCAGTGAGTCGATGTCTCGCTCGCTCTTAGCGTACAGCTTGATGTCATCCATGTAGAAGAGGTGACTGATGGTGGCCCCATTTCTGAGTCGGTATCCATAGCCAGTGCGGTCGATTATTTGGCTGAGGGGGTTCAGACCTATGCAGAATAGCAGTGGGGACAATGCGTCTCCTTGGTATATCCCACATTTGATGGTCACTTGTGCAAGTGGCTTTCCATTGGCTTCAAGGGTGGTTTTCCACAACCGCATCGAGTTTGCAATGAACGTCCTTAGAGTCCTGTTGATATTGTACAGCTCCAGGCACTCAGTGATCCATGTGTGTGGCATTGAGTCATAGGCTTTCTTGTAATCAATCCAGGCAGTGCACAGGTTGGTCTGACGGGTTCTGCAATCACGAGCGACTGTTCGGTCAACCAGGAGTTGGTGTTTAGCTCCCCTGGTGTTTTTGCCGATGCCCTTCTGTGCTGCGCTCATGTATTGATCCATGTGCCCGCTTATCTTAGCCGCGATGATGCCTGACATGAGCTTCCATGTTGTGGAGAGACAGGTTATTGGCTGATAGTTGGATGGGACTGTACACTTTGCGGGATCCTTCAGGATCAGTATCGTACGCCCTTAGGTTAGCCATTGAGGGTGAGTCCCATCGCTTAGCAGCTGGTTCATTTGTACTGTTAGGCGCTCGTGGAGAGCAGTGAGCTTCTTTAGCCAGTATGCGTGGATCATGTCAGGGCCTGGTGCTGTCCAACTTTTCATGCCTGAAATATATATATATATATATATATATATATATATATATATATATATATATATATATATATATATATATATATATATATATATATATATATATATATATATATATATATATATATATATATATATATATATATATATATATGCGGCTGGTTAGCTCAATGGGTTAGTCACTGGACTTTCCCATGGGGGACCCGGGTTCGAATCCCCCCCCAAGGGCATTAGGAGCAAAACCAGTGTGGGTCCTTGGGCAAGACCCTTTACGCTACTGCCCACCTCATACAATGATGAGAGGTCATAAAACTTACGAGATGCCGGCTCAGACGGCGTCTGGCCAAACAAGGTCTGCGTCAGGTGTCGAGGAACCAGGACACCTTGATGAGAAATGGGCTACTGGAACAAGACGGAAATGGGCGAGATGCGAGAACCAGCCTCTGTCCAGTAACCCTAGTCAGAGTCATGAACAGGATGTGGGAGAAATGGTTACTATGATACCCACAGTCCAAGCTAACGGCCAAACAACTAGTAGCTCAGTGTTCCAACATCCACAAACGGCAACTGCTATCACAATTAGAGATTGACGAGGTACAACACAAATGCTACGGCAAGGTGGAGCCAGGACGCCAGGTCAGAGGGGAGTTAACATTAACTCCCCAACCAGAGATTGGGAAGGAAGCCCCAATAAGTATCACGCTGAGCGAGGCAGCGACTGACCTGAAAGATGGCCATGGATGAACACAAGGCAACCCTGACGCCAGTTACACAGGCTAAGTGAAGTACCATCTGAAAGTCTGCTAGAGGATGTAAGCCAACTGTCAGAGGCCCAGAAAGGTGCGATGCCCATACCTGAAGCACTCGAAACTGCCAAACAAAGGCTCCAAGCCTTGGCCAGCCGCCTAAAGAGGTACACAAGAGAGAATGAAGCCAGACAAATAAACCGCCTGTTCGCAACACAACCTGCGAAAGTGTACGCTCAATGGCAGGGTAATAACAGCAGAGCAGACCCACCAAGGCTGGAGACTGAGAGGTACTGGAAAGACATATGGGAAAGAGAAGCATCACATAACACCATAACACATAACAACATAACACATAACACCAGCCACCAGCACAGTGGCTGGTGGCTCTGAGAGCAGACCACAGCAACCTCCCTGAACAGAATCCAGTTACCATCTCAGTGGCAGACATCCAGGAAAGAGTCTCAGGCATGAAAAGTTGGACAGCTAAAGAACCTCACTGCTCTCCACGAGCTGCCTAGCAGCACAAATGAACCAGCTGCTAAGGGATGGGGCTAACCCAAGGGCGTATGATCCTGATCCTGAAGGATCCCGCAAAGGGTACAGTCCCATCCAACTATCGGCCAATAACCTGTCTCTCCACAACATGGAAGCTCATGTCAGGCATCATCGCGGCTAAGGATGGATCAATACATGAGTGCAGCACAGAAGGGCATTGGCAAAAACACCAGGGGAGCCAAACACCAACTTCTGGTTGGTGGTTCTGCCTGGATTGATTACAAGAAAGCCTATGACTCAATGCAACACACATGGATCACTGGAGCTGTACAATATCATTGCAATCTCGATGCGGTTGTGGAAAACCACCCTTGAAGCCAATGGCAAGCCACTTGCACAAGTGACCAACAAATGTGGCATATACCAAGGAGACGCACTGTCCCCACTGCTGTTCTGCATAGGTCTGAACCCCCTCAGCCAAATAATCGACCACACTGGCTATGGATGGACTCAGAAATGGGGCCACCATCAGTCACCTCCTCTACATGGATGACATCAAGCTGTACGCTAAGAGCGAGCGAGACATCGACTCACTGATCCACAGCACCAGGATCTACAGCACAGACATTGGAATGTCATTCGGGCTCGAGAAATGTAGTAGGATGGTGACAAAGAGAGGGAAGGTAGTCCACACAGAGGGGGTCTCACTCCCAGAGAGAACAATAACAGACATTGAGGACAGCTACAAGTACCTTGGTATCCCACAGGCAAATGGCAACCTTGACGAGGCAACAAGGAAAGCGGTGACAGCCAAATACCTGCAAAGAGTACGGCAGGTCCTAAGAAGCCAGCTCAATGGCAAAAACAAGGCGCAGGCAATAAACAGCTACGCCCTGCCAGTGATCAGATACCCAGCAGGAATCATAAGTTGGCCAAAGGAGGAGATACAGACCACGGATGTTAAGACACGAAAGCTCCTGACCATGCATGGAGGGTTCCATCCCAAGTCCAGCACCCTGAGACTGTACATGAGCCGGAAGGAAGGAGGCCAAGGACTAGTGAGTGTGGGAACCACTGTCCAGGATGAAACATCCAAGCTCCACAAGTACATCAGTGACAAGGCCCAGACTGATGACATGCTCAGAGAATGTCTCAGACAGTGGGGCGCAGAGGAAGAGATGCTGGAGGAACCATCATGGCAGGACAAACCCCTACATGGGGCGTACCACCGGAACATAACTGAAGTGGCTGATATCAAGAAATCCTACCAATGGCTGGAGAGGGCTGGTCTGAAGGACAGCACGGAGGCACCTGGCTGCACAGGAGCAGGCCTTCAGCACCCGAGCAATAGAGGCCCAGATCTACCACACCAGACAAGACCCAAGGTGTAGGTTGTGCAAAGAAGTGCCTGAGACAGTCCAGCACATAACTGCAGGGTGTAAGACGCTAGCAGGGAAAGCGTACATGGAGCGACATAACCAAGTAGCGGGCATAGTGTACAGAAACATCTGTGCAGAGTACGGGCTGGAAACCCCAGGATCAAGGTGGGAAACGCCTCCAAAGGTTGTGGAGAATGAGCGGGCCAAGATCCTGTGGGACTTCCAAATACAGACTGACAGAATGGTGATGGCGAACCAACCAGACATCGTGGTTCTGGATAAGCGAGAGAACAAAGCCGTGGTGGTGGACATTGCAATACCGAGCGATGGCAATGTCAGGAAAAAGGAACACGAGAAACTAGAGAAATACCAGGGGCTCAAAGAAGAGCTGGAGAGGGCCTGGAAGGTGAAAGCATCGGTGGTGCCTGTGGTGATCGGAGCACTCGGGGCCGTGACCCCCAAACTGGAGATGAGTGGTTGCAGCAGATCCCAAGAAGGACAACAGACATCTCAGTCCAGAAAAGCGCAGTACTGGGAACAGCAAAGATACTGCGCAGAACTCTCAAGCTCCCAGGCCTCTGGTAGAGGACCCGAGCTGATGAGGGTGAGAGAGACCAACCACCATGGAAGGTGAGAAATGCGTTTTTTTATATATATATATATATATATATGTTAGTTCAATGGGTTAGTCGCTGGACTTCCAGGAAAGAGTCTCAGGCATGAAAAGTTGGACAGCACCAGGCCCTGACATGAGCACCTAGCAGCACAAATGAACCAGCTGCTAAAGGATGGGATTCACCCTGAATGGCTAACCCAATGGCGTACAATCCTGAAGGTACAGTCCCATCCAACTATCGGCCAATAACCTGTCTCTCTACGACATGGAAGCTCATATCATCATCATCATCATCGCGGCTAAGATAAGCGGGCACATGGATCAATACAGGAGTGTATTGATCAATACATGAGCACAGCCAAACATCAACTCCAACTGCAGAACCCCTCAGACCAACCTGTGCACTGCCTGGATGTGCCTGGAGCTGTACAATATCAACAGGACTCTAAGGACGTTCATTGCAAACTGTGGAAAACCACCCTTGAAACCAATGGCAAGCCACTTGCACAAGTGACCATCAAATGTGTTCTGCATAGGTCTGAACCCCCTCAGCCAAATAATCGACCACACTGGCTATGGATACTCAGAAATGGGGCCACCATCAGTCACCTCCTCTACATGGATGACATCAAGCTGTACGCTAAGAGCGAGCGAGACATCGACTCACTGATCCACACCACCAGGATCTACAGCACAGACATTCGAATGTCATTCGGCCTCGAGAAATGTAGTAGGATGGTGACAAAGAGAGGGAAGGTAGTCCACACAGAGGGGGTCTCACTCCCAGAGGGAACAATAACAGACATTGAGGACAGTTACAAGTACCTTGGTATCCCACAGGCAAATGGCAACCTTGACGAGGCAACAAGGAAAGCTGCGACAGCCAAATACCTGCAAAGAGTATGGCAGGTCCTAAGAAGAGATACAGACCACGGATGTTAAGACACAAATGCATGGAGGGTTCCATCCCAAGTCCAGCACCCTGAGACTGTACATGAGCTGGAAGGAAGGAGGCCGAGGACTAGTAAGTGTGGGAACCACTGTCCAGGATGAAACATCCAAGCTCCACAAGTACATCAGTGACAAGGCCCAGACTGATGACATGCTCAGAGACTGTCTCAGACAGTGGGGCACAGAGGAAGAGGTGCTGGAGGGACCATCATGGCAGGACAAACCCCTACATGGGGCGTACCACCGAAACATAACTGAAGTGGCTGATATCAAGAAATCCTACCAAGGGCTGGTCTGAAAGACAGCACGGACATCCTGGCTGCACAGGAGCAGGCCTTGAGCACCCGAGCAATAGAGGCCCAGATCTACCACACCAGACAAGACCCAAGGTGTAGGCTGTGCAAAAAAGTGCCTGAGACAGTCCAGCACAAAACTGCAGGGTGTAAGACAACCAAGTAGCGGGCATAGTGTACAGAAACATCTGTGCATAGTACAGGCTGGAAACCCCAGGATCATGGTGGGAAACGCCTCCAAAGGTTGTGGAGAATGAGCCAGCCAAGATCCTGTGGGACTTCCAAATACAGACTGACAGAATGGTAATGGCGAACCAACCAGACATCCTGGTTCTGGATAAGCGAGAGAACAAAGCTGTGGTAGTGGACATTGCAATACCAAGCGATGGCAATGTCAGGAAAGAGAAACTAGAGAAATACCAGGGGCTCAAGGAAGAGCTGGAGAGGGCCTGGAAGGTGAAAGCATAGGTGGTGCCTGTGGTGATCGGAGCGCAGTTCTATACTATACTATATATATATATAAAACTGGGACTCACCTAGTGTATGACCGATGGAGGACTCGTCAGCGTGTATGGGACTCACCTGGTGTCTGACTGGTAGAAGGGGGCGACTGGACACAGGAAATTGCCTCAAATCATGCAGTCCACTGAGCTTTTCTGGGAGTTTCTGGACCATGGAGGCGTTCAGAGAAAACGCCAGAGGCTGGACTTGATCTCTTATTGGATTCTGAAAGAAAGGTGAGGGAGTACATTTTTTTTCTTTATCAAAATAATGCAGTATAATCACAACATATCACATTCCTTTAGACAAAAACAAATTAATTTAACAGCTGGTTTATTTAAAATCACACCCTCCATATTGATGTTGTTGGAAATTTCCCTCTGGGACAATGTACTCATATTTATGTATTTTTTCACATGGCTAGAGTTGTACTCCACTGCAAGTACAAGTAAAGGGCCCAAATTACAGTGATCTATGATATCATGTAGTTTCCTCATCACAAACAGACTTGGAGTTTACACATGTTTAACACACAAACCCTGCATATTAGGCTAAGTACTCAGACAAAAAACATTCTGTACAACCTTGTGATGTCACGTGGTAATACTGGAATTTAAAAACACAGTGGGGCACTTCCTGTATTACCACATGATATCACAAAGTGGAACTGAGTGTTTTTTGTTTGAGAGAAGAAATAGTAAAGTATAGTAGAATAATAGTTGAACTTGTAATACAATAAAGTTCTCCAGCCTTTAGAATGTGAGGTGACAATGTTGTGTGTGTCCATACCAGGAGTCCAGCTCTGAGCGTGCGGCAGTGGGCTGTGGGCATGGACAGGGACGACCACACGTGGCTCTGCCCACTGCTCAAGAAGACAACGCGTGCCTTCAAACTGGTCACATCCGCATTCACCCAGAACTGCACCGCTACAGCACAGGAGAGATGCTGTTAGCTCTGTGTTAGGTTAAAAGGACAGTTCGCAATTTTGTACATAGGGCCTCATTTCCTAGTGAGCGTTGGGGACATGTGGAGACACTTTAAAAAATTACATCCAGTCCTTGTATTTGGAGAGGCTGCTGGTCTCCAACACTCTGGCTCACTAGAAAATGAGGCCCTATGTTCAATGTTAATGTTTGGTTTTCTGAGTAGCACCAGATCTAAACCCTGACTACATCAGGCCTAAACAAGGGCTGAACGTGGTCTAAAATGTGACTAAAGGAGTCTAAGTCTAACCATGAATCATAATGTCTCTACAGAGGGCCTCGCACGGGTAAGTGATTTATTCGTTTTAAATTATTTACTGTGTATATGACAGGTTTGCATGTTTTCCTATTTGTTTGGTAAGATAGTAAATATCCATCATAGTTTTACAACAGTCAAGTGTCAGTTTGTGAAGAAAAAAATGACAGGAAGCAACGTAAAAGGAATCCCTACACAAATGCAGAGACAAATGACCCATGACAGACTCTGTACACTAAAGCCGTTGTCATATATTATGTGTGTGTATGTCCTGTATATTAATTCTCAAATTCAAATTCAAAACTCAAAGTGAAAATGAGACATGATTGTCTCTTGTTTACAACATTACTTTTACACAAGTCACATTTGCTATCCAACAAGGAGAAAAGTACTGACAGAATTAGTATTTTTTGTAAAATCTTTCATTTTAGAAATGCAATATTATGTGTACAAATGCCAAAAAATGCATATATTTAACAAATATAAATTTAAATAATGGAGATAGTCGAACCAGAAAATACTAATATAAAATTCTGGGTATAAAATATGTCTGAGTTTGCCCGGGCTCAAGAATACACACTTCTCCAATTCTTTACAAAAAGCATAGCATAATAATTGCTCACAGTAGGTAGCAGGGTAAAAGAAGGTATATCATACGTTCTGCACTTTAATTTTGCCAAAACAAAATTGTTTTATTATAGCATGTCAACTGGCTGCTGTGTTTTGGCTAAGACTCAATACTCTACAGAGCTATTATAGAGCTAAGTGCAAATGTAATATCAGTTTAGCTTTGCCAGGTTATGGGGAAAAGGCATTTGGGGAAAAAAATCTATAGATGAAGCTTGATACAGTTAACTAAACCATTTAAATTATATTGTAGATTGGACATTAAAATTGTTTTGGTTGTATCTCCTCTAAATGTAAAATGAAGGTCAGAGCAAATGGTCTTTTATAGTGGTTACATTGAGTTTGCTTTATGAATGCTCTGGAAAAGCAAAATACAGGCAGTCTCAGACAGCGGAGTACCTTTCAGTTCCACCCCATTTTGTATGTCCTCATTTGTTCTGCTTAATGTTGTGCTCCCATTGTCTCATGTGACATCAGTGTGTGGTCTTTAATCCTGAGCCAGGGACACACAAGGGCAGGCAGAGGAGACAGACCACAGTGTGTCATCGTCATGTGATTTAGCACCAGCAGAGGGCGAAGGGACAAACAGAACACACTGTCATCCATCCATCAGCTACATCAACCAGCACCATCTCCAGCTCTGCAGCCTCTACTTACCTTTACTTTAAACAAGTGATTTATTTTAGATTTAATAGAGCCTCTGTTAGGGAGCCACTGTCAAAACAGCAGTTAAAATATAAAAATCTGAATATAAGCCAAGGTCTTTGCAGCTTCCATTCACCAGACACATTATCCTTAATGTATTTAATTAGTATTTTTCTGTACTGTGTTCAGGTTTTTGTAACACACATATTTTTAACATGACATTAATTTTTAGTTTGGTTTTCATTGTTTAGTTGTAATAACTGTGAATGGTTTTAACTAACCTGATTCTTATCTTGATTTCATGGTGGTGGTTTTGAATTTCTTTGTGAAATAGGGCTGTCAAAAGTATAGAAAATCAAACACTAATTGTTGTAGAAGTTTTCAGCTTATCCAAGAAAGGGTGGAAGTAAAAGGCTGGAGACCAACTGGACGTCTTAAGCAGGAGAAGTTTATTTATCATCAATAATACAGGTCCGGGGGGGATGTGAAAAGTCAACATAGTCTGATTTCAAAAGAGAACATAGTCTGATCTTTGAGTATTCAAGCCCCTTGACTCTGCTTCCAAAGGAGGAGGTTTATAAAGAAAGTGTGGGGAGACTATGAAGGCCAGTAGACTCCAGTTAGACAGCATTTAGAGACTATGAAGGCCAGTAGACTCCAGTTAGACAACGTTTAGAGACTATGAAGGCCAGCAGACTCCAGTTAGACAGCGTTTAGACTATGAAGGCCAGTACACTCCAGTTAGACAGCAATATGCCACATGGTGTAAATATAGCTTTTGTGAGTCAAGGTTAAACTGAGAGATGTACGTGAAGGATAAATTATCTGAATTCTCTTAGACTAATCAATACACAAACTAGTACTCATTTGTGCCAGTATCAATACTAAAAATGTCACATCAACAGGACAGAAAAGACCCTTTCCTGAATAGCTTTAGAATGATGTTGAGCTGTATCAGAACAAGTATAAGAGCACATAGACTAGTATGAGCCTACGGAATCTACCCGCACGACGGAGGGACTACGTAGATATAAGACTCCTTGGTAATATAAAAGAAAGTATTACCATTTAATGTTGAAAATTACAATGTATTGTCTAAATCAGGCATGTCCAAACTATGGCCCGGGGGCCAAATGTGGCCCTCAGATCAATTGTTTTGGCCCTCAGGCTTCCAGGTGAATTGGCTCATACTACCGCAAGTAGTACTTTTTACTGCATGTTTTGAAATCTACCTTGATCAAGCAAATGTAGTGTGTCCTTTTGAGGGTCTAAGCCTGAACAAAGGTCTGGAGGGTCATTCAAACATGTTATAAATGCACACATTTGAATTGCTCACTGTTTTGACCACCAGTCTATGACCCTGGATCGGCCCTCACACTGGTCTGTGTTTTAATATGTGGCCCTCGATGAAAAAAGTTTGGACACCCCTGGTCTAAATAGAGAGTGTTTTTATTATCATCATGGTATCAGAATCTATATCAAGTGTATCCCTTAATATGGTAATACAGTTTAACATGTTAGTACTGTGACAAACCTATGCCAAATCACATGCCATATTTGTCCTGTATTTGGATAAGCTCACATGAGGACAGTATGTGGAAAAGCAAAGCACAACTCACTGATGTTGTCGTCGTCACTGCTCCCTCCAGATCTGAATGTGTATGAAAAGCATACCTTCACACGTATGCTGCAGGAGGGAGAGAGCAGGAGAGGAGGAGGAGAGAGGAGGAGTGAGGAGAAAAGAGCAGGAGATAGCAGAAGAGAGGAGGAGAGAGTTTTTCAAGTTTTTCGAGTATTTTAAAGTACAGCACCAGATTAGTTCTGCATACCAGATATATAGTATATATGGGTATCTACTGTATACTTGTGAACACAGACTTTTAGGACCAGGAACCTTTGTTTTATGTAGTAATTACAGAGCTATTAAATATATAGCATTTATACTCCATCTGCATTTTGATCATTTAAATGCAAATTATGTCATTGAATTCTGACCTGTCCTCCACCCCAGTATTAATGTGCTCTATAGAACGCTATGACATCATCATCTTGAAAAGCTCTGTAAATACAGTGCAATATTATTCTCACTAATTAATGCAGAGCAGTGGGTAGGGATAAGGGGTGTCATTATAACTCCAAGTTTTACATAATATGTTCTCTGACATGACATACTTTTCAGTACTTTGTCACTATCAATATTTTGGTATTGACTTGCCCATTAATGTATAAAGTTAGGGATAGTGACGTCTGTACTGCGATTTAGTGACGTCTGTACTGTGAGTTGGGTGTAGTGATGTCTGTACTGTGAGTTGGGTGTAGTGATGTCTGTACTGTGAGTTGGGTGTAGTGGTGTCTGTACTGTGAGTTAAGTGTTGTGACATCTGTACTGTGAGTTGGGTATGATGACGTCTGTACTGTGAGTTGGGTGTAGTGACGTATGAACTGTGAGTTGGGTATGGTGACGTCTGTACTGTGAGCTGGGTGTAGTGACGTCTGCACTGTGAGTTGGGTATGGTGACGTCTGTACTGTGAGTTGGGTGTAGTGACGTATGAACTGTGAGTTGGGTATGGTGACGTCTGTACTGTGAGCTGGGTGTAGTGACGTCTGCACTGTGAGTTGGGTATGGTGACGTCTGTACTGTGAGTTGGGTGTAGTGATGCCTGTACTGCAAGTTGGGTGTAATGATGTCTGTACTGTGAGTTGGGTGTTGTGACGTCTGCACTGTGTTGGGTGTAGTGACATCTGTACTGTGAGTTGGGCATATAGTGATGTCTGTACTGTGAGTTGGATATATAGTGACGTCTGTACTCTGAGTTGGGTGTGGTGATGTCTCTACTGTGAGTTGGGTGTAGTGATGTCTGTACTGTGAGATGGGTGTGGTGACGTCTGTACTGTGAGTTGGGTGTAGTGACATCTGTACTGTGTTGGGTGTAGTGACATCTGTACTGTGAGTTGGGCATATAGTGACATCTGTACTGTGAGTTGGATATATAGTGATGTATGTACTGTGATTTCGGTGTGGTAACGTCTGTACTGTGAGTTGGGTGTAGTGAGGTCTGTACTGTGAGTTGGGTGTTGTGATGTCTGTACTGTGAGTTGGGTGTGGTGACGTCTGTACTGTGAGTTGGGTGTAGTGACATCTGTACTGTGAGTTGGGTGTGGTGACATCTGTACTGTGAGTTGGATGTCTGTACTGTGAGTTGGGTGTAGTGATGTCTGTACTGTGAGTTGGGTGTAGTGACGTCTGTACTGTGAGTAGGGTGTAGTGACGTCTGTACTGTGAGTTGGGTGTGGTGACGTCTGTACTGTGAGTTGGGTGTGGTGACTTCTGTACTGTGAGTTGGGTGTGGTGACGTCTGTACTGTGGGTTGGATGTGGTGACATCTGTACTGTGAGTTGGGTGTGGTGACGTCTGTACTGTGAGTTGGGTGTAGTGACGTCTGTACTGTGAGTTGGGTGTGGTGACGTTTGTACTGTGAGTTGGGTGCAGTGACGTCTGGACTGTGAGTGTACTGGTATGTTCTGACCAGGATTTGCAGTCACTTGGATCCACCATGTCAGGGGTCACTCGGAGAGTCTGGGTCAGCTCCACTACAGGACGAGAGCTAACCAGGAAACAAGGAATCAACAGGAAATCAAATCATCAAATCCATTATGACCCCTGGAACAGCATGACTTTAAAGTTCAGTTTGAAGGCCATTAGATAAAGTCATGGCCAAAATATAGTGGGTGCGTATCATGTGCACACAGACCTAGATTATCAGTTGAAAGCACTGTACCCACGTCGATCACTTTATACATTGAAGAATGTTAACCCAAAACATGGACATGTCAACTGAAGGCACTACCCCCCGGGTTTTCTCTGTGTATTTGAGCAAAATGCCCCAGTACAGATATACAGTACAGCTCTATAAGCAGAGGTCAAAATACTGTATGTCTGCTGTATGCTGTCTGCATCTTGTAAGCGTCTAATAATCAGGAATTGAGTGTTAGCATGATAGTTTTGTTAGCATTAATGTGATGGCAAAACTTCCCACTGGTGTTTGAGTTGTGAAAAGCACTTCTAATCTCACTGAGGTGAATAATTAGGATGCTCAGAATGCATGATATAAATATAGAAGAACTTTGGACGATGCAAACCATAATAAACACAAAAACTTTTCTTTCATTCATGGTTAGTGCTTGGGGGAAGCCATTTATTATCAAACAACTGTGTTTACTCGGCTCAAGTGGCAGCACTCATGCCTCACAGCAAGAAGGTTGGGGGTTCGATCCCCGGGTCGCCCGGGCCTTTCTGTGTGGAGTTTGCATGTTCTCCCCGTGTCTGGATGGGTTTCCTCCGGACACTCCGGTTTCCCCCATCAACTCAAAACATGCAGCATCCCTATGAACTAACATCAAGGACCATGACGTCCACCCTCCTGTGGGCTCACCACTCACAGAGGGGTTCATACGGGGGGTCAGGTGCTATGAGGATTGGGCAGCAAGCTGCCCCCGCGACCCAGTTGGATTAAGCGGGAGAAGATGGATGGATGGAACTGTGTTTACTCTTTTTAAATTAATGACCAGAAATTACACAAATGACCCTGATCAAAAGTTTACATTCCCCAGTTTTTAATACCATGTATTTCTCCTTTAACATCTATGACAGCTTGGAGTTTTTTGTGATAATAGTGGATGAGGCTCTTTATCTTCTCTGATGGTAAAGCTGCCCATTCTTCTTGGCAAAAGGGCTGTCTTGTATGAACTGCACGCTTGAGATCTCCCCAGAGTGGCTTAGTGATACTGAGGTCAGAAGAGAGGGCCACTCCAGAACCTTCACTTTATTCTGCTGGAACCAATGACAGGTCCACTTAGCTTTTTGTTTAGATCATTATCATGTTGGAATATCCAAGTACGTTCCATGCGCAGCTTCTGGGCTGATGAGTGCAAATTTTCCTCTAATATTTTCTGATAACATGCTGCATTCATCTTGCCATCAATTTTGACCAAGTTTCCTGTTCCTTTGTGGCTCACATGTCTCCAAAACATCAGCGATCCACCTCCATGTTTCACAGCAGGAATGGTGGACCTTTCATCAAGCCCCCTCTCCAAATGTAACGTTTATAATTGTGGCCAAAAAGTTCAATTTTGATCTCATCAGTTCAACTGATTTTGTTCCAGAAATTTTGAGGCGTGTCTCTGTGCTGTTTGGAATATTATAAGCGTGATTTTTTTATGGCATTGGTGTTGTAAAGACTTTCCTCTGGTGACTCGAGCACGCAGCCCATCATTCTTCAAGTGCCTCCTTATTGTGCATCTTGAAACATCCACACCACTTTTTTAGAGAGTCCAGTATTTCAGCTGTAGTCATCTGTGCGTTTTTGTTTGCATCTCGAACAATTTTCCTGGCCATTGTGGCAGAAGGTTTTGTTGGTCGACCTGATTGTGGCTTAGTTTCAACAGAATCTCATTTTCCACTTAATTAGAGTTTGAACACTGCTAATTGGCATTCTCAGTTTCTTGGACATCTTCTTATATCCCTTTCCTGTTTTATACAGTTCAATTACCCTTTCCTGCAGATCTTTTGACAATTCTTTTGCTTTCCCCATGACTTAGAATCCAGAGTTGTCAGTGCCAGGGTCTGTGAGGAGCCCGGAAACTCACTGAACCTTTACACACACAGATTACAAGCAAACAGATCACAGGTGGGGATGGTTACCTTTCAAACCCATTTCTGTCAACTTGTGTGCATGTTATCAGGTCCAAATCTCAAGGGTATGTCAACTTTTGATCAGGGTCATTTGTGTAGTTTCTGTGGTCATTATGATTTAAAAAGAGTAAACACAGTTGTTTGATAATAAATGGCTTCACCCAAGCACTAACCATGAGTGAAAGAAAGGTTTTTGTGTTATCATTCATATTCTCTGAAAGATGGCCAAGAAATCATAAATTCTGCCAGGGTATGTAGGTAAAAGTTAAAACTCAGATGTAGTGTAGTAGGGAAGCTAGAGATCAGACCCAGAGTCCTACCGCAGCAGCACCACAGAGTCATCCAAAGAGCCGATCAGGAGGTCTGGGTGCTGGTTCTGGTCCACGTCCTGAGCAGGAGCCAGAGAAAAGCCAAAGGTCCTAAACAGAGGTGAGATACTGCTCCCCTGGATCACCTGGACACCAGCACAGAGGAGCAGTCATGTGAGAGAGAGAAGGAAGTGAGTGAGAGATGGGGACAAAGAGACCGGTATGGCCAAAGAAAAATAGTGAAAACGATGGAGCTTTGGGACCTGCCTTTGAGACCATTAAAGGGGGAGTCATGAATCCTTTGGCACAAAACCTATTATTAAAGCCAGTCAATAATCCTATTTATCATTTACAGTTTACTGCAACAGGACATACACGAGTATTATTTTTTTACAAGAAAAAACTGTTGCAGCCAGATGTAAGAGCCAAATAAACAGGACATCAGTTGACAGTGTGCGGTGGTGTTACCTGAGAAGGCTGAGCGGGGACACCAGTGGGTCCACTGTTAAAGATCATCACACTCCCAGTCCCATGAAACGGAGCTCCCACCACAAAATCTAGAGAAAAAGAGACAGAAGAGAGAGAGAAGACAAATGACAATTACAAATGTGTGTGGGTTAGTGTGTTTGTGTGTAGAAGTAGGTGTGTAGGTGTAGGTGTGTGGAAAAACATCATTTTTTACAGGTTTGTGTTTAAGAGACTTTACCCTGGAATCCATCTTGGTCCAGGTCTCCGGCTGCACACAGAGCCATCCCAAAGGCTGAGTGCTGAGGGCCTCTAAGCACCTGAGTAGGCCTGGAGTCAAACCTTCCTCCAGTGTTCAGGTACAGGTACACAGCCCCACCCACCTCCTGCTGCCTCTGGAAGAAGAAGGGTGCTCCCACCAGCAGATCGTTCCACCTGAAACACCAGCCATCAAAGAGCATAAGCCAAAAGGATTCTGTCACCTGGACACAAGTATTGAGTAGTGAATACATTTGGCCACTCATCTAAACAGCTTCTTCAGTTCTGACAGGGTTCTGGTAAGTGACTTGAAGTTGGGGTATACTGGTTTCACACCATGGAATAAGTGAGGCCCTGTACCTTCATGTATTTGAGCTAAATTTGCCACAGCTTCTCTTGAGGTAAAATAATGTACTGTCTCTGACCAATTAGAGTGCATTTTATTGTTATTATTGTTCTTCAATAAGCAAGAATGTTCTGGGTTTAGAACCCCGGGTCACCCGGGCCTTTCTTTGTGGAGTTTGCATGTTCTCCTCGTGTCTGGATGGGTTTCCTCCGGGCACTCCGGTTTCCCCCATCAACCCAAGACATGCTCTGTAGGTGTGAAAGTGGTGTGTGTGTGAGTGATGGTGGTGGTCGGACGGACCGATGGCACTGATTGCCTTGGCAGCCCTGCCTCTGTCAGTGTGCCCCAGGGCAGCTGTGACTACAACAGCAGTTTACACCACCGAGTCTGGAGTGAATGAAGAATGCTCTGTTAATAATGCTCTGTAAAGCGTCTTTGGGAACCAGTGTCTGTGAAAAGCGCGATAGAAATAGTTACCTTACCTTACCTATTTACAGTAAATAGAAAAGATTAAAAAAAAGACGATGGTGTTGCTCCGTATGTGGGTTCAGCCCTAATTCGTAAATGTGTTGAAAGCAAATCAATAATTGTGGAAAATGTATATGTTACTATTGAACTAGAACTAAAAGATGTACAAGTCACATACAAAACAAAACTCAGAACAAAGGAATCTAAAGAACAAATTGATAAGCATCTGGAAAAACTTTTATAAATGATTTGAAGAGCAAGGGAAAATATAAATGGAACATGGAAATGTATGGTTTCATATAAATAAATTGTTGTAGAGGAGGCTCACATTCACCCAAATTGGAAACCCCTGGTCTAGACAAAACCTATTTCTAGTTGACGTATTTCAATTTCCTTTGCTATGGCTCCGACCTGGACTTCTGAGGGATTAGTTTTGTAACTGAATGTAACCCTGGTAGCGTGAAACAGTTGGACCATTACCCATCATTGTTGAGGTCCAGAACTGCAAAGGTGTTTCCATAGTATGAGCCGGTCTGCTCCCCTCTGAGCCTCTGCACGATCTGAAGACCATCCTCAGACTTCAGTGCCAGGAACACAGAACCACGAGCATCATGTTTGCTGTCTTTAGGAGCACCTGGACCAACCATATGCCACCACAGAGAAGAAGACCGCTGCTCACATTTGAAACACACACCATAAGGATACCTTCTCCAGTCCACAACACATACTATCCTATATATACCAATACCTTTGGTCCCCACTAACCAAAAGTTCCCCATGAAGTGACCCCATAATGTGATGAATACCTCCACACACACAATCTCATCATAGCTAAAATGGTTCAATTATAGGTCACTTTATGTCAAGGAAACACTCACACATTCATACACCATTGAATGAACACAGGCAAGTTTATTGCCCATAGTCACTACAAAAGTGTGCACCACTGGGTGCAAGGATCGAAATGGCATCCTTTCAGTGGATCTGTCCATTCTACTAACTTCATGGAAGGAACAGGATTTTAACTGATGACCACTGGATGAGTGGACAAATACCACAATATCTAAGCATGAATTTTCGCAGCTAACAGTTCCAAGACCTCCCCAGCCTCTGGTCAGAAAAAGCCCCAGCCACTGGGGTTAGAGAAAGCCCTAGTTACTGCCTGCATTCACAAACAGCTGAATCTGGAGGGTGGTGGTAAGTGCTTTCTAACATTTAGCATAGTGGTGCAAAAGCTGCTAGATTCCTAGGCTAATTTCCACAATGGAAAATGTATTATTATTACAGACAAAAATATAGCATGCAATGTCTAGGCCCTCCTGTGGGCTCACCACCTGCAGAGGGGTTCATAGGGGGGGTCAGGTGCTATGAGTATTGGGCAGCACGCTGCCCCCGCGACCCAGCCGGATTAAGCGGGAGAAGATGGATGGATGGATGTCTAGGCTTTGAGTGAATAAAACCAGAGGATACAGGATTTACAGAAAAAAAACAACAAAAAACAACAACACTTAAACTGGAAATAGCACCATAACAAAGAGAGAAGGGAAACCTGTAATGATGCTGTCCAACTGTGGAGACAGCAGCCGAGGAGCCAGAGCCACAGAGTATCCTGGAGAGGAGGCAAACATACAGGGACATGAGGACACACACCAGCACCCCCAACACTTTCCAATCTTTTCATGAGATTTCGATATATTTAATGTAGAATTTCCTGATATCCAATTCTATGCCTAATTTATACAATCTTAAAGGTAAAGAGAAAAATATTCTCACTGTATGATATATCCTTAATATATATATTTTTGACTATTTTTATTTGCTCAACCAACATCTCACCGTATGATCCAGATTTTAAAATATATTTTTTTCAAATCCCCTAAAACCCTAAATGTCTGACTTCCATCTGGTCGCGGGGGCAGCAGTCTAAGCAGGGAGGCCCAGACTTCCCTCTCCACACACACTTCCTCCAGCTCGTCCGGTGTTATTCTGTGGCGTTCCCAGGACAGCCGAGAGACAGAGTCCCTCCAGCATGTCGTGGGTCTTTCACAGGGCCTCTTCCCGGTGGGACATGCCCTTTTCAGGGGTGCGCCCATGAGGCATCCGGAACAGATGCCCGAGCCATCTCAGCTGGTTCCTCTCAACGTGGAGGAGCAGCGGCTCTACTCTGAGCTCCTCCCGTGTGACCAAGCTCCTCACCCTATCTCTAAGGGGGTGCCCAGCCACTCTGCAGAGGAAACTCATTTGGGCCGCTTGTATTTGCGACCTTGTCCTTTTGGTCATTACCCAAAACTCATGACCATAGGTGAGGAACATAGATTGACCGGTAAATCAAGAGCTTTGCCTTTCAGCTCAGATATCTCCCTCTTTACTACAATGGTCTGATACAGCGAGCGCATCACTGCAGACGTTGCACAGATCCACCTGTCAATCTCGCGCTCCATCCACCCCTTACAGTGAACAAGTGAACCCCGAGATACTTGAATTCTTCCACTTGAGGCAGGGACCCCCCACCCACCCAGAGAGGGCAATCCACCTTTTTCCAGTCAAGAACTATGGCCTCAGATTTGAAACAGCTGATTCTCATCCCACCCGCTTCACACTCGGCTGTAAACCGCCTCAGTGCACACTGCAGGTGGTTTGCAACATCAGGACAACATCGTCTGCAAAGAGCAGAGATGAGATCCTGTGGTCCCCGAACCCCCTCCAAGCCCTAATAGTGCCTAGAAATTCTGTCCATAAGAACCATGAACAGAACCGGTGACAAAGGGCAGCCCTGGCAGAGTCCAACATGCACCAGGAACAGGTCTGACTTACTGCCGGCAATGCGAACACAGCTCCTGCTTAGCAAGAGGCCCCGGACCCCATACTCCCGGAGCACCCCCACAGGACACCACAAGGGACACGGTCGAATGCCTTCTCCAGGTCCACAAAGCACATGTGGACTGGTTGGGCAAACTCCCATGAACCCTCGAGCACCCGATGGAGGGTGTAGAGCTGGTCCAGTGTTCTATGACCAGGCTGAAAACCACACTGCTCCTCCTGAATCCAAGGTTTGACTATCAGTCAGATTCTCCTCTCCAGTACCCTGGAATAAACCTTACCAGGAAGGCCGAGGAGTGCAATTCCCCTGTAGCTGGAGCATATACATATAACATGTATAAAATACCACCCCGGTCTGCCAGTCCAGAGGCACTGTCCCCGACTGCCACACGATGTTACAAAGATGTGTGAGCCAAGAGAGCCCCACAACATCCAGAGACTTAATATACTCAGGATGGATCTCATCCACCCCCGGAGCCTTGTCATCAAGGAGCTTGTCAAGCACCTCAATGAGGGTGATGGCCAGGGTGATGACGAGTCCATCTCTAAGTCCCCCACCCTCTGCTTCCTCCTTGGAAAATGGTGGGATTGAGGAAATCCTCAAAGTATTCCTTCCACTGCCCAACAACACCCCAGTCAAGGTCAACAGCTCTCCTACCGCACTGTAAACAGTGGTGAAGAAGTACTGTTTTTAAGGTGGCGGTTGGTTTGCCAGAATTTCTTTGAGGCCGATTGATAGTCCTCCTCCATGGCCTCCCCGAACTCCTTCCAGCCCAGAGTTTTTGCCTCTATGACTGCATGGGCTGCAGCATGCTTGGCCTATCAATACTTGTCAGGTGCCTCAGGAGTCCCATGAGCCAACCAGACCTGATAGGACTTCTTCTTCAGCCTGACAGCCCCTTACTGCCAGTGTCCAATACTGGGTTTGGGGATTGCCGCCATGACAGGCACCAGAGACCTTGAAACCACAGCTACGAGCAGTAGCATTGACAATGGAGGTGGAGAACAAAGTCCACACATACCCCATGTCCCCAGTCTAACCAGAATCTGGGAGAAGCTCTCCCGGAGGTGTGAGTCGAAGGTGACACCAAGAGAGGGCTCTTGCAGACATTCCCAACAGACCCTCATGATATGCTTGAGCCTGCCAGGACTTTCTGGCTTCCTCCTCTGCCAGCAGCTTTAACTCAACACCAGGTGGTGATCAGTTGACTGTTCTGCCCCTCTTTTCACCCAAGTGTAAAGAGGGGCACATGTACGGAGGTCAGATGACATGATGACAAAGTCAATCATCGACCTCCAGCCTACGGTGTCCTGGTGCCATCTGCACTGATGGACACCCCTGTGCTTGAACATGTTTTTCGTTTTAGACAAACTGCGACTAACCCTAACCCTAACTAACTAACCCTAACCCTCGCACAGAAGTCCAATAACAAAACATCTCTTGGGTTCAGATCAGGGAGGCTGTTTCTCCCAATCACCCCTCTCCAGGTGTCCCCGGTCGGTGCAGTATCTAGTACCCCTCCCGGGGACTCCAAGAAGGTCTGGTACTCTGCCCCTGATCCAAAGGCGCAGTGATGCAACCCTCTCATTCACTGGGGTGAACACGTGGTGGCTGAGCTGTGGGGTTATAAGCAAGCCCACACTAGCCCTCCACCACTTCCCACAGGCACAATTTAGATATTAGCACAGATAGATTGATTTGTGCTGTTTGAATGCTAGAGATCTTCAAAGATTATATGTCTAACATTCAAACTGCACAAATCTATCGTGAGAATATGCAAGACATTTCCAGAGGCATTTTGCCACAGAAAACCATTAACTGGAACTTCTACAAGTCTACATCGCTGCACTTCTGGCCATTGTGAAAAAAGGTCTATAAAAGTCAGTTTTGTTGAGCTGCAAGTTCGCTCAAGTAAGAATGCATGCTCCTCTATGTCTAAAGTATATATACAAAAAAGCCTATAGTCTATTTTTTACGGAAATGTTTCATACTGTGGCTTGAACTCCAAATAAGGTAAAATTTGAATTTTTACACCAGTTGTCAGAAAGATTTTGTTCATGCTAATACTAAAGAAAATCCCCTCTGAATGTTTTGATATTTAATGTCAACAGAAAAAAGCAAGACATTTATCAGATTTATACACCCCAAATATGAGCAATCTTGGTTTATTAACACATTATTTTTATATTAAATCTTTACATAATAAAAATAAAAAATATAATATAATATAATACATTTTTCAACTACTGGTCTATCCTGCAGCAGGAAGCTCTGAGGTGAGAGCTGAATGTAAGTGCAGCTAGAGCTCATAGCATGTTAGCAGCCTCACCAATGTAAATGTTCCTCTGCTCCATGTTTGTGAAGGAGGTCTTCTTTGTGTCGAACATGACCTCAGGATTCATCCACAGAACATGAACATTGCCTGCACAGACATAAGAGTAAATATAGCCACCCAATGAAGCATGTGTGAGAGGGCTAGGACAGGACTGGTTTAGGATAGGCCTGTGCATTGTTGCATGGTGGTACCTTGCCAGGTGAAGCTTCCTGGAGAGCCCACAATGATCTCCGTTTGAGAAATGGCCACAGACATCCCCATAGTGCACATGACCTCACCACTTACATCGCCCAGGTGACTACAGACACATCACAGGTCATGGCACAGGAGAGGAACACCACCCACCAATCAGACCATGGAAAGTAGAAACAGGATACATGTAAGTGGTTAACTGTTGTTTCCAATAGTATGCTAAACTGAAGACTTGAATTTAGAAAATGTCATGTAATGTCATGTAAAAATGTCTTGTCATGTAAAAATATCTATGATCTAGCATATTTTATTGCATTACTTATTATTATTACCAGTCAGGCTATGGTCGAACAAGAGTAGACCTTGTGTACCTGTAGACATGGATGTTTTCTTACTTCTGGACCTGGTCAGGGTCTCTTGCTTGGGTCACTTATATTCAACCCTGGTTTGGTTCGTACCATGTTGGGTTCTGCTTGGGTCATTGTTGAACCATTTACAGTTTGTTTTTTGTGTCTGTTGAACTACAGACCTGGGTTCTGGTTGGGTCACTGTTTAATAATTTACCTGGTTGGGTTCTGGTTGGGTCACTGTTTCATAATTTACCTGGTTGGGTTCTGGTTGGGTCACTGTTTAATCATTTACCTGGTTGGGTTCTGGTTTGGTCACTGTTTAGTCATTTACCTGGTTGGGTTCTGGTTGGTCACTGTTTAGTGCTTTACCTGCAGACCTGGTCAGGATTCTGCCAGTGAGCGTCTGAGTCGTTGTACTTCAGGTCATTGCCTCGGATGTAGCAGCGGCCAGTCATGTGTCGGAGTCTGTATGCGCCATACAGTTTGGCAAAACGATGGCCACATGCCTGTAACATAAAAAATGCACTTGCTATTCAACATGTAAAACAGAATGTAAAGTTGAGGATATGGGCATACCAACACTCGTCCTCCGGGTGGACCCTGACTGGCCACAGAGCCTCCAAGCCACATGTCCTCAATCAGGTCCTCAGACAGGAGTTGCTCTGTTGAACACATTTTAGATGACACACTATTCCAGGTAAAGATCCATGGAGACAAACATGTGGTAGATCCTCTGCCACAAAAGTTAAAGTGTACCTTTATGTGAAGAAACTTGCATATGAAATTTACAAACAAGGTTGAAGGCATACTTTATGAATCCTTTGTAAGGCACTGGACCCATCCTTCAATGCCACTGGGGCAAACTGTCAGGAGCAGTGGAGCTATTGTCATACAGTGCTCAAAAACCCACTGCCAGATCTTGAACTGGCTTGGTCAGGACTACATTAGCTGTAGGATTTGACCTATTGTCTGTGTTTTAGGTTGAAAATGTTCAAAGCAAGATAATGGCAGGTTACATTTTTTTGTTTTAAAAAAGTGTATGTGTATGTAGATTTTTATATTTTGTTCAATTTCATAGTAAAAACACATTATTCCTCTTCATTGCCTTCCTGTTCAAAACTGCAGAAAAGGTCCAGTGCTGCTGGCATTGCCTCTTATTTTGAGGAAATGTTTTTCTCTATGAGAGCTGTAGATGCACATAACTGATATTTTTCACCTATTACATTTTCAATCACGCTTTACATACTAGACAACACAGGGCCCAACATGCATGACTCACTCAAAATATGTGCAAGCTAACATAGTCATTCTTAACAGATTAGTGTATCTTTAAATTAGTGAATAATGAAGTAGTATCAAACTAAGTACATAAAGTTTCTGAGTTTTTAATGTATATGTAATATATTGGATTTCCTGTATCTTTCTTTGGCCTTGCACATGTTAAATTAGGTTTAGTGTTCTAAGTGCAGATAGTGCTCCTCCTGACTGTGCCTGGACCTGGTGCTGCCCTCCCTCTGATAAGACCAAGCCTGCTCTCTCTCACTCACTACAGGCCTCTGACCATGTAGCTGTGTGTCAGTGCATGGCTCATCTGTCTTTGGAAATACATTGATATCACAGGCTGCTCAACTGGTATATACACTCAACAAAAATATAAACGCAACACTTTTGTTTTTGCTCCCATTTGTCATGAGATGGACTCAAAGATCTAAAATTCATTCCAGATACACAATATTACCATTTCTCTCAAACATTGTTCACAAATCTGTCTAAATGTGTGATAGTGAGCACTTTTGCTTTGCTGAGATAATCCATCCCACCTCACAGGTGTGCCACATCAAGATGCTCATCAGACACCATGATTAGTGCACAGGTGTACCTTAGACTGCCCACAATAAAAGGCCACCCTGAAATGTGCAGTTTTGTCTCACAGCAAAATGCCACAGATGGCACAAGCATTGAGGGAGCGTGCAATTGGCATGCTGACAGCAGGAATGTCAACCAGATCTGTTGCTCGGGCATTGAATGTTCATTTCTCCACCATAAGCCGTCTCCAAAGGCGTTTCAGAGAATATGGCAGTACATCCAACCCGGCCTCACAACCGCAGACCACGTGTAACCACACCAGCCCAGGACCTCCACATCCAGCAGGTTCACCTCCAAGATCGTCTGAGACCAGCTACTCAGACAGCTGCTGAAACAATTGGTTTGCATAACCAAAGAATTTCTGCACAAACTGTCAGAAACCGTCTCAGGAAGCTCAACTGCATGCTCGTCGTCCTCATCGGGGTCTTAACCTGACTCCAGATCGTCGCCGTAACAGACTTGAGTGGGCAAATGCCCACATTCGATGGCGTCTGGCACGTTGGAGAGGTGTTCTCTTCACGGATGAATCTCGGTTTACATTGTTCAGGGCAGATGGCAGACAGCGTGTGTGGCGTCGTGTGGGTGGCGCTTTGCTGATGTCAATGTTGTGGATCGAGTGGCCCATGGTGGTGGTGGGGTTATGGTATGGGCAGGCATCTGTTATGGACGAAGAACACAGGTGCATTTTATTGATGGCATTTTGAATGCACAGAGATACCGTGATGAGATCCTGAGGCCCATTGTTGTGCCATACATCCATGAACATCACCTCATGTTTCAGCAAGATAATGCACGGCCCCATGTTGCAAGGATCTGTACACAATTCTTGGAAGCTGAAAATGTCCCAGTTCTTGCATGGCCAGCATACTCACCGGATATGTCACCCATTGAGCATGTTTGGGACGTGCTTGACCGGCGTATACGACAGCGCGTACCAGTTCCCACTAATATCCAGCAACTTCGCACAGCCATTGAAGAGGAGTGGACCAACATTCCACAGGCCACAATTGACAATCTGATAAACTCTAAGCGAAGAAGATGTGTTGCACTGCATGAGGCAAATGGTGGTCACACCAGATACTGACTGGTTCTGAGTCCCCAGACCCCCAATAAAGCAACAACTGCACATTTCAGGGTGGCCTTTTATTGTGGACAGTCTAAGCTACACCTATGCACTAATCATGGTGTCTGATGAGCATCTTGATGTGGCACACCTGTGAGGTGGGATGGATTATCTCAGCAAAGCAAAAGTGCTCACTATCACACATTTAGACAGATTTGTGAACAATGTTTGAGAGAAATGGTAATATTGTGTATCTGGAATGAATTTTAGATCTTTGAGTCCATCTCATGACAAATGGGAGCAAAAACAAAAGTGTTGCGTTTATATTTTTGTTGAGTGTATGTGGTAAGACTGCTATTGAGGCCTATGATTTAGGTGCGCTCACCTGGTTCCCCGTGGCGTGGGCTGGTGGACTTTATAAGCGCTCCCTTTCTTGTTGCTCCCCACTTTGCCCACACACATTTCCGGGTCCCCGTGTAGGTTGTTCTGTCCTCCACGACCAGGTAAAATTCTAGTCCTTTGACCCCATTCTAGTCCTTTGACCCCATTCATGAAAAATAAACAAATTCCATCGACCAGGTGGATCTGTCCATTTTGTCCAGTGAGGAGCAGGCCCAGGTGAGATCCCTCCTGAGGCAGTATAGGTCAGTGTTTGCTGCCCACGACTAGGATTTGAGTTGCACCAACCTGGTGACGCATGACATCCCGCTCCTGGACCCTGTCCCCATCAGGCAGCGCTATCGTAGGATCCCACCTTCGGGTTATGAACTTGTGGAGGAGCATATTCAGAAGCTCTTAGAAGCCAAGGTGATTAAGGAGAGTTCTAGTCCCTATGCCTCTCCCATCGTGCTTGTCCGGAAAAAGGATGGGAGGCTCAGGCTTTGTGTTGACTACCGCCAGCTCAACAATATGACCCGCAAGGATGCATTTCCACTCCCCTGCATAGAGGAATCTCTGGATGTGTCTGGAGGTGTCCATTGGTTCTCAACTATAGATCTGGCCAGTGGGTACAACCAGGTACCTGTCACCAAGACCGATCGCCACAAAACCGCGTTTTGTACACCGTTTGGGCTGTTCAAGTGGAATCGCATGCCTTTCGGGCTCTGCAATGCCCCCAGCACCTTCCAGCGTTTAATGCAATGCATTTTTGGGGACCAACAATGCCAGTCTCTCCTCTTGTACTTGGATGACATTGTGGTGTTTTCATCCACAGTCAAGGAACATTTGGAGAGGCTGGCCGTGGTGCTGGGTCGGCTGCAGAGGGAGGGTCTGAAGGCTAAGCTGAATAAATGCAGCTTTTTCCGGATGGAGGTGAACTACCTTGGTCATGTCATCTTGGACCAGGGGGTAGCCCCAGACCCCAGCAAAGTCGAGGTAGTAGCTAATTGGTCAATCCCTTCTACGGCCATGGAGCAGCGATCCTTTTTGGGATTCGCTAGCTACTACCGTTGCTTTGTGGATGGCTTTGCAAAGTTAGCTGCTCCCCTGCACCGCACAGTGGCTGACCTTACAGGTAAGTCAAAGAAGAAAAATTCAGCCCCCAGTACTGCCGGACCATGGACCGAGGAGTGCCAACAGAGCTTTGATGCCCTTAAGGCCAAGCTCACGTCTGCCCCGGTCCTGGCCTATGCGGACTTCTCTCGTCCTTTTATTCTGGGGGTTGACGCCAGCCACAGTGGCTTGGGCGCTGTGCTGTCGCAGGAGCAAGAGGGTGTGGTAAGGCCCATTGCTTATGCCAGTCGTGGGCTGAGGCCTCCAGAGCGGGATATGTCCAATTATAGCTCAATGAATTTGGAGCTTTTGGGCTTGAAATGGGCCCTCACAGAAAAGTTCAGGGAGTACCTGTTGGGACACCAAGTGTATTGTCTACACGGACAGAAATCCATTGAGCCATCTGTCATCAGCGAAACTGGGTGCCGTGGAGCAGCATTGGGCCGCTCAGCTTGCCTCCTTCGACGTTGAGATTAAGTATCGGTCAGGGAAGAGCAACAAGAACGCTGATGCCCTGTCCCGGCAACCCCGGACTTTAGAGGTGCTGACACCCTTTGTCCAAGGGAGTTTCCTGCTTGCAGCACTGCAACAAGCTCTGCAGGGCAAACAGACACAGGCAACCCAATCAGTGGTAGCAGTGTTTCCCAACTATGCTCCAGCTGACCTCTGTGTTCTCCAACAAGATGACCCTGTTATTCAGGGAGTTGCAACATACTGGCAGAAACAGCAACGGCCAATTCACGAGGAGCGCCAAGGACTCTCTCAACCTGTCTTAGTCCTCCTTGGACAGTGGGGCCGGTTGATCGACCTAGATGGTCTACTGTATTGGCAGGTATTCCGCTCGGATGGTGGAGGCGCAGTATACCAGCTCCTTTTGCCTTGGTCAAGGATGTCCTCACACGTGTTCACCAAGGTCATGGACACCAGGGAGTTGACCGGACCCTAGCTCTTTTAGCTCATCTGCTGGCGTCAAGGCCAAACGAAGTCGTGGCCATTGACTTCACTATGCTGGAGCCCACCCCAACAGGGTTGGAGAATGTCCTGATGATGACTGACGTTTTCAGTAAGTACACGCTGGCCATCCCCACAAAGGACCAATGTGCCTCTAAGGTGGCATAGGTATTGGTCTCAGAGTGGTTTACGAAGCTTGGTGTCCTGGCTCGTATCCACTCGGACCAGGGCCGTAATTTTGAGAGTGCGCTGATCCAACAGCTGTGTAGTTTGTATGGCATTGTGAAGTCACGGACAACGCCGTATCATCCGGCTGGTAACGCGCAGTGTGAACGCTTCACAAGGACACTGCACAATTTGTTGCGTGCGTAACCCTACTCAAGGAAGCGAGATTGGAGTTCCTGTAGGTCGGAGGTGTTGTTCGCTTACAACACCACACCTCATCAGTCGAGAATCACCTTACTTCCTAATGTTTGCACAAGAACCGCGGCTTCCCATCGACTTCAGTCTGGGACAAGTACCAGAGCCCGTGTTTGGGAATGTTAATGACTGGGTGCAGGAGCATCAAGCCCGGCTGCAAGTTGCTTTTGATGGGGCTCGAACCCGCCTGTAGATCTCTGCGGATTGCAGAAAGGCTAAGTATGACAAACATGTGCGAGAAGCACCACTACAAGAAGGTCAGCTTGTGCTTTTGCGTGACCATGGCATCAGAGGGCGCCAGAAGACTCAAGACTTTTGGAGTCTGGTGACCTATCAGGTCCTACAGGCACAGAGACAAGAGGGTTTGGTCTATACTGTGGCATCGGTTGACGACGACAGTAAGGTTAAGAGGGTACATCACTCTTTGCTGAAGGCTTTGGTTAGCCTTGGCACACCTGCTGTAGTCGTGGAAGACTTGCCCTGCAATCTAAGCGAACAGCATGTGCATGCTGAGGACTCATCGTTTGATTCTTTTGATGGTGACCTGTTCCTAAGGACGCAACCACAGGAACCCTGTTCAGTTCCTCCCGCTCAATGTGTGGCTGTGACTCAAACAACTCCATAACTTGGGGAGCCGTCGTGTTCTGGTCTTAGGGGCCAGGAACCCTCATTAGCTCCACTGAGTGCCAGCCGTCCACCTTTACCGGTCACCTCCAGCCTTGATCCCGGCAGTGGTAATCAGGGCTTGCATAGATCTACACGCTCCACCGCAGGTCAACATCCTAACATCCACCATCTCCCAAGGCCTGCAGTAAACTCACCCATGGGTGGGCAAACTGTGTCATCCATTTCTACATGTACAGTCTGTAGGCCATGGTGCTAGCCATGTACATCCATCGTCGGGGCGCCGATGCCACTTGGGGGGGTTGAATGTGGTAAGACTGCTATTGAGGCCTATGACATAGTTCCCCGCGGCGCGGGCTGGTGGGCTTTATAAGCGCTCCCTTTCTCGTTGCTCCCCCTTTTGCCCACATGCATTTCTGGGTCCCTGTGTAGGTTGCTCTGTCCTCCACGACCAGGTAAAATTCTAGTCCTTTGGCCCCATTCATGAAAATAAGCAAATTCTTAATTCCTGGTCTTTTAGTGCCACCGCTGACTGCGCATCCAGCACCACTCCACTGCCTAGGCTTCGGTGAGGTAAGGAATGCCTATTGGTCCCGTTTAGTCCCAACCATGTCCCAGTTTGTCACAGTTACTGTTTCCCAGTAGTTTGTGTCCTGGTCGCCTCCATCTTGCTAGGGCCACACACACGCCACCGTGCGCCCTCATCTGCCGTGACAGTTAAACACCCCTTACTACCGCTTCATTTACAAAATGCCCAAATTTGAATGTATCTGTCCCTTGTAGCCACACTGCTCGGCTGCATTTGCCATATCAGGACGTCTGCGCACAGTCTTGCTCCCTTCCATAACTGTTGCGCCAGTCAGCCCAAACTCAAATTGGGCTGCGTACAGCAGGATCCCAGCTGTCCACCCTAGGATCGGGCTCACATTTTCAATTAGCGGTATGCACTCTTTGGGCAATTCCAGTGTGCTGACCGAATTTAGCCTATAGAAGCTTAACCCAATTTGTTTCAGGTGTCAGGAGCGGTCAGCAGTGGTACTGGGCACGGCGTCTCTGCTGCTTTGCCTTTTTGTTTTGCCTCGTTTATGCTTTCCTTTACCTCATTTCCGTTTTGCTTTGTTTGGTTCTGCTTTGCTCGGCTATGCTTTGCCTTGTTTGCTCTGCTGTCGTGTCTCGCTTTGCTCGGCTCTGCTTAGCCCTGTTTTGCTCGGCTTTGCGTTTTTACTTCTGCTGTATTCTGCTTCACTGTCCCACTGTCACTGTTTTGGGTTTTCCTTCACTGTCTTTACTAGTTTTAATTTGTATAGTTACTTTTAATTAAATTAAAAATGTGTTTCTCTCTTTAAAAAAAAAAAAGTCAAATAAAGCCCTTTTCTAATTAATGGAACCTGGCTCTTGCATTTTGATATACTTACCTGTGTGCCTTAGACCTAGAATTCTATTTCCGCAAACTAGATTTGGGGTGGCGTTGCTGCAACTCTGTCACGTTAAGTATCTACCCCTCGACTGCCACATATAGGTGTAAATATTTTGTAAATTCCATGAAATTATATTTTGGAAGTGCATTGTAGCTTATGTGAAAAACTCTCTCTCACTCTTATGTGAATTCACTGTTCCAATTATTTTAACTATATTTCATACAAATCTTGGGCATAGTGGTTACTAATAATTTTATAAATTTTTACATATACTTTATTTATCCTGAAGGAAATTCAAATTTCTGTACCATATCACCAGTTCATTACTGGTTGTGGATTGATTGGTGAGGGGTCATTTTATTTTATTTCTCATTTCACTCAATTTATTGTGTCAAAAAAAGTGTAATTACATTGTGCAAATGCAATACATTTTGCAATAATGCACATATTAAAGCATTATGGAACATAGCATTTTATTTTATCGTGCAGCCCTTCACACAAGTAGCAGACTCACCAATGCAGCTGGATAGTTCTCTAAATAATTTAGACCAATATTGGCAAAGGAGAGAGTTTAATTTGTCAACTGGACAAAAGTTTATTTTGGTCGAATACGTTTTGCAGCTCATCCAATTTGCTTCTTTAGTTCTGGTCAGATGCTGGTGGACACTGCCTTATATCTCCCTGCAGGGTGAAGCTAATTACACTGAAACTACTCTGAAACTAACAGCCTACTTGATTACAGTTTCTGTTTGTTAGCTAGACCTATTGAATTGAATGTGGGGTCATATTAGCCAGGTTAGGCAACTCTGCGCCTCTGTGCCTGACCTGGCTACCCCTATTCTTTTCTTTCTTTTGATTTGGGTCTGAGTTGTAAATAGGAGACAGATGATGTCTGAGTAGGGTGACCATTTGCTGCACTAAACACATTATAATGTCAAACGGGCTGATGTGGCTTTATAGTGGTTATCGTTTATATGTTGTAAAGTTGAGTTTATGTAGATTAGTAATAGTAATAATAATGATGATCATTTTAATATAAAAATTGTAATGATTAATCTCCCGACAACCAATGAATAATAATAAGTGTGATAATTCTAATCATAATCATAATAATATAATAGTAATAATAATGATAATATGATGATATCCTGTGGGCTCACCACTCACAGAGGGGTTCATAGGGGGGTCAGGTGCACAGTGGACTGGGCGGCGAACAGCTGCCCACGCGACCCAGCCAGATTAAGCGGGAGAAGATGGATGGATGGAATATGATGATAAAAATAATACTGATAAGATCACAATGTTTGTGATATAAATGTTATGTGTTAGCAGCTAATATGCCTTAGAAGAAAAAGAGCCCCTCTTTAAAGTGCAATACATCCAAATGAAATTCAAATTAAATGCGTGGGCTTTCCCATGATATTCAAGCTTGTGCACTTGACCCTTGTGCTTGGCTCAAATGAAGGAATGTGACTGTTCACTTCACCTGGGTCAATGAGGGTGACCCGGGTGCAGTCTGATGGGTCAGGGCTGATAGGGCACAAATACACGCCCCCAGTGCGATTGGCCAAGACTCCAGCCTCTGCCTTCTCCATTGGGGCTCCCACCAACAACCTGCAAGATCAATAAAAGTAGACTTAAGTACATCCAACACAATAGGTGATGCTAAAAGGAAGAAAATGGCACTACTAACACTTGTATAGCGCTTTTCAGGATACTCAAAGACGCATAACATGAAGAGACATAGGCAAACAAAAGAAATAAGAAAGTTAGTGAAAGATGGTTTTAAAGAGATAGGTTTTCAGGGCTTTTTTAAACTTGCTGAGTGTGGATGAGTCTCTGATGTGTTTGGAGGAGTTCCTGAGGGTGGGGGCAGTAGCGGAGAAGGCGCTGCCCACCCAGGTCTTGAGAGGTGGGAAGTGGGAGGGACGTGTACACTGTAGTGAGGAGCTTGAATTGTATGCACTGAGGGATGGGAAACCAGTGGAGATCTTTGAGGACAGGGGTGATGTGTTCATGGGAGGAGGTGCAGGTGAGGAGGTGGGCATTAGAGTTTTGAATATACCGAAGTCTATTGAGGAGTTTGGTGGATGAACCATAGAGCAGGCTATTGCAGTAGTGTTAAGTATATGACCCCCTATCAGCCATTAAGAGTTCTGGCTCCCACAGACCAGTTAGACACTCCTAATCAACTCATCACTTGACGAGCAGTGATGACACGAATGGTGAGTGCGCTGCCCCAGTGAGCAGACACAGGAGAGAGGGACACAACTCATCACAGACAATGCCACACAGAGGACATGGTCTTGTTTTATATTTATTCCACTCCTGCCCTTGGGCGTGGGTCATGTGACTCATTTATTCTTCCACAGAATATCAACAAAACAGAAGTACAGAGGGTACCGTGGTTAGCAGGGCATAGTCATCACTAGGTCACAGTAATTTCAGGATTAATCTATCCTTCTATATAGGAAAACTGGAACTATATATTTTGATCACCTGCACATTTTTTCCCCCAAAACTAGGTTCTTTTCTTCATTATTTATATTCTTTATTTTTTTTATAAATTATTTTTTTTAGGAAATAAATGCTGTTTTCAGTCTCTGTACTGGCATTGGCATTGGCATATTGGCTATTGACAGATCCTTAAAACCATCATAACAGAGTCAGTATCGGAATTGGATCAGTACATCCTTAATTTTTGATGTAATACAAAAATATTTGAGCTGGAGAGGTTTGGATAAGGCACTTTAATGTTTCTATATATAAACATTTGTTCACTAGGATTCTCCTGCTTTATTGTTTTAGTGGCATAAAATAGTTTCAATACTATCATTTAGAGCAGTATATCTCTATAGCAATATATTGCGCTTTAAAATGCATTATTGTGACAGGCCTAACCATCACCATACAAGGCTTTGGGAATCTACCCACCACTACTACTACTACCACTACTACTGCTACTACTACACAAAAACAAATACAAGTGTTCAGGTTGTGGGAGTCATCGATACGTGACATGTGGCATAGTAATGCCGCTGGAGCATGGTTTGTTTAACATAAGCACTAGAATCAAATATTGAGTCCTATGGACATGTGCTCAAAATTAACACATGTTATAAACATTTAAAATAATACATAGGTTTTAATCCAATGGAATTGCTATATCCATATAAAATAAATAAACTGTTTAAGAATGTCTGTGGGTGTAAGTCATATGATGCCACCGCATGCAGGATGG
The DNA here is from genome assembly GCA_034769755.1 of Odontamblyopus lacepedii. Taxonomy (NCBI): domain Eukaryota; kingdom Metazoa; phylum Chordata; class Actinopteri; order Gobiiformes; family Gobiidae; genus Odontamblyopus; species Odontamblyopus lacepedii. The sequence goes on from CM068351.1 coordinate 16,679,370, forward strand.
CTCAATAGTTGAATATACTTCATTTAGACACGACCAAAACAGTCCAGTCCTATGTGTCCTTCAATATGACCTGTGATGTATAAAGTTGGATTATTTGGTTATCTATGTTTTGTATGTGTGAATTTCAGATGTGTAATTCATGTCTTTATGAATGTGACAGTGGGTGTGTCCTCAGGCTGCTCTCACTGTGTATGAGCATGAAATCTTATGATGTCATTGGGACGAGCCGTGTGTTCATTTAATTAGTGAACGGTAACAGGCTGTTGTCATGGAGACCAAGGAGAGCTGGGTGACCACTGTGTCCTCTGAGGATCTCACATGACCACCTCTGTGGTTTAGGATGGACACACCTAGTGCGGATGACTGGATTAATAAAGTATACCTTTAACCTTAAATTCCAAAATAACTAATTGAAAGTAAAGGCAGTACAAACATTAACCCTGGGGTAAAACTTGTGACTGAAAATAGCCAGTCTAGTGTAATTTGGCCCTAAATGAGAGTGGGTGGTCACCTGTATGCTCCGGTGCTCAGGTCCTGGTGCAGAGCCACAGAGAAGCCGAACAGAGAGCTCTGACTCCCACTCTTCACTACAGACAACAGGGGATCCAGGTTAAATGCTGCACATGCAACCAGCAGCATGCTCAAGAGCACAAGGGAAGAGGCTGCCATCAACACACTGGGGCTCCCAGACACGCACAAGTCCAACCTAGCAACAAAATATGCATCATAATGTTGATTAAATAAATTACTTAAAATAGAATGGGATAATGAGGGACATAGTTAGATCTCTTGTGGCATATTATACCAAGAAAATACTGAATACATGTTACAGCTTTGATCCGAATCAGAATCAGAAAGGTTTTATTGCCATATGAGGGAACAGGTTCACAACATTAAGAAATTGCTGTAGTAGCGAAACATAAACAAACACTAACCATGCAATAAATAAAATAGAATTAAAATAACATAGAAAACAATAAACTCTATAATGTAACACAAAAATGTACATATTTGCAAGACTGTAACAGATGCTGAGTTAGGGTTGTCAAAAGTATCCAAAAATCTTTGTCTTCAAAAATCATCCTTGTGGTATTGTAATCAGTATTGAGTATTGAGTCCTGATTTCCTTAGTATTGTGTAAGTTGGGTTGCGCATAAGGAATTACCATGTGATCATAATTCAACTTTCAATATTATAACCATGCATCCATCTTGTATAGTGCTTTTTCAGTCAAATGATATATGGGTGCATTCATGTCATACTTCACACATGCAAAAAGTAAAGTAAATTTTTATTTTTCTTGTACAAGAAATTTGTATTTTTGTACCTTATTCAACACAAATAGTTAGCTATCTATTGCTATTTAAATAATTGTTCTTTAGACAATGGAATGTGATATTCAACATTAAATGATTATGCTTTCATTTCTATTCCCAAGACTGTGTACTCCCTCAGTGGTCCAGGTAGGTTCCACAGTGCTCCCTGGGTATATACTAGTCTATGTTCTCTTATACTTGTTCTGATACAGCTCAACATCATTGTAGAGCTTCTCAGGAAAGACTCATTTCTAGCCTGTCAGTGGGACTTTTTTAGCATTGATACCTACTCAAAGGAGTATCTAGTATCTGTACAAGTTCCAGTATCGATTAGTATCTGAATATTTATTCTTGTGACAACCCTACTTTGTTATTATTGTCTAATGTGTGAATTACTGTGCCATTTCTCTTGTGGATCTATATATCTTGTCAAAGTCTAAGTTTACAATTTTGTGCACACAATTAAATACTGTCCCACTTTAACTGTAGGCTTTAACTGTATGTTTTAATCATACTTAATTTGTTCATGTTGTTGTAAGATGACCTTGGGTGGTCCAGAAAGGCGCCTAATAAATATAATGTATTATTATTATTATTTCAAACCACACTGGTGGTAGTAAGGCTACTTCTGTATCCGATAACACATATATGGACTTTTTGTTATCATGCTCATTTCCATACATTTACCATGCAATTACAACAACTGCAACTGACAAATACTGCTACAAACTACGTCCAACAGTAATGACTCCAGTTGTGTACACATGCCAATTGTAATAAAATCCTTCTGAAACTACAAAAATCACAATTAATAACACTGCAATTGCATAACAACAAGCCTGTGCTGGGAGAGTAGAGTAGGCTAGACACTTTCATCAAAAGTATTTGTGCGAAGAAAGTAGTATTAAAGTGAAGTACCTGAGCACCTGTAGCAGCTCAAAGGGGAATCCACATGTTATTGGTTTTTGGCTGTGCGTCTCTCGTCTCGTATCTTTCTCCTTGTGTCTCCAGACGTCTCCAGGCTGTGTGTCTCTGCTTCTCCTCTTATGTCTCTCTCCTTCTGTCTCCAGACGTCTCCAGGCTGTGTGCCTCTCGAGCAGAAGACACACCCCTTGACACACAAACACACGCCCACACTATTTGGAGAGAATGCCCTCTGCGTTGGATGATTTATGCCATACACAAAGGGGACTGACAATGGCTCAATGGTAGAAATAAATACAGTATCTCACAAAAGTGAGTACACCCCTCACACTTCTGCAAACATTTAATGATATCTTTTCTTGGGACAACACTGACGAAATGACACTTTTATACAATGTAAAGTAGTCCATGTACAGCTTGTATAACAGTGTAAATTTGCTGTCCCCTCAAAATAACTCGACACACAGCCATTAATGTCTAAACTGCTGGCAACAAAAGTGAGTACACCCCTAAGTGACAATGTACAAATTGGGCCCATTTAGCTGTTTTTCCTCCCCAGTGTCATGTGACTTGTTAGTGTTACAAGGTCTTAGGTGTGTAAGTGGTTTGTTAAATTTTGTGTTTTTGCTCTCACACTCTCTCATACTGGGCACTGGAAGTTCAACATGGCACTTCATTGCAAAGAACTCTCTGAGAATCTGTAAAAAAGAGTTGTTGCTCCACATAAAGATGGCCTATAAGAAGATCACCAACACCCTGAAACTGAGCTGCAGCAGGGTGGCCAAGAACATACAGCGACTTAACAGGACAGGTTCCACTCAGAACAGGCCTCGCCATGGTCAACCAAAGGAGTTGAGTGCACGTGCTCAGCGTCATATCCACATGTTGTATTTGGGAAATGGACGTATGAGTGTTGAAGCATTGCTACAGAGGTTGAGGGGGTGGGAGGTCAGTCTGTCAGTGCTCAGACCATACGCAGCACACTGCAGCAAAATGGTCTACATGGCTGCTGTCCCAGAAGGAAACTTCTTCTAAAGATGAAGCACAAGAAAGCCCACAAACAGTTTGGTAAAGACAAGCAGACTAAGGACATGGATTACTGAGAGCAGGTCCTGTGGTCTGATGAGACCAAGATAAACCTATTTGATTCAGATGGTGTCAAGCGTGTTTGGTGGCAACCGGGTGAGGAGTACAAAGACAGGTGTGTCTTGCCTACAGTCAAACATGGTGGTGGGAGTGTCATGATCTGGGGCAGAGTGCTGTCAGCACTGGGGAACTACAGAACATTGAGGGAACCATGAATGCCAACATGTACTGTGACATACTGAAGCAGAGAATGATCCCCTCCTCAGAAACTGAGCCACAGGGCATTATTCCAACATGATACCGACCCCAAATACACCTCCAAGGTGACTAGTGCCTTTCTAAAAGTACTCAGGGTAAAGTACTCAGGGTAAAGGGAGTGGCCAAGCATGTCACCAGACCTAAACCCCATTGAGCTTCTGTAGGGCATCATCTAATGGAAGGTAGAGGAGAGCGAGGTCTCTAACATCCACCAGCTCTGTGATGTCATCATGGAGGAGTGGAACAGGATCCCAGTGGAACCCTGTGAAGCTCTTGTGAACTCCAGGCCCAAGAGGATTAAAGCAGTGCTGGAAAATAATGGTGGCCACACAAAATATTGACACTTTGAGGCCAGTTTGGACATTTTCACTTAGGGGTGTACTTACTTTTGTTGCCAGCAGTTTAGACATTAATGGCTGTGTGTCGAGTTATTTTGAGGGGACAGTACATTTACACTGTTATACAAGCTGTACATGGACTACTTTACATTGTACAAAAGTGTCATTTCGTCAGTGTTGTCCCATGAAAAGATATCATTAAATGTTTGCAGAAGTGTGAGGGGTGTACTCACTTTTGTGAGATACTGTACATACAAAAGTAAATAAGCACATTAATCCATTTTCAAAAATGGATTCAGGTGAAGGCATTCAGGTGAAATTATTAGTGGGATGGGCAGACTATTTATTCCTACCCTTGAACCTGTTTCCCACTCATAAAGGGAGACACTACACCCAACAAAAAGCTGCCAATAAACATAGACACTTTTAATGTTTTCTCATCTATAAGACAAAATGTCATTCAAAAGTGAAGCGTTAGTCCCAATTCTTTTATTGTAGGCCAAAAAGCCTCAACACAACAGCTGTACTGACATATGTAGGCTGTTTGTCTCTGAACATCTTTGTATATAAGTCATTGTAGGCTGTTTTTTCCCTCCTTTTTTTTTTTAAATTATGACAAATTATGTGTTTTATATCTTGTTACATAAAAAAGCTTTAGAGCTATACTGGGGCGCAGGGCCCTTTCAGTTGTACCTCACTTTTCCTGAAAGATCCTGTGATGTGACAGTGCCGTAGTACTCGAGGCTGTTTACGGTCTTGATCTCGTCTTGGACTCGACCGCATTTGGACTTGGTCTTGAAGGCGCGAAACTCGGTCTTGTCTCTGACTTGAGGTCTGACATTCGACGAGTGTGACTATATTTCATTACGGCCGCTGCTGTCGACAATAAACTTGTACCGGTGTGGGACAGTGAGTCTCTCTGCAGCCAGTGCGCGCATGTGGAGCCCGAGGACACTGCATGGCACGTAACAGGAAAACATCCTACCTGTCCATCTGCCTCATGTCAGCGCGCCCCTCCTCACCTTTTCACGCTCTCTCCTCCCTGCGTGTAGTGCGCACAGGCTCCATCCTCAATGAGCGCTGAACTAATCTAAACTAAAATTAATCTAAATAGTGGTTACAGCGTTGGCACAGAGCAGACCTGCAGCACAGAGCAGACCTACAGCACAGAGCAGGTCTACAGCACAAAGGAGGTGTACAGCACAGAGCAGGTGTACAGCACAGAGCAGACCTACAGCACAGAGCAGGGCTACAGCACAGAGCAGGTGTACAGCACAAAGCAGGTGTACAGCACAGAGCAGGTCTACAGCACAGAGCAGGTGTACAGCACAGAGCAGGTCTACAGCACAGAGCAGGTGTACAGCACAGAGCAGACCTACAGCACAGAGCAGGTGTACAGCACAAAGCAGGTGTACAGCACAGAGCAGGTGTACAGCACAAAGCAGGTGTACATCACAGAGCAGGTCTACAGCACAAAGCAGGTGTACAGCACAGAGCAGGGCTACAGCACAGAGAAGACCTACAGCACAGAGCAGGTGTACAGCACAGAGCAGGTGTACAGCACAAAGCAGGTGTACAGCACAGAGCAGGTGTACAGCACAAAGCAGGTGTACAGCACAGAGCAGGTGTACAGCACAGAGCAGGTGTACAGCACAGAGCAGGTCTACAGCACAAAGCAGGTCTACCTCGACATGTGGCTGAAGTTTTCCTACTGAAAACGCACAAATGCATCTGTGTTTGTCACGACGTGCGTTTGGTAAATGTGCAGAGGTATATACCATTGCAAAACCAAAAAGATAATGTAACTCCAGGGGAAAAACAGGTATAAGCAGATTTGTGTTCAGAACCAGGTTATCTGTCCCGGATCTGTTTATTATGTCGTTATGAGCCTAAATATGCTTCAGATTTGATACTGACTTAATACTGACCTTAATACACACAAGCAGCATTTGCACTTTAATTGCTCAATTGTTCTTGTTCAAAGCATATAATAATAATTTACCTGACAATCTTCAAAAGCTCTTCACTGTTCGTGAAAGATCCTACAATCTGAGGGGATGTGGTAACTTTATATTACCAGCAGTAAGAACCACAAGGAAAAGTTTGTGTATATCTGTGTGTGGAGTCAAACTGTGGAACGGTCTTGGGGATCAACTAAAGCAATGCTCAAATACTCATCAATTTAAATGTAAATTCAAAGAAATCATATGGTCACAATATATAGGGGAGGATGGGTGATAAATATAAATATTTAATAAATATTATTAATGTTTATACTCATAGTATATTATGTATTAACCATACACCGGTAATTATCACGTATGTTACTATTGTTGTCACTATTGTTGTCATTATATCAATATCTTTCATATGATGAATATAGAGCAAATCAACCTCAGTAATAGGAAATAGTGATTAATATGACAATATAAAAAAATAATAATAATAGTAATAATAATAATAATAAATCAATAAATAATAATAATAACTAATAAATAAATAGTTGTTATTATTGTTATTATTATTATTTAAGACCTGACAGTACATGGTACTAAACAAATTATCTTAAAATAAATTATTCTCAATGTACAACACAATCTGTAGAACAGGGCTTTGGCAAGTTGTGGCTCTGTGGCGGGGAGATGATCCCCTTCTCGCAGCAGAGCCAACAAATACTTGCTTTTCTAATGCACAGAACAGGACACTTGGCAAAGGGTGGTCCTGTTGTTGGAGGGCGGCCCCTCTCCGGCAGCAGGTCCACAAAACATCCTGCCTCTTTTAATGCACAACACACATCTCTTGAAAGATCCACCATCTTCACCAAAAACAGAACATTGTTTGTAGTTATAATGACGATGAGGATGATGATGATGACAATGATGACAACAATGGTGGTTGTAATGGTGATGTGATAGTGATAATGATGATGAAAATAATGAGGATGACGATAATAATAATAATAATAATAATAATAATAATAATAATAATAATAATAATAATAATAATAATAATAATAATAATAATAATAATAATAATAATGCAGTATTATAGTGATGTTTAGAGGGTATGAATTCGACAGTGATAGTAATGGCAGTCATCTATAGTGGTTAATTATAGAACATATGAATATATAATGAATATACAACTATATAGATTGAATTAAGGAAGGCAACCTTATGGCTTAGCATAAAGAAAGTAATCAGGGGTGGGAGTCAATAAGTTTTTACTTCTTCCCACTCCCTTTCGAGCGTACCATATTTTATTATTTATTATAAGAATTGTATTATGTATATGTATATATAGATGTTTATTTGTGTTTATATATATCTGTATATGTATATATGTGTATGTGTATATAAACATGTTTTCTCTCATGCTCGAAATAAAGCAGCAAAAAAAAAAAAAAAAAAAATTGTGTATAAAACACCTTTTACAGCAAGTGTCGCAAATAGGATAAAGAGGTTCAAAAACATGAACCGCCACAATTCAAAGTAGGATCAGTGATATCCTAACATTAAATCTCATTAATTTACAAAAGAAGAAGCAGATTTTTTACAATGTAAACAATGCTTATTTAAATCATTAATTAGATATCTTAGTACATGTAACTGATTTGTCTTGGTATGAGCCTGAACATGAGCATGAGACATATTTCTATATAATAGAAATATATCCAATATTAGATATAATAATATCTACATATACTTTTACCACAACATTTAAAATATAATAATCAATTTATGACGGTGGTCATGGTCAGTATCAATGCAGTTAAGATGTAAGGTACGGTGTTCATCTGGCATGCACAGATTGTTGCTTTGTTTTCAACAGAGTTTTCCTATTATTAAGGAGCAGGGAGCAAGTGTAGGCGATGTTTCTGTTGGTTACGTGGGTGGATGTCTGTGTGTGAGTGTGTGTGGTTATCTGAAAAGAAAAACAAGAAATACATACATTAGAACTCAACAAACAATATGAAATGAACAGGGAAAAAATACGTGCTATCACTCAAAGGAACCACAAGTGGGCGCTCCAGCACAATAAATGTGTTTCACGTGGAGCACCGCACAGTATAATAGCAACAGCATCTCCTGACAAGGAAAACTATACATTATCAGTAAAATAACAATTAAAGGGCAAATGCTGCTTATGTCTATTAAGGTCAGTATTAAGTGGAAAAGTATCAAATCTGAAGCACATTTAGGCTCATAATGACATAATAAACAGATCCGTGGCAGATCCGGAGCAGATAACCTGGTTCTGAACGCGAATCCAAAATGGGCGGATCCGCGAAATACGCACATAGATAAATGGTCTATGGATACGAAAGATGGAAACATGACAGTCAAAGGTCTGAGATTGACAAAATGCATTTCATCCATCCATCCATCCATCCATCCATCCATCCATGCATTTTGTCAATCACAAAATGCATTACGTGTTCAGTCCAGGAAGCATATTACAAAACAATGACTTTACAAAATAAAAAAATATATATATTATAAAATATAATATTTTTAAAGAAACTTTTTTAAAATGTATATTTCTAGAAAGATATATATATATTTTTAAATATTTCATTTAGTGAATATTTGTGTAGTAATATGGTGTTTTTTATTTGTATGTTTGAGTAACTCGCGTGCGTCACATCCGCCTCGTGCTTCCTTTTTAAAAGATGGCGCCGAGCTGATCAGCACATGTGAAAATACAGGTTTAAAAATCACACACACTTTTTTTTCACTTTGAAGCAGTTTTGTGTAAAGTGCCAGTGAAGGTTCTCCTAAAGAAGAGCTTCACAAACTGTGGGTGAGGGTCCAAAAAGGGGTGCAGAATGCAGTACAGTTTGCTTGGCTTATTTTAAGTCTAAATGAATATTAATCAGATAAAATGGAGGTAGATTTATAAAAAAAACAACAACATTGTGACCATGCTAGAAAAGTACAGTCATAATCCTTTTGTTTTTTTGTATAAAATTCATTCAAGTTGCAAGTTCTGCACTGTAATAAACGTTCAAAACAAAAACATATTTGTGCCCCCATTTTTTTTTCCTGTGCTCCTAAAATTTTTAACTTAGGGGCACGTGTGCTTCTGAAAAGAAAAGTTAGCGTAGAGCTCTGGCTAAGGGGGGCTTCAAGATGGTCAATGATTGTATTGTAGGGTTAGATTTTTTAGATTTGAAGTAGTGTTAGTATAAGGTAAGAAATAGGACCAGACAGGCTTACATATATGGTAGAGGAAGGAAGGAAATGGATGAGTTTTCAAAATGTCCACCCTGTTCACCACCGGGTAAAATGCATTTCTTATATTGATTAATCTGGTTTCAAGGCTTTTAATGTCTAATTTCTTTGATTAAACCCACGACACGCTCAAACACAACTCCCTTGTATGGTAGGGTAAGAGTTAGGGTCAGTCAATAATACTGCACACAGGAAAGCCTCATCCACTACAGGAATGGAACCCAGGACCTTCTTGCTCTGGTGATGTTGCTAACTGTTGCGCCTTAGTGCTGCTCATAATGCCCTGTCTGTCTAATACAACTGGAGGCTTCAAAGGAAATGTTTTCAGATTGTGGCTTTACTAATGTTTGAGAACACTGCTAAGTTTAAATGTAACTCTTGGAGTTGACTTACCATTGGATTTATCAGGTTTGGTGTGAATCTATGTGAATCTAATTTGAGAGCGATTAACCTTTTTATGCCGCTTGTGGGTTTGCAGGTCTCTTAAGTGATGCATTTTATTACCACGTATTGTGTATGAATGATCATGTGATGATTGTTTGATTTTCAGGATTTGTGGCTTTAATTTCTGTGCATGTGTGTTATAACTAATTACTAACACACTACTATCACTAACCCTGCACAAACACTGGACGGTGGGTTTAATCCAGCCACAAAGGGGCGCTGTGTCCTCTTTGTGCCAGTCCCCAGCCTGGACAAATTGGGAGGGTTGCTTCGGCATAAAACCCACCTCTGCTTTTTGTCTAAATTTAATTTGTTTTCTCTGTAAAATTATGAACAACGCATCAAGTCTATGTCTGACTTGGTCCTTCCTCAGGTTACACTTGTCAATGTTTACACAGAAGTAAAAAATAAAAAATACTGAGTAGCTAATACTGCTGAAACCTTTGTTTCACAGGGAGGTTCACAGGACAGAAGTCTATGGGTGTGTCCCAGTTACCAGGATCCTCATCTTCTGAACCACTTGGACAGATCCACGTCACCAAGTGGTGTTCCAATTCCCCCAAAGTTCTCCATGCTCGACTCCTCCGTTTGGCTCTTTTACAAAGGTTTACACGGGTGGATCCCGTCTAAAGCAAAAAAGGGAAATGAACGGCAAACTGTAACTAAAATTATGGAATTGATTCAAAAAGTAATCTTAACTGAGGATGAGCAAACAAAACTTGACCTATGCCAGACTGCTTTAGACCAAATGTATGAGGAAAACGCAAAAAGAGCAAGGAGAAAAATGCACTAAATACTTTTTTAAATTGGATTTTTTTTTTTTTTATGTTTTCATTTAAATTATTTTTTATTATTTTAATTTAAAATCAGTGATAATGTTTGTGAAGATAAGTTAATTGCAAATTGTCTGTAAATTGTATAGGGAAATGTTTGATGAAAATAAAATGGATTTGTATTGCCATAATGTGAAACAAAACCTGAACACAACTGGTGAAAATTAAAATGTGTGATTAAAAAAAAAAAAAAATTCTGAAGTGAAATGCTGTAAAAACATTGAAAGACAACAAATCTCCTGGCAATGATGCCTGACCAGTGAATTCTAGAAACAATTTAAAGGATGATGAGAATGGAGATTCTTAGTCCAGGTTTTCGAAGAAGCTTTTACAGAAGTTCATTTGACAGCATCAGCTGAGACAAGGCCTTATTAAATCAATCCCTAAACCCAAAAAGGGTAAACTAAATGTAGAAAACTGGAGGCCAGTCTCCTTGTTAAACAATGATGCCAAAGTATTTGCATCTCTTTGCCAAGAGGCTTAGTCAGGACTGGAGGAAGTCATTGTTGAAGAACAGTCAGGTTTTATGACAGGCAGAAGTATTAAATAATGTTAGACTCATCTTAGACCTGATGGACTATAATGAATATGTAAGAGAGGGCAGGATTGTTTTATTTGTAGATTTCTATAAGGCATTTGATATTGTCAGTCACCAATTTATGATAAAAACTCTTGGCTTTGGAAATGGTTTTATTGCTGCAATCCAAACACTATACAAAGACTGTAATAGCTCTGTCAAAATGTTCAGGATCAGTATCGAGAAAGGAATGATATGGCACGCCAATCTCACAGGGCTTATTTCATGAACAAAATGCCTTTCATGCCACAAAGTGGAGAAAATGGTTACAGAACTGTAAAACACCATGATCGTGAATCACAAAATGCTTTACGTGAATCACAAAATGCTTTACGTGAATACCACAAAATTGTCTTTATTGACATAGTGTCATTTTGTGAACACAATGACACTTGATGTGTAAGGTAAGGTAAGGTAAGGTTTATTTATATAGCGCTCTACACAGACACATGTCCCCAAAGTGCTTTACACAGCATTTTACAGAGCATTCTTCATTCACTCCATACCCGGTGATGGTAAACTACTGTTGTAGCCACAGTTGCCCTGGGGCAGACTGACAGAGGCGCGGCTAACAAGCCAAGCGGCGCCAACGGTCCCTCCGACCACCACCAACACTCACTCACACAACTTTCACACCGTACATACATACAGTGCATGTTTTGAGTTGATGGGGGAAACCGGAGTGCCCGGAGGAAACCCATCCAGACACGGGAAGAACATGCAAACTCCACACAGAAAGGCCCGGGCGACCCGGGGATCGAACCCGCAACCTTCTTGATGTGAGGCATGAGTACTAGCCACAGTGCCGCCACACTTAATGTGTTTTAGCTTTAATGTCACACTCATATATAAAAACAAACAAAGGTAACACTTTATAATAAGGTGCCATAATAAACTGAAAACTAATCATTACCTAACCCTTCATTAATATTTGTTAACTGTTACTAAAATGTCTATTTTGCACAAGTTAATATTTTTTTCATCAATAACTAAACATTAATTGTTTGCAGGAAAATGCTGCATTAATGGTATACCACATAGAAAATAATCTATTAACTAATATTGAACTAATATTTGTTAATAGTTAAACAAATGTCTTATTGGCACTGCTTAGCTCAATATGAACCTCTCTGTGTGACAGACCCACTGTAAAATATTTGCTATTGTTAATAAATGTTATAAGAATCATTTGTAAATAGTTAATAATTACTGTTCCAACTTAGGTGCCCAATGCTGATAGCAATATATTACTAATATATTAATAAAGCTTAACCAACTTTATTATAAGTTGCCCTACACTGATACCTACAACAACAGCTTTCAGATCTGTAGGTTTCTCAATAAAAAATTTCAAAGCAATCAATAACACTGACGAACTCTGGAAAACGTTTCTTGAAACACGTGATGTCCTGATCTCCATCCATCCATCCATCTTCTCCCACTTAATCCAGCTGGGTCGCGGGGGCAGCGTGCTGCCCAATCCTCATAGCACCTGACCCCCCCTATGAACCCCTCTGCAGGTGGTGAGCCCACAGGAGGGTGGACATCATGGTCCTTGATGTTAGTTCATAGGGGTGCGGGCATGTTTTGAGCTGATGGGGGAAACCGGAGTACCCGGAGGAAACCCATCCAGACACGGGGAGAACATGCAAACTACACACAGAAAGGCCCGGGCGACCCGGGGATCGAACCTGCAACCTTCTTGCTGTGAGGCCAAATCACAGAAAGTGGAATCACCCGTTCATTCAAAAGTGAAATAACATTTTCAAACGCTCTTAAAACTGTTGAACTACTGACACCAAACACATAGGCTAAGAACTGCATTGTGACATATTGTGACCATAATTGCATACAGGTTAACACACGGTGACAGCTGGTTGGCAACAATGTTTGGAGAGAATTTTCCCATACTGCACCCGCCGGTGGGTTTTTTGCTCTCTGGCACCAAGGATCATGTGTTTATCGAGAGACTGAGGATGGGACAATGTATTTGCTGATGTCTATGCCAAATTATGTGTCCATGTTTCTTCACTGTGAAGCCCATTGAGGCAACTCTTGTTGTGATTCTGGGCTATATAAATAAAATTGAATTGAATCGAATTGAATTAACAAGAGTTGCTGAAAAGATGACATGGACAGTGTGTCTTTCAAATATAACTTGATCAAGCTGAAGATGACAAACAGAACTGCATAGTCTGGTAAACAATTTAAACATTTCACTTTCTCATCATTGTTCTTAAATGATTCTTCTGAAAGCATATCACAAAACACTAACTTAAATAAAATTTGAGGTTGATGTTCTCTGTATGTAAACTACACCACACCAGACAAGACCCAAGGTGTAGGTTGTGCAAAGAGGTTCCTGAGACAGTCCAGCACATAACTGCAGAGTGTAAGATGCTGGTAGGGAAAGCGTACATGGAGCGTCATAACCAAGTAGCGGGCATAGTGTACAGAAACATCTGTGCAGAGATCCTAACCCCAGGATCAAGGTGGGAAACGTCCCCAAAGGTAGTGGAGAATGAGCGGGCCAAGATCCTGTGGGACTTCCAGATACAGACTGACAGAATGGTGATAGCGAACCAACTAGACATAGTAGTTCTGGATAAGCAACAGAACAAAGCCGTGGTGGTGGACATTGCAGAGCGATGGTAATGTCAGGAAAAAGGAACACGAGAAACTAGAGAAATGCCAGGGGCTCAAGGAAGAGCTGGAGAGGGCCTGGAAGGTGAAGGCATCAGTGGTGCATGTGGTGATCGGAGCACTCGGGGCCGTGACCCTCAAACTGGAAAAGTGGTTACAGCAGATCCCAGGAAATACAACAGACATCTCAGACCAGAAAAGCGCAGTACTGAGAACAGCAAAGATACTGCACAGAACTCTCAAGCTCCCAGGCCTCTGGTAGTGGACCCGAGTTCAGGGTGAGAGAGACCAACCAACGTGGAAGGTGAGGAACACAATTTTATAACACTCCTACTTTCGCAGACCTCTGGTGTGTGCGCAAGGTTTGGGCCTTTCCCCGGCTCGTGCATGCAGCATTTTGTTAAATGCTCCGGTAAATAATTCTGTGATTCGTGAAATTGATAGTGACATGGACATTCACCTGGCGTTGTTCTGTAGTACGTGGTGTCCAGGGGTCTTTTTGAGCATGAGGACGCACCAACCTCGTGCTGCGCACTGCGCATTCATACGCTCTGGTAAGGGTTTTGATAATATTAATATTATTATTTAATAATATTATTGTATCTTAAGAAATTAATTCAGCGCTGCTCGTAAGCGGAGCGCTCGGGTTACATCCACCCTCCTCGCTGGGTGCTCCTGTACACGCGGCGCATCCTGGGAGTTGGTATGTATAATTATGCATGCCTCCTGTCCTGCTGCGTATGAATTTACGGTGGCGTATTGCTATCACTCCCCAAAATATTTTTCGGCTCAGTTTCACGTAATTACGTGAAAACTTTCACAATTTAACGTGATATTTATAACGTTATATTTATCACGTTATAACGTGAAATTATCACGTTATTTCGTGATATGAAATTATCACGTTATTTCATGATGTGGTATTTTCACGTTATAACGTGAAATTATCACGTTAATACGTGATGTGAAATTATCACGTGATACAAAATTATCACGTTATTTCATGATAGGCATTTATCACGTTATTACATGTTATGAATTTATCACGTTATTTCGTGATAGGCATTTATCCTGTTATTTCATGATATATTCACGTTATAACGTGAAAACGTCAAGTATGGTTTTACGTGATTTCATTAGCCTGTATAATCAGCCACAGCCAAGTCACGCTCCAGCTTGGATGCATTTCAAATGCATGAATCTGTAGCCATACAACATGCCGTATTGGTTTAGTTGCTCATGCAGCAAGAGAGCAACTTCCAGCAAGTCAGACTGGGCTTCCCTACTTCAGAGGGATCCGCAGCGGATCCGGTCTCGGTCCGCCAAGTCCACCCCACAGTCCGCTCGGCGGATCCGCTGCGTATTTGTCCCGTATTCGCTTTATGACTGTCAACTAACCCTAATCGTTGGGCAGCCTGCTGTCATACAGAGGAACCGCAGCTAAATCAGTTTATATACGCACAGTGAATGCGCATTTAATACTGCAGTTGGTATATGTGTAGTATTAATGAGCGTACCCGCAGCGAACCCGGTTCAGATCCGCTGTGCGGACGCGCCTTTGACTTTATATCGACGTTATCGGTGTAGTAAAAAGAATCACCCACTTGATGTCCGCGGATTTAATTGCAAGTAAATGGTTAAACCGTTCACTGTATTTGCCATTATTAAAATTAATTGATGTTCTGCTAATAGCCTATTGCTGACAAGCGACACAGCAAGACCACGGCTCAGCGGCGTCTCCGCACAGGGGACCGCAACTAATCCGCCGCGGTGCCGGGGGACTCTGATGCCGGTCCGTTCGGCGGATCCGCGGCGGAGGTTTGCCGAGATTCGCCCGGATCTGCCGCAAATACTTTTTGCTATTTAATTTCTGCCTGAACAACCCCAACAATTTCAGTCGCCTCCGTAGCGTTGCCATAGGCAACATACTTATTTGAATCCCATCCATCCTATAAGAGAGGTTAATATTTCCCAGTGCCTCATGCCAAGAAGGAAATAAAAGCGAATAGAGGGAGAGACGTCGTGACTGGCTTGGCTGTGGCTGATCTTATAATGAAATCACGTAAAACCATACTTGATGTTTTCACGTTCCCTCCTGTGGGCGCCACTCACAGAGGGGTTCATGGGGGGTCAGGTGCAGCTGGATAAAGCGGGAGAAGACGAATGAATGGATGTTTTCACGTTATAACGTGAACATATCATGAAATAACGTGATAAATGCCTATCACAAAATAACGTGACAATTTCGTATCACGTAATAACGTGATAATTTCACATCACGTATTAACGTGATAATTCCACGTTATAATGTGAAAATACCACATCATGAAATAATGTGATAATTTCATATCACGAAATAACGTGATAATTTCACATTATAACGTGATAAATATCATGTTAAAACGTGAAAGTTTTCACGTAATTACGTGAAACTGAGCCGAAAAATATTTTGGGGAGTGACAGCAATACGCCACAGTATGAATTTGAACAGTCCATATCCTAAATTCTAAATAATCATTTTCTTTAGGTTGGAGATCTTCACGAGCCTCCCCTTCTTCTCTTCCCCTCCTCCTTTTTGTCCCCTCTTTCTCCTTCTCCCCTTCCAGCTGCTGTGGGTATTGAGCTTGCAGAGTTAACGCTAAGACTCTCTTTAATGACCACGATATAGATATATCCATCCATCTTTTCCTGCTTTATCCAGCTGGGTCGCATTTATCAATGACCAGTGTTGAGAATAACAGCGTTAAGTAATGTCGTTACAACTTCTTTCAAACAGAGCAGAGCATGTTTACTCTACATACTGTAGCGACCTGCAATGATGTAAATAATGCCAGTGTTTAAATAACCTTGTTCTTGTTATAAATGCACTATTTGCATGTTAAGTTCGTGGCCCTCCGTGATTTGACGGTCATTGGGAGGGGGCTGGGCTTGTGCATGGGACTGTTGAGACTTTGGGACGTTCTGGGGGAAGTCGTTATGGGAGGGCGGCAGGGACGTGCACAGGAATTTTGAGGGGCAGTTGCTCTGACATGAAGAAAGGACGCACCGCCCGCCAAACTTGAATGAACTGTAATAAAAAATATTTTATTTTCTCTGCAATTCTGGCGTTTCCCAATAGATGGCGCGCTCTAGATAGATTAATACATACAACCAAATTATCCATGAGGGCCCGTGGCTCAGTGCCCAGGGGTACAACTATAGCTGTGTCCCAATTCAGAAGGCTGCAGCCTCCGGAAGCCGCATAGGCTGTAACCTTCGAACACACCTCCGCGGACCGCATGGCCGTATTGAAATGGGACAGATCTAGCCTACAGAGCCGCGCCCGTCGCCCAGCAACCGAGACACGCTGCTAATGCTAACAACACGCACCTGCAGATTACGCACACGGATCAGTAACAAAGATTACACACGGGTAATTAAACTGTCACATATTGAGAACGTTTTATGGCTAAAATATTGGTTTTCCCAATACATCTAAAATAGGCTAAATTACCTTAATGTTTCAAAAACAGTTATGAGATATGCATTAAGTATTTTTAAATTGATAAGGGATTGCATGTATACAGGGAATGCATTTAAGTCATTTTATAAAGACTCCTTTGAGAAAAGATGGTTTATTAAACAATCAAATAAACTTCTGGAAATACTTTGTCATAATATGAATAGTCAAACATTAAACCCATCACACACACACAATGCATTAATAGGTTAATAATAATAATAATAATAATAATAATAATAATAATAATAATAATAATAATAATAATAATAATAATAATAAAACATGTCAGTGTACTCCCATTGTGTTACTTTTCTTTTCTTTTCTTTTTTACAGAAGCAGGTGCCAATCCAAAATGAACAAATTATTTTTGCCAAATATGATCAGGTTGAATACTGCTTAACTGCAGTACAATAGTACATTCTTATAGGACATGTAATTATAGTTACTATTAAAAGACACATCAAATAACTGGGACATCTCACCATGAATCAAATGTCACAGTAAAAAACGTTCAGATAAACTTATTATGAACCTAAACTGCATGGAGACATCACTATTAGGACACATTCAGGACAGCAGCAGACAGCAGGTGCAGGAGGTCAGATGCAACCAGAGGCCCCACAGGTCTTCTGCAGGTTGTGACTCTGCAGAAGTCCTCAGTGACTCTGGACATGGACAGTGGAGACATCTTGTATCTTCTGAAGGAGGAAGAGCAGAATGAGCCTTACGTCTGATCAGTTCTGTTGGTTTCAAAGTCCTGTCCTGCTGAGTGAAAACCTGTAATGACACACACACATTAAGAAAACTACCAAACTATTACAGTAAAATGAGGTCTACAGAGCATGTATATTCACATCCAACGTGTGTTGTGTCCTCATCCAGGAAGTTGCAGATGAGAAAAGAAAATTCATATAAAACATTTCAAACAGTTTTCTTATTGTTATATTAAATGTGACTGGCCTAACAGACACAGGTGTCAATATAATGTATTCCCAGAATGAAATGCATGTGTGGGAGGCTTATATGACGTGATTTACAAGTAAATATTATTATACTGCATGAAATAATGCGTGTTTTTACCTTACCTCGGAGCTACCCCTGTCTGTGAAAACGTTTCTTCCTCTTTAATCGCTCCATGGTCTTTTCCCCTAACAGTAAAAAGATATTAGTGTTTGATGGAAATCTGTCCAAATATGAAAGTCTGAGCGGACTTGATTAGCTATAAATTACTAGCCAAACTTTTAGCTCATAGCTCCAAAGTTCACGCAGTTAAAAACAAACTTTTTTGACAGTTTTGAGGGAGTTATGGCCGTATTTTAAGTTTCCCTGTGTTAGAGATGATTTCCAGTAGTTAAAAGTGTGTGCTCACATGCCTGCTTTTTGCTCCGTGTATTTACTACTTACTCGGATGTAGTATTCGTTCACGGCCCGATCTCCATGGAAACGAGGCCGGTGTTCCGGGAAATTCTGATTCCCGATTCCCCCGTATTGCGCATGCGCGCCAGTACGAAATGGCGTCTATTATGTACACTAGGATTGGATTTTATGCATTTTTCCTCTATTTTGTGCATTTTCTGTTAACTCCATGAATTAAACTCATAATAAATTTAGTGACTTGTGCATTGTGAAGAATATTTTGAAGTATACATGTAATGATTATTCGGTTTTACCGTAGCTCATTTAGTTTCATTCCTTTTATGTCACAACTTTCGTAGTGTTTTGTATTTAATTTTTTTTTTTTTTATTGAATGAAAAGTACACAGACGGACAGTCAGCTGACTACGTGACAGACGGACAAACAGACAGACAGACAGACAGACCATTAACTTAATTTGCTCCAAAAACATGAATCCGACAGATTACAACAAAATATTTACTTATTTAACTGCTGGTAAATATATGTCAGCAACAAAAGCCAGAAGTTTGGGATTCGGCGACGTTCTCGTCAGTATGTGGTAAAAGGTAGGGTCACAGTTCATTTAATAGCAATGGAAAGTAGGTTAAAACGCTAAAGATTATATGTTAAATACACAATATTATTTATTTTTTGTTGGTGAACCATATAAAATAGGGTGGCACTATAGTAATAGACTACTATCAATAAATGTACAATCAGGCAAGCCTGTCATTAGGGTGATAACAATGCCACCTATCGATGACTTGAAAGGATTTATATTAAAGGTGTATCCTAAATCACTATATACGTTTCACACCGTTTTTCAGTAAAAAACTTTAATTGATTAGAACAGGCGTAACAGCAAGAAGTTTTAAGAAAGTAGCAATTTAATAATGATTGAAATAGCTCATTATTTATGTTTGTGACCATTTTATAATGAATTTTTGACAGCTAAAGCCTGAATGACTGAACATATTTTAACTTATTTAACATTATTATTTGTCATTCTAATCACATTTTTCACAAATATTAACAGATGAGGTGCTTTTTTATGTCCGACATAAAGGACAAGCCAATGAATGTGCTGTTCAAGTTGTCCGCAGTGCAGAAGAGGCAGACAATATATTTAAAGAATTCCATGCCAGTGCCACTGGTGCACACAGTGGCAAAGAAAAAACTCAGGATGCCATTTCAGCACGATATTACTGGCCAGGAATGTGTGTGGACATTGAAAAATGGGTAAGTCATGCATTCTGCCTATGTTTTTTCAGTCAGCCTGCCTGCCTGTCTGCTTGCGTGCTTGCTTTTCTGTGTCTGTCTGTGTGTGTCTGTCTGTTTGTCTGCTCAGAGTCTTCTGAATCTGAAGTTTGCTTTGCTACACAACCAAGGGAATGGATATTTGGATTACTTCATAATCAGTAGATGTTCTTCACATAGGAGCAGTTCTTTAATGCATTTATTCTCCTGAGTTTGTGGGATGGGCAAAAGGAAAGTCCAAGGTACAATGTGACGTAGATATTTGTGATGGGAATTAATAATACTTTAAATAAAATGGGATTTCAAGCCCTTAATTTGACCTTCTCCATATTTCATATGTCACTGGTATTTCTTATTTGATAAAGATGAAACCAACTGTGCCATGTGCTTTGAATGTCCCTTTTCTATTTATGTTTTTAATATTAATTTGTGTTAGTTCATACTTGTATTTTAATCAGTCTTGTATCTTATATTATTATCATTCATTTGTTTATATTGCTGAAATATCAAGAAACGGTTTCACAAATAACTGTATTTGTCTTAATGCAGATTAAAGAATGCCCAGGATGCCAGTCAAAGGCAATCCTTTTCAATTTCAATTTCAATTTTATTCCCATAATTGTGAGTATTTAAATTCATATGAGGTGTAATTTAAACTGATTATATTAAACATTTTCTCATTGTTAAGGTCAACGAACCTTGGGAGTTGGTGGGCATGGACCTTGTTGGTCCACTGACCAAAACAAAAGATGGGCATCAGTACATCTGTGTAATGATTGATTATTTTACCAAATGGGTTGAGGCTTAGCCACTAAAAAACAAAAGTTCTGAGGAGGTTGTTACCTGTGTAACCAAACTGGTATACAGGTTTGGAGCTCCCAAAAGGATTTTAACGAACCAGGGGAGAGAATTTGTCAATCAGGTCCGCTATATCAAGAACGTGAATATATATTTGATTTAAAAAAAATGTTAATTACATTTTAGTAATCATAATTCCATTATTTTCTATTTTACTTACAGCTGAATACAAACGTCTGTGCTATCTTTGGAGTACAGAGAAGTTTAACTGCCCCTTACCACCCACAGACAAATGGGCTGGTTGAACGAATGAATGGAACCATTCAAAGGTAAATGAAGTAGTGCAAGAATGATACATCAATCTATTTTCTGTTGGGTCAATTGGGGCACATTTATAAATGAATATTAATATCCACAAACACATATAACAAATACAGCATAATTACAATGTGCAAATTACAAATTGTGCTCATATGCTGTCTTAACCTACAGTCCCAAAGGTCACTTTAGGCCATGAGGCATATTTGGGCGTATTTGAAGCATAATGAATCCCACATAATTAAAACACTTAGTTCTGATTATGGAAGAAGTCACAAAACCAATGTTATAATAAATAGATTCAAGAAAAAAAACATTCTTCACTTAACTTTTGTGTTCAGGGCTCTGTCAAAGTTGTGCAGTGACAGGCCAGAAGAGTGGGACAATTATTTGGATGCAGTCCTATTCAGCATAAGGACAAAAAAAAAAACAGCTGACGACACAGTTTGCTCCTTACAGACTTATGTTTGGACGAGAAGCCCGCTACATGTCGCAGGTCCCGGAGTCTCTCGATGTGAGTACCTAATAGGGAATTGGTGGAAAAATACAAAAGAAGAATCCCATGCATTTAAGTATTTGTAATGGTAGAGCTCTGAACTAAAAGATAAAGAGATTTTATATGTAAGACAATATTGTTTGCAAATATCATTCTACCTAAATTATTTCATCCTTTGCTTTGCTTGTTGTGTACCAGGGATATCACAATGTAATTTGTTATTATTTTTTTATTGCCAACACAGGACATTCCTGAATATCTGTCCCAATGTGAGCAATCATCTCCAATTCTCTTTGATAGTGCTTTTGACCTAATACTACTGGTAGCAGTAGTTTTTTGTGGCCCACATCTTATTAATCTTATCTTTGTGCCTACTGATTTGCTTTAGTTTATTTGTCACATATACAAATGCATGCACAGTATGTAGTGAAACATTAAATACATAGAGGAGAGAAGAGTTGCAATTGGCTGTCTCATGGGCTTGGGGTAGATTTCACATTAGTCATTATTAGTCTTATTATTCTTTTTTATTCTTTCAGATACTATTAGTTTCTGACATTTAAATAACTTTCATTGATTAACCCATTCATCTTGACATATACACATACCCTTCAGCATTTATTTAATATAGATACATGTTTTTTTTCTGTTTACAGGTCAATGAAACTGTGGAACAAGCAATCGAGGATGAAATTGTCACTCCCGCATTAAAACTGCAAAACCAAATCTATTCAGCCGTCAAAGAAAATTTGTCAACAGGACGGGCCAAAACACTGAAGAAAATAGGGATGAGTCAAAACCGAGTACATCCGTTTAAAGTAGGGGATCGAGTCCTCAGGAGAAATATTAGGAGCCAACAAAGAAAGCCAACAACCTAAAACATGCCCGCACCCCTATGAACTAACATCAAGGACCATGATGTCCACCCTCCTGTGGGCTCACCACCTGCAGAGGGGTTCATAGGGGGGGTCAGGTGCTATGAGTATTGGGCAGTATTGCCCCCGCGACCCAGCCGGATTAAGTGGGAGAAGATGGATGGATGGATGGATGGACAAAGAAAGGGAGGAAAATTGGACAAGGACCTCCTGGGCCCATTTACAATTACATCCCTGCAGGGGAAGAATGTGGATCTACAAGATGGTCAAGGCATCACAAAATTAATAGAAGAAATCCCCCGAGTGCCACACAAACTCCTGCCCACCACCCCACTGGAATGCTGCACCCCCATTACTACGATGCCCACTACTGTTGACCCGCTCCAGGACCACGACTACTTTAGAATTTGAAAAGCCAGACTATTAACTAAACTACGAACTAAACTGACTCAACTGAGTCAATTTAGACTAGTATTTGTTTTCTGTTTGTTTGTTCTTTTCATAACTGTGACTGTAAATATATTGCTTGTAAATACTCTGTAAATAGTTTTTAAATCTGTTATAACTTATTCCGTTTTCATCAGTTCATTTGACAACATTCCAATAAAATTGTTGAACTTAAAATGTGTTTCAATTGCCATCATGATGCATAATGTAACTGAAATGCTTATAACTTCAATGGATCAAGAAAAGGCGCAAAATGAGGTGAAAACAGTGACTTAATAGTTAAAACGGTACAACAATTATATGAGATAAGTTCCGATTTATTGGTCCCAAAATAGGGGTTCAAAAGCAGCAGGAGAATCAGAACATACTATCAAAACAAGATAAATAACTATTGAAAGATTCACAACAATCAAACCTAGCATAACACTGTGCCAGTAGAGCAGCTATACAAAAAAAGTGTATATACAATAAGTGACTCTTACTATTGTTATTAACATATAAACTGTATTGCACATGCTATTGTTCATTTTACAGTCTGACAGCAACAGAAAGAACAGACCTGAAATAATAATAACAATAAAAATCTGTTTTATATAGCGCTTTTCACTGTAACACAAAGACAATTCACAATTCACAACACTAGAACAAGGACAGGACAGACAAAAACAGTAATGAGGAGCAGTCATGTGTGGGGGGTGTAGGCTGTGAGGAAAAGGTGAGTTTTGAGAAGTTTTTTGAAGGTTTTTAAGGAGTCTGAGTTTCTGATGTGAAGTGGGAGAGAGTTCCAGAGGGCGGGGGCAGCAATGGCAAAGGTTCTTCCCCTAAGGTCCAGTGCTTTGATTAGACTGGGAGTGAGAAAAAGTCAGAGTCAGCTGATCGGAGGCGACAGGAGGGACAGTGTGGCTGGACGAAGTCTGTGAGGTGTGAAGGGGCCTTGTTGATGCATTGTTGGATGAGTTGGATGAGTGATATGGACTTGTAAGCGGGTGTGGGTGTGGAGGTGGGTGGCAAAGTTTTGAAGGTCAGTGGAGGAAAGTCCGTAGAGGAGGCTAACTTTGCTTTCAACTGAAGAATCTGTAACAATCATAATAATACAGAACATAAGGCAATCAAGTGATTGTACACTGCATAATAATATGCATAATTATATGTACAGCACAGAAAACCTACTGTGACATATACATTTTGTCATTTTATTGATCATTACCCGCCTGCTCCCTCCGCTCCTCCTCCTCTCTTCAGCTTTCCTCTGCCCGTCTTGTCACCATGGGGAGCAGAGGTTTCAGTCGCTCTGCTCTTCAGCTCTGGAACACTCTCCCCCCTGACCTCCGAAACTCCGACTCACTCCCACATTTCAAATCCAAATTCAAAACACACCTGTACAGACTTGCCTATTCACTCCACCACACCACCAGACTATAACTGCACTGTGGCGGCACGGTGGCTGAGTGGCACTCATGCCTCACAGCAAGAAGGTCCAGGTTTGATCGCCCGGGCCTTTCTGTGTGGAGTTTGCATGTTCTCCCCGTGTCTGGATGGGTTTCCTCCGGGCACACCAGTTTCCCCCATCAACCCAAAATATGCTACACAGGTCTCCAGGGAGAATAGCTGAAAAATAATTGTAAGCCAATTAAATACAATCAATTGACTAATCAATTACTCAATACAACAAAAAAATTAAATACTGTCCCACTTTATCTGTGGCTTTTGGACGTATGTTTTAAGTCATACTTAATTTGTTTATGTTGTTGTAAGGCGACCTTGAGTGTCCAGAAAAGCGCATCATAAATACAATTTATTATTAGGCCCGAGCCCCTACAGGGCGTAGGGCCTATTGCTTTCGCAACGATGATGCCTGGGTCAACTGTCTTACGAAGTTCAGCGCGAAGCGAAGCGCTGAACTTCGTCCCTCAATCGCTCTCTCCGTGAACAGCAGTATCCTAGCAGTATCCTTCGGCATGGGTCATGCATATTTGTTCTTGCTAACAAGTCATCGTCAACATTGAGTGAATGGGCAAAGCCCATTCACTCAATGTTAACAAAAGTAGCGCGAAGCGCCTCCTCTCCCTAAAACACACTCCTGACATGAAGCTGTATCCAAGCCCCCATGCCGAAGGCATGGGCCATATTTATAGCTGCTAAAATGAATAGAAATCAATGGGGGGGTCAATGGCGGACCCCGACAAGATGGTGAATGACGGGCGCTTACCAATGACCCCACGGTGACGTGGGGAATCTCGAGAGCTTTCTAAAAATGTATCATATGTCTTTCCTATGTAAAAGGATATATTGTTTTTGCTAAAATTATGATTATTTTTTTATTTTATTATTTATTATTTATTAGGCCCGAGCCCCTACAGGGCGTAGGGCCTTTTGCTTTCGCAACGATGATGCCTGGGCTTCGCGCTGAACTTCGTCCCTCGATCACTCTCTCGGTGAACAGCAGTATCCTAGCAACCCATGCCGAAGGCATGGGACATGCATATTTAACCCTAACCCTAACCCTACCCTAACCCCCTAACCCCTAACCCTAACCCTAACCCCTAACCCTAACCCTAACCCTAACCCTACCCTAACCCTAACCCTAACCCTAACCCTGACCCTACCCTAACCCTAACCCTAGCCCTAACCCCCTAACCCTAACCCTAACCCTAACCCTAACCCCCTAACCCTAACCCTAACCCCTAACCCTAACCCTAACCCTAACCCTAACCCCTAACCCTAACCCTAACCCTAACCCTAACCCTCTAACCCTAACCCTAACCCTAACCCTAACCCTAACCCTAACCCTAACCCTAACCCCCTAACCCTAACCCTCCCGTTCGGCCATACAAAGTCCGATTCGGCTCAAATTTGAATCACTTGTAAAACTTTCGTGCCAAAGCCGACTAATTGTGACACGAACAAAAATGGTGTGATAGCGCCCCCTGCAGGACACAATAAAATTTTGCATGGATGGTCAAAATTTTAGTTATTCTAAAATGTACCAAATTTTATACAAAATTACTTTGGGCCATCTCAATCAAAAAAGCCAATGTAAACCATATGGTATTTTTAACCGTGTTGCCATGGTGATGCGCAAAATCTCCAATGTTATCCTAATGGGAGAGATCAGATAAATTCCCATTCATGAAAAATATTTTACTTTCACAGAATATTCTCATATTCGCCTCAATGACTCTTCATGTCATCCCGATAAAAAAACTCAATGACAACCATATGGTATATTTCACTGGGTTGCCATGGCGATGCACCAAACCCTCCATGTTATCCTTATGGGAAAATTTCAACAATTTCTTACATTTCAAAGTGATATAACGTCTTCTTTGTTTCATTGAAGAACGTGAAATTTGGCACAGTTATTCTTCAAGTCAGTCCAAACAAAAAAGTCCGGGGGCCAAAGTTGTATTTTGCACGGTGTTGAGTTGACAAAAGTAGAGCGAAGCGCCTCCTCTCCCTAAAACACACTCCTGACATGAAGCTGTATCCAAGCCCCCATGCCGAAGGCATGGGCCATATTTACAGCTGCTAAAATGAATGGAAATCAATGGGGGTCAATGAGAGACTCCGACGAGATGGTGAATGACGGGCGCGTAAGCGCTCGTCATTCACCAATGACCCCACGGTGACGTGGGGAAGCTCGAGAGCTTTCAAAAAATGTATAATATGTCTTTCCTATGTAAAAGGATATATTGTTTTTGCTAAAATTATTATTATTTTTATTTATTATTTATTTATTAGGCCCGAGCCCCTACAGGGCGTAGGGCCTATTGCTTTCGCAACGATGATGCCTGTCAACTGTCAAATGGGAAAATTTCAACAATTTCTTACTTTTCAAAGTGATATAGCGTCTTATTAGTTTCATTCAAGAATGTGAAATTTAGCACAGTGATTCTTCAGGTCAGTCCAAACAAAAAAGTCTGGGGGGCCAAAGTTGTATTTTGCACGGTGTTGCCATGGCAATGTCCCAAAGTGCCCATATTCGTCAATGTTAACACATCAGCATCTCCAGTGTGTGTGGACTTTATGTGTTTGGTGGCAAGTTCAGCCCAAAGCCACAAACACACAGAGACAAGAGGCTCATCAGCGCCACCCGGGGGAGCGTCAGCGCCACCCGGGGGAGCGTCAGCGCCACCCGGGGGAGCGCCGGGTCGGCCCAGCGCGTTCGATGCCGCTTGCGGCTTTTATTATTATTATTATTATTATTATTATTATTATTATTATTATTATTATTATTATTATTATTATTATTATTATTATTATTATTATTGTGGTGAACAAGTGTGTTTACTACATGAAAAATTATATGAACACAATTTAAACACTGTAGAAATACGAATACATAATGCTATTTGCAATTCACACCACAGTATGTGCTTAAAGTTCGGTTTTGAAAATGGTAAAATCACTTACAGGGTCCCTCGATGCGTTCTCGTGCCGATGTTCAGCTGTTTCCGACGTCTAAAACTTCTTCAGAGTGCTCAATTCACATCTCATAACAGAGTTTTATTCATCAGATTTGTGTAAGAAGCGTTCCTTGTCAAAAAAAGAACTTTCCCCGCGTGACCATAGTGTTTATTTACCGTGGAGGCCATGCTGTAAACTGTAGTTCTATGCGGCCCGAGTTGCGAGCATAGAACTATAATATCTTATTATACATCCATGGTAGCGAGGTACTGATTGTTAGCATTTTTGTATTGGCGTGGTTACGGCCGCCCGTAACCGATTTATGTTCTCACAATAAAATGACATCTTGTAAATTCACTCCTCACTCAGTCATTCTATGCAGGAAGACGTTACAATACTTTCTGGATCACGTGATGTTACATTACGATGATTTACACAGATTGGAATATTTGGTACCTATGTTTTTGTGAACTATTTTTATAAAGGGTAGGCTATCTATTTGATTATTTTATTCCCCTCAGAAGCTTCCAGGATGAAATGCTGACTGCGTCAACATATAACGTCACATGATTCCAAACTAATAAATATATACTACCCCTTTAACATAAACCGTGTATTTCTTCATATCAGTATAGTATGTTTCAGCAATTATAAGATCAACATTTCATTTTGCCAAATATACTGAAAAATGAAAGAATTCATTTTTTTCATAATGCAATTGTTTTTATGGTTCCAAAATACAAACACATGATTTCGCTTCCATATACTCAATATACACATTTCTCTCTCCTCTTTCTGACAGATGTTTAAGACTTATGGCATTAAGTCACCTCTCTACTTAATAACGAGTCCTCAGCTCTTGTGTCTCGCCATTCCACACCAGACAACTGTGTGGCACTGCTGTTTGCTGATGATGAGGTGAGCTCTGGACATAGGGTACTTCTCATATCTCTTTCCCACTCCGTTTCCTTCTTGCACATGAGAGACAACGAGCACCATTCATCTCTGTGGTGTGATGTGATGGACTGGCACGAACTTAAAATCCAACACTTGCCAAACTTGACAGAAAAGCTGAGAACATCAGTAACTTCATTTTTAATTCTGGGAAATGAACTAAACCAGCACTGTCGCACAATCAAACTGGTTAAATCGAATTCTGCTATCAAACTTTCTGAAGATATGACTTCACTGAACTTATTTGATTAAGCCAACAACCATATGCACTATATTCAGGTCATCGAAAAAATAACCCTTTAAGGTGTACAACTTTTCTGATTGATGGTTCATTACTCACTTGTTAATGCTTTGCTTGGAAGGTTTCCCAGACTGGCATTAAACTTGTCTCAGCGGAGTCAAGCAGGTGACACCACCAAATCATATTACACTTCAGATCTGTGGAGAGGTTACCCCACTCACATAGTGCTCCTTTTAAATGAGAAAGGTTCCGATACTTATACTGATACGGGTATTGGCAAAAGCTCCGATACTGCACATTTTTCAGGTATCATATCGGCGAGTATTCAAACCAATTCACCGATCCAATACCACTCTGTATTTTCCAGAATGAGGATCCATAGATGCGAGCAGTCCCTGTTGATGTATGCAGCTAATGTTACTGCTAACTCTCAGAGCAGGTTAAATGCATACTGTGGTGGCTCAGCAGACACTTAAAACTCACTACTAGTAACAGAAAAGGCATTTGTGGCACCTCTTTGGTACCTTCATTTAGCCTTTGGTGAAGACGCTCAACTCAGTCAAATAACTAAGGAAAGTGCACCCGGACAACAGTGCTAACACAGACTTTGTTTACTCTGAAGCATTAGCTATGTACTCCGAGGATGAGCATCTTTTTTACAAGCCTCACGGTTGTTTTTATACAAGCTGTGCTAGAAAGTGAAAGGTAAAGATGCTGAAATCACCACATCTCATCCATCAAGACCATTATCCATTTAACTCTAATCCTGTAGTCCTAAAATCACATTATTGTGTATTTTCTTTTGAGATAGCCTTTTAGTAGAGTTTTTTCTTTTGCTCTTTAAAAAAATTATATCGGAACAACACTACTTTTAAACTGTAAACTATATTAACATGCTTATCTAAACATAATATGTGTTCAGCTAATTTAAAAGTCCAATGAGAATAAAATAGGATTTTTGGGTTGGAAGAGCACCTGAGGAGGCTGTGCCATTGACCATGGGACAGGTCTCCTCTTGTCTTGCCCTTCTACTCCTTTGTCTCTGCATTTCTCCTTGGTGGCTGGGATTCTGGTGCAAGAATTGAGGTGATGGGAAAAGAGAATTGTGGTATACCCATAGGTTTAAAACACCCCACTGCAAATACAAGAGTACAAGAGACCAGCTCAGTGCATATATATATATATATATATATATATATATATATATATATATATATATATATATATATATATATATATATATATATATATATATATATATATATATCCTCTATTCCTCTTGGATTCATTCATGGTTCCTTTTGTGTTTATTCAAAATTTTCTTCAACTTTAGACTACAAATTTATGTCATCGTAGGCTTATACTTCAGAATACTCGGGTCCATTTTGTTGTGACTCCCCAAAAGAAGTGTACACTGTATTATGAGAGTAAAACATGCCACACTGAGTGTGCTGCCCACATTTGGAACAACACTGGCAGTCAATGTACTGTCCACACAGACACAACATGTCCCGGAGAGTGCCATCACACGTCACAGAACACAGTGAAACTAAACAAAGGACACTGAGGTGCACTTCTGTGTCCAGGCTCTCACAACACGCTTGGTACAGGTCAGCTCAGATCCAGAGTCCTGTGCAGTTTTCCTGAAACAGAACAAGCACATAGTGTAAAGGCATAGGCAAACCATGTATATTTACACCATTAAAGCTCGAGTATGTAACTTTTTTTTTGCCAAAATAGACTAAAATAAAAGCATGTTTTTTGGGGGTTTTTTTATTCAAGATGTGTTTTTTGTGCTGAAAAACGAGAACATGCTTCCTCACTGCACAAATGCTATGTTAGAATGTTAGGGGATACTAGGGCCCAACTGATATATGGCTGTGTCTGTGACGCCGTACCGTCACGTCTCGTGACTCACGTGCTATTGATTTTACCAGTGTGTAGCCACAGATCCATGTGCACAGCACTGAGGCACTGCTTTAAACACTCTTTTGTCTGATCCACAATACTGACTATAAATAAAAGTAAACTTTTGGACCAGCAACAAAACTACTGCAGTTTTTAAAAAAGTGCGACTGCAGAGGAGAGGACTGTCCCATAGACAGAGGACAGTCCCATAAACAGGGGACGCATGCAGATGCTGTCAACATGCTGGATTATATTATTTTTATGGATGATCATTTTGAGTCAGGATTAAAAGGACATTTATTTGTGCAGACTTGTGATCTGAGAGGAGCCTGTGTGAGTGGAGAGTGTTGGACATGTGTTGGTTTGCACTTAGTTACTGTAAGATGCCACACATAAACAGCCTGTTTTCTCTTACACTGGCTGACTGTAAATTGACTATCGTGGCTGTACATGTTACTGGACATGCATTGATATATAAATGAGCTGTGAATAGAGGTGTGAGTGTTCCCCATTTAAGTATATCATTAATTACTGCGGCATGCAAGCATTTACCGCTAAAGGCTCAAGCAAAAATGCCATTAGGCCGACCTACTGTCTTTAAATATGACTGTAAGGCAGAATAACAATAAATGTAGCCTAAATAAACCCAGTTTAGTGCAAAAAAGGGAAAAAAGTGTGATGCAATCAAGATAAACAATAATAAAAATACAAATAATAATAAAAATAATAATATAAAGTGAATAAGTATATGTACAAAATTTACAAAGAGAACTGAAATATAAATACTATATATATAAAATAAAGAAAGTACAAAAACAGTGCAAGTTGTCACAGTCCAGTAGTGGCACAGATATGATTATTGCACAGAGGAGTTGTACAGTCTGACCACGGTGGGGAGGAATGATCTACGGTAGTGCTCCTTCCTGCACTGAGGGAGTCTCAGACGGCCGCTGAAGGAGCTGCCCAGCTCCTCCACAGTCTGGTGCAGGGGGTGAGAGGTGTTGTCCATGATGGATGTAAGTTTGGACAACACTCTCCTTTCACCCACCTCCTCCACAGTCCAAGGGACAGCCCAGGACAGAGCTTGCCCTCCTGACCAGTTTGTTCAGTCTTTTCCTGTCCCGTTCAGTGCTGCCTGGGGCCCAGCAGACCACAGCGTAGAGGAGAGCAGAGGCTACCACAGAATCATAGAAAGTCCTGAGCAGGGGCCTGCACACGCCAAAGGACCTCAGTCTCCTCAGAAGGTGGAGGCGACTCTGGCCCTTCTTGTACAGGGCATTGGAGTTATGGGACCAGTCCAGTTTATTGTTGAGGTGAACACCCAGGTACTTGAAGCTGTCCACAGTCTCAATGTCCTGCCCCTGGATGTTCACTGGTGCATGAGGGGCTGACCTTCTCCTGAAGTCGATCATCATCTCTTTGGTCTTGCTGGTGTTAAGGCGCAGGTGGTTGCGCCCACACCAGTCCACAAAGTCTCTGATGACGAGCGGTACTCCAGCTCGTTCCCCTCAGACACACAGCCAACAATGGCTGAGTCGTCCGAGAACTTCTGGAGATGATAGGTGTCTGTGTTGTAGGTGAAGTCCGAGGTGTATATGGTGAAGAGGAAGGGGGAGAGGACAGTTCCCTGGGGGACACGTGCTGCAGACCACCCCCTCAGACTCACAGCACGGGGGAGAGGACAGTTCCCTGGGGGACCCCGTGCTGCAGACCACCCCCTCAGACTCACAGCTGCACATACTGCGGTCGGTCAGTCAGGTAGTCCATGGTCCAGGCAGCCAGGTGTTCATCCACTCCAGTGTCCTCCAGCTTCCCCCTCAGCAGCGCTGGCCTGATGGTGTTGAAGGCACTGGAGAAGTCAAAGAACATGACTCTCACAGCGCTCCCAGTGGTCTCCAAGTGGGTGAGCGCCCGCTGCAGCAGGTAGATGACGGCGTCCTCTACCCCGATGTTGGGCCGATAGACAAACTGCAGCAGGTCCAGGGTGGGGCTCACCACGGAGCGGAGGTGGCTGAGGATCAGTCTCTCCAAGGTCTTCATCAGCTGGGAGGTCAAGGCGACTGGTCTGTAGTGGGCTGGTTCCCTGGCGTGTGGTGTCTTGGGAACTGGAACCACACAGGAGGTCTTCCACAGGACAGGAACCTTCTCCAGGCTGAGGCTCAGGTTGAAGATGTGGCAGAGGACCTCACAGAGCTGGTCTGCACAGGTCCTCAGCAGCCCCTGGGGCAGATTCCATCTGGTCCAGCAGAGTTCTTCTGTTTCAGTCGCCTCAGCTCTCTCCTCACCTGGTCCGGTGTGATGGAGAGGGGGGAGTGAGGGAGGGCCTGGTGTGGAGTGTGGGGGGTGGGGGGCAGAGAGGAGCTGGTGCTGAGATCAGTCTGTTTGAAGTGTGTGGGGGAGTGGGGGCCAGAAGATGAAGTCAGTCCGGGGAGGAGGCAAGTGTCCACTGGCCTGGAGAGGTGTGAAGGGGGGGGGGGGGGAGGAGAAGTACAGATTTAATTCATCAGCCCAGCGCTGGTCTCCATCAGCTGC
The DNA here is from genome assembly GCA_034769755.1 of Odontamblyopus lacepedii. Lineage (NCBI taxonomy): Eukaryota > Metazoa > Chordata > Actinopteri > Gobiiformes > Gobiidae > Odontamblyopus > Odontamblyopus lacepedii. The sequence goes on from CM068351.1 coordinate 16,712,154, forward strand.
CCCTCTGGCACTCTGTCCAAGTCCGGAGATGGTCTTCAGTCCTCTCCACACATCCCTCACATTGTTCTGGGCCAGCTTCTCCTCCATCTTCTTCCCATGGTCCTTCTTGGCCTGTCATATTGTGCCTCTCCATAAGAGCCTCCTCTTCACACCTTTGGTGTGTATTGGGGGAGCAGATAGGCGATGTTATGGTCCGAGCGGGGGGAGGGGGACAGAGGTGTATGCATCCTTTGTATTTGTATACAGCAGGTCAAGAGTCCTATTGTCCCGTGTGGGGCACGTAACATACTGCGTGAATGTGGGGAGAGTGGCGGAGAGAGAGGTGTGATTGAAGTCACCGTTGATCGATGGTATTACCGATGGTAAATATGATCTCCGTTTCTTGCGTCCACCTCTGCAGCCTCTTCTTTTCCTCCGTATGTCCACTGGAACGTCAGGTTTCTCAGCGTAGAGTAAAGAAGGGCCGTGTAGGGCGAGGAGGGCCTCCCGCGCATAAGTTGTGCGCTCCGAGCCGCGGTTGGATGAGTTCCCCGATACAGATCCGCAAAGTGCAAGAAACACTACAGTTAACAATAAAACTGTAGTCAAAGTAGACTTCCCATGTGCAAAACTGCACAATGTTCCACCTACTGTACACAAAAAATGAAAAAGATGTCTATAAAAAACTAAAAAGAAAAAATGAAGGAAAAGAGGGTTCGGAGCATCAGTGACACGCAGTTGGTCACCCAGAGCCATCTTGGAATTTATTCCAGTTAGCTCTATACCCTAAACCAGAGGTCTCCAACATTTTTTTCTCTGGTGAGCAAAACAACATTTCCGTTTGATAAAGAATGCCGTTTTATAGTAAAGAAGAAAGTGCTACTAATTTTAGAGGTCACAAAATATTGAAAAAGTATAAGAGCCATGTCGAGCCTTAGTCAGGGTACAGTTTGATGCCTATAAAACATAAACAATTATCCATTTATTAGTGCACAAGTTCATCACTATAAAAACATTTACAAAGGTAATTAATCAGATTGTATAATTAATTAATTAATTAATTAATTACTACTTGGAAGGGAAAGAAAGGTCTCAAATTGGCCAAATAACCTATTCGCTGTATTCACCTGACCCACACGGATCTGTCTAATATCCGATGGGCATTTTGACACAAATCCATAAATGCATGATCCTAAAATGTTTCAATTTGATATTCAGTCTAAAAATGTACATGTATTATATGTACATTATGCACATATAGTATTACATTATGTAATTATGTATTATATCGTACCGAAATTTGTATAGAGTCAGAATTAATATTGGATATCAATACATCCATCCCTCATGTTATATTAATAGCTGTAATAATAAGCAGTGATACCTGTTAAAGTGGCTGTGGGTAGGCCTGGCAGGGGTCAAAGGTCAGGTCAGGCAGGTATGGCTCTTGAAGGTCAGGGTCCAGTGGCATGTCTGTGTAGCCATATGCAGGGTACGGGACAGCTACCTCTGAGAGACACAATGTATGCACCATCTGTTGTACTGTCAGCATTTGCCTTCCAAACAAAAGCTGAGGTCTTACCTTCAGCGAGGTATGTGGGCTCCAAAGGAACCACAGTATGGGCCTTTCACACACAACACAAGAAGAACAAAGATTACATTTACAAAGTTTCCCTCAAGTGCAGTGGCGGCTGGTGAATAGAGGGCGCAAGTGCGCTGCACTCCCTAACTTAACCTTGATTTAAAAAATTAAATAATAAATAAATTCTAAAGCTATTTTGTATTAGGCTATATGTTTAATATTTTGTTTAAAACCGAACATGTATCTGCATAGACATATTTTAATCATGTTAAATGTGCTCATATCACTGTATTTGAGTCATGTGGTGCATCTAAGTGCGCACCTTAGGTGTGCCCCAATGGACGTCTAAGGAGGGGCCTGAAACATTTAGAAAATTTTACGTCATTACGTTGCTTTTGCCCATTTGTTTGTAATGCAGCCCCTGAAAGACGTCGTAGTGCACAGGTTGGGGGTGACTCAAATCAACTGATTGGTCTTCACAAACATTATCATAATTCTGACCTATGAGGATTCAGCAGCTCTGTCCTGCTCATAGACCGTATATGGTCCTGCTTCAGCCTAACCCTGCACTGGCGGCTAATGCTACAGGCTAATGAATGAATAAACTACAGAGCTGTGTGCTATGGCCGCTAGCTACTTTCGCCTAAACCAAAACAGGAAAGCGGGAGGAGAGACCTAACGCGCGGTACACACTGACACAGACCGGGTCCCGGGGTACTCGCCGCCGGGACCACGGCATCCACTTGCCGCTGGCGGGGTCGTCGCTGCCGGTACCGGGGCACTCGCTGCTGGAGCTGGGAAGTCGCTCGCTGCCGCCGGCAGGGCACTCTGGGCATAAAAGCGTAGTGCAGAGGGCTTAAGTCCACCCGGTGCCCTGGTGCTAACATGGACTGGCGTAACTTTCAGACTGAAGTGGGATTAAGACGAGTTTTAGAACCAGCTCGTGCACTCGGCTCCAGGACCTTGTCCGGTGGACCGGACTGGACGGTGTTCTGCGGTGTGCTGTTGGAGCGGTGCTGATGCCGGGATGTGACCGGAGCATCATTTTTGCTGCATTTTCATGACATTACGGGGGCTGGTTGTGGGAGCTGTTTGTTTTACGTTATGTTACGTTATGTTACGTTATGTTACGTTATGTTACGTTATGTTACGTTATGTTACGTTATGTTACGTTATGTTACGTTATGTTACGGTGTGTTACGGTGTGTAGTTGGGTTTGGGTACGAGCAGGTGTATCAGGTTGTGTTGCTGCTTAAACTTTGCGTTTGGCTGTGCGTTGTGCTCCTGATAAAGTTCAGCAAATAGTGACTAAAATGATGTCTGTTTATGGCATTTGTTATAATTTTATATAGCCTATACATAATACATATATTTATAATACATATTTATAATTTTGACTTATGCACCCCCCCAGAATTGAATCTGGCAATAAGTCTTACCATGTCCCAAGCCACTGGGTCATGCTTAAACAGTGAGTGGGTGAGCTCCACAGACACTCTCTTCCTGTAGTCCGAACTCTTGTCCTCAGATATACGGAAGAGCACAGCAGCAGCGTAGGTGGCTGCAAAATACAGTACATAAGAATCAACAGGTGACTGAACCCCAGCTCTGTCCTGTGGTGAGGCTAAAGAAATTGGGTAGTAAGAAGGGCTAGGTAACCTTTTGTAACCAAGTCCCAGATCCAGTAGCCATATTGTGAGTGCAGATCTTTTGCAAATTACCTTTCTTAATTAAAACTTACTCTTAAAGGCACAGTATGCAACTTAAGTCTAAAATATAGACTAAAATAGCATGTTTATTATAATTATTATTATTATTTTATTTTTTTTCATTTTGATTGTATTAATTGCACTGAAAAACATGTGTCCTTACTGTGAGTTGGCTTACAGTTTCCCAAACCTGACTCTTATTCTCATGGAAATGTTCGTTTGTCTGTAATCTTCTCCAGTATGGCATAATTTTATTTTTTTTTTTTTGTATGTATTTATCTTAAATGTTTAACTGTTTGTTTATTTGTATTTGTTTTGTTGTACTGCTTTTTCACAAAATATTACAATCTTGAATCAAAAATCAAAAATCTTGAATCCTCCTGTGGGCTCACCACCTGCAGAGGGGTTCAGAGGGGGGGTCAGGTGCTATGAGTATTAGGCAGCAAGCTGCCCCCGCGACCCAGCCGGATTAAGCGGGAGAAGATGGATGGATGGATGAATCAAAAGAGTAAAAACAAAATGTAAAAGAAACAAACAGAAAAATAAATAAAACATTAACCATCCTTCAAATATCATTGCAGTTATGTGCTCAGAGAGTAGTCGAGACAAGAGAGACAATGTCATCTTCTTTATGGCAACTCAGGCTTGCACCATCTTCTTGTTATGGCCTTCCTTGTTGCACTCAGCAATATTTTAACCATGTATTGATCTTTTGTGGCAACCACCTCCGAGGTATGACCCAAATACAATGTTGTGGGTGTGAAAGGGATAGTGGTGGTAGTACATTTGGTAAAGCTAAAAAGAGCCCCAAAACAGTTTAATCTGTGAACTATACCAGGAAAGAGTAGTGTGATTGCCTCCAACACACAAAGTTGAACCATTTTGGCAGGATTTTATATTTTATATATATATATATATATATATATATATATATATATATATATATATATATATATATATAGTACCGTTCAAAAGTTTGGGGTCACTTAGAAATTTCCTTATTTTTGAAAGAAAAGCACTGTTTTTTTCAATGAAGATAACTTTAAACTAATCAGAAATACACGCTATACATTGCTAATGTGGTAAATGACTATTCTAGCTGCAAATGTCTGGTTTTTGGTGCAGTATCTACAGAGGTGTATAGAGGCCCATTTCCAGCATCTATCACTCCAGTGTTCTAATGGTACAATGTGTTTGCTCATTGCGTCAGAAGGCTAATGGATGATTAGAAAACCCTTGTGCAGTCATGTTCGCACATATGAAAACAGTTTAGCTGGTTCGAGAAGCTATAAAACTGACCTTCTTTGAGCAGGTTGAGTATCTGGAGCATCACATTTGTGGGGTCGATTAAACACTCAAAATGACCAGAAAAAGAGAACTTTCATGTGAAACTCGACAGTCTATTCTTATTCTTAGAAATGAAGGCTATTCCATGCAAGAAATTACCAAGAAACTGAAGATTTCCTACAACGGTGTGTACTACTCCCTTCAGAGAACAGCACAAACAGGCTCTAACCAGAGTCGAAAGAGAAGTGGGAGGCCCTGCTGCACAACTGAGCAAGAAGATACATATAGTAGAGTCTCTAGTTTGAGAAATAGATGCCTCACAGGTCCTCAACTAGCAGCTTCATTAAATAGTACCCGCAAAATGCTAGTGTCAACATCTACAGTTAAGAGCCGACTTCAGGATGCAGCATTAAGGCAGAGTGGCAAATGAAAAGCCATATCTGAGACTGGCCAATAAAAGAGAAAGATTAATATGGGCAAAAGAACACAGACACTGGACAGAGGAAGACTGGAAATAAGTGTTATGGACAGACCCCACTGAGCTGTTGTGGGAGCAGCTTGACCGTCTGGTACACAAGAAGTGCCAATCCAGCCAATTCAACTTGTGGGAGAAGCTTCTAGAAGCGTGGGGTGAAATTTCTCCAGATCCTTCAACAAATTAACAGCTAGAAAGCCAAAGGTCTGCAATGCTGTAACTGCTGCATGGTGTCATGGTGGTAAAGAAAAGTGTGACTTTTCATATATATATATATATATATATATATATATATATATATATATATATATATATATATATATACACACACATAATATAATATTCTCTCAATTGGAGGTATAAAAAGAAGTCCCGATTAGTGAGTGAAATTTCCTCATCTCAGTGTTTAATAATTGTACAGAAGGCTGGGATACCCCTGTTAATCCAATTCTGAAATGTTTAAAATCCCCATCTAAAAATATGAATTGTTATACTTTTTTTCTTTTGTCACTTTGGATTGTGAATATTGTTACTGTCTTGAGTAGTTTTGTTTTAACATCACTAGACGAGACATTTTCTGCCGAAACAGTCTGGATGTGATATCCAGGAAAACATGTCTCATTCTCCTTTCATTTGGCATAATACCCAGGGTCACACAAACACCACACCATGTACAGTACATCACAAGTGAGATGCATAGAAATACATTTTCACATGGGGAAGAGCCATCCCTCCTTATCTTTAGGCAACTGCAGTGTTGAATACCTGAGCCTTGACCACTGTCCCTCCCAAATGAACCTAGGCATCTGATCCCATTTTGTCACGTGTTTGGATGGTCAACAGGAAGTGATTGAAATACGCAAAGCAGCAGGATGTTGATGTCTTCTAAAAAAAAAAATTACTAAAAATAACTGCGCATAATCTGCAAATAGTCTCATCTTTTGTTCCCTGTCATTCATATGTATTCCCTTCAAATTTTCGCTCTGGTGTATGGCTTGGTGGCTTGATTTAAAGAGCAGAAAATGTGGGATTGCATATGAACCTCTTTTTAGTTAAATGCTCTGTTAGAGAAGAGTTTGCTTTTATTCTTGCTGTGTGACTGTCATAAATTCATCTCATGCATTTGATGGGGTAATTGATTTTTTTTTTTTTTTTTTGTATTTTTAATTTATCTAATTCCAATGCTCTTTCATACTAATACTCGTATTTTTTCTTCATTTTAGGTAATAAATTATTTTATAGTAATAGGCATCAGTGATTGTGAAATGGGCGTTAAACATTGCTTAATTCTGCATAAAACATAGCTCAGTGCAGTGGTTTAGGTGAATCTTCATGTTCATAATTCAGAGACAAATGTCCTGACAGAGACAAGTAGAGTCGTGCATCATTTTATGTCCATTTAAAACTTTGAATCAATAATTTTTGTGGCCTAGGTTTCACATTATTTTCTATCAGAATTTTCCCTTCCCAAACCCATAAGATGGCCACCACATTTGCCACGGCAACAGCAGCTGTGCTCTCTCTAGCCCTCATGAAGCTGTCATTGGGCTGCAGTACCTATGCCCTCATTGGGGGAGTGCAGCAGCTCCATGAGTGGTGCTGAGGCTCCCTCTGCATCAATGAGCTCTGCAGACTGTTTGTCCAAAGCCAGTTCACACAGGACCCCAGCAGATACACGCTTCACATTCTCCACATAAGAGTAGAGTAGCTGAAACACACATACAACCAGGTTAACAGTACAGTGCTAGTTACGGATTTAGAATACAGTTCAGTATCTCATTTGTGTAATGACTGACTGACTGACTGACAGACAGACAGACTGACAGACAGACAAACAGACTACAGACATATGGCATGTGGGACAAACAACTCAATAGTTCAGGCAGGTGTCATTGAAAAGGAAAATTGAATTCTGTCTGGACAAAAAATGTTTTAAGAGTGAAGACGTTTCATCAACGAAGCCTATGGGGTATGATATGTGACTTGAAGCCACTGCATGTGACTTTAAAAAAAAAAAAAAGACAAAATCGAAGCCTCCCTGTCATCAATTTGCACTGTCCCGAACTGATTCAAGAGGTAAGGTCAGTCACTAAGGTATAATTGTTATTATTTGTCAATTCAAACTTAAGCCACCAGTTTGTAGCTCCAGTAATCAAGTTCTGTTGTTATTTTCAAGGACTATCCTTTTTATTATAAAACACATTTCGAGAATGCAGTTCATTTGTATTAATTGTATTGGTGAGATAGTACTTGAGGTAAATACTCATAATTTTACATCAGTGTTTGTTGAAAAATCTTATTTGTCAAATCATAATAGTTAGTTAGTTAGTTAGTTAGTTGATATCCAACCAGGAATTAAAATTATTTTTTTTGTAAAATCTTAAACATAACTATGTTTGAGATAAATTAGCAGTCTAATGTTATACACATTGAGCTGGCAGCAGTTCACAGTGGGAGTGTCTGTACCTGTACAAAGAGGGGGATGGTCTGCATGCTGGAGATCTCGCCTCGGTTGATGGGATCCCTGGCCAGAATGTGCAGGGCCCCAGTGCAGCCCTCCACTATCTCCTCCATACGCACGCCATCCTGAAGGCACAGGCAGGATTCCTCAGTTGGCTTACATGTACTGCTAAGATAATTCTACAGTTAGTTCATCAGATATATTAAGATTGTTAGTAAACTAAAGTCACCTTGTATATGCTCTTCAAGATACAATATAAACATAATCAGTTTCATTTGGATGGTGTACCTTGTAAGTTTGCTGAGAGGAGTCGTGCCGCTGAATGTCCTGGTGTGCCTTTAGCAGCAGATTGACCAATCGGGGAATAGCTCCTGCTTCCCTGAGAGGGGCCTGATTGGCTGGGCACAGTGCTAAGTTACGTATGAGGCCCACAGTTGCCTAAATGAGAGCAGAAAATAATTGAATTAATCCAGTTACATTAATATGTCCAATACATTAATATATGACATGACAGGTTTTCATGTTTTTCTAATTCTGACTCGGTTTGGTTGATAGTACTTGTGCTAAATATGTATCATAGTTTTACATCTTTTAAGTAGCAGTTTGTGGAAAAAAATGTTGAAATAAAAAGTACAAAAATACAGCAAGTAGCGGTGAGTTCTAATAAAGAATATCTTTACCTATGTCATCAACACGGAAAATTTCATCCAAAATGCAGGGACTGTTAACACAACAGTTTAAACCTTAAACAAAATAATAATTGGCCCTCGCAAAACGAAGTGGCGAGGGCTATTGTTCTTGCTCGGTTTCTTTATTATTATTATTATTTGCAAACGATCGCGATTTTGAGGGCCTGAACATCGACGAAAAGTCTCACACGGGGGTATCAGATCGACCGGTCCGGTGAAAAATTTGATAAAACGGGCATCGTGACAATGCCCAAAGTGCCCCCACTCGACAGCGCCCCCTGGAAAAGTCAAAAATTGAAAGTCTATGGGGAGCTGAAAAGCATATTTTGGCGTAGGCCAACAAAATTCGGGAAAGTCATAGAAAACAAGGAGTCAAGCAGAAAATGTCATTGTCACACCGCCCTATGACCAACAGGAAGTCGGCCATATTGAATCAAAAATTCACCGCCGTTTTGACAGCGTGTACGCCAAAGTCTTCAAGTGTCTTGGTTTTGGTCCAAACGAGCTCAGATTTGACACGTCACATCTACAGATGTGGGTCCACAAACGCCTTATTTTTGTCAGCGCACTTTTTCACGGTTTGTCCGTAGCACGCCGGCGAATAACACCTTCGTGTCCTGTTTCTTTGATGCCCTCTCACGGCCACAGGCTTTGGCCTACAGAGCTCAAACTCACATCACTATTGTGTGAAATATGAAATATAATAAAAGTGAACTCTGTAGCGCCACCTAGTGTATACGTGAAACGTCAACATTATCGGATTTGGACCAAATTTGGGGATTAAATTCTATGCATGATTTCAAGCAAAATCTTATATTATGGAAATGGTGCAATTTTCATTGTTCGCCACCAGGGGCGCAAAGACTCCCTAAAAAAATTGTTTAAAAATGCCTACACACACAGGCTTTGTCTGATCGTGCTGAAATTTGAATCACTAATACCTGATTAGGGCTTGATTATAATAAACTATAAAGCATATGAAAAGTTACTCTATAGCGCCACCTAGCCTATACAAGAAACGTCAACATTATCGGATTTGTACCAAATTTGGGTATTCAATTCTCTGTATCAAAGCAAGCAAATAAATATATTATGGATATGGGGTGTTTCCCACGGTTGGCCAGGAGGGGCGCAAAGACCCCAATAAATAGTTCAAAAATTACTACACGCACAGACGTTGTCTGATTGTGCTGAAATTTGAATCACTAAAGCTTGAACATGGACTGAATATAATAAACTATAAAGTATATGAAAAGTGAACTCTATAGCGCCCCCTATCCAGACATGAAACATCAGCATTATGGGATTTGTACCAAATATGGGTATTAAATTCTATGCGTGTCTACGACCAAAAAAATACATTATGGATATGGGGTATTTTCCATGGTTGGCCACAAAGGGCGCAAATACTCCCCCCCAAAAATATGTTTAAAGGTGCACTATGTAACTTTTCTGTTGGAGGGTCTGTTTTTATGCACAGTCTTAGTCTGACAGTGCTCTTGATTATAAAAGGCATGTGACCTGTGGCCTAGTTTCTATAATTTGGCTCTAGATCGTTCCCATTTTTAAATATTAAAGGTGCCCTATGTAATTTTTCTGGTGGACGAGCTGTCGGGAGGAGAGAGTCGTGCCAGGGTGGTCACAAGACCTCAGCGGTTGCCTGGCATGGGCGTGCGCACCGGGGCGAGGGCCATCATTGCCGCCAGCGGCTTTAATTCATATTATTATTATGGGGATAAATTATGAAATTATGTCTGTGTATATCTGCTACCCATGTCCAACCAGGAGGTAGCTTAAGGTTATCCAAAATTTTAAAAAAGAAAGGAAAAAAAAAAAGATTAAGCAAGATTTTTTGGGAACTAAACACCAAAACTATTTTTTATCGCTACTTTCACTACTTCTGTTACTTTCGTTACTTTTCGCTATCCTTGTTTGGTAATTTTAGTGCAAACTAGGTATATTTGCAGCTTTCTGATTGAAACTTTTCCATAGCCACTGCAATTTGAAGTGCTGTGTGGCATCACGCAATACTGCCTTGATCACAGCCAGGCTTTTCTGACTGGCTCCAGGGGCAGAGTATGATGTGTGGATACCTGCTAGGTCAATCACACTGTTCCTTACCTCTAAACCCCAACCCCCTCACTCAGCCCTTTAGTCGTCCAGGTACTCCTCCAATTTCGCAGCTCTGTTTGAAATGTGGTTGTGGGTGGAGTTAAGGCATTAGTCCCTCTTTATAATAGAGTGATGTTAATTGTGTCTTATGTTTTTGTGAAATTTGTAGTCTAACATGTTTATATGCACAAAAGAAGCCTAATAACTCACCTTGACCACAGGCCAGTAGTGTGGCTGGCCCAGTAGTTTGACCACACAGGGGATGCCGTAGTGCAGCCTGACAGCGTTCTGGGCCAGCTCTGCCTCAGGGTGTCGGGATGTGAGGTGCCTGAGTGCACATACCGCAGGCTCAGCCACATCCTCCTTCTGCCCAGCTCGGAGCACCGCATGGATCAGAGCCTCCACCCCCCCAAACTGAGTCACCAGGGTCTGAAAACAGCACAATATGTCAGCTTACAGGACATTGGACTTCACGGAGCTCAAAGATGGAGAATTAGTGTCTACTCAAGTCATTCAAGATAAAATCTTTAATATTCTGTCACCACTTGACTTTGCTTTAAAAATCTCAATTAGTTTCAAAATAGCATTGATAGAGATGTTTAAAGGTACAGTATGTAACTTTCCAGAAGCAGTATGTGACCCACATGATTCCATGGAAAGAGAAAGTTAAAATTATACTTCAGAACATTCTCCATGAAAATAGATATGTTTTATCCCATATTGTGGAATATTATAGTCAAAGGAAAAACATTTCCGTGGAAACAAGAAGCAGGCCCTCCTCCAGCACAAATAAGAGTCAGGTTTACAAGTACGCTCACAGTATTTGTATTTATGTTGACCTTCATTAGTTGTGCTTCCACATAGTTTCTTCCTGGAGTCACTGACCTACGGTGCATGATGTGGAGAACATACAAACGCCACACAGAAAGGCCTAGGTGACCCGGGGATCGGGACATGTTTTTTTTTTCAATACAATAAACACCTGACACCAATAACTTTCAATAAAAAAAAATAAAAAAAACGTGCTGTGAGGATTCAGCAGGGGGCACTGACCTTGTTGCGTGCATTGTTGCAGGTCAGGTTGGACAGAATTCCTGTGGCACATGTCAGCATGTTGACATCATCGGAGCCCAACTGAGTGACTAAGATTTGCAGCAGACCATCCAGGCCTTCCTGAACACAGTTTCACAAGAGCATTCGCAATAGCGATTCATTGAGTGCCGTCCGTTGAAGCACCACACTGTTGTAGCTTATTTGTTAATGCTGTACTATGTAACTTTTCTGTTTGTCTCACTGGAGATGTCACAGCCTTGCCTGGAATGTCTGTCAGTATTACATTAAAACTGTCTGAAAGAGGTGGTACCAGCAGGACATGTTACACATGAAATCCGTGGAGAGTAGAGCCTGCTACAGAAATGTGTATTATGAATTTATTAGTTTTAAGCAATAACAATACCTAGGGGTTATTTAAAAGGCCCACATGACCCATATTTTATGATCTATGTTATATTGTTGTTTTGTTGTTTTCTCATCAAAAAACATACTCAAAGCTGTGTTTATTATTATTACTTTTTTTTTTAAACACACAAACCCTGCATATTTAGAATGAGTTCTTCTCAGAACAGAAAATGACAGTTATCACTGTATCTGCAGTTCTATGAATCTCAAATGACCACTAGAGGTGGTGCTTCAAGCACTGGATGATCAGGTCACCGCATACACAGTTCGAGAATTTAATAACAAGGTCACCTTTGACCTCCGGTGGCTAAGGGGAGTCTATATCATCACGTGACACCGGAAGCTCAGTCCCTAAAACCTTCTCATGAAAGCACAAGGATTCCGAGGGACCTGGGACTCACATCTGGGATTCATAGAACCACAGTTACAGTCGTAACTTTTGTTCTATTTCATCCCTACTGACCGCCAGAAGCAGTACTTTAAGCACTGAATGATGAATACCAGCAGGGTCACAAGGAATCATCCACTCAAGAAAAAAAAAGTACCTCACTGTGATGTAGAGGAGTGTCGTCAGAGAACCCCCTCCAGCGGTCTGTTCACCCTGTAGAACCTTGCAAACATGTCGAGGCAGGTCAAACTGAACAAATGACATCTAACCGCATGCCATTGACAGCGGCTCATGATGTCGAGAGGCTCGTTTTGGTATGACATCGCACCCCAGATGGCTACAACTACCCCTGTAAAGCATATGTCTCTGAGATGGCCCCCATGATCCAGTATGTGAGATGCTCTTTTGAAAGAGCATCTCACCGGACCTCTGCACAAGCCAGCAAAACAAACAGGCTATCTGACCTCTGTACATAAGCTGTGGAGTGGACATATACCTCGAGCGCATGTACGGGACACAGCAACTCAGTAGGAGTTCCCGCCTCAAAACAGGAAAGCTGTAGTGGCAGAGGGTGCTGTGTAGATGAGGGCACCTTCAGAACAAAAGCTGCATTAGGCCAAAGGGAAACCCCAGAACCATCAGGGTGTGATGACAGCCACAGGATTCGTGAACAGACAGAGCATGTATCTCACTCACCCGTTTAGCAGAAGCCATGGCTAGAAGTGCCACTTAGCTCGCAAGTAGTTTAAATGGAGGGGACCGCAGGGCCTCAAGTACAAGGAAAAGATCCCACGTCAGGACAACAGGACCACCATTTAGAAATACCAAAATATGCCCTTTACGACCAACAGTAGAACCATTCCACCCTGCATGCCAGCAATTAATGGCAGCAACATATACCTTCCAGCAAACCCTGCAGGAAGGTAGGAACCATAGAAATAAGACGAGCAAACTGAGCCCTGCCCTCCGTCATGACACCACATGCCAAAGAGCTTCCGTTTGCAAGAATACAAACTGTAGATGGGGTGCTTACATTGGTCATGGTATCTCCTATGTCATGTCCTAACCTGCATCCGCCAATGAAAACCAAAGGGGACAGTGCATAATTTTCTGAGAGAGATCCATGTTCGCCCTGCTGAACATCTCCCAAATGTGCTCCTCCACCTCTGAGTCAAACCTCCATTCCTCTGGTAATGGCCATTGTCGACAGGAAGTCCACAAGCATGTTCTGAGCCCCCAAAATGTGCACAGCCCTCAGACTGGCAAAACGCAGTGCGGCCCAAGTCAAGATGACTTGCACCATCCTCAGTAGGCTCTCTGACCTGGTGCTGCCCCCATGGTTTAGGTGAAAAACCACACTGGTGTTGGACTTCACCACCACATGTCGTCCTTGCAGATATGGGAGAAAAACAATGTAGAGAGAGTCAATAAAACTGACTCTCTGTTTAGTCATTCAAAAAAGGGTATAATCATAGCACACTTAAACATTTGTAGCCTTAGGAATAAAATTGATGAGATAACCAGAATTTGTTCAGCAAACAGTGTACATATATTGGCATTGTCAGAAACCCATTTGGATGAGAGTTTTGATAGTCATCTTTTAAATGTGGATGGATATAATCTGTGTAGAAGAGATCGAAACAGACATGGTGATGGTGTAGCCTTATATATTCATGAAAATATTACAGTGATTTTAAGAGGGGATCTCATGAATACTGATATTGAAATTATATGGGCACAGATTCATATCCCCTACAGCAAGCCCATGTTAATTGGCTGCTGTTATAGGCCTCCAAGCTCTAATGCATGTTATTTGGATAGAATATCTGAAAATATTGATAAGGTTTGTGATGAAACTAAAGATATTTTTCTATTAGGGGATTTTAACATTGATTGGTTTTCCAATAATTGTGGGCTTCTTAAAAAATTGTCCTCTATCACTAATATTTCAAATTTGACCCAGGTGGTCACACAGCCCACCAGAATTTCATTTAATAAGGAGGGTTTCAAAACCAGTACTTGTATTGATCTTATATTCACTAATGTGCCTGAGCTATGTTCACAAACAGTGTCAAGAGCTGTAGGGTGTAGTGATCATAATTTGGTGGCCTTATTAAAAGAAGCAAAAATGCCTAAGTCTGGGGTCACAATTGTGCAGCGCCGGTCATTTCGAAGATTTAACCCAGATTTATTTTTAGGTGAGGTGAACAACTTGCAGTGGACCAAAATTTATGATGAACAAGATATAAATAATGCTCTCAAAATATTGGACAAACTAATGGGACTTGTGGACAAACATGCTCCTCTCAGGAAAAGAACCATCAGGAATAATAGTGCACCATGGATGGACAGTGAACTGAAATCTCTGATGCTTCAGAGGGACATGGCAAAAACAAATGCTCAAGAATCTGGCTGCTCTCTGGACAGAAAAGCCTACTGCAAGCTGAGAAACAAAGTTACTAAGTTAAATAATAGTAAAAAGAGAAACTATTTTAAGCAAAAAATTCATAGTGCAGCCAATGACAGTAAAAAATCATGGCAAACACTTAGTGTGCTACTGTGTAAAAGTAGGTCAACTCCCAAATTCGTCTTGAATGAGGGTAAATACATTACCAAACCATTAGATGTAGCAAACTATTTTAATAACTTTTTCACAAGTAAAGTTGACAACTTAAGGTCTCAGAGGAAATTTATTGATAATTGCTGCAAAATTATTCAAGATTTTATGCAGGACAAAACATGTAGGTTTAACCTAGAGCCAGTGAAGCTGGAAACTGTGGAAAAGATGTTACGCAGTCTCCCAGATGATACATCTTCTGGAATTGACAATTTAGATGGCAGGATAATTAAAGTTGCAGCTACTCTGCTATCCAAACCGATTTGTCACATCTTTAACTTGTCCATAAGCAGTGGAACCTTTCCTGACCTTTGGAAAAAGTCAAAAATCATACGCATTCCCAAAGATTCAAAATTGCCTTTTACTGGTTCTAAATGTAGACCAATCAACTTGCTACCACTGTTGAGTAAGTTATTGGAGAAGTTTATGATTATGATTGAAGTCAGATTATGTCATATTTCAAGACTAATGCACTATTAACACCAGCTCAGCATGCATACAGAAAGGGCCACTCCACCAGTACCGCTTTGACAAATGTGACAGAAGATTGGCTTATGGGTCTGGATGAAAGAAAGTTAGTAGGAGCTGTGCTACTGGACTTTACGGCAGCTTTTGATGTCATCAATCAATGCATTCTGATTGACAAGCTTAAGTCTTATGGTTTTTCCCCGAGAGGCTTTAACATGGATGAAAAGTTATCTTTCCAGTAGGACACATCAAGTATTTTTTAATGGGAGCTTGTCTACTATAGCAATGACAGCATGTGGACTGGCACAAGGGAGCTGTATGGGCCCATTTCTTTTTTCTATATTTATAAATGATTTTCCATTGATAGCTAAAAAGGCCAATATTGTAATGTATGCTGATGATGCTACATTATATACTTCGGCACCAACAATATCTGAACTGAGCAGCAGTTTACAAGAGGAGCTAAACTTGACAGTGAAGTGGGTAAAAATGAATAAACTGGTGCTAAACACTTCTAAAACCAAGTACATCGTATTCAGTAACAGACAGGTGCCAACTGATGCTACTGCTCTCAGTTTGACACTAGAGGGAGCATTAGTGGACCAGGTCTCAAAAGTCAAACTGTTGGGTATTAGACTAGACCAGTCACTGTCCTGGGTAGATCAAATTAATCCCATTGTCAGTATGATGGGGAAAGGTATTGCCATGTCCAAAAAGTGCTCTGCTTATTGTTCAACTGCTGTGCTGAAAATGGTTGTACAAAGTATTGTTCTATCATATCTACATTAATGTCCAGTTGTGTGGTCTAATGCTGCACAGAAACATCTACAAAAGCTTCAGATTGCTCAGAACAGAGTAGCCCAAGTCATTCTTCGCTGTTCCTATCGCACTAATGTTCATGAGATGCATAAGAGACTGTCTTGGTTGATGGTGGAAGAAAACCTGCAAATAAGTTTGGTGATGTTCATGCATCAAGTAGTGAGTGAAAAAGAACCCAGCTTTTTTAACAATAGACTTTTATACAGTGGGTTCTGCCACACACGTGCGACTCACCAAGTGACCTCATGTAAACTAACTGGCCCCAAACCCAGAAGTGACTTCATGAAAAGAACTGTCCTATTTAGAGGAGTTGCTAGCTGGAACTCACTCTCTACTAATATGAGATCAATTAAAAGGAGACCCTCTTTCAAAAGGAAACTTAAATATATGTTTTTAAAGAATCAATATTATGAATGATCAATGTCTTTCATAATAATTGTTTTTTATACCATTGTCTCTATTATTGTACAGGTCAATGTCTATATTATTGTACAGGTCTCTATTATTGTACAGGTCAATGGGCATCATGGCAATGTGACTTGAATTGTAAATGTATTTTAAATCGCATTTTTTATTTATTTTTTGTGGACCCCAGGAAGATTAGCAACCACATGATGGAAGCTAATGGGGATCCAAATAAAGAATAAAGAATAAAGAATAAAGAGCAAGTCGAACATCCATGAACTGTAGCATGTTGATATGGAGCCTGCTCTGGTGTAGGGGTCACTCTGCCACATTACACATGAACCCACTAAGGGCGCATCCGTGTGTACACGCATCCCTTCTCGAGGAAAAGGAAACACCTTGCAACATGAATTCCTCATTTCTCCACTGAGACAGAGAGAGGTGACAAGCAATTGTCGAGGTCCAGGTGTAGGCCATTCAGCCACATCTGAAGTGGGTGTAAGGAAGAGGAGCTGAGGCAGCTGTCAGTTTGCCAAGGAGACTAAAGAACTTCACATAACATGCACTGAAATTTCATGAATATGTCCAGAATGTTCCTTATTTGCTGAAGGACATCAGCAGTCATTGCCCGTGACTCGAGAATCATCCAGAAAGGTGGTTATTTGCGATGATACCAAACAATTCTTTCCCAAATTCACCAGACCCAGACTTCTTACATGTCTGAGCACTGTCTGTGTATCCCGAAGGACCTGATGTGGGTGGGAGCACAGATGAGCCATTCATCCAGATAGGGCAGAATCCTTTACCCCTGAACCTCCAGTGGGGACAGAGCAGCGGCAACACACCTTCTGAACCCACAAGGGGATAGAGAGAGGCTGAAAGGAAGGACCCTGTATTGGAAGTTCTCCCCACAAAAAGCTAAGCGAAGAAACCTTCAATGTCGAGGAATGAATGGGGACATGAAAATAGGCAGCCTTCAGGTTTATGGAAGTGAACCAATCCCTGGGGAGGATTGCCTGAAGGATCTGCCTGACACACAACATCTTGAATGGGAGGACTTTTAAAAACATGTTCAGATGCCTGAGGTCCAAAACTGGCCACAGATCACCCGTCTTCTTGGTACTAGGAAATAATGAGAATAAAAGCCTCCCGGATCCAGCAGGAGGTACTATTACATCTTTGTCCAGCAAGGCATGAAGTTCCTGAGGTAGTGTCTGTGCCTTTACCAAGATTAAGGTTATCCGGGACGTGTCCTGGATAACCGTAATCTTGACTTGACTGGGAACAGGAAGCCAGCGGCAGAACTGGAGTCGATATCCCTGGGATAAAGTGGCCACAGCCCAAGTATCTGGGGTGTAGGTGGCCCAGTAGTCGAGTTGTTTCGGGGCAAAATATCCCACCACCAGTACTACAGCTTCACCTGGTTGTCACGGGCCCTTTCAGGGTTTGGAGGGCAATGCCTGGACTGGAAAGACCTAGGAGGGTGGGAATCTCAGGTCTGAGCCCTTGGAGCTTTTCCATTGTCCGAGCTACAAGGTACAGTAATAAACTGGGGTGGTACGGGATACCTCTGAGAAGGAGGAAGGGGATGAGGGGCTCATCTGTGAAGCCCTGCCAACTGCTGTTTCATGCAGCTGGCTTGAGTTGTACGTTCCAATGCTTCCAGGGCAGCTGAGCCAAACAGCTCTCCAGGGAGAATTGGAAGACAAGGATGCACTGAGCAGTCCTTGCGTATGCTGATCCACAGGAACAGTCTCCAATGAACAAGACAGGCCATACATGCCAGCTCCACTGGCATTTGTGTGGATCCTGCATCGCCGCCAATGCCAGACCATCTAAAGAAGGCTTTGAAAACGTGTTGGTATCTATCCAACAGGCATGAAGTTCCTTTACATTTTTCACAGAGGGAGGAACTGCAAAGTGGGAAGTGGTAGGCTGCCGGCAAAAGAAGCCACTAGAGGAAGCCGTCTCAGCCAGTGGTACATCCAATTTTAAACGGCCAAGAGTGTATCACTGCAGTGATGGACTCATCGCCCCCTGCTTGAGAACAGGTAGAGCACAGAAACCCCAAATCTGAGACTTTAGAACTCAGGTCATCACATCCCTGTTGAAAATGAGTGTCAAAGGCCATCACAGACATGGCATCATCACATACATCATGCCCTTGTCAGTCCTAAATTAAAGCCTGTATTTGAGCCAGTTCAGATGTGAACTAAGGTATTCACCTCAGCTGACAACTTCCCCGGAACCCCCTTTTTGGGCTTCTTACATGGAACACATTCCTCCGCAGTAGAATAATGCTTGTGATCCACAGGCTGGCCAGCCTGTGAGGGCTCCTCAAATCCAGCCAAACGGGCCATACGCACAGACCGGGACAAAATACTGGCCTCCTGAAGATGTTCCTCCCCTAGACAGGCGGGACATAGGTCATGCCAATGCAGAGCCAGACAGGACTGGGAACTTTAAGGTCTTAAGCATTGTGGCGGCGTGCAGCAGCCCATTATATACTGCATTCCAAATTATTACGCAAATTGTGTTTAAGTGTCATAAAGGTAACATGTTTTGTTTTCCAGTGAAACTCATGGATGGTGTCTCAGGGCTTTGGGTCAGTGAAATCAATCTCAGACACCAGTGCCAGTTAGTTTACCAGTTAAGTAAAATTACAGGAAAAATGATGGAAAGAAATAGGATCTCTCTAGTGCCAAAAAGCGTGGAATAGTTGAATACCTTGGACAAGGTATGAAAACCTTAGATATTTCACAAAAACTTAAGCGTGATCATTGTACTATTAAGTGATGTATAGCTGATTTAGTCCACACATGGATTTCTGCCAGACAAATGCATTGGACTAAGACAGCAGCTGCTAAAATACCATTACAAAGCACCAAATAGATATTTGAGGCTGCTGGTGCCTCTGGAGTTCTACGAACATCAAGGTGTAGATCCTCCAGAGGCTTGCAGTTAGGCATAAATCTTCTATTCGGCCACCCTTAAACAGTGCTCACAAGCAGAAACGGCTCCAGTGGGCCCAGAAATACATGAAGACTGATTTTTAGTCCTGTTCACTGGTGAGTGCCGTGCAACACTGGATGGTCCAGATGGATGGATTGGTGGATGGTTGATGGACAGCTACCATTTCCCAACAAGGCTGCAACGTCAGCAAGAAGGTAGCGGAGTCATGTTTGGGCTGGAATCATGGGAAGAGAGCCGGTCAGCCCCTTTAGGGTCCTAGAAGGTGTGAAAATTACCTCTGCAAAATATGTGGAGTTTCTGACTGACCACATTCTGCCATGGAACAAAAAGAAGAACTGTGCTTTCCATAGCAAAATCATCTTCATGCAGGGCAATACACCATCTCGTGCTGTGAGGAATCCCTCTGCATCATTGGCTGCTATGGGCATAAAAGAAGAGAAGATCATGGTGTGGTCCCATCCTCCCCTGACCTCAGCCCTATTGAAAACCTTTGGAGCCTCTTCAAGCCAAAGATCTATGAGGGCAGGAGGCAGGTCACATCCAAACAGCAGCTCTGGGAGGCTATTCTGACATCGTGCAATGAACTTCAAGCATAAACTCTCCACAAACTCACAAATTTAATGGATGCAAGAACTGTGAAGCTCCTATCAAATAAGGGCTCCTATGTTCAAAAGTAACTTGACTTGTTAAGATTGTTGGTGACTTGAAAATGTATATAATTTATGTCATTTATATTGGAAAAATCAGAAAAAAATATAATCTGCATAATCATTTTGAACGCTGTCTAAGCTAGAAGCCCAGTAGTCTAAACACTAGAGTTGTGTCGAGCAGAAGACGCCACTAGCAACTCAGCAATAAGCCAGCGTGTCCCAATGAAGATGAGGCCAGGTCAGGTTGAGCAGGGAACGCCACTAGTGACCCACAAACAATGCTGTACTCTGAACACGCCTTCGTTGTTGTCTTATGCCTTCGATGTTGTCTTATTATGTGTACTGTGTTCTGTTGTTATGTGTTTCCTCTGTTTTCTCTTTTCTCTGTGTAATGGTTTTATATAGTTAGAGTCCCAGATCAGATTCAGTTAGAAGTAAAAAAGATAGTCATGTTACAGATAGCAATTTCAGTTAGAAGTAAAAAAGTTAGTCATGTCATAGACAGCAATTTCAGTTAGAAGTAAAAAAGATAGTCATGTAGATAGTCACAGATTGTAATCTCAAGATTCACTTGTTTATTTTAGCTTTGTGGAGCTCTGTGTGTTTAGCTGAGATTTGTGCATTTCTTGTATGAAAAGCGTTTTATAAATAAAGTTTGATTGACTGAACAGGGTGCTTCACAATACGGTCAGGTCAAGCAGAAAAAACGCCACTAGTAACCCACTTAACGCTGATCAAATGTCACCAAACAATAATCACAAATAATAAACCATACCGGCGTGTGGCCATACCGGCTTGTCAAAGCCTGATCCCGTCAGATCTCAGAAGCTAAGCAGGGCCGGGCCTGGTTCGTACTTGGATGGGAGACCACTGGGAATTCCAGGTGCCACAGTGGGGCGCCAGTGGCAAAAACTGTCGTAGTGTCCTTAGGCAAGATACATCACCCACATTGCCTAGTATGAAAGTGGGGTGTGCGTGAATGGTGGTGGTGGTCGGAGGGGTCGATGGTGCAGGTTGGAGCCTCGCTTCCGTCATTCTGCCCCAGGGCAGCTGTGGCTACAATAGTAATTTACCACCACCGGGTCTGGAGTGAATGAATAATGCTCTGTAAAGCATCTTTGAGTGTCCTGAAAAGCGCTATATAAAACTGATGCATTATTATTATTATTATTATTATTAAACCAAACACAGCTATTCAGTCACTGTAGCAATCCCAATAAAGTAGCAACCGAGCCAAATATGGCTAGATAACAAAGTGGAGGAAACTAGTTGAATGTGGCAAAATCCGAAGAAACAATTAATTAAAGTTAAATGGAAAACTAAACACAAAAAAGCTGAAAAAGCTATGTTAAAACCACACATTAAATCTACTGAGTGTGTAGCTATGGCAAAACTAATGCAAACAACAGCAGCCTACCTCCACCACAGAAACCAGTAGGCTGAGCCGTGGTTTGTGCAGGCCCAGGAGGGCGAGAGAACTTGCAGCACTGACTGTGAACAAGTCATGGGGCTAAAGACAGTGACAACAAAACAGGAATTGGAAAAGTTCTTGCAACACATCCACCATGCAACCTGCATCCCAGAAGGTGAAAAGGGAGCTTCCGGTGCCACGTGATGATATAGACTCACCTGAGCCACAACAGGTCAAAGGTGACTTTGTTTTTATTAAACTCTCAACCTGCGCATGCACAAGGATGATCATCCAATGCTTCAAGCACCACCTCTGGCAGTCAAAAGGGATCAAATAGAACAGTCTGTTTCACCTTGTGATGTCATGTGGTAATACAGTACAGGAAGTGCTACACTGTTCAAGTCCATTCACATTCATTAGAATCATTATAGCTCTGAAATTGCCTATCTCTCCTGAAGGTAAAAGGAGCTGTTAACTTTGTCGAGTTAATACTAATACTAATACTAATACTTCATAACATCACAAAATTAAATAAAGCATTTTGAGCTTTGGAGATTGAGACATATAAACCTTTGCTCAACAAAACACAAGTCTGGGTCTGTTTTGTGGAGGTAATTTGTAGAGGGTGCTTGGCACACACCTGTTTAGTTGCAGCATCGGAGAGGTTGCGAAGCGTCCACAGAGAGTTCTGGACAAGTCTGTGACTGGAGCCAGTCAGGTGCTGACCCAGGGCCTGCATCCCTCCTGCACACAGATCAGCTCAGGTAAAAGACCTTACAATTTAAATACCATGTAAAAATTCAATATTTTTGGTCACTCATTTCAGATAGTCAAGCCCATATACTGTATTTAATAGACTTATGACACAAGCCATGACATGAAGCTTGTAAGTCTTTATTTCTTGATACTTTGATGATTATGGCTTACAGTTAATGAAAACCCAAAATTCTGTTTCTTAGAAAATTAGAATATTGTGAAAAAGTTCAATATTGGAAAGGTTGTGTCACACACTAATCATCTTATTTTTATTAACTGAAAACACCTGCAAAGGTTTTCTGAGCCTTTAAATGGTCTCTCAGAGCACAATCACACTAGGACTTCAGAACCATGCCGTGCTCAAGCATGATTGCGTAAGGTTCTATGGCCAACAATCACACCTGCACATCCAAACTGGGCCATGGCCCGATGATGTCATCGCACAGCGCTGTTTGTTTACATGTTGTGCAGCAGAGCTAACACTTTTAGCAGAGAAAATAAGTCCAGCAGCAGGAATATCTATTAAATAGTGAGGCAGATATGAGTCCTGCTGCAATACACGCTCCCTTGTGAGTTTATGGGTATAAATGCAGCGCGAAGGAGTGAGGACAGCCGGAGATGAGGCTGCAAAACTTTTGTCTCTACCACAGTCCTTATTTAAGGTAAGCGCAGATATACTCTGTGTTTTAGAGCAGACTTTATTCACTGTTTTTATAGCATGAGTGACATCAACGCTCCTGACAGGGATCGGATAGTAAAACTGTGTGTGCGCATACATGAGCTGTGCCATGCTTTGGCCCACCTCCTCCAACCAGGCCGAAGTCCTAACTGTGACTGGGATACTATATCTAAAATAGGCTAAATTTCCTTAACGTTTCAAAAACAGTGATGAGATATGCATTAGTAAGTATTTTTAAAATGATAGGAGATTACACGTATACAGGGAATGCATTTAAGTAATTTTATAAAGAAAGACTCTCCTTTGAGAGGAGATGGTTTATTAAACAATCAAATAAACTTCTGGAAATACTTTGTCATAATGTATTCACATTATAACAAAGTATTTCCAGAAGTTTATTAAGTCAAGTCAAACATTAAACCCATCACACACACACTGCATTAATAGGTTAATAAAAACAGCTGTATATCAGTGTGCTCTCATTGTGTTACTTCCAATCCAAAATTAACAAATTATTCTATGATCAGGTTGAATGCCATGGGTTAACTGCAGTACAATGATACATAAGTGTGTACGCTTTTTGCTCCGTGTTTTTCGCACCGTGTTTTGCGCTCCGCGGTTTGCTCTCTGTGCTTTTGCTCTGTTGTGAAGGATAATCAGATGTGGCCTTCATTCACGCCCTGATCTCCATGGAAACAAGGCAGGTTTTAAGGCTGAATTTGAAGGCTGCATGAAATAAAATGTAATGGGACAGGCTTTGTTTCATCAGAAGTATCGTATGCGGCCTTAAAACCAGTCACAGAGTGCTGTATCCAAGCATATTCATAAAAACCTTGAGTGGAAGAAAAAAATGTGGTAGTAAAAGATGCACCAGCCAAAAGGATGACAGCGGCCTTGAGAGGATCCTCAAGCAAAATCCATTCAAGAATTTGGGGAATCAGGAGTGGCTATGGGGCATGAGAGACAATATCATAAGAGTCTGACCTGGGCTGTGGAGAAAAAGAACTGAACTGCTGCTAAATGGTCCAAAGTACATTTTGCATGTCATTTGGCAATCAAGGTCCCAAAGTCTAGAGCACATGTGTCAAACATGCGGCCCGGGGGCCAGATCCGGCCCTCCAAGACCTTTAATCTGGCCCTCGGCTGATTTTTCTATTAAAATACTTAAAATTTTCTGATTTTTCTGTAAATTTTCTGCACCGTTTAGCATAGCAGCGTCTCAGGCGTTTCTGTACATTGCGACTCCCACCAGAGCAGCACAAATGAAGACTTTCCTCTTTCCAAACGCTCTTAAAGGACGATCGTTTTGACTGTCGACCGTGACCCTCATCAGCAAAATGTCAAAAAATGAGAAAAGCAGATGCTGAGTTCAGGATTTCCCAAGAAAAATAGTCTAATTCTTATTTGTTGACAGAGGTGAATGGGAAATCTGTGCTCAGTGTGTTTGGAACAAGTGGCGTTGCTCGAGGAATATAATCTTAAACACCACTACAAGACACGGAGAAAAATACAATAACCTGAAGAGAGAACTGAGTTTTCTGATCCGGCCCTTTTGGGATCAAAGTAGCTTGCATACGGCCCCCGGACCAAAATGAGTTTGACACCCCTGGTCTAGAGGAAGAGTGGAGAAGCACAAACTCCATGTTGCTTGAAGTCCGGTGTGAAGTTTTAATGTGGTTTTGGTTGTTATGTCATCTGCTTGTGTTGACCACTGTGTCCACAGTCAACGCAGCCATCTATTTGGACATTTTAAGGCACTTCATGCTTTCTTCTGCAGAAAAGTATTGTGGAGATGATGATTTTGAAGGTACCAAGAGGTTCGATGAGTGACCATGTTGTTACTCTGCTATATATATGAGTCTCTATAATATATGGGTTTGATTTTCTGAAACGAGTGACAAAAAATGGAACTTTTTCATTACATTAATTTTTCTTATTTGAATGCACCTGCAGGTGTATTTTGGTGTTGAGGCGTCCTCTTGTGGTGACCAGTAGTGGTAAACGGGAACTGTGAATACTTTTACATGATAAATGGGCATGCAATTACATTATTTATGAGCTATTTTTTTTAAGTATGAGTTATTTCACAGTCATGGACTATTAAAGTATACCTTAAAGGGACATAGGGCCTCATTTCTTAACTAGCCAGACAGTTGGAGATGTGTGGATACACTTTTTAAAATATTACATCCAGTCCTTATATTTGGAGAGGTTGCTGGTGCTAGGCTAGTGCATGTCAATGGCCATAGTTGTCCTGCCACTAAAAACTAAAGTTTTACCCTCTCCACAAAGCACCCAAAGCAAATCAGTTATTAATTATGCCAGACTTTCAATGTAAATGTCTGTGTTTGATAGAATCCATCCATCCATCTTCTCCCGCTTAATCCAGCTGGGTCGCGGGGGCAGTCCGCTGCCCAATACTCATAGCACCTCACCCCCCCTATGAACCCCTCTGCGGGTGGTGAGCCCACAGGAGTGGTGGACATTATGGTCCTTGATATTAGTTCATAGGGGTGCGGGCATGTTTTGAGTTGATGGGGGAAACCAGAGTACCCGGAGGTTTCCGGGTTTCCGATCCCTGTCAGGAGCGTTGAACAGTGTTTGATAGAATAATGTTTAAAATAAAACTAATCTTGCATCGCATGAATCGTCGCATGTTGAGGGACTATTTTCTCATATATCAGTCCACTGCTGCCAAACTTTCTATCATGAAGTACAACTCGCTGCTGCTGCTCAAATATAAATCCTTCAAATACAAGGTTCTGTTTACTTCTAAAATTATTCTATGGCCACAGACATGCACATAGACTGTCTGGAGCTATAACTGTTTTGCCTCAGGTGCACTGTGGAGTGGGTTAGACTTGTTTTTAGTAGCAGGCCAACTATGGCCATTGACATGCACTAGCCTAGCACCAGCAACCTCTCCAAATACAAGGACTGGATGGGATATTTAAAAAAGTGTCTCCATACGTCTCCAACACTCTGGCTCACTAGGAAATGAGACCCTGTGTCCAAAATTCCGAACTGTCCCTTTAACTGTTTTATAGCTGCAGAACCTATTTTTTTTGCCAGTGTAGCATGCAATTCCTTGTGCGGAGTACCTATGTTCCTATAACCTTAAGTTGCCAAAGCCATATTTATAACATTTGGAACATGTTTAAGAAAGTAAATCCATAACCACTACCCTCACCCCTCGCCTTGGCTCTAACCTTATTTATTTCGATTTCTTCATACACACTACTTCCATCTTTCAATAGCTGCAGTCCTAGAGCTCTCTGTTGTCCTTTAATATACACAAATTCCAAACAAACTCAGGCGTTGAAATACATGATTTCAAGTTTTACTACAGGAAGTACCCAGACTTTTTGAACAATATAAGATACATTTGAAGGTCCTGTACCTGATTTTTGGCATCTTAATCACTGAAAAACAAAACTATTTCATTTTAAACGGTTTGCAGAGGTCAAACGTTGTTCACCACTTACCTTATGTATTCAGGGCATCCTAATAACTCACCATGATGAGGTATAAGTGCCTCAGACTCTCAAAGACAAGAGATGAGTTTTGCTATCACTGTAAAGCTCACAACAACTAGCTAACATGCCTTTAAACTTAGACGTCAAGAGCTGCTTATACAATATATCTGTAGAGGGGTAAGACTTTTTTTTCTCATATACATGGAAAACAGTTGGGTAGGGCTTTTAAAGCCTGTCAGTGTGTGAGTGTACACTGTATTCTCTCCACGTACCTGCCTCCACGATGGCTGGCTTGTTACTGGGGCACACGGATAACACCTTGAGCACTCGGCTGGTGGTCCACAGTAGCTTCTCGTAGTTGTAGTTTCTCATGATGAACACCAGGGTCTCGGGGCCTCCATTAGCCAGGATGATGAGCTGAGAGGATGACACAGATGCGTTTAGAAATGAATTGGACATTCATATTTAAATGACATGTTTAAAATCTAGCATATGTCACATTTTTAAACCGTCAAAGACTATATTAAAATTAAGTAGGTAAGTTACTAAACAACCACAGAACAGCATACACCACTCTCAGGTCTGAATTACTACTGTTCAGGCAGCATATACTCAATGAAGATGAATTTCTTACAGACACTTTTTTACTTTTTAAAACAATGCATCAGGCTTTCTATGATGTGTCTCATCGCCGACTGAGCAGGAAGTGAGAGTTTGAAAAGAGGCTTTCCTGTTGTGTGTTCAGAGTTCACCTGCTCCCCCTGGAGGCTGCTGTGTTGCTGCAGGACACAGAGGACACAGCAGAAGAAAACGTTTGTCCTGAGGGCTGCTACCTGCCAACTGCCCTGAAAATAAATCTGACTAATTATTTCTAATATTGTATTTTACTGCTCAATGGGCTTAAATTGCCCTTCAGGAACAGAGTAATTTTGAATGATTCTGAAATTTGTTAAAATCACAATTTAAATAGAGCTTTGTTAAATTACTATACAGAACTGTAAGCAGCTGTGGGCCAAAGAACAAAGAGCAGTGGTTCTAAATCTTATTCCACTCAGCCCTCGAAATGCTCCTAAACTGCTCTTTCTTTGTTGTGGGACTTCCAGTGGGAAATCCATTCATTACAATAATACAACTCCAATGAAAATGGTGGCACTCATGGTAACTTCTAAAATAAACCTACTGTATAAAGGCAAAATTCGCATGGTCTAAAATTACAGAGGATGCCATGGCACCCCAGTTTGAGAAACACTTACATCAGTCCTTACTTACTTCAGTCCTTAAAGAGGACATCACAAAGTGGTCTCTGAGAGAGAAAGGGGGCACCTGTTCTGTGGCTGTAAATGTGAATTGGGTCATACAGATTTGAAATAAACAAGTATGTAGAAAGTTGTTGTTGTCAGACTACTCTGAGTCCAAGAGTAACTAACTACAGACATCATGCATTCTCCAAAGTGTGCCACATGTATCTCAGTAACCGAGTGTTTGTCCTGCTCTTCAGGTTTACCTTGCTCTCCTGGTTTGCATAGGACAGCAGCTGCAGACAGTCTGTCGTGATGGCCAGAAACTTGGGGTTGTTCTTTTTCAGTAGCGGCACCATCCTCTGCAGACCATCGGCCAGCTGCACAGCCATCTTGGATCCCTCCTGGTGTAGAAGGAGGTTGTGGAGCGTGGTGATGGCATAGAATAGCACTGACTCAACTGGTGAGCTGCAGGACAGAAATACATACAGTCTACATCAAAATTAAAGTCAGTAGTAATTATTAAAACTGACTCATGCTGGATTGTTGTTACCTCCTCAAAAACAAACCTGGAGTTGTGTTTTGTTCCTTTCACACGTTTGTCTAACCCTTTATTAGGCCCGAGCACCAGAGGCTGGCGAAGGGCCTATTAGTATCGCATAGCAATGCTCATAGGGGGCAGGAACTAAAATGACGTGACGTGACTCGCCCGTAGTGACCAGGGACCCTCGCCATGACGTAGTAATGCGTCAGAGTTTTCCGAAAATGTATAGTTTGTCAGCCAAAAAAAAGCGGAACATTGCTCTCATATCAGAATATTCTTCTTCTTCTTTGTATTATTATTATTATTATTATTATTATTATTATTATTATTATTATTATTATTATTATTATTATTATTATTATTTTATTTATTTATTTTTTTCTCCTAATGCACTCACCCATTTTTCACCCAGTGTAAATGACAAAAAGTCACAAAATTTGGCCATGTGTTAGAGACTCTGCTTCTCTAACTTTTGGCTATTTCCATTTTCAAGAAATAAATAAAATGGCTCGTCAGCGCCCCCTAACGACACAAAAATGCATTAGGGAATACGAATGACACCAAAAAAAAACTTGCACGTAGAATCATGAAATTTAACACAGAAGTCAATCATGACAAGACAAGTAAAAAATATTATTACGGCCACCCCGCCTGACAAACCAGAATGCGGCCATCTTGGATTAAAATTTGCAAAGCTGAAACGCACTCCTCCACGGGCGTCACCCGAACGGCCTCATATTTGGTTCACATTATCTCCAGGGGCAGAACATCAAAAAATATCCACATATCCCAAATCCGTCTGACGGTCTCTGAGCAGTAAAGCGACAAATAATGAACATAAGTTTTGGATATTTACAAATTGCTCCTACTTGCTCAAACAAACTCTGATTTCAATGAAATTTGACACAGTTCTTAAACTCTCTGCCCTAAAGTGATTGAATGTGAAAAAATTTATTTTGGTGCATTAGCGCCCCTTACAGATTGAAATAAAAGCTCACCAATCTTTGCCAACAGTTCAGAAATGAAGAGGCATTCGAGAAAATATAGGTTTCATGCGTGGGGATCAAAAAATGGAGATAATACGCCACCTCTAATACTAGGCTCCGCCCACTCCTATGGGAGCTGTCTCAGCTCAACTTTGTCATAAAGCCACGAAATTCGGTACACGCATTCGTCACATGAAGACAAACAAAAAATATTATTATTATTATATTATGGCCACACCCTCTGACAAAGCAGAAGGCGGCCATCTTGGATTGAAATCTTCAGAGTCTGCATTTTGGCTCATATTGCGTTTGAAGGCGCTTCGCCCACAGGGCTGAAAATCACCATACATCATCTAGAGAAGTGCGGCTTCAAAAGTTACCTCCATTTTTTTGAAAACTGTCACTGTTTATGCGCGGCAAAGCCGCAAAGTTCAATCAAAATTTTAGACAATATTCAATGTGAAGATTTGCTCCCGTTGGCACAGACTTAGTCCGATCGTGCTGAATTTGAGTCATTGCTGCTGATCTCGACCTGAATATAATACACTATAAAGCATATGAAAAACTACACTATAGCGCCCCCTAGACGTGAAACGCCAACATTATCGGATTTGTACCAGATTTGGGAATTAAATTCTATGCATGACTACGAGCAAAAAAAATACATTACGGACATGGGGAATTTTTCACTGTTGGCCAGGAGGGGGCGCAAAGACTAAAAATTATTTAAAGATGCACTATGTAATTTGTCGGATGGAGGATGTGTTGGCCTGGGAAATTTGAATCACTAATGCCTGATCTCAGTCTGAATATTAATACACTGTAAAGCATATAAAAAGTGTGGTTGGGGCTTACGGTTATTAGGGTTAGTGTGGGGCATGGTGTTTGCTGGGAGCAGCGTTTGCACGGCACGGCGTTTGTGGGGTGCAGCGCAGGCGCAAGCGAGGGCCGATCATCGCCGCTTGTGGCTATTATTATTATTATTATTATTATTATTATTATTATTATTATTATTATTATTATTATTATTATTATTATTATTGTTTGAAATTGATTTCTCAAATTAGACTTCAATCTGAGTTTTAGTTAAATACAATATGACTAGAAAGAACTGATTTAGTACAGCCGGTGAACTTATTTGTGTGCTTCAAATAATATTACTGTCAAAGATATATCTAGCAACAGTTTTTCAGTCACTTTCACCTTTTGTTGAAAAATCAAACACCTAAACAGGAACATGAGTACTCACATTGATTACAGGACCATTTAAAAACATATCTGATGTGTGCATGGTGTCACCGTGTTAACTGCTGAACATTTCGCCCATATACATACATGCAGAACCTCCCAGTGTGATGTACAGCAGTTCAGTATTCTTATTTGGGATGAATGACCTGAGCATGTGGACCAGAGCGGGGATGCCTCCTGACTTGAAGATGACCTTCAGTCCTTCTCTCTGGTGGGACAGGCTATGGAGCACACTGCAGGCACACCGGGTGGTCTCCACATCCACTGCTGCTGTCATGGCCTGCACTAACGCCTCCATCAGGACAGGAGACTGCACCAAGACACGCCGGCTCGCCTCCTTTCGGGTCAACTGGTTCACTATCAGGGCAGCCTTGTTAACCACCACCTGGGGTCATGAGCAGTATATAAAAATGCTATTTTGTTAAAAGTACACAATGTAATTTTTTGGTTGAGGATCTGCTTGCCTCTGACATCTGACGAGATCTGACTTTGACAAAGAAGTTTGGTGGTGCCAGCAGAAAAATTCTAGCGTTGAATTTATTTATTTTTATTAATTCTTTTTTTATATATAACTTCCTTGGATCAATAACCAGAACATTTGAGTTAAGCTAATGACCAGTATTAGCCTCATCACCAGAGAAGAGAGTGGCAATACTTGCAACTAGTGCATTAATGCTACATATAAAATGACAGTTCAAATGTTTTATCTGCATACAAAGGAGTGGTGGTGTTTGTGGTGGAGAGGTGCTTACTGGGTCATCGTCCGTCAGCAGTTTGGTGAGCTCAGGCACAGCACGGGTGGCTAGCTCTGCATCGTCCTGGTAGTGGATCAGGTGCACAATGGCATTCTTCAGCAGCTGTGAGGGCTCAGCCAGGCGCTGCACGTGGCTCTGGGGCCCCTCTGGGACCCCCTCTCCAGGCACCAGTGTCTCTGGAAACATGGCCGCACGGACCCTTTGTGCTCTGGTCAGAGAGAGCTCAGGGTCTGAAGGATCAAGAATACAAATCAAGAAATCAAATCCAAAACCCCTATCATTCCTATAAATGATGGGGGGGGGGTCTTGGTCCAAAAAAACAAAGAGACCGTGTCAACAGTCACCTTCAGTCTCTCTCTATAACCTTCAAATCAGACAACAAACCTAGGGCTAATAATGGACTTTAACAGCTACATCACATCAATCAGTAAAAAACAACTGTATGCTGTCTAAACTTGGAGAGACTTATACATGCGTTTGTCTCAAATATGTTAGACAGCTGTAACGGTCTGCTCACTGACAGCTGCAGTACATCCGGAACTCTGTTGCTCTAATCTTGACTCAAAGCAGGAAGTATGAGCACATAAGTCTTGTGCTCAGGTCTCTGGCTCCTGTGATTCTGCTTGTGTACACGTATCTGTGGCCTTGCACCATCATCTGTGACATGTTAGTGCCATATGAACCATTTCCACTTTGAGAACCTCAGAGACCGGCCTCCTGCTGTAGTCCTGGTTCAGTCAGAGACTGGCCTCCTGCTGGTGCCCAGAATCAGGACTAATATAATCACATTCAGACCTAAGCACCTGAAAGAGTGGTAGCAGGTCCCAGTAACTCCTGACAATTTCCTGAAACTGTGAACAATAATCTCATTACATTCATTTCAGACTTACTTAATTGCTTGCTACAGTTATACTGCAAAACGTTAACGTGGTCTTGAACTGTAGGTGCTCTGTGATTTTCTCAGAATTATGTATCAGCTAAAGATAACATTTATAATTAGGTTTTGTTAGACACCCAGACCCTTAGACTTGCTCAGACTTTCAGAAACCTCGGCTGGATTCTTTTAGACTCTCTGACATTTTATGCCTGTGTCACCCTGATGCTGTGAATTCTGCTAAATATCATTAAAGGTACTGTATAAGGACGATCTCTGTCTCTTTTTTCAGTTTTGTAAACATACAACAGAAGTCAACAGTAAAACCTGCTGGAGGATGTGGGCAGCCTTTTTTCTTTTTTGAATGTGGACAACATTAAACCAATGGACTATTTTCCTTTTTGGCATCTAAAACAAGAGACTAACTCATCTTTTCTTTTTCTGAGATTTTCACAAAAAGGGCAATGCAGACCTCTTGTATAAAATATGGAATTCTGCATATTGCCTATTTTATTCATTCTAAATTTACCCCATTGAGTGTGCCAAACTGTATGCCCCCTTTAATGAGGCAGCGTGTGACATGTCTTTGCTCTGTTGTATGCTTAAAGTTGTAGTATGGTAAAAGGTGAAATTGTGATATAGGCCTATATAGACCTAAGGTAATGAGTATTTACAGAGATTAAATACTGAGGCAACAAGTAAAGGGCTAAGTTTTAACCCCACTGTGTGTGCGTTTGAGAACATAAACCAGTTAATTCTTAAATACATATCGAGTATGACGTATTCTTAAAAGTTATCTTACTTCAGGTAATGAGACTAAATACTGAGGCAACTAAGTTTTAACCCCATGATGTGTGCGTTGTATTTCTTAGAAAATAAGTTCATCTTTAAACACACTGTGTGAACTATTCTTGAGAAATAACCTTGTTTAGTCTTTAAAGCTGAATATTTCTGAATAATTCTAATTAAGAGTTTGCCATTTTACTGAATCAGAGATTTTGGAATAATACAAATTATACGTTTGACAGTTCTGCTATACAGCTCATTTTTGCATTATTCTCATTGTGCTTTTGCCATTTTGCTGACTAAGCATTTTTGCATTGTTTTAATTGCACCATTGGCATTTTGCTGATTTAGTCATTTTTGCATTATTTTACATTTAGTTGTTAATTTTTTCAGTTTTAAATTAAAGCAAAAATCATGGAGTATGACTACAAATTCATGTTGGCCAGTAAGGTGTACAAGTGGGCGAAACAATTACAGACACAAAGATGTAAACAGCATCTGGTGTCCATCCCCATCATGACACCAAACACCAAAAAGTGTTTTCTGGAAAAGAAGAATCAGATAAGATAAACAAAGCACCTTATGGGATGTATCCGATCTTCAAGACACTCATAAGTGGGGAAAAGAACACCAGAGGACACTGATATTCAACAAAAAAAAAAAAAATACAAGTTGTCATAGCAACAATGACAGTGATGAAGATGAAGATAATCATGTGGCTCAAAGCCGATCATGTCACAAACGCTCACACGGCCAATCCCAGCAACCAGGTCATGGAGCCTCCAACAGAGGCACAACCAAGCATCAGAGTAAAATAGAGGGAAAACTGAAAAAAACTCTATGGGCCTCAGTTGACAAAGATAATGGGCCATATCTTGCCCCCAGTCTTAGCAGTAAGGAGGGGGGCATGTCCAGGTCACGCTGTACTTTGATGCTGGAGTGGGACAATACAAGTACACATATAGTGATGGGGACTGAACCAGTCTGTGACCACTGTGGCATTTAAAAGTGTTGCCAGCGTGGGTAATGTCTGTAATGACTTAGTCTCATTACAGGCATCACAGAGGGATGTGGGGAAAATTATGTCTATAAATTGTGGGTATAAATGAAGCTCCAAAGCCCCATGATGCAAGTACGAACCCTCTCATGCACACAAACCTTTCAATCATCAACCTTTTTAGTTTTCTCAGCGTTCTTCATTTCGTTTGCCTCCCATTAGGCAGCATGACCAGTGTCTATCTCACACACTCCCCATCCCACAGCAGACCTGCTGAGCGCTGCACTCCCCTGGCCGCACCCCATCCCGGTTCCACTCCCGCCTGTCCCGGTTCCGCGCCCGTGTCTCTCACCTGAGGTATGAGTGTCCACCGCTGCTACTGCTGATAACTCACAGTCTTGTCTCATGGGTGTCCACACCATTTTGTCCCATACCGCTGTTGCCATGAAAGACGTGCATCTGCTCCGCTGTCACGGCCCCGAGCTGTCAGCGGATGTGCGCAATGATCTCTGAGTCCTGTGTCAGATTATCTACGGTTCTGATGGTAGCCTACCTACTGGTGACTAACTTTATAAACTAACCAAAGCGGCACAATGGGAATAATTTGGTGGCGAAATTAAATGGAGCAGAGTATCTTTAACAGCAATCTGCCACCACTTGACCAATGAACTCAGAACTCGCTTCCCAACCACTATTGCAGATGGACTGCTGTCTCTGCAACTAAAGTGTGGTGAAGATTACTATATATACAAGCAAAGAGCTAAGGCAATGTTTTACGACGCCACTAGAGAACCTCTGCAAAAAGGCAATGGAATTACAGTAATGTTCTTCTTTGCTTGTGCAGGACTCACGTCAACCATCATGTCACTAAATGGTTGGCAAAAAAAGAAGATATGCAACAGCAGAAACAAAGCATGGAAGTGGCTGTTCTAAAACTACAACTGCAAAAGCTGCAGGCTGAAGTCAAAGACATGAAGAAGTCAGACAAGCCCACTATGATCATAACAGTCAAAGAAGAAGATCCGGATGAACTTCCAGTCACAACCAACCAACTGGTTGCAGCTATAAAAATGGCTATGCAACCACAGTCAACTCAAAAAGCATCAACAGCACAAGCTTCACAACAGCATGCCTCACCAGCTTGCCAGCAGCAGCCATGTCCTCAGGATGTGGTCATATATGCTGGGCCCACCAACATGTCCTATAGACTAAGGGGTCGAGGAGGAGGAAGGGGGAAGTTCAAAAATATTTCCCTAAATCAATACTACACTTGTTCAGGAGTAGGGCACTGGAGCAGCGACTATCCTTTTAAGAATCTACAGATGCAATACGAACCACAATCTCAAAGTCCAATGCAGGCTCCCATGGCCTTCATGAAACTCTGATGCAGCTTCCAATCAAACAAATGCAACAGCCACAACAACCTATATGCAATAAAAATCATTACGGATCTCACTGACATGGGCCCCGATATGCAAGTCCACACTTATCAATATATGCTAGTCATTGTCCGTGAATACACCAGATGCTAAAGAAATAGTAAAACACTTGCTAATGATGTGATACCTAGGTTTGGTGTCCCTTATCAGATCAGATCAGATAAAGGTACTCCCTGTTCTGAACCTCACGGTTGTCGTGAATGAGTGAGCCAAATAACCACTCCAGTTTGTTGCTCAAGAGTTTTGAGGCTTTATTTTCTGCAATAGACACAAATGACAAGGTACTTTGTCCCTAACTCAGCCCGTTGCCGTACTCTCATTCACTTCACCAGACACGAACACACATATAGACACATGCACGCAGTCACTCACACCACACACTACTCTATAGGAGCACATAGGAGTTAGACACACATCTCACAACAAATGAGTAGCTTCCGTAACGCACAATCATGGCGTACTGGTAATGGTAACAGCATTATAACGATAGAAAAAGTAATTTGTTAGATTGCTCGTTACTGAAAAAGTAACGCCGTTAGTAACGCCGTTAGCACACTCACAGGCCCATGATGAGCGCAAAGGACATACAGCCCATGTGCACGCAGGAGAGATGTTAGGAATCCTGGTGAAATTTTTACCAAAGCCTCCTGGTGCCTCCACCCGTACACAGTGTGCACCCGGTCTGTCCTGTTAGGTCTTTAGGACAAGAGACAGCCGTGTGATGAAAGCCTAGTTTGATGGACAGGACAGCTATCTTTTTGTGAATTCTGAGGGACAAAAATGTGTTTTTAATACACCAAGGCTGCCTTCAAAACAACACATTAGACTTGCTAAGTCAGTTAACTGTGACTTAGCAAGTGTAGACTCATGCACTTTTACTTAACAGCTAGAACTGTGCATCATCCATGGAAATGTTACAATTGTCTTTACATCAGTTTTTGCTCTCGTAAATGTGCCCCTAGTATATAAGAACTTTAAGAACTTTATTGGCAGACTCACATCCCTGACCTGTGTGCTTGTCCATGGTCCCAGCTGGTTCGGCATCGCTGGAGCAGGCTGACGCCACTGAGGTGCTTGTGGGCTGGGGCTGGCTACTTTCTTCATCCTGGAGCGTGGTGGCCCCTGACTGGATGCCCGAGTCTGAGGTGTAGTACGTCTGCTGCCACTCGGTCACTTTGGCTACGCTGTCTGTGCCCACCACTGCACACAAGAGTAGAGCTGGTGGACAACTTCTGACACGTTTATTTACACTACATGATTAACTTAACTTTGTGCAATATCCTACATTGCTTTTGTAACAATACTCTGTGCTCATTTGGGGATTTTCTAATTGTGAGGCCCACTGCCAATCCTCCTAATTAAGTCTGTCTTTGGAATTGAAAAATGTGACCAATCAATTTTGGAAAACATATTTATTTTAACTGTATTACATTTATTAAATGGTATTTCTTTATTATTATTATTATTATTATTATTATTATTATTATTGTTGTTGTTATTATTATTATTATTATTATTATTATTATTATTATTATTATTATTATTATTATTATTATTATTATTATTATTATTATTAATTGAATTTCCTTTTAGATCAATACAGTATTTATAGATAGATATAGAAGGTGTTAAGAGACAGACATGGCCAAGGAAAGGAAGGCTGAAACCTGACTATCACTGAACAAGAAACATAAGCTGAAACGTCAAGGTTGGGCCAAGAAATATCTGAGACATTTAGATCTACAACAGATTTTTCAAGGTTTTTCAGGTTTTATGAACTGAAGAGATGAGAGGGACCAGATGGATGAACCTCTGGCTGGATCAGTAATGGTCACAGAGCACCACTTCAACTTAGACACCAGCAATGGAGCTACTGGTACTGGTATGGGGTGTTATTACTAAAGATGAGTTTGTTGGACCATTTCGGGTTGAATATGGACTCAAAAAGAACTCCAAAACCTACTGCTAGTTTTTTGAAGACACTTTCTTCAAGCAGTGGTAGAGGAAAAAGTCCTCAACTTTCAAGAGGACCATGATTTTTGGCTAGACAGCAAAAGCCTTAAAGATGAAAAAATAATGACAGGGCTCCCTGATCTAAACCCTATTGAGAACTTGTGGGTCCTTTGTAATCGGGAAATTTATGGTTGCTGCTGTACAAAAAGTTGACCGTCAATAGATGAAGACACTCACTCCATAAATTGAAGGATTGTGACCATTACTGAGAAGAAGGGTGGCTACATTGGTCACAGATTTGTTTTTGTTTTTTAATGTCAGAAATGTTTATTTGTAAATTTTGAGCTGATTACTCTTCTGACAGGTGAAAATAAAAAAAAAGTAAGAATGGAAAATATTCATTTTTCATGTAGTTGCATAATAACTCTGCACATTAATAGAATCCCAGTAATTGTGTACACACAGATTTTTTCCTAAGAAAGCCAAAACTTAATTTTATTTTCTTAAATATTCAGATTTGATTATTTGACTCTCAACATTTTGGATTGACTGAGAGCACTGTAGTTGTTTAATCATAAAATTAATTCTCATATAACCTGCCTAATAATTATGGAGACAGTGTATATTATTTAAACAACAATGACAATAAAGCACACTCATGTTAAGGTTTAGTAAGAGCTACAGACATTCTATTCATAGCTACTAATAATCTAGATGCTGTACCTCTCTTAGGTGGACTGAGACTGAGAGACATTTGAATGATCTGCAGTACATTAGACTGGCTGTATTTCTGACTTAAGTACTTGCTCCAGAACAGCAGCTAAAATGTCCCCAGTACCTCCTTTGTGTGAAGGCGAGTCAAAGGGAACTTCTGGCCTCATACCAAACAGTCGGAGGAACATCCAAGGTGCCTACAGGGCTAAAACCCTTTCTATGTTAGCAGTAGTAGCAGCAGTAGTAGTAATAGCAGTAGCAGCGAAAGAGGACATACTTACTGGACATGGACATCATGTTGGAGCAGAGC
Organism: Odontamblyopus lacepedii; assembly: GCA_034769755.1. Lineage (NCBI taxonomy): Eukaryota > Metazoa > Chordata > Actinopteri > Gobiiformes > Gobiidae > Odontamblyopus > Odontamblyopus lacepedii. The sequence continues at coordinate 16,750,392 of CM068351.1, forward strand.
GTGTGTCCTGGACCTGCACACAGAGGACAGTGTTGGGGGCTGGAAAATGTTTAATTTATCTATCTAAAATCAGAGGCAAGTAGTCAAAAACTGTACTTAAGCAAGAGTAATGTTACATCAAAATGGTATTACTCAAGTACAAAGCAGTGAGTCAAGAAATGACTCAAATTGGGAAAACTAATACTCAAGTAAGAGTAACTGTTGGGATGTTATGACGGAGTATAATGCTCAGACTAAAAATATATATTTATGCTGGCACTACAAGAATAAAGTCGTAACATTTCAACATTAAAGTTGAAGCCAGAAAATGTCGTAATTTTACGAGAATAAAGTCATAATTTTACTAGAATAAAGTCATAATTTTACTAGAATAAAGTCGTAATTTTAAGAGAATAAAGTAGTAATTTTATGAGAATAAGATCATAGTCAAAATAAAGTCATAATATTATGAGAATAAAGCAGTAATTTTATGAGAACATGGGCTGCTCGGGAAGTGTGTGAATGAGTAGGCTGGTGCATTATGGAGAATTTGGAGAATTTTGTTTGGTTATACTTTAAACTGGGTTTTACGCACAATAAAATACTGTGTCTAGCCAACCATCACCACACTATCATTAGTCTAAGGACTTGGGTACTTGGGTTTGTGTTTCTATGAGAATCATACGGATTTGAAAGAAATGACTACTTTTGTGGAAGAACTGGCTGGAAGTCTTCGGCTACAGGGCTGTCGGTGCTTACACCATAGAGCTCTCCAAAGAGGATTTGTTTTATTTCAAGAAACTATTCGCTGAGAATATTGGATCCAAATGGGGTAGAGTTGCAAAGAAGACGGCATCTTCGGCATAGACAGTACAGTGCAAGGGGGCCAAACACATTGTGGCATTTGGATTCATATGATAAGGCGTACGGCATTTGCCTAAATGGCTTCAGTCGTCATATTATGTGGATGGAAGTTTAAGTTAGCAACAACAATTCGAAAGTAATTGCGGATTACTATAGTGTAGTATACTGTAGTGTAGTGCACTGTAAAATAGTATAGGCAGTGCTGCATCCATAGATGAAGCTTTGATCTCCAGCAAATACGTTGGTATGGTTTTTGCTTTTTGATTTTCTGTACCTGCATCTGCCAGAAGCCTTTGCAGACACCCTCCAATAGAAGTCAATGTGCTGATATAGTAATTCGCAATTACTTTTGGATCACTGTCGGTAACGTATGCTTCCATCCACATAATGTGACGACTGAAGCCATTTATGCAAATGTTGTAAGGCTTCAGCCAGGGCCGGCCCCCCCATTAGGCAACATAGGCAAATGCTAAGGGTGCCGCCGCTCCACTAGGGGGCGCCGAGCGCAAAAATCGGCGATGGGGGATAAAATCCTCCACTGTCTAAAACATCGTCACTATGAACAGAATGAAAGTAAATCAGCAATAAAACCTCATTCGGAGCCCCCCCTGCACTGTTAAAGAGTTTATGTTGTTAAACTTGTCATTTAAAAATACTGCGTTGCCCCTTTGAAGTTTGGTTGTGTTTTTTGTTGTTGTTGCTGGACATGCTTCAAACAGCCAAGCTGGCCATACCGGCTTGTCAAAGCCTGATCCCGTTAGATCTCAGAAGCTAAGCAGGGCCGGGCCTGGTTAGTACTTGGATGGGAGACCACTGGGAATTCCAGGTGCCACAGGGGGGCGCCAGTCACAAAAAACTGGTGTTGTGTCCTTAGGCAAGACACTTCACCCACATTGTCTAGTGTGAAAGTGATGTGTGCATGGCAGGACTCCCTTGAAAAAGAGATTAGTAATCTCAATGGGACTTTCCTGGGTAAATAAAGGTTAAAAAATAAAAATAATAAAAAGCTGTAGCTAGAGCGAGGAGCGAGCTGAAACAACGTCACTTGTTGGACTATGTCAAAACGTCCCAAACTGTCTGGTGCTCAGGGTAGGAAAAAAAGGAAAGATGAGGAGGAAAAACACAACAAAGACAGAGGTAATGTTCCAGTAATGTTATGTTGTTCTGTATTTGACACCTGGTTAGCTAAACATTACTGTGTGTTTTTGTTGTGTTAAACTTTCTATCAGTGTACTCATGCAATAAGCTTACTATATGGATATACTAACAATACTTAACTCTTTCTCTTTACTCTAGGATCCGTATTGATTATTTTAGTTCCACTGTAATGATATAATAAGCCTACTAATACAGTATATACAGTATATTAATTAATAATATAACAAGCTTTTCAGAAACATCTATTGGCAGTATTTATTTATTTATTTTTTGCAATCCAAGGGGCGCCACCTGAAATCTTGCCTAGGGTGTCGAAATGGTTAGGGCCGGGCCTGGCTTCAGCTTATCATATGAATCCAAATACCACAATGCGTTTGGCCCCCTTATACTGTACTGTCTACGCCGAAGATGCCGCTTCTTCGCAACTTTACCCCATTTGGATCCAATATTCTCAGTAAAATCTGAATAGTTTTCTGAAATGTAAGAAACCTAATTTTCCATAAAGCACCAGCCTACTCATTCATACACTTTCCGGGCTTTCCATGTTTTCATAAAATTACTACTTCATTCTCGTAAAATTATGACTTTCTCTGACTACTTTAATGTCAGACCAACCTGTGCACTGCGTGGACTGATTACAAGAAAGTCTATGACTCAATGACCCACACATGGATCACTGAATGCTTGGAGCTGTACAATATCAACAGGACAGGGCATTCATTGCAAATGCATTATTTTTTATTTATAAAATTATTATTTCAAATAGAAAATATTATTTCTAACCTTGTCAATGTCTTGACTAAAGTTTATTCATTTTACAACTCATGGTGGTAAATAAAAGTGTGACTTTTCATGGAAAACACAAAATTGTCTTGGTGACCCCAAACTTTTGAACGGTAGTGTATATATATATGAAAACTGCTGGCAACAAAAGTGAGTACACCCCTAAATGAAAATGTCCAAATTGGGCCCATTTAGCCATTTTTCCTCTCCAGTGTCATGTGACTTGTTTGTGTTACAAGGTCTTAGGTGTGTAAGAGGAGCAGGTTTTTTAATTTGATGTTTTCGTTCTCACATTCTCTCATACTGGAAGTTCAACATGGCACCTCATGGCCTCAAGAATTCTCTGAGAATCTGGAAAAAAGAGTTGTTGCTGTACATAAAGACGGCCTATAAGAAGATCGCCAACACCCTCAAATTGAGCTGCAGCACAGTGGCTAAGACCATACAGCGACTTAACTGGACAGGTTCCACTCAGAACAGGCCTCGCCATAGTCGACCAAATAAGTTGAGTGCTCGTGTTCGGCATAATTTCCACATGTTATCTTTGGGAAATGGACGTATGAGTGCTGGAGCATTGCTGCAGAGGTTGAAGCGGTGGAGGGTCAGTCTTTCAGTGCTCAGACCATACGCCGCACACTGCATCAAAATGGTCTACATGGCTGCTGTCCCAGAAGGAAACTTCTTCTAAAGATGAAGCACAAAAAAGCCCACAAACAGTTTGGTAAAGACAAGCAGACTAAGGACATGAATTACTGAGAGCAGGTCCTGTGGTCTGATGAGACCAAGATAAACCTATTTCGTTCAGATGGTGTCAAGCGTGTTTGCTGGCAGCAAGGTGAGTACAAAGACAAGTGTTTCTTGCCTACAGTCAAGCATGGAGGTGGGAGTGTCATGTTCTGGGGCTGCATGAGTGCTGCCGGCACTGGGGAACTACAGATCACTGAGGGAACCATGATTGCCACATGTACTGTGACATACTGAAGCAGAGAATGGTCCCCTCTTTTCAGAAACTGGGCCGCAGGGCAGTATTCCAACATCATAACGACCCCAAACACACCTCCAAAGTGACCAGTGCCTTGCTAAAAAAGCTGAGGGTAAAGGTGATGGAGTGGCCAAGCATGTCACCAGACCTAAACCCAATTGAGCTTCTGTAGGGCATCCTCTAATGGAAGGTAGAGGAGCGCAAGGTCTCTAACATCCACCAGCCCTGTGATGTCATCATGGAGGAGTGGAACAGGATCCCAGTGGAACCCTGTGATGCTCTGGTGAACTCCAGGCCCAAGAGGATTAAAGCAGTGCTGGAAAATAATGGTGGCCACACAAAATATTGACACTTTTGGCTCTTCCTCACCTTAAACTGCCCTGACACAGATCTGCTGACCCTTTCTGACCAGTCCTCCAGTTAAACTGCATTGAGACCTTTGACTGAGATACACAGGCCACTGGGAAGCACAGTGTGTTTGCTGCTGCAAAAAAGCAACAGTTTACTGCAGCAAACCTTGAATTCCCCTTGAGATTAATAAAGTATCTCTCACTCTCTATCTGGGGATACAAATAGGCCAGGTTTATGGAATTTAAAATCTAAATCTCCTTCCTCCTCCTCGAACCGCCACCTTAACGTGGTGGAGGGGTTTGAGTGCCCGAATGATCCCAGGAGCTATGTTGTCGGGGGCTTTATGCCCCTGGTAGGGTCACCCAAGGCAAACAGGTCCGGGGGAACGGGTCAGACGAAGAGCGGTTCAGAAGACCCTTATGATGATGAACTTTCAAAGGCCAGTTACGTCGCCCGGAATGGCGACACCGGGGCCCCACCCTGGAGCCAGGCCTGGGGTGGGTGCACGCGGGCGAGCGCCTGGTGGCCGGGCCTTTCCCCACGGGGCCCGGCCGGGCCCAGCCCGAAGGAGCGACGTGGGGCCGCCCTCTGGTGGGCCCACCACCCGCGAGAGGAGCCATAGGGGTCGGGTGCGGAGAGATCTGGGCGGCGGTCGAAGGCAGGGGCCTCGGCGACCAGATCTCCGGACATGGAGACTAGCTCTGGGGACATGGAATGTCACCTCGCTGGGGGGGAAGGAGCCTGAGCTTGAGCGGGAGGTTGAGCGTTACCGGCTAGATATAGTCGGCCTCACCTCCACGCACAGCTTGGGTTCCGGAACCCAACTCCTTGAGAGAGGTTGGACTCTCCATTTCTCTGGCGTTGGCCGAGGGGAGCGGCGGCGAGCTGGTGTGGGCCTGCTTATTGCCCCACAGCTCAGCCGCTGCGTGTTGGAGTTCACCCCGGTGAACGAGAGGGTCGCGTCCCTGCGCCTTCGGGTCGGGGACAGGTCTCTCACTGTGGTGTCGTCCTACGGGCCGAACAGCAGTGCAGAGTACCCGGCCTTCATGGAGTCTCTGGGAGGGGTACTGGACAGTGCACCAACCGGGGACTCCGTTGTTCTACTGGGGGACTTCAACGCCCACATGGGCAACGACAGTGACACTTGGAGAGGGGTGATTGGGAGGAACGGCCTCCCCGATCTGAACCCAAGCGGTGTTCTGTTATTGGACTTCTGTGCTAGTCACAGTTTGTCCATAACGAACACCATGTTCGAGCACAAGGGGGTCCATCAGTGCACGTGGCACCAGGACTCCCTCGGCCGGAGGTCGATGATCGACTTTGTTGTCGTGTCATCTGACCTCCGGCACACTCGGGTGAGGAGAGGGGCAGAGCTGTCAACTGATCACCACCTGGTGGTGAGTTGGGTCCGCTGGCGGAGGAGGAAGCCGGAAAGACCTGGCAGGCCCAAGCGTATCGTGAGGGTCTGTTGGGAACGTCTGGCGGAACCTTCTGTCAGTGCAGCCTTCAACTCACACCTCCGGGAGAGCTTCTCCCGGATCCCGGGAGAGGCTGGAGACATGGAACCCAAGTGGGCTTCGTTCTCGGCTATTGTCGATGCGGCTGCTCGTAGCTGTGGCCGTAAGGTCTGTGGTGCCTGTCGCGGTGGCAGTCCCCGAACCCAGTGGTGGACACCGGAAGTAAGGGATGCCGTCAAGCTGAAGAAGGAGTCCTACCGGGCCTTGCTGGCCCGGGGGACTCCTGAAGCAGCTGGCAGGTACCGGCAGGCCAAGCGTGCTGCAGCCCGGGCGGTGGCAGAGGCAAAAACTCGGGTCTGGGAGGAGTTCGGGGAGGCCATGGAGGAGGACTATCGGACGGCCCCAAGGAAATTCTGGCAAACCGTCCGGCGCCTCAGGAGGGGGAAGCAGTTCTTCACCAACACTGTTTACAGTGCGGGGGGAGAGCTGCTGACCTCGACTGGGGATGTTGTCGGGCGGTGGAAGGAATACTTTGGGGATCTCCTCAATCCCACCATCACGTCCTCCGAAGAGGAGGCCGAGGCTGGGGACCCAGAGGCGGACTCATCCATCACCCTGGCCGAAGTCACTGAGGTGGTCGGAAAGCTCCTCGGTGGCAAGGCTCCGGGGGTGGATGAGATCCGTCCTGAGTACCTTAAGTCTCTAGGTGTTGTGGGGCTGTCTTGGCTGACACGCCTCTGCAACATCGCGTGGCGGTCGGGAACAGTACCTTTGGACTGGCAGACCGGGGTGGTGGTCCCTCTGTATAAAAAGGGGGACCGGAGGGTGTGTTCCAACTATAGGGAAATCACACTCCTCAGCCTCCCCGGTAAAGTCTATGCCAGGGTACCGGAGAGGAGAGTTCGGCCGATAGTCGAACCTCGGATTCAAGAGGAGCAGTGTGGTTTTCAGCCTGGTCGTGGAACACTGGACCAGCTCTACACCCTCCATCGGGTGCTCGAGGGTTCATGGGAGTTTGCCCAACCAGTCCACATGTGCTTTGTGGACCTGGAGAAGGCATTCGACCATGTCCCTCGTGGTGCCCTGTGGGGGGTGCTCCGGGAGTATGGGGTCTGGGGCCCTTTGCTAAGGGCTGTCTGGTCCCTGTATGACCGGAGCAGGAGCTGTGTTCGCATTGCCGGCAGTAAGTCAGACTTGTTCCCGGTGCATGTTGGACTCCGCCAGGGCTGCCCTTTGTCACCGGTTCTGTTCATTGTATTTATGGACAGAATTTCTAGGCACAGCCAGGGGCCGGAGGGGGTCCAGCTCGGGGACCACAGGATCTCATCTCTGCTTTTTGCGGATGATGTTGTCCTGTTGGCTCCATTGAGCCAGGACCAGCAGCGTGCACTGGGGTGGTTTGCAGCCGAGTGTGAAGCGGCTGGGATGAGAATCAGCTGTTCCAAATCCGAGGCCATGGTTCTCGACCGGAAAAAGGTGGATTGCCCTCTCCGGGTGGGTGGGGAGTCTCTGCCTCAAGTGGAGGAGTTCAAGTATCTCGGGGTCTTGTTCACGAGTGAGGGGAGGATGGAGCGTGAGATTGACAGGCGGATCAGTGCAGTGTCGGCAGTGATGCGGTCGCTGTATCGGACCGTTGTGGTGAAGAGGGAGCTGAGCTGAAAGGCGAAGCTCTCGATTTACCGGTCAATTTACGTTCCTACCCTCACCTATGGTCATGAGCTCTGGGTAATGACCGAAAGGACAAGATCGCAGATACAAGCGGCCGAAATGAGTTTCCTTCACAGAGTGGCCGGGCGCTCCTTTAGGATAGGGTGAGGAGCTCGGTCACACGGGAGGAGCTCGGAGTAGAGTTGCTGCTCCTCCACGTCGAGAGGAGCCAGTTGAGGTGGCTCGGGCATCTGGTCCGGATGCCTCCTGGACGCCTCCCTCGGGAGGGCATGTCCCACCGGTAGGAGGCCCCGGGGAAGACCCAGGACACGCTGGAGGGACTATGTCTCTCGGCTGGCCTGGGAACGCCTCGGGGTCCGTCCGGAGGAGCTGGAGGAAGTGGCTGGGGAGAAGGAAGCTTGGGAGCCCCTGCTTAGACTGCTGCCCCTGCGACCCGGCCCCGGATAAGCGGAAGAAGATGGATGGATGGATGGAAAATCTAAATCTTACATACAGGTCTTTTAAGTTTTACTCAGCGTGCTAAAAATGTACACCCACTAGAGGGCAGTATATAGATCATGGGGTCTGCAACCTTTTTCCTCCAGTGAGCTAATTTTCTAAAACAAATATGCCGGAGAGCTAATCATTTTAGTGATTGCAAGAAATAATATAAGAATGAGGGGAAGCCTTAGATGGGGAACAGTTAGAAGCCTATAAAACTTAAACCATTATCCCTTTATTAGTGCAGTTAGGCACCAGTGTTAATAATCATGTAATTAATCAATTTTGAGTTTTTCAGCTATCCATTGGTGACCTACTTGGTAGGGGGTGGAAAGACACTGGTATCTCCACCAGGGGTCAGTATGGGGTCACAGTCTGAGACAGGATGGACCGCAATCTAACAATAATACAATCCTCCTTTACCAAAAAACAAAACAAACAAACAAAAAAACTCATCACAAGCAGATCTTGTGTTTTTGTAAATATTTTGAGAAATAATAAAAAGATACCAGCCACAGATAGTATAGACATGTTATAGAACTTGTTAAGACCTGGTTTAGACCTGGTTTAATTCTGGTGGAAAGCTTAGTTTGGGGACTGGGCCTTATAATATAAATATAATCTAAAATGCTTGTGGAAAATGTAAACAAAAATGTTATTCAGTGTGTAAGTGTGGTGTTAAACATGTACATCCAATAGAGGGCAGGCTAAGCCTATAGAATGCATGTATTGTAATCACAACTGTATCCACCACACTCCTCTGGGTGTGTGGACAACACCATGTGGTTGTTAGCTTATCTTAAAAACTCAAAGTGAAAGTTCTGTGTGATGAGGTGTGCTACGTAACTTTCCTGGTGGAGGTGTCACCACCTGCTTATCTTTATGGGGATGCCATTGGTTTGCCTGTTCCACAATATGGCATTAAACTTATCTTTGCTTTATTTATTTAGTCAATTAGATGTTCTTTTTTGTTTATTTGTTTGTAAGGTAAGGTAAGGTTTATTTATATAGCGCTTTACACAGACACATGTCCCCAAAGTGCTTTACACAGCATTTTACAGAGCATTCTTCATTCACTCCTTACCCGGTGGTGGTAAGCTACTGTTATAGCCACAGTTGCCCTGGGGCAGACTGACGGAGGCGCGGCTGCCAAGCCAAGCGGCGCCAACGGTCCCTCCGACCACCACCAACACTCACTCACACAACTTTTACAACTACAATGCATGTTTTGGGTTGATGGGGGAAACCGGAGTGCCCGGAGGAAACCCATCCAGACACGGGGAGAACATGCAAACTCCACACGAAAGGCCCAGGCGACCCGGGGATCGAACCCGCAACCTTCTTGCTGTGAGGCATGAGTGCTAGCCACTCAGCCGCTGTTTGTTTGTTTGTTTGTTTATTTGTTTATTTATTTGTTTGTTTTTTCTTATTGCTCAAAAACATCTTGAATAAATGCATTCTATAAACGAGGTCCCCCGAATTGCCTCTTCACATACCTGACCTGTTTCCATGGTAATAGAAAAGCTTAAAACTATACTGTGGAACATTCAGACAAAGCAATAACAAGAAAAGCAGGTGGGTCATGATTGTACATCTTTAAATATGACATGCTTTTAGAGCTATAAAAAATATCTAAATGGTCTCACTAATAGAAACAGGCATGTTAAAAACTGCAGAGCTACCCCCTATAATAGCATTTAACACTTGTATATGTTATTAGTAAGCCCAGGGGAGCAGCTGGGAATAGAGGGTAGGTGAAAAACAAAAATGCAGGATTACTGCATGCATGAATCAATCTAAATACAATTCTGAGTACTTAATGAGGGAACATTGTTATAACATGGTTAACAGCTCATAAAAGTTCATTTCCCATAAGATGTCCTCTTTAAAGCAACACTATGTAACTTTCTGGAGGTGACAATTTATCTGCATGATTCGCTGGAAATTGAGTTAAAACCATAACATTCTCTACATACTGTGAAGGATTATAGCCAAAGGAACAACATTTCAATGGAAACAAGCAAGAGGAATCCCATCTCCAAGTCAAATAAGAGTCAGGTTTGTGGAGATGCAAGCACACTCTACTAAGCATGCATATTTATCAGAGCAATTAAAAAACTAAAATGAAAAAAGAGGAGCATTTTTGGCTTAAAAGTTACATACTGGGGCTTTTAGGACTTGAGGACAACTTAGTGCGGCTCCAGAGCATAGAGTAGGAGAGAAGGCTGGGGGCAACCATCCAATCACATGCAAGACTGAGCTCAGCCCCACCCCCAACACGAGTGGCTGATATGACAAACTGTCATGTCATCTCACTTGGTCTAGCTTTTCTATCAACGGGAGAATGTGCCATTCAAAGGACCGGGATATGCAAGAGAGTCATATGGAAACACAACACATGACTAAAATTTCACACCATCCTCATCAATAGAACTCATGTGACACATCACATGACATCACCCCACTGTCCATAATTTGAAATAGAGCACAGGTTAGATTACTATGGTGGAATCATAGACTGTATAAAGAAGTGGACTAAGGGAGTGTGATGTCATCTATTGCATTCAACTCCAGTCTATTACATTCTGTTCATTATTGAACACTATAGACTTTATTTATGCCATATATATGAGTGGACTAAGTGAGTGTGACGTCACCCACAGCGTTCAGCACCGCTCAAATGAGGCTCCTGATGCTAACGGTTATACGGTTATAACGGTTACGGGCGAAATTGGAGCCAGGCTCCATATTTGGAAATCTGACCGCAGTATCATAGCAACCACAAGAGCCAATCATGACTGAGGTCATTAAATGTGCCCACCCTACTCATGGCACTATTCTGCACGGACCACTGGATTTTGGTGATTCTTGAGAATAATAAGGAAACTTTTACCTTTTATCATCAAACATTAAATAGTAAATTTAATTCTCTGTGGAGTCTGAAGAGAGAGGGAAAAAAGGAACAAATAAAACACCCATAACCAAAAAGGGCAAGCAGAGGGTGGAAGCTGCATTCAGAGACTGCACACCCCTGACTTGCAGACTCTAAACTCTGACTTTTTTTTAATGCAACACTAGCTGAGGAAGAAAAAAACACAACAGGGCAAGCAGAAAGGGATCAGAGGCCAACACCCCTGGATAACAGGCCCACATAACCCTGCCTTACACTATCCAGACATAACCAATATTAACAGGTACCTTCAGACTCCACACAGCATGTGCTCTAACCTCTCTATCATAGCTCTCAATCTGGCCTCCTTAATATTTATTATTGTTATTGTCTGTACTATTTCCCAATGGGTTTGTTTGTTTGTTTGTTTGTTTGTTTGTTTGTTTGTCTGTTTGTTTGTTTGTTTGTTTGTTTGTTTGAAATACATCACTGTTCTTTTCTTTGGTGTTGTATATTTTTCCTTTTGTTCTGACCTGTTATATATGTACATATTCTTATTTCATAACTTGTATGTTGGGACATATTCATACTAGTGTCACATATACAACAGTTCCCTGTTTGCCTGCACCCATGCACATGCACGCACACACACACACACACACACACACACACACACACACACATATACAATCTGTGTTTGATTTACATTCCCCCCTTTGATGCTCTCAAATGGAGAACGACAGGGTTAGTGAGACATGCCTGAATAAGTCCAAATACAACCGTGAGTAAGCTCATTGTGAGGGGAAAGCATTATAACATGATAGTGAAAGCTCCTGATGTTTTTTTCTCTGTGCTGAAGCATGTGACCTCCTGTCCCAAAACAAATTTTATCCATGGGAGTCAATAAAGTAGTTTCTTATGTGAAGTTAGGGTTTTTTTTTCCTTTAAATGTGCTGGTAGCTTTGATGTGCTGTTTATTTTGAGTTTATAAATACAACAGCAGTGAGGGATGTGCAGGGACAGAAAAATGCATCTGTTCTCACTGAAATACTAAAACTGGGACATCACAGCTCTGTGATGTAACAGTCTAGACTCTGAGCAGCCTTTATAATACACAGAGGACACTGATGGACACTGTACCTGCCAATCTACTTTTGTTATACTATTTACTTCTACTTATTCAAGTCACAGTACTCTTGCTTGAGTAAAAGTGCTAGTTACTCTTCCCCCATTTGAGTAAATTGTGTCCTTAACATGTTTCTTGTGCTTCATCTTCAAATGGGTGCACTACTTTTACTCTGTTCCATTATTTCATGCATTATTCCCACCCATTTTAAAGCCACCACTTGTAATTAGATTGGTTGACCCAGTCCAGTTGTATTCTCACATGTCACAACTAGATGCTACCTATGTTACTGCTATCTGTTGTGTGCTAGCTTTGGCCTGACAGAAGACCAGAGGTGAGCCTGAACAAAAGCCAGGTGAGGAGAGGGGAAACTGGTTTCACATCTGACATCTACTGGTAGGCAAAAAAATCAAATAAACTTACTGATGGTACCTTTTAGGTAACGGTCACACTGGACTGCATTTTGGCCACTACCCTGTGATGAAAATGTATGTTGTGGAAAGATTTCTCGCAATCTGTCTTTGTGGAAATTAATGTGATTTCTGCGTGAGACCAGACCAGTCATCAACATGTGTAAAGGCTCAGCAAACACAACCGTCTCCATGCTCAGGAAGTCCTTGTTGTCTTAGCTGTCCTCAAATGTATGTTGATGAGTTGAGTGATCGGTGAACAAAAGTCACTCTGCTTTGGTATGTATGCAACTTGGATTTCTGTATAAATACTCAGAGCTCAGCTGCTCTGGGGGGGAGATACTCTGAACTGGCATTGGGGGCATGATTGCTGGTTGAGAGAGGCTGTTGGTCTGTGGCCAGGGCAGGCCTGGGCCCTGTGCATATCTGCTGTAGTAATAAATCTTTGTCTTTATTCCAAAAACTCATCAGGCTTCGCAAAAAGATTATTTTTTCTTCAAGATCTAATTATTTTTTTTTCTACAACAACTCTCCTCTGGACACACTGAACAATTCTCATACTGATTCATTTCTAATTACAAAAAAACATGAGACAAGATGTTCCATTTATGTATGTTATAATGTGGTGTTTTGGTTCTCAGAACCATCCTATCAGAAAGCTGAATGATCCTCACACAAGTCTCTCATTTGGGTTTCCAGTTTCAATGCTTAAATCCAGTTGGTTTAAATCTAAAATACCTCCCTCTGTTCTGAAAGGTCGCTGCCTAAGCCCCAGCACCTGCAGCCAATTATGAATCAGTGCTAGTGCAGCCTCTGCAGCTCAGGAAATGAATTCTGGAGGTTCTGAGCTTTCATGTGAGGCTATATACTGAAAAAAAAACTTGTATAAGGTAAGGTACACTTTATTGTCCCCATGGAAAAATTTGTCCTCTGAAATTTGGCCCATCCTTCAAGAGCACAAGAGCAACCTGTCAGGAGTTGTTGGCGCATCTTCTGATCTTAAGCTAGTCTTGGTCTTTGGATTGGTGGGGGAAAACAGTAACCTCGCACAACAAGAAGGATTCTTGCAATATTTGTGAGTTCACAAGCTCACAAGAACCCATATCGAGAGACTCCCACTGTAAGGTTCAAATTCACCAGGAAGTGGCTGGACCAATCACAGAGCAGCACTGAGGTTTGTGTGAAAGGCAAAGCACCCAAGTGCACAAAATCAAACATGGCAACGCTGACAGATGTAGCTTACTTCAGCCTATTTTAGTGAAAATACAGATTATTTAGTTTGTAAAAAATGTGCAAAAGATAGATAGATGCTCATTGTGTATTTCTTCTGCTGTTGTTGCTGTTGAAGCTTTGACCAACCGGCATCATCACAGGAACATGCAAACCCCACTCAGACAGAGGGAGAACATGCAAACTCCACACAAACACAGGGAGAATATGCAAACTCCACACCGACACAGGTAGAATATGCAAGCCCCACAGAGACAGGCCTGGGTGACCCAGGACTCAAACTTGCTGTAAGCCATGAGTGCTAGTGCCTGTGTAGGTTAAGGCACTGACCCAGGCTCAGCTGTGATGTACCTTAAAACAGTAAGAGCACAGGCTACACATAGTTCCTTTCAGAAATATACATTTTCTCTCTCTTTATTGCAAGCAATGGATGCCAATGTTGTAGAATTAATACTGTATCTTTTTATGTATCTATGACATTATAGCATGACTTCTCTTCTGCACAGTTTTTGATGTCCAATATAACTTCTTAGTAGGGCCTAAGTGCTAAGCAGCTCCTACCGCCCCCTGCCGTGGCTGTGGAAATAGTGGTATTTTTACACATTTTGATATGGTGCTTTAACATGTTTCCACACACATGCACACGCATGACGTCTGGCTGTAAAGTGTCTAAAAGCACCGGGAATGCTTGACTAACGCATAGGCTAACAGTCCAAAACAATAGAATGGATAGGCCCTGAGGCAGCTGCCAAAATCTGATCAACCGAGCACAGCACATTTCAGTCCGAGGATGAGCAGTGTCATTCCCCTTCACTTGAGCACAAGTTACGGCTGACAAGCGCCTCTGTGCGGGCATATGTCTCCAGCCCCGTACACAAGTCGACACCTGTAGCCTTAGACGCGCGTCTCTGGGGAGAGAGGAGACACCCGGGCGCGCGCACACCTCAAGCCAAATGAATCAAACCTTATATATTTATTATTTACCTTATATATTCTGGACTAGAGCTTATGTACTGGTACAAGCACAAGTTATCACCAGGCAAAAAGCGGGGAGACTGCCACACGGTCAGGACGCATCAGCAGACAGGGACGCACAATACGCACGGGGACACGCACAGGGACACGCACAGGGACACGCACAGGGATAGCGTTGCTGCTACACGCACCTGGACAGAGTGGTGCGTGTACGTAAGGGTGGGGCGCGGGTCTCGTTCAGGCCTGCCATCTCCGTGCGTGTGTGTATATACGATGCGTGTGGCGAGGGGCATAGGGAGCGGAGACATGCAGGTTACTTGCCTGGCGTTCACCGAGCCCTCTGCGGTGGCTCCCGGCGCAGCGCACAGTGTCAGCCCGGATCCGCAGCGCGCAATGGCCGCCCCTGCCCTCCACTATCCAACGCTCCTCCGCCGCTCTGGTGCCGCTCTGGTGCCGCGGTCAGCAGCCTGGATGAAACCCGGAGCGGCACAGCTTGGTTCAGGATGCGCACGCCACCGCACACGCCACTGCGCACGCCACTGCACAGACCGGAGCGGACTGGAGCGGAGAGGATAGGATTTGTGACAAGAGGTCTTACTCCCACCAGAGGAGTGAATCTGCTCAATGGCAAGGAGAGAAACGCGTATTCGGCTCTACAACAACCACTACAACGTGCTAACATACACTACCGTTCAAAAGTTTGGGGTCACTTAGAAATGTCCTTATTTTTTTAAGAAAAGCATAGTTTTTTTCAATGAAGATAACTTTAAACTAATCAGAAATACACTATATACATTGCTAAAGTGGTAAATTACTATTCTAGGTGTAAATGTCTGGTTGTCTTGGTGCAATATCTACATAGGTGTATAGAGGCCCATTTCCAGCAACTATCACTTCAGTGTTCTAATGGTACAATGTCTTTGCTCATTGCATCAGAAGGCTAATGGATGATTAGAAAACCCTTGTGCAGTCATGTTAGCACAGATGAAAACAGTTCAGCTGCTATAAAACTGACCTTTGAGCAGGTTGAGTATCTGGAGCATCACATTTGTAGGGTCAATTAAACTCTCAAAATGGCCAGAAAAAGAGAACTTTCATGTGAAACTTGACAGTCTATTTTTGTTCTTAGAACTGAAGGCTATTCCATGCAAGAAATTGCCAAGAAACTGAAGATTTCCTACAACGGTGTGTACTACTCCCTTCAGAGAACAGCACAAACAGTTTCTAACCAGAGTCGAAAGAGAAGTGGGAGGCCCTGCTGCAGAACTGAGCAAGAAGATATGTACATTAGAGTCTCTAGTTTGAGAAATAGATGCCTCACAGGTCCTCAACTGGCAGCTTCATTAAATAGTACCCGCAAAACGCCAGTGTCAACATACAGTGAAGAGGCGACTCCGGGATGATGGCTTCAGGGCAGAGTGGCAAAGGAAAAGCTATATCTGGCCAATAAAAGATAAAGATTAATATGGGCAAAAGAACACAGACATTGGACAGAGGAAGATTGGAAAGAAGTGTTATGGACAGACCCCACTGAGCTGTTGTGGGAGCAGCTTGACCGTTTGACATGCAAGAAGCCCATCCAGCCAATCCAATTTGTGGGAGGGGCTTCTAGAAGTGTGGGGTGAAATTTCTCCAGATCCTTCAACAAATTAACAGCTAGAAGGTCTGCAATGCTGTAATTGCAGCAAATGGAGGATTCTTTGATGAAAGCAAATTTTCAAGGGAAAAAAAAAATTATTTCACATACAAATCATTGTTTCTAACCTTGTCAATGTCTTGACTATAGTTTATTCATTTTGCAAGTCATGGTGGTAAATAAAAGTGTGACTTTTCATGGAAAACACAAAATTGTCTGGGTGACCCCAAACTTTTGAACAGTAGTGTATGTAGTGTTCTATTCTATTCTATTAGACTTCACCTGGCTCCCCCTAGAGGCTATGTGTGACGCTGTGGGACACAGAGCACAGAGAACACATTTGTCATGAGGGCTGTTACTCTCCTAACACTACCCTGACACTGGATCTGCTTGTTCCTTGTGGACAAATAAAGTGGTGTTGTCTAAATTGTACACTGAATGCCATTCTGTGGAACATTCCAGGTAAAGTCAAATTATATCCATGGTGACCAGCAGAAATTTGCATAGTGCATATTTAAAGGCCTATGTTATGCAAAATGTACTCTTTAAGCCATGTTAGAATATTATTACATCATCTAAAACATACCTGGAATTGTGTTTTGTTTCATTCACAGCAACATTGCACTATAAGGCTCCATCTCCAAATTCCCAAGACCGCTGCCGGTCCCACAAACGATCTTTGCAAGAGTGAGATCTCCCTCTGAACACGACAGGATGCTCCTGCACAGAATCACTTCAGCTTTGGATCAGTGCCACTAGAAATTCATGTGCTTTACACTCTTGACCGTTTTGCATTACAAGCTAGTTAGTTTTAAGTATTATAAGGACATATACAAACAGAATCAATCATCCAAAAACAATCCAAAATATGCATGTCTGAGTAATCTTGCGATCTCTCCTGAGCCCAATTTGAACCCTCTTTACAGTTAACAATACAATCCTGCCTAAGGCTCCGCCTTGCAATGTGCAGTAGTTTCATTAGCGGGATGCATGCTGATTGTGCTGTGATGTCACTCTGAAGGTGGAGTGACCTAGGATGGAGAGCAAAGGGAGGGAGCAAACGTCAAAAATGGAAGTTGTTTTATTAGAATATAGCATTTTTAAAACAATTAAATGTAACATGGTGATCTAACGTTATGTGTTGGCCCTTAGGGCTTAGGCTATGGCATATAGATACAAGTGACATCATGAGTCACATGATTTTTATGAACAGATGGCATCTTGGACGGTATCTTGGACGACAGAACTAGTTGACTAACAGTAATTGACGTGCATGTTTTCATTAAAATCATCATGGTGTTTCATTGCGTTGCTTATGGTTGCATGTTTTTTACTTTCAAAATACGCTGCAATCTGGATTGCACTGGATGACTGGATTGGACTGGATGTCATTATTTGCAAGGGACAATTTCTGTGGATAATGTGGATGTACCACTTTACGAGAGGTGAGGAGGCTAATAACATCTTTCCTTTATTTTCGCTTTATTCCAAGCTTGTATTTTGTGTCTCTGTGTCTGTCAGAGGCCACACAGACAATATCCTATGTATGTCATTATTATGCCTATGAAAAACTGTGGGTTTGGCTGGGATCAGACACAAATATCTTAATGCCCCCATCACTTATTTCAGTGTTAGACCACATCATATTACTTACCAGAGCTTTAATAACAGAAAAGTGTTTATTTTCAATTGGTGAAATTAATATCCTGCACCCATCCAGCAGTGAAAAAGCTACATACATCGAAACTCTTGTAAGCCTTGAGTGCCTCTCCTGTGTATTTTGATGGGGTGTTGATCACATAGTTAAAAATGTCAATATAATGTAGATCGGGCTGGCGAACAAAATCAATACAACTCATGAAATTCTGTAATGGGATGCTATAGAGATCAACACTGATTGCCTCAATATTTTCAGTGTACTTTGCCTATGAGAATTGTCTAAATGTTGTGCAATATTCAACAAAACTATGGCTTTAATGTCAGATGGGGACGGGGATGGGTCGGATATTGCCGTCCAAGATGAAAAAGATAAACAAAAGCACATGTAAAGTGTGACATCACTGCAAATTGTCTATAAGCAGGAGCCTGGACAATGTAAGGATTTTAAGATCGTGGTGACATGAGCTCTCCTGGTGGTGGCAGGTGGTGTTGTCCATGGCAACAAGCAGGTGATGCCACAACAGGCTAAGTCATAGGTCAAAACAGATTTTTAGCAATAAAAAAAACAACATGAATGTGTAAGATACATGAGTTTAATGCCATATAAAACAGCACATATCTCTTTTTGCCTTTTCTCTTGCCCTATCTGAAAAAGCTTCCCACCCCCTTCGCCTCCTCTTATCACTTCTCAGCTCTCAGCTTCACTTTAAAGTATTCCCTGAGGTCTGCACTGGGACCTGTGTGTCTTCTGTTAAAACAGTGAATGAGTCCCTGTGAAGCCAGTACATTTATTTGTGCCACATACTGAATCTTTCTTGACCAATATAAGTTATAATGAAAATGTGTGTAATGATAGGTAATGATAGGTTACATGGTATTTTGTTTGATTCATTTTCTATTGCCAGTTATCTTTATTTTTCTTATTGCAAATGAGAGACATTCATTTGGAAATGAAAAAGCTGGATCAGTACTTCCCTGATTGGTAGACAGAGCCACCAGACCTTTATTCATCAAAAGAACACACTACAAATTTGCCTGCCTTAAAGAGGAACTCCGGCATGTTTGAATCTAAAGTCCATTGCTAGAGGTGGTCAAATACTGCCAGAAGCCAAAAAATGGCACAGATCAGTGTTGCCTCGGCTGATATCTCACTGTGGCAGTGAGTCTGTTAAGGTAACAAACTAGTGTAATGATAGGGCAAGTTCTTAACTTCTACGAAAAACGCCAATTTGTACAGAAGAGGCTTAAGACCACATTCTAACCCATCTTATAACAGCCACGAGTCTAACAAACAAAACGCTCTGCCTGGCAAATTTTCAAAGAAAAAATTATTTCAAATACAAATAATTATTTCTAACCTTGTCAATGTCTTGACTATAGTTTATTCATTTTGGAACTCATGGTGGTAAATAAAAGTGTGACTTTTCATGGAAAACACAAAATTGTCTGGGTGACCCCAAACTTTTGAACGGTAGTGTGTATATTTGCACTACAATATAATGGACAATGTTGGCACTGCACCAACCCTGAACTTGACACAAACCAATACACTTCTGTTTCCACTGGAAGATTCAACTTACCTGTACAGCCATGATACAGAAAAGACTTTAAAATTATTGGGCAAATTGGCGAACATAATCAAAAGGACAAGTTGGGATTTGCAAGACTGGACAGGCAAATTATAAAAGCAATCAAGAAAGGATATGATGAATGTGACATTGTGGATGCTGTTGTTCAAGCTATTGTCCCGGGTACAAAACTGAGACGTTACCACACCCTCACTCATGCTGCTCAATAACCCAGACAAACCCCAGTTCAGTTTCTTGCTCGAGCCATGGATTTATGGCAACTGATACACTTTGCCTCAAGTGTCTGCAGTGAGTAATAATTCAGACTCTACAGTTTCAGAGAACCATGGTTACCAAAGTCACTCTACAAGCAATAAGCAGTCAGTCCAAACTCAGAAACGTGACACACTGCTGGAGAGAGTGGACCAAGGAAACAAAGTCATCTGCGAGGCACCATTCAGCTGTCCAGCAGGCACCAGCAGCACACAAAAACCATCACCACCCCAAGCAAGGGAACAAACCAGACAAAATTACAGCAGGCCACAACCAACAGCATGCACCTACAGACAGTGTTGACAGTGCAAACCTGTTGTTCGAATTCTAGTGACCACTACTGAACTTGAATGTCCCATTATTGGATTCAATGTAATCGAAGAGCTGGCTTTAACAAGTGAATGTTCAGAGAGCTGTGTTCCCCCTGGTCACATGATAAAGAGAATTTGTTCAGTACTGGATGTGGGGCAGAAAACTGCCAGAGCCGTCTTATCAGTTTTAAAGAAACCATCACCTGTGGATGAGCCCCACATCGTGCGTCTGGGGAGGATGCCTATCACTGTCCCAAAGAACAAGACCATTTAAGTCCAGTATAATTACTTGCACCAAGGCATGTTCAGTGGACCTCACGTCATTTTGGAACCAAACCCAGAGAGTCCATGACCCACAGGACTTAAAGTGAAGGAACAACTAATTCAGCTTCCTCAAGCTAATACAAGAATTAACTGTTGAAAATATCACAGACAATGATATTACTGTATGTGGCCGCACAACACTTGGTTGTTACATAGTACTGATGTAATCTACCCACTGGAAGCTAAGCCACCACACAGCAGCACCTCATCACCACTGGAGCAGCCCAATCACATGGGCCCTGGGACCCTCCTGTGGACCTGGGTCACCTATCCACAGAGCAGCAGCAAACAGTGCAACAAATGCTGAGGGAGGAGAGTGATGTGTTTGCCCGTGATGAGTGGGATGTATTACTGGTTTACAAATGGACATTAATTTAAAGGACAATACTCCTGTGCAAAGAACATACAATGCAATTCCACAACACTTCAGGACTTGTTAAACAGAGGCTGGATCCAAAAGTCATATTCTTCCTACTTGTCACCTGTTGTTTGTGTGAGGAAGAAGGATGGTAGTCTCCGTTTATGCATTGATTACAGGCTGCTGAATGAGAAAACACTGCCAGACCATCATTCCATCCCCAGAATCCAAGAAATCCTGGAGAACCTCGTGGGAAACTCCTGGTTTACTGTTCTGGACCAGGGCAAAGCATACCACCAAGGCTTCATGAGCAAGAAGAGCAGACCTTATACAGCATTTCTAACACTATGGGGACTCATGAATCGTGGATCAGAATCCCATTTTGACTCTCTAATGCCCCGGCTGCATTTCAACGACACATGGAGGGATGTCTGGGTGATCTCAGGGTGGATGATGTCCTCATTTACAGCCGCATCTCTGATCAACACCGACAAGTCCTGCAGAGACAGCGAGAGAGTGGCATAAAACTGAGAGCTGAAAAACATGACTTTTTCAAACCACAAGTCACCTACGTCAGGCATGTCATCTCTGCAGAGGGCTACCAAATGAACCCGAAGGAGGTGGAAGCAGTTAAAGCACTCGTACACCAGACCCCAACCACTGTCAGAGAGGTGAAAAAAATTCTTGGTTTCATAAGTTATTATACTATATCCAAGATTTTTTGCAGAACTGCTAAACCTCTGTACGAGTTGTAACTATGTCCAAAGTTCAGCCGAAGGTGAGCCCAAAGAGGAAGGCAACGAAGGGCACCAGGGCCCAACTTCCACCCTCCTTTCCTGTTCACTGGACTGAGAGACACACAGCCACACTGGAGACCATCGTGGACCAGGTGATAAATCCACCTTTTGAGCAGCCATTCATCCGTACGTTGACACTGCTGAAGATGGACTGTGTGCAGTTTTGTATGGCATCAAGAGGGCGTCCTGTACGTCATTGGCTATGGCTCCAGAACACTATCCCCTGCTGAAAAGAACTACAAGCTGCACTCAGGTAAACTGGAGTTCCTCACACTAAAATGAGCATTTCCATGAATTTCCACCTATGTGACCAAGTCTGCAAAACTCAACATCACCGGACACTGCTGGGTTGCAGAGCTGGCAGACTACAGGTTCACACTGAAGTACAGACCCGGAACACCCAACAGAGATGCTGACTTTCTGTCCCGCAGACCACCGCCGATTGAAAACATGAGGAAGAATGAGAATGCAGTGAGGAATGTGAACCAGAGGTAATGGAGAGCATCGGCAAAGCCCTCAAAACCAGCCAAAGAGGTGAAATAAACTGGATTGATGCTGTTACCTGCAATACTGAGGTCCTATCACAAGATGGCTGTACTGTGCTACCTACTCACCCTCTCTCAATCAAAGACATCAAGGCCAAACAAGTTGCAGATCCAGTCATCCAGAGAGTCTCAAATCTGAAAAGAAACCACTCTTATCTGAAATACAAGGACAAAGCAGCAGAAGGTAAACGTGTAAGAACATTGCTGAGAGAGTGGCCAAGATTAATGCTGGATGAAGACAGACTGCTGTGGAGAAAAACCATCCATCCATCTTCTTCCGCTTTGTCCAGCTGGGTCACGGGGGCAGCTTGCTGCCCAATCCTCATAGCACCTGACCCTCCCAATGTTAGTTCATAGGGGTGCTGGCATGTTTTGAGTTGATGGGGGAAACCGGAGTGCCCGGAGGAAACCCAGCCACGGGGTGAACATGCAAACTCCACACAGAAAGGCCTGGGTGACCCGGGGATCGACCCCACAACCTTCTTGCTGTGAGGCAGGTGGTGCCAGAGTCCATGAAGTCCCTGGTGTACAAGTACTTCCACAAGGAGATTGGACACTTGGAAGCTGATTGGATCATTGCTCTGGCCCAAGAATGTTTCTTCGGGATGAAGATGAGGCAGGAGATGATGCATTATGTCACACAAGTCTGCAGCTGCATCAAAAAGAAAAAGCCAAACAGAGTCACAAGAACACCACTGCAAAGCATTGAGACCTTTGCACCATTTGAAATGATCTCCATTGACTTCTTACATCTGGAGAAATGCAAGAGAGGTGAGGAGTACATTTTGGTTTTAGTGGACCATTTCACCAAATATGCCCAAGCAAATGTCACCAAAGACAAGGCTGGGAAAACTGCTGCAAAGAAGCTGTTTGATGATTTCATCCCACACTTTGGTCTTCCATCCAAGATCCACCATGACCAAGGGCGAGAATTTGAAAACCACCTGTTTGAGAAACTCCAAAAGTACAGTGGCATCCATCATTCTTGCACCTCACCATACCACCCCCAAGGCAATACTGCAGAGCGTTTTAACCTGTTGCCACCCGCCTAATTTTGTCTTGCACAAGGGTAACACATACCCAAATGCCATAGCTTATTAAAAGAAAATCTTAGACCCCACATGCTTGTGTCATACATCATTTTAAAGCTTAGACCTTCTAGTTTCTGTAGATGCATATGAAGACCGTGAGTACAGGCTAACTTACAGTACAGACATTCAAAATGTCTAAAAATTGATTTTTTTTTTTGCCTCAGAAAAAACAACAACAACAAAATAATAAAGGCTCTAACTTGGGCATACTTCATCCTAGGCATTTGTGGCTACACTACACTCACTGCTGAAGTTGTTGGCAACAACTGTGCAAAATTTCAGACCTCTAGGCCTAAGGGTTTGGATGCTGTGACCCTTTTTGTAAAAAATATGTCAATTCGGCACAAGTGTCCAAATATGTACCAGATGTTCCAAACTGTGATAAGATGTAATGTATAATAAATAAATATTCTTCTGAACTTTAGGCATGTTTTCTTAAGATAAAAACTAAAACAAGCCAAAAAAAATCTCTCCATGTGCCTCTGGTGCCCCCCACCAGTGTTTGCACGTCAGAGCAGGCTAGAGGCTCTCCAAATACATTTGTGCAGTGAGCTGCTCTGTCACTAGCTCACCTCTGCCCCACGTGGGGCCCACCGCCAGAAAGGTCTCTTGATAGGCTATTCAGATCTGTCAATCATTTCTTGAAAGAACTGATGACTGAAGAGCTTTTGCCGTGGAGTACTCGCTCGGACATGCGTAATACGCCGCTAACTGGACGCACTCATTTTGTTCCGTGAGCAGTGCCCGCCGCTCCGAACCTCGGATTCTTTCATGGGTTCATCGTTTTGTAGCTTAGAGTCTGAAGAAAACAAACATACCCAACACTGCTAACAGAAGTGGGCGCTAAACTAGGCTAAAGAATGAAAACGGGCAGACATGTTTTCATGCGTTGCTCATCCATTCAGACAAACACGGTCTTTCTGGATTATTTCCCCACATGGAATTATTTTATGAAAAAAACAACTGGATATTCTTTTTCTGTGGACTAAATGAGTACAGCTATTCCTGGACTGAATCAGTTTCGGACCGACAGAACCGGCTCAAAGGTAAGAAATGCGCATTGTTGTTTTGATTATTTTCAGGAATTATAAGTTATTGCTCTTTGGGCTCGCTGTGTGGCATAAAATGAATGATATGGTTGTTTTACTGAGGAATTAAGCTTTCAACCGATGTATAGCATGTCAATAGTGGAAAAATAATTAAAGTGAATATCTGGCTTGACTTTTTAATGTTGTGTAATCGCCCGTGGGCGGGCGAGTGGGTGGTTAATAGGACTCTGTTGAGTATGCTGGGTACACTTGGACACAGAGAAGACAAGATGGAAGGAACACTGAAACAAAGTTGTTCACGCCTATAATCCCACCATCCATGAGGCAACAGGTTATTCTCCTTTTTTCTTGTTCTTAGGACGTGAACCAACTCTCCCAGTCGATCTCCTGTTCCCAGACAAGCCTGGTGACAACTCGGAGAAACAGACCCCTGCTGGATATGCTGAGAAGTGGAGGGAGGCGATGCAGGAAGCATACTCTATTGCCCGGAAGAACGTGAGAAAATCTGCAAAAAGAGGGCGAGAATACTACAATCAGCGTGCCTAGAGCTCCACTCTGAAGCCAGGTGACCATGTGTTGGTGAGGGATCTCACACCCTGTGATGGTCCAGGGAAGCTCCATAACCACTCCATGATCACTGTCCATGTGATCATTGAGAGCAGGGGTCCCGGAGAGCCCAGTTTATGTGGTGGAGCCTCTCAATGCTGCAGGGAGAAGACGTGTCTGCACCGAAACCTGCTCTTACCCTGTCCTTACCTAGTTGAGCCTGCTCCTGTTGTCGCCAGTCCTAAGAGGAGAAGTAGAAGAACGAGGGTGTCACCAGAGAGAGCAAAACAAAGACCCAGGTACAATATTCAATCTGCAGACACAGACAGCGCCAGTGATAAAAATTGCCACTTCTTCATCCCATCAAGACATGCTGCTGTGTCACTGAACCCTACTGCCAGTGAATTTCAACCCAGAGCACACACACCAAGACCACCAGAACCAAGAGCTGCACCTGGAGCTGAAGTTTTCGTCCCAGAGGCGGATCCTGGTGAGGAGCCAGTGCAAGAAGCAGTGATGCTCATCCTCTGACTCTGACACCTCTGATGCTGAGCGACGTAGTTCGAGATCCGTCAGATCCTCAACGCAGGCGCCTCTACACCTACAGTCCAGGAGCTGCAGAGCTGTCCAGTGGGTGTGAGCAGACCAGCAAGGGTTCGGGGAGGCTACTTCATGTAATCTGAAACACTATATCCTTTTTTATTACCAGTCATAATGCAGTAACTACTAGCACTTTACTAAGTAACAGATTAAGCACTTTATAACTTGCACCTTAAAGTAACCTTGTGCAATAGTATTTCATGTGTTTTTATTATGCCTTTGAAATAGTACATGTTATACAGTTAGTATGGTTAGACATGGTTATTATGCTCTGCATGGTTAGTATGTTCTGCATAATTGAGTATTTACGTTATTTTCCTTGAGTCAATCCTGAAGATTGGGAGGCCTACCAATGCTTCAATGGACTGACCTGCCTGGAAAACACAATGGACTCTTTCTAGTCTCATGTCATTGCCATGCCAAGAACTACCAAGTAACAGACATCCATCCATCTTCTCCCACTTAATCCGACTGGGTCGCGGGGGCAGCTTGCTGCCCAATCCTCATAGCACCTGACATCCCCTATGAACCCCTCTGCGGGTGGTGAGCCCACAGGAGGGTGAAGTAACAGACACTGAATGTAATTTTAATCTTGCTAGAGTACTTGTATAATGGTGTTAATTTGCCAATGTTACCTGGTGAAAGTCAAAGCCTAGCCCTGCTCTGGTAATGTTAAAGGAAAATGTTGGGTTTAACATTTTTTTAATGGGGGAGGGTGTTGCCCGCACAATATTTTAGCACTGTATTTTTATTGTATAGCACTTTTATTATTGGTAACGGTTCACTGTATATAACAATATTTATTCATTTATTTATTGATTCATTAGTGTCTATTATTCACTGTTTTAATGTAAATATTTATTATCGCCCCATGACCCGGATATAGTTAATTACGTCACCATCGCTACAGCTATTTAAGCTAAGCTATCTTAACTCATGTATATACCTGTTGAGTGTGGTAGCAAGCGGACTTAATGGTTTTCTATGGCAAAATGTCTGTGGAAATGTCTTGCGCACCAGTTTAATAAATCTGCTCCATCACCAAATCTTCAACCAACAAGGTCCACAAACGATAAATATTCTCATGAAAAATTTATCCACAACTATCAAGGTAAGAAAGATGAAAAAGATGAAAACTACAATCAGCACAAATGCTGTACAAATCTTAGTTTAGCTCAGTAGTTCACTTATGCCAGCAATTTTCGGTCGCTGTGAAAAAGGTCTGTTGCTACTATGACTAGCTCTCAGACTCTTCCTCTAAAGGGAGGAAACTTTACTTTTTTGCATATTTAACTGAAAATGTTTACATTTATGTACATTTTGAAGGAGCACTATGTAACTGTTTCTGCTATGTACCTGAAGATGTTATTGCAAAGAAAATTTCCCCCCGGGGATGAATAAAAGTAATTCTGATTGTGATTCTGATTCTGCTTTGTCTGGAATATTTCTTAGTATATTCAATTACATTTGTTTTAATTCAAAAGAGATTCAAAAGCATTGCTGTTCGAGCATCGTACACAAGTGTGCCTGATTCCCTGCTTATTAAACACGTCAGGACAGTCTGCGCTGGCTTTAAAATTACCTGGGACATAAACATATAAAGGAGGAAATAAGGATTGCATGCACATGGATGTGTTTGGGCAAAAGCATGAAGCTAACCCTGCAGGTACTCCCATTCATTCAATGCATCCATCCTTCCGTTTTCTTCCTCTTATCCGGGGCCAGGTCGTGGGGTCTAAGCAGGGACTCCCAGACTTCCTTCACCCTGGACATTTCCTCCAGCTTCCCCGGGGCGACCCCAAGGCGTTCCCAGGCCAGTCGAGAGACATGGTCCTTTCAGCATGTCCTGGGTCTTCCTCGGGACCTCCTTCCGGTGGGACATGCCCGAAACACCTCCTGAGGGAGGCGCCTAGGAGGCATCTGGAATAGATGACCCCTGTGCCCCCATGGGGGAAGGCCTGGCCACCAGATGCTCAATGTTGAGCACCCACCCCAGGCATGGCTCCAGGGTGGGGCCCCGGTAACATTAATCCAGCCTCGTAACTGGCCTCGTTGTTGAACTCATTATCAAAGGGCATCTGAACTGCTCTTAGTCTAACCCATCCCCCAGGAGCTGTTTGCTTTGGGTGACCCTACCAGGGGCATGGAGCCCCTGACAACGTAGCTCCCGGGATCATGTGGGCACTCAAACCCTTCTACCACGTAAATCAGAAATACGCAAATACAGGTAAATACAGCTCTGCTATAGTTTGTTGTAAAGTGTGATTTTTCTACAAAACAGACGCTGAGTTCATATTATGTCCAAATTTAACACTCTGTTTAACAAGTGTTAATCCCATAAGCATGCACATCTTACCTCTGGTCCAGTTCTGTTGATCTAAAACAGACTCATTCAGTCTTTATGAGTCAAAGTAATAGTATATCGAACAGTATGTTCAAAACCTATTGATAATGACCTGTTCCCTGATCTATAAATAAGCCTAGTGTGGCAATCACTATAGAGACTCCCGATTATTATTATTATTTATGCATTGATTTGTTTGTATTGTGTATATGCCTTTCTTATTCTGTAAAGCACTTTGAATTGCTTTCTGTACAAATTGTGCTCGAGAAATAAACTTGCCTTACCTTGATTTACCACTAATGTTTAGGCTGGGAACAGGATTTGAACTGGCAACATTTGAACTAGAGGATGAGCACTCTACCTGCTGTTGTGGGCTTTAGTGATATTGCTGGGTGATGTTGCTTGGGCACTGTGTTTGTTCCATACAGACTCCCATGCCCCTGAGCACAAAGAAATAAAGGCGTCTGATAAGATGGGAGCTGCATTATCCACAGTGCGGAAGTAGGACAGCATGCATCAGTGTGAACAAAGCACACAAGGTCCCCACACAGGCTCAGACCTCCTCCAGTTGAGTGAGGAACTGCAGGCCTGTCAGAACATCAAAAACAGTCTATAGTTTCTGGAAAGAAACCAGGAAGTAACACGGGGTTGGTTTCATGTGACATCAACATAATTTCATAACACTGTATATCTATCCATCCATCCATCCATCCATCCATCTTCTCCCGCTTAATCCGGTTGGGTCGCAGGGGCAGCTTGCTGCCCAATACTCATAGCACCTGACCCTCCCTATGAACCCCTCTGCAGGTGGTGAGCCCACAGGAGGGTGGACAACATGGTCCTTGATGTTAGTTCATAGGGTTAACTTAACACTGTATAGCTAAATGTTATTCTACATATACAGCCACTTTGCATTGGTGACTATGCTAGCAAATGTTTATTTTTGTGCATATGTTATTTCACTATCAGGGTTAGGTTTAAGATGTCAGGATTTTACATTTCACAAGGAACAGAAACCTTTTGGTTAAAGGCACAGTATATAACCTGGTTATAGTATATAACTATAGCCAGGGTTGCTGGTTGGCAACAGTGTATGGAGAGATTTTTTCCATACTGCACCCGCTGGTGGGTTTTTTGCTCTCTGGCACCAAGGATCGCATTGTTCATTGAGAGACTGAGGATGGGAGAATGTGTTTGCTGATGTCTATGCCAGATTATGTGTCCATGGTTATTTACTGTGAAGCCCATTGGAGCAACTCTTGTTGTGATTCTGGGCTATATAAATAACATTGAATTGAATTGAATATAACCTCCTGGAGGTGGCACATCATCCGCATGATTCCGCTGAAATAAGAAGCTAAAACCATACTTCAGAACATTCTCCATGGACACAATTTCTGCTATAGTTTGGAAGACTAGGAAAGCCAAGGAAAAAATGTTTTCATGGAAAGAAGCAGAATCAGAAGAGTCAGGTTTATGGAGATGCAAGCCTGCCCATAGTAAGGAAGCATTTTTATTTCATTTATTTATTTTTTTAAGCATATTTTGGGGCTAAAAAGTTGCATACTGTGGCTTTAAGTTTTGAGCCTTTGGGATGCTAACTGGGTCATGGTAAAGACTGCCTTTTTAAACTGCTCATGCTTTAGATTGATCAAAATTCTATGGTGAAATTTGCTATTTAACTATCAAAATGCAGATGTTTTGGTTTGTGGTGGCTATTTTTGTAATTATTTAGCCTGCCAGCATGAAACTAAACCTGCCGCACATTTTTTTTCCCCTTTTTTTTTTAGTAGAGCTTGAAAGTGATGGTCGAACAATGGGATCACGTACTAAACACAGCAGTCTGGACATACTGTGTGTTAGCTGGCTGTTAATAATGTAATAAAGTCAACATTACTCCTTCACTGATAATCTTACTGACAATATCCTTCAGATAATATGTGGAACAGAGTAAAACATCCCCAGGGCCCAAACACAAACTGTCTTATCTTTACCTTTCAAGAGAATTGGAGCAGAATCAAACTGCCTTAGTAGTTTTAGGACCATAGTTATGGTTTCAAGCTCAAAGAATCTGCCTTTATCATTAAAATTTCTGTATTATTATTTATTAAATATATTATTTAGTCAGAATAATAACCGTAGTACAATTCTTTAGAACCCACACCCTTGTTTCATTTCTATAGTGAGGAGGTAGTTGCCTGTTGCGATCCTTGGTGCTAAAGAGCAAAAAACGCACCGGCGGGTGCAGTATGGGAAAATTCTCTCCAGACACTGTGGCCAACCAGCTGTCACCGTGCGGCGCACCTTCGGACCTGAGAGTCATAACCAGTCATTTTATAAAGAGCAGAGGTTTAGACGGACAGGCAGATGTGTGGGGGACTGGCCATTGTCTCATTTGAGTTGAGGTCTTCAACCAGGCAGGAGAGACCCAGGCAGGTGAGGGGCTCCATCCAGACAAGTGGGGGCTCCAACCAGACAAGTGAGGGCTCCAACCAGACAGGTGAGGCATCCATCCAGACATGTGAGGGCTCCATCCAACCAGATGAGTGGACAGGGGCAGAGCTAAGGTCTGTTCAGCGTCTGCTCATGGGAGGACATCTGAAACCTCTGAAACAGCTCCAGCGGGAGCGGTAGAGAAGAAGAGTTAGGGTTTGTGCTTTCATTTTCCACATAAATCCTGGATGTGCCTTCAGCACCATCTACTGGTGACTCTGTGTAATGCACATAACCTTAGAGCCTACGTATGCCATGAAATATTGGGAATAAATTCAGATTTTTGGCATCTGAATGTGTCTCAGGTACAGAATGTAAGAACAAAGCACAATTTGGAAAAGTTTTTTTTTATATATAGTCTGTAGAAAGGTAGAAATTTGTTTTGGACTGGTTCAAACTGTACTGTGTCAAGACTATGCTTACCACTGGGTCTGAATGGTTTTGAACAGATACTTAGTTTGGGATAGTTAGGATTTGGACTAGGGATGCACCAATCTAATGCTGGTATCAGATATCAAAGCTGATTCTGAAAACTTTTCTGGATCGAATATTGGCTCCCAAATTTTGGTTCAGCCAATATCTTGACATATAAGACTATGTAATGAGACTATGTACCAGTTGTAATTCACCCAGAACGTTCTTTGGTTACTTGCAAGATTAGTAACAGATACACAACAATTTTGTATCAGTTTTGTATTGTTTTATTTTAGTTTAAAGGAAATAAATACTGTTTTTAGTCTCTCCACTGGTATCGGTTGATAAGTTGCAGTATAGAAATTGGTATCGGAACTGCATCCTTGATTTGGACTGACTAAAATGAGTATGGACTGGTTCAGAGTGAGTATGGACTGGTCCAGAGTGGGTCTATACAGGTTCCAGTATGATTTGGACTAGTTCTGACTGGCTGTTATTGCCTGTTGATTGAGTAACTACCTGTTGATCTCTGCCCCAGCCCACGCTCCACATGTACACCAATCACTGTGTGTCCATCCACACCTGTCAGATGATATTGGGGATACATGCTGACACAGGTGACCACAATGCCCAGAGGTGGTCGTAGCCAAAATTTCAATTCAAGTTAGAGTAAAGTCACCTCAAAATAAGTAGTATAAAGAGTGCTGCAAAAAACACAAATGTTCAAATCATTTCATATTGTTAACATAAAGCTTTTGCCACTTGCGTTTGGTAACAGGTTGCTCATTCACTTCCGGGGCGCTCCGCAGTGTGCGACCCGTGTAGCTAGCTCGAGCAGTTGTGCGTTTTTGATGAAAGTTATCGGAGTGGTTGGTGTGTCATCTCCTCAATCGGCAATGTGGTCTCTTAAACTGGACTTGTTGATGTTTTGCGGACTGTTTCTCGCGGCCTGTTTAAGCCACGAGACAAACAAACCGACTGCGCTCTGGGGAGGTGCCCTCCCGCGGATCACCTTTAGCCGGGAATCTCTTCTTCAACTCCGGTTCCCCACGAGTGTCATGCCACCTCCAGATATCCCTCTGGAGCTTCGGAGAAAAGGGCGCCGTAAACGGGGGAAACGAGGTGGAATACACCGGAGAGTTAAACGCCTGAGCCTACAGGACCGTCGCAGGCTACCTGCTCTCCCCTCCATCCTGCTCGGGAACGCGCAGTCCCTCCGGAACAAGCTCGATGAGCTGGAAGCTTGGGCCACGGTCAGGCAGGAGATCAAGAATGCCTGCTTACTTTTCTTCACCGAATCCTGGCTCAACGACGCGGACCAGGATGAGGATCTGTCGCTGAGTGGTTTTGGGACTCCGCTCAGACTGGATCGCAACCGGGATATAACCAACAAGACGCGGGGCGGCGTGTGCTGCTACATTAACAAAAGGTACTGTAAAACTGTTGTTGTTCAGGAGAGGATCTGTACTCCTGACATTGAACTTTTGTCTATCTCCCTTCGGCCTTTTTACTTGCCACGTGAGTTCCAACAGCTGTTTTTTTACTGTTGTCTACGTGCACCCCCGGGCTGACGCTGCAGCCGCCGCACAGCTGATCGGCGACGTCACGCACCGGCTCAATACAATCTGCCCCGACGCCCCAAAATTCATTCTAGGGGACTTCAATCACTGTCGCCTTGATGACACTTTTAAGACCTACGAGCAGTACGTTACCTGTACCACAACACAGAGGAATACGACCATAGACTTGTGTTATGGTACAGTGAGTGGGGCGTACAAGTCTCTGCCGCTCCCTCCTCTCGGATCCTCCTACCACAACTATCTGATGCCACGGTACATCCCTGCGTTCAGACGCCTGCCGCGTGAGGAAAAAACTGTGAAGTGTTGGACAGAGGACAGTATTTCCACACTTCAAGCCTCGTTTGAATGTACTGATTGGGACTGCTTCTTTGAAGGATGCGAGGATATAAATGACTTATGTGAATCCATCTCTGCATATGTCACTTTCTGTGTTGACTCCATCATTCCAACTAAAAATTGTGTTATTTATCCAAATAATAAACCGTGGATAACAAAAGATCTTAAATCAGTCATAAATAAAAAGAAAGTGATTTACTGCACTGGGAATGAATTGGAGAAAAAGGCCATTTCTAGGGAGAGATAAGAAAGGCCAAACTTAAATACAAAGATAAAGTTGAAGCCCAGTACAGCAGTGGAGACCTTAGAGCAGCTTGGCGGGGTATTAAGAACATGGCCTCTAGTAGCCACCAAAATGAGGACAGGAAACATGTAACTGTGAAGGGTGTGTTGGACGCGGAGTTGCCAATTGCTTTTAATAATTTTTCTCTCGGTTTGAAAGAGATGATGTTTTGAAAAATGTGTCAGACTGTAGGAACGATCTTTAACCTTCAAATGTAATTGAGGTTTCACAGGATCAGGTCACTGCTTTACTAAAGAAAGTAAAGACGGGAAGGCCAGGGGTCCTGATGCCATCTGTGGGCGCACATTGCACCACTGTGCCACCCAGCTCAGTGCTGTTTTCACTAGACTGTTTCAGATGTGTGCCGATCTTGGTCAAATTCCTTCTCTGTGGAAGACATCGACAGTGGTACCTCTCCCTAAATCGAACAAATCAAAGGAGTTGTTTGAGTTCAGGCCAGTGGCACTCACATCTTTAGTCATGAAGACTTTTGAACAGATTTTAAAGACTCATATCTTGTTTTTAACTGAAGGGAAATTGGATCCACTACAGTTTGCGTATCAGCCCAATAAGGGAGTGGAGGATGCTAAACTTTTTTTATTGAACAGTGTCTATAAGCACCTTGAAAATGCCAAGGCACATGTGAGACTTTTTATTTGCGGACTTTTCCTCTGCTTTTAACAAAATGCAGCCCCATGTCCTGATTCAAAGACTGGCTTCAGATTTTAATCTTCCGGACCAGCTCCTTTTATTGATTTTAAACTTTCTCACCGACCGGGTCCAGCGTGTTTTTGTCAATGGACGATTGTCTCCTCCCTCTATCTCTAACACTGGATCACCTCAAGGTTGTGTGCTTTCACCTCTCCTTTTTATTTTGTACACAGACAGCTGCAGATCCTCAGAGGAAAACAGATTCCTCATCAAATTTTCAGATGACACGGTCCTGGTGTCACTACTTTCAGGATCTGAGGAGAATCATGGCCCTGCGCTGGGGCAGTTTGTCAAATGGTGTGAGGACAACTATCTGGATTTAAATGTTGCTAAAACCAAGGAGATGGTGATTGATTTTAGACGTACACCTTCTCACAGTGTTAGTGTCATCCACAGTGATGTTGTCGAAATTGTCGACAGTTACAAATATCTGGGCACTGTGATGGACAATAAACTGAAATTTGACATAAACACTGAAACCATTGTTAAACGAGGGCAGCAGAGAATGTACCTGTTGAGAAAACTGAACTCTTTTAACGTAAGCAAAACTATTCTCAACAACTTTTATTGTTCTTTTATTGAAAGTCTGCTCACTTTCTCCTTCATTTGCTGGTTCCAGTCCCTGTCCTTGAAGGATAAAAACAAACTGCAGAACATTGTTAAAACTTGCTCAAAAATCATAGGGGTCAAACTGAGGGAGCTGCATTCTCTGTGGGAGGAGCGAGTGCTGAGCAAAGCCAAGTGTCTCTTGGCTCAGCCCCTCCATCCTCTGACTCCTGACTTTATCCTGATGCCTTCAGGACGTCGTTTTTATGCTCCGGTACGGAAGACTAACCGCTTCTCCAATTCTTTTGTGCCTTCAGCTATTAAACTGCTAAATTCTGAGGGTTGTGTTTTTTGAGGTTTTTGCACTGTCATATGTATATTGTTCTTATATTGTTCTTGAGTTCCACTTATGTCTGAAATGGTCTGACACACTGTGTGTTTGTGCATGTGAGAACTGCTCTGTGAAAGCTGCAAACGAATTGCCCTCTGGGATCAATAAAGTTTTCTGATTCTGATTCTGATTCTGACTTGTAGACTTACTCATAGTGGGAGGAGTAACCACAGCTTTTACTCAAGGAAAAGTACTGTTGTACTACTTCAATTAAAAATATTACTCAAGGGGGAGTAA
This sequence comes from Odontamblyopus lacepedii, assembly GCA_034769755.1. Classification (NCBI taxonomy): domain Eukaryota; kingdom Metazoa; phylum Chordata; class Actinopteri; order Gobiiformes; family Gobiidae; genus Odontamblyopus; species Odontamblyopus lacepedii. Next base: position 16,784,837 of record CM068351.1, read on the forward strand.
AAGTATGCTAGAAAAGAACTCTGAAAAGTATAGTTTCTTTAAAATATTACTCGAGTAAATGTAACTGAGTAAATGTAAATGAGTACAAGCTACCTCTGATTCTGATTAGTTATTAGGGCAACAGTAAGAGGGCAGTGGACTTGGGACTGGTTGCAGAAGTCAGCTCATTAATAATATGATGTTCCAAGATGGAGTCACGTACGGTTGCCATGGTGATTCAGAGCTCTGTTTTGTCAGTTTTTGTGCATAAATTAACTTTACAAGACCAGTTTCTGTCACTTTAAACTAATTTTACCCATTTGCACTAGTAGTTTATGCACCGTTGCTCTGCACATTCTGTATTAGTGCTGACACAATAATAACATTTCAGACTCAATTTTGACCCGATTCTCAATACTGATACTGATCTCAATAATGAAAATAATAATAATAATAATAATAATAATAATAATAATAATAATAATAATAATAATAATAATAATAATAATAATAATCATAAAAAAAGCAACAGAATGTGATTTTGAGCATTAAGTTGTAGAACTTTCTTTTCTATTCCCATGTGGCCTTATATCTGTGGTCCAGGTAGGTGGTCCAGGTAGGTTCCACAGTGCTCCATGTGAGTATACTAGTCTATGTGCTCTTATACTTGTTCTGATATTGCTCAAGATCATTCGGAAACTATTTAGGAAATGTTAATTTTTGTCCTGTGAATGGGACTTTTTAGTATCAATACCTGCTCAAATGTACATTGTATATCAATTTTAATACATGCCCTTATGCCGTTATTCTTGGTTTTATGTAGCACCATAATACAGAACCAAGTTCCACGTTCCTTATGTTGCTCACTGACAATTGCAATAAAAGCTGATTCTGATTGTAAAGATAATACTTGTGGGTCAGAGACAACAGCTTCTCTACCTTCGGGAGTGGTTATGTGAGCAGTGCTGATAAGATAGCATGATGTCGGTGGCAGACAAGGGCAGAGGTGAGACAGTCCACAAGAAGAATAACCACAAGTAATGCAAGTCCAGGAAAGCAAACAGGTTCAGGATTAAAGGGCTTATACTGAACTATTTTCAGATCTGTGTTACGATAGTTTCCTCATCACAAACATACCTGGAGTTGTGTTTGGCTTCCTTCACACATGTTTAACAACCAAATCCTGCATATCACATGTGAAAACACTCCTTGTGATGTCATTAACAATAATGACATGTAATGCAATGACATTACAAGGAGTGATAGGAAGTGCTCCTCTGTGCTGTAAACTCCATACACATTCAATAGAATCCTTTTGATCATTTCAGCCTTGGATTTGCCTAATTTTGACAGCTATTGTTTTAGCCTCATTAAAACTACTTTACTCCTCAGTGCACTAGCAGATATTAGAGACTTTTTGTTGACAATTTCAACGGTACAAAAGGTAAAACACAATATTCAAAAATAGATGCAACAACTGAGGGTTATTCTAGTAGGCAGTACAATTGAGGTTTAAGTAGTTGTTAACTTTAAAACTTAATGACATCACAAGGTGGAACCGAGCATTTTATTCTTTCGAGACATAAACAGCGTAGTTATCCAGGATTACTGAAACGTGTGAATGTAACAATATATAATATAATACAACTGTATGTTTTTGAGGAGGTTACAGCATTATAACATGGCTTAAACTCAATGGTCTAAAGATGTTCAAATGGCAGAGTGAGATTACAAAATGAGACTATAATTTTAAAAAAAGAAAAAAAAAACGATATTAGGTTTTATAAATGACTGCAGGGTGTAACTACATTTAACCATGGTTAAAACAGTGAAGCAGAGTCTTAGAACCCCGCGGCACAAAATGCACAGCGGTTTATAATCAATGAGCAAGTCAGGAGTCAGACTGCGGTCTCTGTGTCTGGGAATGGATGTTTGACAAGTTTGATTTCCTCGATAGAAATCCAGTACATTTCAGTAGTGTGTGACTTGTAGCAGCCCCACACAGTCTTCTTACACAGGCCGATGAACTAGGGCTCTGAGGAGTTAGAAAAATGTCCCTCTGGAGTCTGCATTGCTCAGATCAAACCATTACGAGCCTCCTCTCACACTCAGACGTATAATACGGATAATACACACATGTAACATAGCTGGAGTCATAGGTTAGTGTTAATAACGCTTCAAAACTATGCAATCAAACACACTGTAACCAAAAAGCTGAATGGATGGTTATATGCTACTGTAGCCTAAAAGCCCATATTATTTGCATGCACCTGTAGTTCCAGACCACAATGCAGGTTGCGTGTTCATTACGAGTAATGGATGCGTCTTGCGCGTGCGCATTTGTGCGTCAGCTTCCTGGATCTCACGCGTGCGCGCCCACAGTACTGGCACGCCTGAATACCGGCTCAAGCCGGTAAAGAGCTGCCAAAACAGGCCAGACAGCGACAGAGACAGAGACAGAGACAGAGACATGAGCAGCCCGTAGCAGAGGCGCAGAGCGCGGATCTGGTGGCTGCGGGCACAGTCCGGTCATACAGGACTGGATGGTCTAACATCTGGGGCTGTAGACTACAACACGGACCCGCGTCTCCGCGTGTAGTTCCCCCGAGGTGAGTGTATCAGAGCGCAAACATGGTCGCTCCGCTCTGCTAGAGGAGGATAGTTCCGCGGTGGGATGCTCTGTGCATTCCTCGCACATCAGCTGTACCGGCTTGTTTCTCACAGTATTTAACCTACGTCATTGTGCTCACTTTTTATCTGCTGCTGCGACGGCTCTGGCTAAATAACGCTCAAACACTGATCATAACTGCCGGGGAGCGGAACAGAAGTATGGCATCAGATCTCTGAAGCCTGCTGCACTGCTGTAGTCTACATACTTCACTCAGAGAAGCCCTATGTCGAATATTTAAAGTTGTATACAGTGTTTTTTATTTTATTTTTTATAATTATATTTTATACAATTTAAGTGTCCATGAAATGTGATTCAAATCACATGAGCTCTGAGTGGGTCTCAGATCGGGGGACAAGTGGACATTGTAACCTGGTGGAGCAGTACAAATACAGAGCAGGCATGCACAACAGAACAAAAGCAGTTTAAACCATAGTATATTGTTTCATCATCAAATCATCTGAGGACACAGACTAACATACCAGAATCTGAGGAGCTGCTCCAGGAGCAGATTCACTCATGTTTCAAACACCGTCACAGGTTGTAGATATCAAAACATGTTCTGTGAGATAACTGAGAGTGTGATATGTTTTTCAAATTCCTCATCAAAACATAATAAGGGTTGTGTTTCACTCTTGTGGGTATTTAGTCCATTTCCCACTGTTTCACCTGCTGTTGTCATGAGGTGGGCACAAAGTTCACCTTCATAAAGCATCTATTGAACAGTAATTGCCTAGTGACATATGCTAACAACAATGACATTTTGTATGCACATCGATTATGGCTTACTAACTTACTTTTACTTGTTTTCACTACACATATTGTAAATTATCTTAAATTATCACAAATATTCATATGAAATTTAACCTCTAAAGAGAACCAATATATAACCAATGATTCTAATACTGATTTATTCTTAGTTACAAAAACATTAGACCTGATGTCCCGTTTATTTATGTTATAATTTGGTGTTTTGGTTCTCAAGAGTAAAGTAAGTCTCTCGTTGGGTTTCCAGTATCAAAGCTGAAATCCAGTTGGTTTAAACCTAAAAGGACTCCCTATGATCTGGCACTACACTCAGGTACCTGCAGCCACTGAATACTAGAGGTTCTGAGCTTTAACATGTGACCATACTGGCTTGTCAAAGCCTGATCTCATCTCAGAGGCTCAGCAGGACCAGGCTTGAGTAGTACTTGGATGGGAGACCACTGGGAATTCTAGGTGCCACAGTTGCAAAAAAAAAAAAAAAAAAAGGTCATTGCCACCTACATTGCCTAGTATGAAAGTGGTGCGTGCGTGAGTGATGGTAGTGGTGGTTCACGGTTGTCAGTCAGCCCCAGAGCTTACCACCAGTGTGGAGTGAATGCCAGGACTCCCTTGAAAAAGAGATTAGTAATCTCAATGTGACTTTCCTGGTTAAATAAAGGTTAAATAATAAAAATAAAAAAAACATAAAATAAAGGCATCGCCTGTCCTTATATTGAGAGCACTGTAAGAGCACAGACAAATACAGTGTCTTTAAGACTGCATTGTGTTGTACCTTAAGTACTCAGCACCACTAGAGGGTGCTCTACACTAACTCTGCCTGCCTAGCACCCATTCTCCTGTCCCTATTGTCTCCTATAGTCCCTCCTCCTCTGTGCTGTAATGGAGGGCTGGCTGGGGACCCGAGTCTACAGCGCGGTGCCAGAGGGCGGGTGGGGCTGGGCTGTGGCACTGGCCTTCTTTGTGGTGGAGGTGTGCACCTATGGGACTCTCAAGACACTGGGCGTGTTCCTGCAGGACCTTATGCTGGAGTTTGGGGAGAGCAACACCCGAGTGTCCTGGGCCATCTCCATCTGTATCTTCATGTTCTCCTTCACAGGTGGGACCACGGTCTATGGGTGGGACACAGCTTTGTCATGGAAGGAGTACAAATCTTTTACTTAAAGACGCAGTACCTTATTTTTGCTGCCTTAAAACGTGACAGATGTCTTTCACATTCAGCGTATTGCAGTAGTCTGAAGTTCTTCTGTCACTTATCTCATGCATTCTGAGCATCCTATTTTATTCACCATGGTAACTTTAGAAGCACTTTTCACAAATTTATAAGACCAGAGAGTAGGTTGGCAGCTAACTACAACAGCAGGCTTATACGCACTTACCACTTACCACTAAACAATTTGTTTATTGTATTGTACTGTACCTGATTTAAAAATGTTAAAAACATAACTGGTTCATCTGAAATTCTTTGCAGTGGTCCAGTGTTCTTCCTCACTTACTTATGCTTTCTGATATATTCACCACAATGAGTTTATAAGCACTTATCACAACTCCAAAGACCAAAGCAGAATTTTTCAGTCATGATAAGGCCAACATGTAATGCGCATGTCTTGATTCTCTGGCAATAACACGCTTTATAATAATTAATGCAGACAGAATGCAGTAGACTTATTTTGACCTTAAGATCTGCTTATACAATATGGGCTGGGACAAGACAAATATTGCTCAAATACATGGTAAAAAATCAGATACAGGGCCCTTAATGTATTGAAGTAACAGTAATTTTAGATCCTGCTGTGCGGCTATGGTGGCCTGTGTGCATAGCTAACAGTGGGTGTGTTGCAGCACCTCTGGCCACTCTGATGAGCACCCGTTTGGGTCACCGGCCTGTGGTGATGATGGGTGGCTTCCTCATGAGCCTGGGTACTATCACCTCGGGCTTCACCAACTCCATTCACGACATGTACCTCACCATCGGCGTCATCACAGGTAGGCCTCCACTATACGCTGTAGAAAAACTAGAGAAAGAGAATGTGACGTCACCCATAGCTCCAGCCAAATGAAGCCAATTGAGCTTAGCCGTTATAGTGGGGTAGATTTGTAGCCAAGATCTTAGATTTAGACAAACTTCCTTGATCTACAAGGAAAATTATAGATAGATTAGATTTATTGGCATTGTTCAAAATACAACAAAACTTTGGCAGAGCAAAACTGCAGCAGTAAAAATGAATAAATATAGACACATTCACACATCCATAGCAATAAAAACATTAAATAAAAAAATGTTTATTGCACCGAGTCCCTTCAGGCTTTTTATTTTTGCCTGTGCACCTGGAGCACATCCACTGCTTGCAGGTAGAAGATGTTGTGAAGCCTGTTTGTGCTTGTGAGAGGAGTTTGAAGTCTTCCTGAAGAGAGAAAGCAGAAGAGGCTATTCCCAGTGTGTGGGCGATCCTGCAGAATGTTAGAGGCCCATGTGTGGAGACCTGAGGAGTAGATGGTGTCCAGGTCGGGGAGAGAGGAGCCCACCACGCTCTCAGCTGTTCTCATCACTCGCTGCAGGTGTTTCTTTTCAGCAGCTGTGCCAGCTCCGTACCATGATGTGCAGCAGTATGTCAGGATGCTTTCGATGGTATACGGGTAGAAATAGATCAGCAATCAGCAATGGGGAGCCCATTGTGGTGGAGTGTTCACAGAAAAAAACAATCACAGCTGGGCACACATTATAATGCTGGAGGTGTTTAGGCTCCAGGTCAGGTCTTCACTGATCTGCACACCCAGGAACTTAAAATTTGGGACCCCACACTGATGCAGAGGCCATTGTGATGATGCATTTTTTGGTTTTCTCTAAAGTCAATTATGATTTCTTTAGTCTTTGTTGTGCTCAAGTGCAGGTCATTATCTTTGCACCAGGAAATCAACCTCCTCCCTGTAGGTAGCTTCATCACCATTGAGCCCCACAATGGTTGTGTCATCAGCACATTTGATGATGGTGTTGGAGTTATGGAGGGGTGAGAGGCCAAGAGTGAGCAGTTAGTTGAACATTTTGGTTGGGCTGATAGAGCTGAATGCAGAACTGTAGTCCACAAAGAGCACCCTGGCATAGCTGTTGGGAGTTTCCAAGTGCGTAAGAGCAGCATGCAGTGTGGCGCAGATGGCATCACCTGTGGATCTATTGGTTCTATATGTATATATATGCCTGTCCAAATCTGGGAAAATGCATGATTTGATGTGAGACAGAAGTAGCCTCTCAAAGCATTTCATGATTACTGGAGTAAGAGCAATTGGCCGGTAATCATTCATGCAGGTGACAGCTGAGGTTTTGGGTACTGGTATAATGGTGGCAAATGTAAAGGAGCTGAGGACAGCAGCCTTCTGTAGACAGGTTGAAGATGTTTATGTTTATTTATGTTCTTTGGACACTTATTTGGAATTTTGACAACAGTATCATGGCAACCAAAGAGCCAATCAGGAGCGAGGTTGATGAAGATACTTCTCGCCTACACTGTTGGTTTGACAGGGGCTGGGCACTTAGCAACGAGTCTGTCAATCAACCTGTTGCTAACCTTAGCCATAGTGACCTTGAGATAAGAGGGCAGCTGATTGGTCTGTTATTAATGTCTATATATTTTATTTATTAAATAAAAACACCAGGATCATGTGGATTAATATGTCTTAATACATTTCAAGACCAAAATCAGTCTGCAGAAGTTCCAGAAATGGAGCTGCTAATTAGAGTAGATGGAGCCAAATCACTCTCAGCAGCACTTAAACGAACATCACCCTCTCTCTACACATGTCTGGGTTAAGCTTGTGTCCTCTCCGCTCCTCCTCCACAGGTTTGGGCTACAGTCTGGCCTTCTTGCCCACGGTCACTCTGCTGGCACTGTACTTCTCCAGGCGCCGTGCTCTTGTCACATCACTGGCTTCCTCCGGAGAGTCCTTTGCCGTATTTGCCTTTGCCCCTGGTATGTACTGGTACCATCAATGGTGATTCTAGCTCCAAGCCTGTATGTAGCTTGTACATTTAAAATAAAAGACTCCTACATTTTCTTTCTCCCTAGCCTTCACCATACTCAAGAAGAATATCGGTTGGCGGTATTGCATGGTACTCATTGGGTCCATCCAGGCATGTGTGATTGGCTGCAGTCTGCTTCTTTGTCCAATCAGCATTCAGCCCGAGCCAGACAAGGAAGTGGTCCTGTGCGATAAGGAGCTGGAGGTCTTATTTGAGCTAGAGAATGAGCAGACCTGTACCTCCATTGGCTCTTCAAAGTCCCAGTGTTCTGAAGACTCTGGGGTGACCTCCATGAGCTCCTCACAGGGAGAGCTGAAGGAGCAGACTGGAACAGAGCTGGGGAATGAGACTATAACAGAGCCTAGGGCCAAGCTGCTGGACTTCTCTGTGCTGAGGGATGGGGCGTTCATCTGCTACTCTCTGTTTGGGCTGTTTGCAACGGCAGGGTTCTTTGCTCCACAGCTCTATGTGATCGAGCTATGTAAAAGCCGGGGGGTGGAGCCACACATGGCCTCCTACATGCTGTCTGTGATGGCTGTAGCAGAGATAGTAGGCCGCCTCACTATCGGACTCATCCTCACCAGGGCACCCTTCAGGAAGACTCTGATTTTGCTGGCCTGTGTGCTGGCCATGTGCCTGGTGCTGGGGGCCTTCACAGTGGCCTCTGGCTTTTGGGCACTGGTGATCTCCTGTGCCATCTATGGGTACTTTATGGGAACTGTGGGTTCCACACACATCCCACTGCTGGCAGAGGAGAATGTGGTTGGCATGCAGAGGATGGCCTCAGCCGTGGGTGTGTACATCTGCATCCAGAGCTTTGCTGGGCTGGCCGGTCCACCATTGGGAGGTACAACCCTGTACTCATGCACATTACATTGCAAGGTTGCATTATAGATCTCCAGAATATCCATATCACAGTAATTGTTATTTCAAGAAAATACATATTGATACTTTGTTGCATCACTCTTGGGGTGTTCTACATGTATATAGAGGAATGATCACCAGTTACCATGGAGACACAAGGCACACAATAACAAACACTGCCAAAAAGTTTTAAGATGAATACTTGAGAAAAAATTAAGGTGAGGTAACTTTATTTCTATAGATGCTACTGTTGTAGCCACAGCTGCCCCGGGCAGACTGACGGAAGCGAGGCTGCCAATCAGCGCTATCGATCCCTCCGACCACCACCATCACTCACACACACACCAAAAAATAAATAAATAAAAATACAAAAGGGATTTAAACAACACATTTTCAGAAGCCTGTGCTCAATACGTGTAACTGTTTAGGAGTTTGATTTTCAACAAAGAAGGTGAACTGAAAAACTGTTGGCTAATGCTAGCTAGCTAGTGACTGTAATGTTAATTGAAACAGACTTGATTAACTGCAGAAATCATGTTGTAGTTGTTCCAGCTAAATCAACTTTTTATGGTCAGATTGTGTTAAAATAAAACTCAGATTAAAGGCTAACTTGAGTAACAGTGCTTCAGACAGAGTAGTGTTGGTATCCTACTTCCAAGGAATGTTTATGACATCAGCTGCAGAGTTATCAATATCACTACAGAAAGTTAGTAAGTCTTGACATTAGATTTGAGTTGGTCTTGGTTTTGTCTTTAAGTTTTTATTTTCACCCAGTTTGACTGGTAAATGATGGCATGAGGTTTTTTATTTTTCATTTGACTGAACTTACTGTGTCAAAATGTAAACTAAAATAATACTATTGTTATGGAAGAACAAAATGTAGTTATGGAATATTGCATCTTCTTCTCATAACTTGCAGCCTTAAGTGACTGTGTGTGTTGTGTTCAGATACAAATGTTTGCATTGCCTGGTACCTACAGAGAGTCATGCGTTTGTCTTGCAGGGGTACTGGTGGATGTGATGCAGAACTACGGTGCAGCCTTTGCTCTCTGCGCTGTGGGCATGGCTCTGGGTGCCATATGCCTGGCTCTAGTGGGACCCATCAAGTCCTGCAGATGTTCTAGAGAGCCTAAGGAGCAGACTGATCAGGACAGTGAGAGGCTGGACTTCATGGATGTGGACCTGCCCCTTGAAGACAGCCCTGAGAAGAGTGCTGATGCTGTTTGAAGCCCTCTCCTCTCAGGGTCAGGCCTCAATGAGCTCAATTAAATATGACTCTTCCAGTGAAAACCTGTGATCTCTGTGTACCAACTACACTGGACATTAAAGTCTACACACAGCAATACCAATGAGCACAGTGTAGTGTGCCATGGTCTGGTGCAGTGGAGTAGCAGAGTAGCAGGTGTGAACATCTCAGGACTGTAGACCTCATTCACCACACTGGAGACAACACCAAACATACATGCACACTTGTGTCTCACAGTGCAATCCTTTGGTGGTCGAGGCCTTTTAGTTTGACTTGAAAATAGACAGACTTCAGAATCTTTATAGATCAATGCATGACTCTGATCCAGAGGCCTTGGTTCAAACCAGGGATGATCAAACCATTTGTTTTAAGTGACATTACAAGGCCCACATTACGTTTTTTTCTAATATTATTTCATCATCAAAAACATTCCTGGAGTTGTGTTTTTCATTCACACATTAACACATAATTTGCTGCATTCTTCTCTAAAACTGAAAACATAAACATGTTCTGAGAAGGTAATAACATCCTAATATGGTTTGAAGCTCATAAGAGTTAATTTGCCTGATATAGCCTTAAATAAAAAGCGTTATTGGAGACTGTCAAAATCAAATTAGGTCTATGATGAGATTTTATTTAAATATAGTACAATTAACAAGTATACTCTACAAAGAACACAGATACAAAGACAAAACCCCTATTAAATTTGTTGTGTAGCCAGCCAGTATGTAATTTATCATTGTATTCCATTCATGGAAATCCAGTCTTACTTGGATGAAAGAAATTCAGAAGCTGCACAACAAACCCCTCCTCCCCATGCTCCGATTGCTTAACTAAGATTTCCCCAGTGAAGATGAAGCTTCTTCAAAGCAGCATCAGACTGAATTACTCTGCACAATACAAACTATTGTAGAGTACCTCAATGAGTAATACATTGACTGACTGACTGACCAGACAACCAGCTTTGAACAGCCCTGGTTTGGACCTTGTGGAGTCTTGAATCCGCTTTATGCCCAGTTATTATTATTATTATTTTAAAGACAGAATAATCGCATACAAAACATAAGTTGACAAAAAAAGAAGACACAGAGACAGCAGGGAGATATGATGGGTGCTTTAAATACACATTTGATGATGACATGACCTCCTTAGTTCTGCTTTAAATTGAGATCTGACCTATTGGAGGTTAGATTGACCACCCATGGAACACCTCAGATGTGCTGTACAGAAGTATTCCTGACACATTGCTCTTGAGCTGATATTAGGGTGTACTGATTGGCAGGAGTCCAGTAGGGTCTTCATAGAGCACGAGTGAGCCGTCAGCTCTTTCTCAAATGCACTCTGAACACAGCTTTTCCTCACACTTGAATGTTGCCACTCACCATTGAACCTTTAAATGTTCTGTGATTTGTACACAAAGCTGGTCTGAACTAGGTTGTATTTATTATTTAAAAAAAATGTTATTACTGTGTGTGTTTATGAGTGGTAATTTTAAATAGTTAGAAGTTCATATGAGAGATTAGATTACACAATTTATTTAGGACACTGTACCTATTTATTATTTTTAAACACTTGAAAAACAGAAATAACTAATTTTAAAAGGTTTGCGTGCATGATAATATAATTATTGGAAAATATTCTTTAAATGACCCTCCTTGAACCGCCACCTTAACGTGGTGGAGGGGTTTGAGCGCCTGAATGATCTCAGGAGCTATGTTGTCGGGGACTTTATGGGTCACTCAGGTAAACAGGTCCGGGGGGACGGGTCAGACTAAGAGCGGTTCAGAAGCCCCCTATGATGACAATAACAACGAGGCCAGTGACGTCGCCCGGAATGGCGCTACTGGGGCCCCACCCTGGAGATAGGCCTGGGGTGGGTGCACGTTGACGAGCGCCTGGGACCCGGCCGGGCCCAGCCCGAAGGAGCGACTCCCTCTTGTGGACCCACCCCCGGTGAGAGGAGCCATAGGGGCCGGGTACAGAGAGATCTGGGCGGCAGTCGAAGGCAGGGGCCTCGGCTCGGATCTCTGGACATGGAGACTAGCTCTGAGGACATGGAATGTAACCTCACTGGGGGGGAAGGAGCCTGAGCTTGTGCGGGAGGTCGAGCGTTACCGACTAGATATAGTCAGCCTCACCTCCACGCACAGCTTGGGCTCTGGAACCCAACTCCTTGAAAGGGGTTGGACTCTCCATTTCTCTGGCGTTGGGGAGCGGCGGCGAGCTGGTGTGGGCCTGCTCATCGCCCCACAGCTCAGCCACTGCGTGTTGGAGTTCATCCCGGTAAACGATAGGGCCGCGCCTTCGGGTCAGGGACAGGTCTCTCACTGTGGTGTCGGCCTCTGGGCCGAACAGCAGTGCAGAGTACCCGGCCTTCTTGGAGTCTCTGGGAGGGGTACTGGATAGTGCACCGACCGGGGACTCCGTTGTTCTACTGGGGGATTTCAACGCCCACGTGGGCAACGACAGTGACACTTGGAGAGGGGTGATTGGGAGGAACAGCCTCCCTGATCTGAACCCGAGCAGTGGAGTCCGAGTGGGCTTCGTTCTCGGCCTCTATTGTCGATGCGGCCGCTCGTAGCTGTGGCCTTAAGGTCTGTGGTGCCTGTCACGGCGGCAATACCCGAACCCGGTGGTGGACACCGGAAGGTGCCGTCAGGCTGAAGAAGGAGTCCTACCGGGCCTTGCTGGCTTGGGGGACTCCTGAGGCAGCTGACAGGTACCGGCAGGCCAAGCGTGCTGCAGCCCAGGCGGTTGCAGAGGCAAAAACTCGGGTTTGGGAGGCCATGGAGGAGGACTATCGGACGACCCCAAGGAAATTCTGGCAAACCGTCCGGCACCTCAGGAGGGGGAAGCAGTGCTTCACCAACACTGTTTACAGTGCGGGGGGAGAGCTGCTGACCTCGACTGGGGATGTTGTCAGGCGGTGGAAGGAATATTTGGGGATCTCCTCAATCCCACTGTCACGTCCTCCGAAGAGGAGGCCGAGGCTGGGGACCCAGAGGCGGACTCGTCTATCACCTGGGTCGAAGTCACTGAGGTGGTTGGAAAGCTCCTTGGTGGCAAGGCTCCGGGGGTGAATGAGATCCGGCTTGAGTACCTTAAGTCTCTGGATGTTGTGGTGCTGTCTTGGCTGACATGTCTCTGCAACATCGCGTGGTGGTCAGGAACAGTACCTCTGGACTGGCAGACCAGGGTGGTGGTCCCTCTGTATAAGAAGGGGGACCTTAGGGTGTGTTCCAACTACAGGGGAATCACACTCCTCAGCCTCCCCGGTAAAGTCTATGCCAGGGTACTGGAGAGGAGAGTCCGGCCGATAGTCAAATCTCAGAGAGGAGGAGCAGTGTAGTTTTCGGCCTGGTCGTGGAACACTGGACCAGCTCTACACCCTCCATTGGGTGCTCAAGGGTTCATGGGAGTTTGCCAAATCAGTCCACATGTGTTTTGTGGACCTGGAGAATGCATTCGACCGTGTTCCTCATGGTGCCTTGTGGGGGGTGCTCCGGGAGTATGGGGTCTGGGGCCCTTTGCTCAGGGCTGTCCGGTCCTTGTATGACCGGAGCAGGAGCTGTGTTTGCATTGCCAGCAGTAAGTCAGACCTGTTCCCAGTGCATGTTGGACTCCGCCAGGGCTGCCCTTTGTCACCGGTTCTGTTCATTGTATTTATGGACAGAATTTCTAGGCGCAGCCAGGGGCCGGAGGTAGCCCGGTTCGGGGACCACAGGATCTCATCTCTGCTTTTTGCGGATGATGTTGTCCTGTTGGCTTCATCGAGCCAGTACCTTCAGCGTGCACTGGGGCGGTTTGCAGCCAAGTGGGAAGCGGCTGGGATGAGAATCAGCTGTTCCAAATCCGAGGCCATGGTTCTCGACCGGAAAAAGGTGGATTGCTCTCTCCGGGTGGGTGGGGAGTCTCTGCCTCAAGTGAAGGAGTTCAAGTATCTCGGGGTCTTGTTCACGAGTGAGGGGAGGATGGAGCGTGAGATTGAAAGGCGGATCGGTGCAGCGTAGGCAGTGATGCGGTCGCTGTATCGGACAGTTGTGGTGAAGAGGGAGCTGAGCCGTAAGGCAAAGCTCTTGATTTACCAGTCAATCTACATTCCTACCCTCATCTATGGTCATGAGCTCTGGGTAATGACCGAAAGGACGAGATCGCGGATACAAGCGGCCGAAATGAGTTTCCTCCGCAGAGTGGCCGGGCGCTCCCTTAGAGATAGCGTGAGGAGCTCGGTCACACGGGAGGAGCTCGGAGTCAGAGTCGCTGCTCCTCCACATCGAGAGGAGCCAGCTGAGGTGGCTCGGGCATCTGGTCCGGATGCCTCCTGGACGCCTCCTTCGGGAGGTGTTCTGGGCATGTCCCACCGGTAGAAGGCCCCGGGGAAGACCCACACGTAGAGCTGGGCGGTATGACCAAAAATTGATATCACGGTATTTTTTTTAATTATCACGGTATTTAACTGTATTTTTTTTCGTGGATGTTTACGTGTTAACCCCAATTCCTAATTGTTTAGAGAATACTTACTGCAGTAAATCACCCTGGTTTGAATGATCCCACTAAAGAATTGAGTGCCAGGTACTCAAAATTGTAACAGAGTTGGTAATATCATTCCAACGTTTGCTTTTCTTGTCATAGACGGTCCCTTTAGCAAACGCGCCTACCAGGGACATCTGTGTAGTGTTTTGTGCTGCAGTGCCAACGTTACGCAGAGATTGGGGAGAAGATGCAGATTTTACTTTCATGCAATCTTTGTATTCCAGGATATGATTGTGGCGGAGGTGGTGAAGCAAGTTGCTTGTGTTGCCTCCTGCAGCTAAAACATTAGCTCGATAACACTTACAGATGATGCGTGTTTGATCCGCGTCAGATTTTTTAAAACCGAAGTATTTCCAAACAACAGACACGGCTCCCTTTTTCGGAATGAGTTCTGTGTCTGTGTCATTTTCTTCGTCCATGCTCACCGCTCAACTCGCTATCCTTACCACCCTAGTCTCTGCCACTACCACGCTCTCCTGCAGAGTTGGCTTGTTTGGTGTAACACTGAAAAACAGCCCCGCTCAATCTATCACAGTCGACGTTCCGCCGCTCTGTGTTGCCGACATATGCGCGCACACACGGTATGGCGGTAAATAAAAAATTCATATAAAAATAAAAATTACCGGTATACCGGTTCAAACGGTTTACCGCCCAGCCCTACCCACACGCTGAAGGGACTATGTCTCTCGGCTGGCCTGGGAACACCTCGGGGTCCGTCCAGAGGAGCTGGAGGCAGTGGCTGGGGAGAAGCCCCTGCTTAGACTGCTGCCCCCGCGACCCGGCCCCACATAAGCGGAAGAAGATGGATGGATGGATGGATGGATTCTTTAAATGGAGACGCTACACAGCAGACATATTTTTACCTGAAAAGATGCTTAAATACTGAGGCATGACACATTTTGATCAAATACATTAAAACAGTAAGGTCCAGGCCTTTCAAGTTTGTACTAGAAATAATACTTTTTCTCTTAAGGACCACTAATAAACATTTTCTTAGGGACCGGTGTAGGGGGTGGAGTCAGTAATTATGCAAAATGCATAAAACTCTTGAGCAATTTTAATGGTCAAAATACTCCTGTTTTGCTGTTTAGTTAATTTGCACTATATTTTCAGAGGATAACACATAGATATGGTTTTATATATATATATATATATATTTATATATATATATATAATCACCCTCAACATGCCCCAAAAGACAAAAAAATGTTTCCACCTGACAAATTGTCATCAAAAATGACCATTTTCAAGCATTTTATTACATGTATCAGTGCCTCAAATGTACATAAAAAACTTCCCAAGTTTATAAGATTCAATTCAAGCCCAAGATGATCTTTGTATCTAGAGAACAGCTGCTATGACCAAAGTTCTTCACTGTACCTCAAATCGTCAGAAAACAGAACTTTCAGACATGTCAATTTCATATGGAATTAAGAATTATATATATATATATACATATATATTACTGCTGTCAAGCGATTAAAATATTTAATCGCGATTAATCGCACGAATGTCATAGTTAACTCGTGATTAATTGCATTTTAATTGCAGATTTTTGTCACATGAAAAACCATTGTAATTCTCTTATCAGCACAGAAAGGTGAATGGGCTAGCTTTGTACACATGTTTATTATTGCAAAGCATAACATTTCACAGCGATTGACATCCATATCTTCCGTATTAGGTGACAAAAAAAAAAAAAAAGCCCCTGAAAACAGGCTAATGCAAAAAAAAGTGCATATTACTTTGAAAAAAATTGCATTAGTTTAGTCATTAGTTAGCTTATTCAACACAGGCTCAACACAGTCATACCGACCTCTGCTAATCAACATAAGCTTAAGCTTACCAACCCTGCCACTGATATCTGCCATAGAAGAAAAAAAAATGGAAAAACTTCAACCTGGATGTGATCCGATAGTAACAAAGTTCACATTGACAGTAAGTGCAGATAACTTTAGTTTTATCTTTCGAACCATCCTTTCATGTTTTAAATCGAAACTTCCCGTTCAGAAGTGTTCCTTTTGCTTCCATGTCAAGTTGGCGCAGTCTTGGCTGGTGTTGCTCTAGTTGGGTTCTTATTTGTTTGATATTTGGAAACGTATCGCTCCGTACCGCCACCATGTGTACGGGCGTGATATTACAGTCTGTACTTTTTCCATCGTTCGTGGCAGTTTTAAAAGCTTATGGAAAAACTCAGGTCACACAGCGTTTAAAAAAATTATTGCCGTTAAAATGAGCTTGAGTTAACGCGATAATAACGTGATATTTTTGCAAGCACTAATATATATATATATATATATATATATATATATATATATATATATATATATATATATATATATATATATATATATATATATATATAAAACGCGTTTCTCACCTTCCACGGTGGTCTCTCACCCTCATCAGCTCGGGTCCTCTACCAGAGGCCTGGGAGCTTGAGAGTTCTGCGCAGTATCTTTGCTGTTCTCAGTACTGCGCTTTTCTGGACTGAGATGTCTGTTGTCCTTCCTGGGATCTGCTGCAACCACTCATCCAGTTTGGGGGTCATGGCCCCGAGTGCTCCGATCACCACAGACACCACCAATGCTTTCACCTTCCAGGCTCTCTCCAGCTCTTCCTTGAGCCCCTGGTATTTCTCTAGTTCCTCATGTTCCTTTTTTCTGACATTGCCATCACTCGGTATTCATCACCATCACCATTCTGTCTGTATTTGGAAGTCCCACAGGATCTTGGCCCGCTCATTCTCCACAACCTTTGGAGGCGTTTCCCACCTTGATCCTGGGGTTTCCAGCCCGTACTCTGCACAGATGTTTCTGTACACTATGCCCGCTACTTGGTTATGTCGCTCCATGTACGCTTTCCCTGCCAGCATCTTACACCCTGCAGTTATGTGCTGGACTGTCTCAGGCACTTCTTTGCACAATCTACACCTTGGGTCTTGTCTGGTGTGGTAGATCTGGGCCTCTATTGCTCGGGTGCTCAAGGCCTGCTCCTGTGCAGCCAGGATGAGTGCTTCCATGCTGTCCTTCATACCAGCCCTCTCCAGCCATTGGTAGGATTTCTTGATATCAGCCACTTCAGTTATGTTTCGGTGGTACGCCCCATGTAGGGGTTTGTCCTGCCATGATGGTCCCTCCAGCACCTCTTCCTCTGCACCCCACTGTCTGAGACATTCTCTGAGCATGTCATCAGTCTGGGCCTTATCACTGATGTACTTGTGGAGCTTGGATGTTTCATCCTGGACAGTGGTTCCCACACTCATTAGTCCTCGGCCTCCTTCCTTCCGGCTCGTGTACAGTCTCAGGGTGCTGGACTTGGGATGGAACCCTCCAGACATGGTCAGGAGCTTTCGTGTCTTAACATCCGTGGTCTGTATCTCCTCCTTTGGCCAGCTTATGATTCCTGCTGGGTATCTGATCACTGGCAGGGCGTAGCTGTTTATTGCCTGCGCCTTGTTCTTGCCATTGAGCTGGCTTCTTAGGACCTGCTGTACGAGAGAGAGAGAGAGAGAGAGAGAGAGAGAGAGAGAGAGAGAGAGAGAGAGAGAGAGAGAGAGAGAGAGAGAGAGAGAGAGAGAGAGAGAGAGAGAGAGAGAGAGAGAGAGAGAGAGAGAGAGAGAGAGAGAGAGAGAGAGAGAGAGAGAGAGAGAGAGAGAGAGAGAGAGCGAGAGCGAGAGAGAGAGAGAGAGAGAGAGAGAGAGAGAGAGAGAGAGAGAGAGAGAGAGAGAGAGAGAGAGAGAGAGAGAGAGAGAGAGAGAGAGAGAGAGAGAGAGAGAGAATTCTATTTCCTAGTGTGTACTGATTTTTTTTTCCTTCAATTTGATTTCCTTTGAATTGAAGTGAGTTGAATGGTTGTTTGTTTTTTCATCAACTGAAAATCAAATGGCCAAATGGACCAAATATAATAACTTGCATTTTTACAGCTTCCTTTTCACAGTTAAAGGGCATATGTTACTCTCATTTCTCATCTGTGTTTTTAAACTTCAGACATCTTCACTAGAATCTTTTGAATCATATTAGACCTGGAATTTCCAACTGAACTGAAGGTAAAAGGAGCTCCACAGATGTTTTTGATGAGGAAACAAAATTATAACATGGCTAAAAGCTCACAAGTCAGTTTTATGTAATACAGGAACTTTAACAGAAAAACAGATCACGTATTTAGAAATCTACTTTTTTCCAAATCTGACATCCATGTTTCTCTGCTGAAGAATGGAGTTGGTGTGACATTGCCCTCTGCTGACCACTCCTAGTAATACAGGAATCATCTGCTAAATGGATATCCTGAGCTTTTCCTTCACAATCCTCTCAGAGCAGGCCAGTGAGTCCACCTGTGCACCACTCTCTCCTTCTGCTCCCGCCACACTCATACTCTGGACTGTGGCTTTGACCTGTGAGTGTCTTCAGAGAAAGCCCCATCCAGCAGCCATGACCATCCGCACTGCACGGCCCCAGCGCGACCAGCACTACCGGCCCCGCATCCAATGCCTCAAGAAGGTGAGTGTCCAGCTACCTAAGACGCTACTTTACTAGTATATAGGTATATAGGATTTTTGATAGTTTTACTATCAAAAATCAGATAGTAAAACTAGTATTGAAACTAGATACTAATTTGAGCTGGTATCAATCTTTAAAAAGTCATAGGACAGAAATGAACTTTTTCTGAATGTCTTCAGAATGATCTTGAGTTGTCAGAACAAGTCTAAGAGCACATAGACTAGTATACGACCATGGACCACTATGGAACCTACGTGGACCAGTGAGGGATTACACAGATATAAGAACACATGGGAGCAGAAAACCATTTGATGGTTTCTATTCTATTCTATTGTCTAAAGAAAGAGTGTTTTTCATTAACATTGTATATACAAATAAGTATTGAGTATCGAGGTTTTCTTAGTATTGAGACTGTGTTTTAAATTTTATTATTGGGAGAACACTGCTTGTATATTAACTATGTATTGCTACTCATAAGGTAATAAAAAGGGGATGTAAATATCCTTCTAGAATAGGTGCGCTTTAAATGCCATCACAATATCCTGAAAGCCAATAATATCCGTTCAGTAGAGATAGCCAATTAAAGGGCTGAAATACCCAAATAATTCCAATGATGGTTAATGGAGTTTAAAAACACAGTGGAGCACTTTCTGCATTACTACATGACATCACAAAGTGGAACAGAATGTTTTCAGTTTAAGGAAATATACAGGATTTGTGTTAAATATGTGTGAATGGAACACAACACAACTCTGATGTGGAATTAACAATATAACATAGATGAGAAAATAGCATAGTATGGGCCCTTTAATATAGCTAAAATTAATATAAGAAGCAGATTTGTGTTGTAATACAGTGAGTTTCTGGGTCTAGCCACTAATTGAATATACCGGGTTTAACACTTGTGCGTTTACCTTTTGAATATTTCTTGTTGATGTAGATAGATGACAGCATTAGGATTAGGGTTAGGTCATTTGATGAAAGGTTGGTAGAAGATCAACTTCTTGCAGATGTTAAAAGACTTCTGAGAAAGTATAGCCTGCCCTGTCCCTTTCAACAGAGCAGGTCTGGCAAGTCCAGTCTAATCATTCCGTGAGGTTCAGAATGATAAAAAGTTAAGACTGTAGCCATAG
Organism: Odontamblyopus lacepedii; assembly: GCA_034769755.1. NCBI lineage: Eukaryota > Metazoa > Chordata > Actinopteri > Gobiiformes > Gobiidae > Odontamblyopus > Odontamblyopus lacepedii. The sequence goes on from CM068351.1 coordinate 16,804,539, forward strand.
CAAGTAATAGCTCAACACACAAATATTAGATCTTTTGAAGGGTCAGCTGTCCTCAAAATGGCACTATAAAAAGGAAGCTGAAATCCATGAATAAGAAAAACTGTAAATCTCCTCCTCCATCTAGGAATGTGACATCATCAAGTTTTAGAATATGAAAATTGATGTTAAAAAAACTGAAAGCTGAACAGTCCCAGGGGTTCCGCTGAAGGGCTGTTCTCTTAAACAACTCTCTCACACATAAAGAACAACGCTCACCTTAAAATCTGCTCTTGATGTTGCAGCTCCGCTAAAACAGAAAAGCATTAAATCAAGACCTCCGGCTCCTTGGTATACTCCAGAACTGCGATCACTCAAACAACACGTAAGACGCACAGAGAAGCTCTGGCGCTGCTCGCGCTCCGAGCAGTCTCTGAAGGCATAGAAGCTCTGCCTGCTCTCTTATAAGGCCGCTCTGCGAAAAGCGCAAACCAGATACTATTCAAACCTAATAGAAGTAAACAAAAGCAACCCCAGATTTCTGTTCAGCACTGTAGCCAGGCTGACAAACTCGCACACTGCCCCTGAGTCTCTTCTCCCCTCAAAGTTCAGTTGTGATGACTTTCTTGAATTCTTCGATTACAAAATTACAACCATTAGAGACAAGATCAACGAAGCTACTCCAAAAATCAGCACCAAGCAAATCCAGCAAATCCAGTCCGTAACACCAATATCCCACATGAATCCTCTAACAGCATTAGACAAATTTACTCCTGTCGATGAGGTGGAGATTACCTCAGTCATCATGTCGTCCAAACCATCAACTTGTTTGCTCGACCCCATTCCAGTCAGACTCCTCAAAGAAGCTCTCCACCTAATAATAGATTCCATCCATAACATAATAAATATGTCGTTAGAAAATGGCTATGTTCCTCAGTCCTTTAAATATGCTGTAATTAAACTGCTTTTGAAAAAATCTATCTTAAATCCTGATGAACTAGCCAACTACAGACCTATCTCGAATCTTCCATTTCTCTCAAAGATTCTGGAACGAGTTGTGGTGAAACAGCTTTGTCACCATCTGCAGGACAAAAATGTATTTGAAAAATTTCAGTCTGGTTTCAGAGCTCACCACAGCACAGAAACTGCTCTGCTTAAAGTGACAAATGATTTGCTACTAGCTGCTGATAACGGGCCGGCTTCAGTCCTGGTCCTACTGGACCTCAGTGCAGCGTTTGACCCCATTGATCACAACATTCTACTGCAGAGGTTAGAATGTGACATAGGTGTCAGAGGGACCGCCCTCAAATGGTTTAAATCCTATCTATCAGATAGGTACCAGTTTGTTAGTGTAAACCAGTGCACCTCTCCCTGCTCTAAAGTAGCTTGCGGTGTTCCACAAGGATCTGTGCTTGGTCCAATCCTGTTTACTCTGTATATGTTGCCATTAGAAAACATGGCATTAATTTCCACTGCTATGCTGATGACACTCAGCTGTACTTATCAATGAAACCAAATCAGACCGATCAAATCGATAAGCTCAGTGCCTGTGTGAAGGACATCAAAACCTGGATGATCCTGAATTACCTGCCCTTAAATGTTGTCGGTCCTAAAGGTCAGAGAGATTCTCTGTCCGACCAGATAATCTCACTTGACAATGTGAGTATAGTCTCTAGCTCTACTGTAAAAAATCTTGGAGTCGAATTTGACCAAAATCTCATTCACAGCTCATATAAACCAAGCTTGTAAAACTGCATATTTTCACGTGCGAAACATAACTAAAATCAGAAATATTTTGCCTAAAATTGATGCTGAAAAACTTATCCATGCATTTGTTACATCCAGACTAGATTACTGTAATTCTCTGCTTACCGTCTGCACTAAAGGTACTTTAAGAAGCTTCCAGTTGGTCCAAAATGCAGCGGCCAGAGTCCTAACAGGAACTAAAAGAAGTGATCACATCAGTCCTGTGTTAAAATCACTTCACTGGCTTCCTGTCGAGTTTAGAATTAAATTCAAAGTTCTCCTCCTGACATACAAAGCCTTAAACGATATGGCCCCATCATATCTTCAGGATGCCATTGTCCCCTATCAGCCAAATAGAGCACTTCGCTCTCAGAATGCAGGATTATTAGTGGTTCCTAGAGTGTCTAAAAGTACAGTGGGGGGGGAGAGCCTTCAGTTACCAAGCTCCTGTGTTATGGAATCAACTCCCTGTTGATGTTAAACAGGCAACCACAGTCTCTTTATTTAATACCAGGCTTAAAACCTTCCTCTTCGGAATAGCTTATGACCAGGTTACTTAGTTTGATGTCACTCCTAACTAACTATGACCAGGTTGGTTGGGAGTGACATTAAAACCCAAGTTAAGATAAGCTGCTGCAGGAGATAACAAGCTGGGGGAAGTGTGGCAACCTGAGCACTATCCTCTGTTTCCTCCTATTTTCTCATCAGCATCACTTACTATGTTCTCATCTGTAGTTTGTTCATTGCTATTCACATGTTGTCCCCTGTCCCACTCCCCCTGTGGAGTGTAACTCTTTCAGACGCCTGATGACAGCTGGACCTCTCTCCTCTTCCATGCCTGACTCTCCTCCTCCTCGCCTGGCCCCCTTCCTCCCCGCCTGGCCCTCCTCCACCCGCTGCCCGGCCCTCCTCCCTGCCTGGCCCTCCTCCTCCTCGCCCGGCTCCTCTTCCTTCTCGCGCGGCCTCCTCCTCCTCGCCTGGCTCCTCCCCGGCTCCTTCCCCACCTGTCCGTCCATGGGAGTGGATCTCTCCTTCACTGTAGTTCTCCCTGAGGTTTCTTCTTTTTCCCAGGACCCTGGGTTTTTTGGAGTCTCTTTTTGCTGAGAAGGAGGGTCTAAGGACAGGGGATGACTGGTCAATGTTTCATTTGCTGCTTTACATGAATGTTGTTTATTCCCGTTTTGGTACAGTTGTGCTCATAAGTTTACATACCCTGGCAGAATTGATGATTTCTTGGCCATTTTTCAGAGAATATGAATGAAAACACAAAAACTTTTCTTTCACTCATGTTTAGTGCTTGAGTGAAGCCATTTATTATCAAACAACTGTGTTTCCTCTTTTTAAATCATAATGACAACAGAAACTGCACAAATGACCTCATAAATTCTGCCAGGGTATGTAAACTTATGAGCACAGCTGTATGTCTGTATGTCTGTACTCATCAATATCTTGGAACGCCCTTAGAGGCAACTGTTGTTGTGATTTTGGGCGCTACAAAAATAAATTGAATCGAATTGAATTGAATAAATTCACAAGTCACCTTTTTAGTTGAAAATCAAACACCAAAAAAGGACCATAGTGAGCCTTTAAATTTGTGACTGATTCTAGAGGCAAAAGTATCAAATCTAGGGCATAGGTCTAATTTCCTTTCATGATCAGGAGCATGTCATTGAATGTTCTGCAAAGTTTTATGAATTAACGTGAAAGTTTTTTTTTTCATCCCATAGTAAACTTTGTACATTCCTATAGGTGGCGCTATAGCACTGATTTTGACTTTATTTTGATGTGTTTGACATATCAGTGGAATTAAGGTCATTGCGGTGTATAACTGATAGAAATTTCAGCACAACCTAACTAGGCACGTCCATGTTAGAATTTTTTAAATATTTTTGCAGGGGAGTCTTTACACCCCTGCTGGCCAACCGTGAAAAATAGCCATACATCAGTGAAGACACCCCATATCCGTAACATTTTTTTTTTTGCTTGTATGTATATAATTGAATCCCCAAATTTGGTAAAAATATGAGAATGTTGACGTTTCCTGTCTTTGCCAGGGGACGCTATAGAGTTCACTTTTCAAATGCTTTATAGTGTATTATAATCAGGCCATGATCAGGCATTAGAGATTCAAATTTTAGCACAATATTTTTGGGGGAGTCACAATGAAAAATGTACCATGTCCATAACATTTTTAAAATGTTTTTGTAAAATTTTCTTGTAATCATGCATAGAATTTAACCCCCAAATTTGGCCCAAATCCGATAATGTTGGCATTTCATACTTATGATAGGGGGCACTATAGAGTTCAGTTTTATTAGATTTCATATTTCATCACATTCAGGCCGGGATCACACAATAGAGATATGAGTTTGAGCTCTGTAGGCCAATGCCTGTGGCCGTGAGAGGTTTGATGACCTCTCACGGCCACAGGCATTGGAGTTAAAAAAAAAAAAAAGAATTCAAACAAAAAAAAAATACTTTTGTGAAGCTATGTCTGTAGATTTGACATGCCAAATCTGAGCTCATTTGGACCAAACACCAGGGACTTCAATCATTTTGCAAACATACAGTCAAAATGGCGGCAAATATTTAGATAAATATAATAAATATATAGAGTCAGGATGGCCCACTTCCTGTTCATTATAGGAGTATTCAACTTTAGGCTTGTCTCATTGTTCTTTATCACTGTCCCAAATTTTGTTCGCCTGTGACAAATTTTGCTTGTCCCTTTTCCATAGGGGTTAAATTCTAGGTGGGACTCGCTTCAGTCATTGTCAAGATGTTCATTTTATCTAATTTTTCGTTGGACCAGTTGATCTGATACCTGATTGGGAATTTTTCGTCAACATTCAGGGGGTCAAAAATGTGATCATTTTGTCACAAGAAAATAATATGTATGTGGAGATGGTCTTCATACGTATGTGGAGATGGTCCTCACATGTATGTGGAGATGGTCCTCATACATATGTGGAGATGGTCCTCATACATACAGTCATATGAAAAAGTTTGGGCACCCCTGATCATTTTCAAGATTTTCCTTTATAAATCATCGGTTGTTCGGATGAGCAATTTCAGTTAAATATATCATGTAGCAGAAAAACACAGTGATATTTGAGAAGTGAAATGAACTTTATAAGATTTACAGAAAGTGTGCAATAATTACTTAAACAAAAGTAGGCATGTGCATAAATTAGGGCACCCTTGTTGTTTTATTGATTTTAATACCTTTAGCACTAATTATTGGAACACAAAATTTGTTTGGTAAGCTCATTGACCCTTGGCCTACACACACTGGTGAAGCTGATCATGAGAAAGGGTATTTAAGGTGCCCAGTTGCAAGTTGTTCTCCTCTTTGCATCTTCTCTGAAGAGTGGCATCATGGGAGCCTCAAAACAACTATCAAATGACCTGAAAACAAAGGTTGTTCAACATCATGGTTTAGGGGAAGGATACAAAAAACTAGCTCAGAAATTTCAGCTGTCAGTTTCCACTGTGAGGAACATAGTGAGGAAATGGAAGACCACAGGCACAGTTCTAGTTCAGGCCCGGAGTGGCAGGCCAAGAAAAATCTCAAATAAGCAGAGGTGAAGGATGGTGAAAACAGTCAAACTCCACCCACAGACCAGCTCCACAGACGTACAACATGATCTTGCTGCAGATGGTGTCACTGTGCATCGATGAACTATTCAGCGTACTTTGCACAAGGAGATGCTGTATGGGAGAGTAATGTGACATAAGCCTTTTCTGCGCACATGCCACAAACAGAGTCGCTTGAGGTCTGCTAAAGCACATTTGGACAAGCCAGCTTCATTTTGGAATAAGGTGCTGTGGACTAATGAAACTAAAATTGAGTTATTTGGACATAACAAGGGGTGGTATGCATGGTGAAAGAAGAACACAGCATTCCAAGACAAACACTTGCTACCCACAGTAAAATTTGGTGGTGGTTCCATCAGGCTGTGGGCCTGTGTGGCCAGTGCAAGTTGAAGGTCGCATGGATTCCAGTCAGTATCAGCAGATTCTTGCAAACAATGTTCAAGAATCGGTACCAAAGTTGAAGTTGCGTCAGGGCTGGATACTTCAAAAAGACAACAACCCTAAACACTGCTCAAATTCTACTAAGGCATTCATGCAGAGGAACAAGTACAATGTTCTGGAATGGCCATCTCAGTCACCAGACCTGAATATTACTGAAAATCTGTGGTGCAATTTAAAGTGGGCTGTCCATGCTCGGGCACCATCAAACTTGACTGAACTGGAGATGTTTTGTAAAGAAGAATGGTCAAAAATACCTTCAACCAGAATCCAGACCCTCATTGGAAGCTATAGGAAGCGTTTAGAGGCTGTTATTTCTGCAAAAGGAGGATCTACTGAATATTGATGTAATTTTTCTGTTGGGGTGCCCAAATTTATGCACATGCCTACTTTTGTTTAAGTAATTATTGCACACTTTCTGTAAATCCTATAAAGTTCATTTCACTTCTCAAATATCACTGTGTTTGTGTTTGTGTCTGCTATATGATATATTTAACTGAAATTGCTGATCCGAACAACCAATGATTTATAAAGGAAAATCTTGAAAATGATCAGGGGTGCCCAAACTTTTTCACATGACTGTATGTGGAGATGCTCCTCACATGTATGTGGAGATGGTCTTCACACATATGTGAAGATGGCCAGAGGCTTTCACAGATCACCATAATTCCTCTTTAAGCTTATTAGAGCCCTATGTTCAGTCACTCAGCTCTCCTCTCACAAATCAAACTGAAATCTGCACTTAAATCAACATCACATGCAAAATACTATAGTTTAAATGTCTGATTGCTCATTTTGCTAAATAATTTATTTGTGTATTTATTTATTTAAGAACAGTACATATTGAAGAACATTTAGACAAATGTAAATATGCCAGATTATGGGTTCATTTCCCTCTGCAGACCCCCTGCAAGTTTGTGTTACACAAAGTCAAAAATATGTGTAAAATCCATGGACCGTATATATGAGTGGACAAAGCTAACGCACTACACTGCCACATGCCAAACAGGAAGTGCTACAGGAGGGTCTTCCAGCTCCTTCTGACCCTGGTGCCCATTGATTTACACTGGGATCTTGTTGTCCCTCTCTCTGTAATTGCTGCAGTGAGCCTTGTCATTTTGGTCTTAAAATGCTAGTATGAACCCGCTCTACTTGATTCAGATTTTTTTTTTAGTCGCTATTTTGTCTATCAAAAAAATCCTATTTATAACATAGAGCCTGGTTCCAGATTCGCCCTTTAACCGTGAGCATCACAAGCCTCATTTGAGCGATGCTGAACACTATGGGTGATGTCATGCTCGCTTAGTCCACTTCTTTATATGGTCTATAGTAAAATCCCTCAGTCGTCCAGGTAGAATTCCATGGCAAAGGAGAGAGTTCAATTTGTCAACTGGACAAGAGTTTATTTTGGTTGAAAACATTTCACATGTCGTCCAAGCTGCTTCTTCAGTTCTGATCAGAATGCTGGAGGACACTGACTTACATCTGCCTGTCAGGGGGAGGAGTTAGATGCCAAGTAATTACTCTGAAACTAATACCTTATTTGTTTATAGTTTCTGTTGTTAGCTAGGCCTATTGAAATTGACTTGAGTGTGGGGTCAAATTAGCAGAATCATTCAGGGCCATAATGGGTGTTTTCACACCTCTGTGCTTGGCCTGGCTGCACCTATTGTTTTCGTCATTTGTTTTGATTTGGGTTTGAGGATGGAGTTATAGGTTACAGATTGGAGACAGATGGTGTCTGAGTCCTCCATTTCTGCTTAAAGAAGGGTTCTCTTTTTTAATAAAGATATCCTCCAGTATTCTGACCAGAACTGAAGAAGCAGTTTGGATGAGTGGCGTATTCAACCAAATAAACTCTTGACAGTTAACAAATTGAACTCTCTCCTTTGCCAAAATCAAAAATAGAACCACACAGACTATGTACAGACCAGAACAGTGATTAAGATTCATGTGAGTACAGATATTTCACAGTCCAGTAAGGTGGACATTTAGAATATTATTGCACTGTATTGCACATACTGTGTATGCGGTACATCATATTATATATCGTACATCATACTTTACATATCACTTTCCTGGTTTTCCCAATTTCTGAAATTTTTATGAAATTTGTGGTTCCCCACCAAGGGTATGGGGATCACTGGGGTACATGGGCACTTACCAGGGGGTACTTAATTATTTTCAGTATTTTATTTTTTATTTTTTTTAAGTAGTAGTTGTAGTGGTTCAGAGGATAATGGACATCAGTAACATTAATGATGAGACAATTATTATTTGCTAAATGAAAATCTATGAAAATATAATTATTTTATTGACCATCATTTGAAAAAGCTTTCAGTCTTACTAAATCCTCCAGAGGTGAGGCCAGTTCCCTTGGTGATGATGGATTTGAATTTACCAGCCACGTCAAATCAATAACATCAGTAACTTCTAAAAACATAATAGAATCAAAGGAATACTGTCTACTTCGAGAGACTTCTCCATGCATCTGTCTCCATTAAGTTAGACCCAATGGTCTGCTCACTGTCAGACAGCTGCAGTACATCCAGAATGCTGCAGCTGAGATCCTGACCCGACCCAGTAAGTACAAGCACATAAGTCCTGTGCTCTGGTCTCTGGCTCCTGTGACTCAGAGAACAAACTTTAAAGCTGCTCTGCTTGTGTACAAGTATCTCCATGGCACTAAAGTACATCTGTGACATGTTCTTGCCAAGCCAAAAAACATGCTACCTAGGTTCCAGTTCATCATTGTAAATGAGAAGCTGTTCTCAGTTGACTTACCTGGTAACATATTGAATAAATAAAAATAATAATATGGACCATCTCACCTCCTGCTTTGCCCAGAGTTAGGACTAAACATGCATAGTCAGTGTTTGTTTTAGTTGTATGCAGCTAAAACCTGGATTTGCTCAAAGAATCAATGGTTTTATTGCCTGTTCACTCATATGGCAATAAAACCTTTCTGATTCTGAACAGTCTTCCTGAACATGTGAGACAGGCCTTTACTTTGACTATGTTTAAATCTACAGTTGGTTCTGTCTTATTATGAATGTGTTTGTTTATTAATGTATGAATGTATGACTTGTTTCAGATGGAGGCCCTGGTGGTGGAGATGCAGGATCCTAAGAGTGGAGTAAAAGGTTCTGAGCAGAAACTGAACGTGACTAGCATTCCATATGTCCTCACAGGTGAGAGGGCTCCTCTACTACAACAGGGGACACAGGGACATATGGGACATAGGTGGCACAGGACTGAAAAGTTAGCAGGGCCCCCATAGTAATAATAATAATTTTAAAATCCAAATCCCTGTATAAGATACTTCTGCAGCTGACTACAGCTGCCCTGGAGTGACTAAAGTGAGACTGCCAATCTATACCATCGACCCAAGTGTCTTGCCTAAGGACACAACCGTTTGCACTAGATTAACAGCAGTGTCTTATCCAGGTTCTAACCAGGCCCAAGGTGGTATGGTACCCTCAAAAAACGGAATATGACTAAATGTCCTTTGTGTCTAAATGCCCTCCCCATGTCCCTATGGCATATTCTGTCTCTGTAAGGTGCTAACTCTTTAGTTTAGACCTCTACAAACGTGTTCTGAAATGCATGAAATTCTTACAGTAGTTTAGCTTTTGATATGTCAGTGTTCATAATTAATCCTAATTCATCATAAATGTGTCTTAAATCCCATCACAGAGCAGGTTTATGTCCCAGTCTGTGCTGTACAGTGAGGCCACACTCTAAGCTGAAGGACAAAAACAGAACGCACCAAGAGGATTAACGCTGCTTAAAGTCTGCCAGAGGTCAAAGGTCAGCAGCTTCAAGTATAAGTGCTGTCACAAAGTGTGGCTGCAGGTAGAACAGTCATAAACAAATAAGACACACACCACCACAATGTGGTAACAGAGCCACACAGTTACCACAATACTTTTTTTTTTTTTTTTTTAGTTTATTTTTAATTGGATAGAGCTGCATGATTCTCATTTTTCAAGCTGGTCAGCTTTTGTCAAGCCTTTAAAACAGACCTATTCTGCAAAATCAGTTTTTCAGACTTACTTGCTTCCCCTTTGGGGGTTTCCATGCTGGTCTCCATGAAGATATTATCTTGCCTGGAATGTCCCACACTATTGCATTACTTAAATAGAAGATGAAGACCAAAACGCCACCAGGCCAAGTTACAGCTCAGCTCTGTGAATAGCTAGCTCCACTCACAGAAAGAATGTATGTTTTTCAAACATGTTTGAGAAATAAAAACACCTGTAATTTAATAAATGCATGTTAGATGAGTTAAAAACCATACTGAGTATTCCAGGCATTATCATTTTCATGGTGGCAGACCCCCCACTGGAAAAGTTACCTACTGCATCTTTAATGTATCATATTTTAAAGAGCCTGCACCTTATCTCAAACCATGAGACAAGAACATGTTTTAGTTTGATCTTTTAGCCCTACCCGCTCAGTGCTTTTAATGATATTGCACCATGATACAGATATAGTGTAATGTGGTTGTTTCCTTTTCTTTCTTTTTTTTAAGCCATTTATTTTTGTAATTTTCATAAAACAAAACAAAGTATAACAAAACATAAAAAACAAGAAAATGATCTGTTATCTCTTCTAATAGTATTTTGTAAAATAAACAGATTATTTTTTGGAATCTCAAAATTGTTCTTATTTAGAAGAATTTACCAAACATTGCATAATGCAATGCATTTACCTTGACAAGAATACATTAAAACTGAAATACCACTTCTTCTATTACTGTTGTCATGATATTAAATATTTAAATTGATCTTGATACTAAGGAGTAGAACTGATGTTCAATATGGATTCCAATACCATAATCAGGCCTGGCCCTAACCATTTTGACACCCTAGGCAAGATTTCAGGTGGCGCCCCTTGGATTGCAAAAAAATAAAAATATAAAAAAAATACTGCCAGAGTACAGATACTCACAAGAAATCAAACAGTTCATAGTGACGATGTTTTAGACAGTGGAGGATTTTATCCCCCATCGCCGAGTTTTGCGCTCGACGCCCCCTAGTGGAGCGGCGGCGCCTTTAGCATTTGCCTATGTTGCCTAATGGGGGGGCCGGCCCTGACCATAATGATAATAAAAATGGCACTGATGGTGCAGATTGGCAGCTTTGCTTCCATTAATCTGCTCCAGGGAAGCTGTGGGTATAGTTTATCAGCACTGGGCATGGAATAAATTAGTAAACCATGAAATTGTAAGGCAACATTGAGTGTCTGGAAAAGTGCTCATGCATTAGCATTATAGAGACTTTGTATAGACATAGAACGTGACATTAAAGGGTAGTACTTTGTTTTCTATTCACATGGGGCTATAATCCCTCAGTGGTCCAGGTAGGTTCCTTTGTGGTCTAAGGGCATATCTATGTGCTCTTAAACTTCTTCTCATACAGCTCAAGATAATTCTAAAGACATTCAGGAAAGCTTCATTTCTGTCCTGTGACTTTTCTAGTATTGGTACTTGCTCAAATGATGATACTTTTGACACCCTCACAAATCGCAAACACCCTTGCAAACATTGTATAAAAGTAACAGCTGTAAAAATCGAGTACCATTAACATGCTGTGGCTGTGTGCACAGGGAAGGATATTGTGGCTTGGATTGTCAACAAGATGAAAAACAGCACCGAAGGTGGGTCCTCTGCACTGTACTCCTGACCCTGTGTCTATATACACTGGCACAGACTGGTATATATACAGACTGATGTGCATTTGAAAAACATTTGTACAATACACTAGTTCTGTACTAAACACCAGTCAGTATATAATCCAGTCTATATACAGTATACTAAACACCAGTTTGTATGTACACCAGTACTGTACTAGTATACTAGTATACCAGTCTGTACTGTTCTGTTCTGAGTCTGACCATGTACTCACACTCAGAGGCACATGTGGTGGGCACCATGCTCGTGGCTTATGGGTACATCTACCCCATCCAAAACCACAAAAAGCTGGTCCTGTGCAACGACACAAGCCTCTACCGCTTCCAGGTACTCTCCTCTTATATCCTCTCCACACATTTTCCAGCTACCTGCCACAGACATCCCATTTTTCAGGGTTTCCTCTCCCCACAGACACCCTCATTTTAAGGGTAAAATGAGGGTGTCTATTAACACCCCCATTAACACCCCCTTCCCATAGACAGGTATTCTCCCTCCACAGACACACACATAGACACCTTTTGGGTAGTCTTCCTCCACGGAGAGTTGTCTTTAATAATAACACTTGTATTTTGCCCTGCAGACTCCATACTTCTGGCCCACACAGAAATGGGTGGCAGAGGACTCTGATTATGGTGCGTTGGACTTATGTCAACATCTATCTCCTGATGACAGAACATTTTAAAGTGTCTATGGAGCTCAATGGTCCTGCCTATTTCCAAGTCCAGTTTGGGAAAATAATTTAATATTAAGAGTTTAAAGACAAGTAGGCTAACTAGCTATGTGCTAAATAATTAATTAATAAATGAATGGGAAATGTACTTCCAGAATAAGGGGTGGGCGGTCACTGTTGAGCTCCACTGAGACGCCATGGGGCAAACCTGTACAGCACATTAATCCTAAAAGCTCTATAAAATATTAGAACTCATTTAGAGCAGAATTGTCCACCCTAATTATTGATGCACAGGTGTTTTTTATGCCACAAAATGCCTTAAAATCATGCACTCTTGCTGTGGTGGGGTCGTCTCTCCACAGATCTGACCTGTACCTTGGTCTGATGGTGTCACTATCTTATTTACATGAAGATAGATAAGTTAAATGCCATACTGTGGAATATTCCAGACAAAGCAATAGCATAAAGATAGGAGTATAAAGAGAGAGATATATACTTTACTGATCCCGAAGGAAATACAATTGAATGTCTTAACTTAAAACATGACTTAACTGGGCCCATGTGTTCTTAGATACTGATACCGACTCTGCAGCTGATGTCATCAATATTCTCTAACTGTAGGCACAGTTCTGTCTGAAGCTCTGTTACTCAAGTTGGACCTAATCTCAGCTTTATTTAACACACTCTGACTGATGATGTAGTTGAAACTACAGGTTTCAACAGGTGAACTAATTTGTGATGTTAAACAAGTCCCTCTCAAATTATCATTACAGTTACAAGCTACAGTAGTAGTTAGCATTAGCAACCATTCTTCAGTTAGTCACTAGTTATTGGATCTTGACAATGCCCAGGTCAAAGCTGAAATAGATCTCACTAATCATGAGATTTAGGACTTGTAATGAGGCAAACACGTCCAGGCAGAATTCATATAAAATTCAATCTTTTTGAATGTTTTTTTTTTTGTGTGTGTGGGTTTGGAACCAAACCAAATTGTTGAGTTGACTGAAAAGAAGTGGGCTACAGATTTCCGTTAATGTTTTACATGTCCATGAGAGTGAGAGTTCTCTTTTATCAGAAGCTGGACAAACAGAAATGAATGAAGAAAAAGTAGAGTGGGCTGATAGGGGGCCCCCTATCAGCCCACTCTGAACATGAACAGGTTAAACAGTTTTTTTTTTGTCTGTGTGTGCATTGTGTCACCATGGTAACTGCAGAACATTCCACCAATAGAGATACATGTAGAGCATGCCCCGGATGATGTCACTGCAAAGTATCACAGCATTTAGCCTGGTGCTCCCAATGAATGATACTGACACTATTTGTGTTTCTGCAGCCATTTACCTGGCCAAGAGGAACATCCGCAAGAAGGGCATGTTGGAGCCGTATGAGCAGGTAAGTTCACGTTATGGATTTGTGGATTCAGGATTAAAGCTTCAAAAGGGTTATTTGTTGTCCTGGCTTGGTCCTAGTTTGAGCCAAGTCCATGGTCTATTTCCACCAGTCCTACTTGGCCTGATTGTGTTTCCATTACTCTCTACAATCTGGCAATGTATCCATGGAAACTGCATTATTATCATTACTATTAAATAATACAAACTTAAAATGAACAAAGGTTGTTCAAGGGTGTAACATCTGTGTCCTCAAACATATAATAGTAGCCTTATCATGTCCAAATCAAATGTTTATTTTACGACAAACTGTTTCATTAATGATTTATTCACATTTCATGATTATATTTTGGTAAGTTGGTGATCCAACCAGAAAGCAGAATGAGCTCCATTCTGTTTTGCTGCTCTATTTATTTTTAATATTTATGTATTTGAATCTTTTCCAGACCAGTCCATTCTAATGCGTTTGTGTGTGTGCGTGTGTGCGTGTGTTCTGTGTGTCAGGCTCACTACAACCATCTGCATAAATGGCTGAACCACAAGTGGGACTTCATTGTGATGCAGGCTTCAGAGCAGCACAAGTGAGTGTGTCTATACATCTATTACTGTTTCATCAGCTCTTTAGCTCCTCTGACAGAATGTGAATCATCACCTCTAAAACACTATCATAAGTCACTTGAACAGCTTTTTATTATGTCCCTAATTATAACTTAGTCATGCACACTTATTGTAGACAGCAGTTTTGTAGACTAATAACAGTGCTATATTGGACCGTATGTCCAATCATTTTAGTCGTTAAAGGTCCTATATTACGCAAAATTGATTCTTGTGAGCTTTAAGCCATGTTATAATGCTGTTACTTCCATTAAATCATACCTGGGTTTGTTTGTTTGTTTTATTCACACATGTTTGAGTAATCCTTTATTATTAATCTGTCTACATCTCCATCTTCTCTGTTCCACCTATGTGTCATGAAGTGGTAGTTTTTGTGGTAGTTTAACAGCTAATTTTTACTTTTGTTCAGTAGAGATGTGCAATTTCAGGGCCGAAATCACAAAAATGATTCTAGTGAAGGTATATGGAGTTTAAAAACACAGTGGAGCACTTTCTGTATTACCACATGATATGTGTGCAGGGCAGGAAAGGAGCGTAAGAAAGCTGACCGTGTGGTGCTGGACTGTCAAGAGCGAGCCTACTGGATGGTCAACCGCCCTCCGGTCAGTGGGACCTAAAGCCTCTTCGATTATCACATAACAGCATAACAGGAGGAACATACAAACATGAGAGCTACACACGTTACACAAGGTCCACACCAGCTTAAGGATCTGTATGTAAGAATTGTATTTAAATTTAAATGACATAAACATGTTCTATGTTAATGTAATGCTGATTTTTCTTAATTAGAAGAACACTGATGAGCAAGAATTGTTTTAATTTTTATTTTTTTTTATTTTTTATTTTTTCATAATAACATTTTGTGTTTTGGTTCAAGATAGGCCTTACATGATTCTCTCATTTGGGTTGCCAGTTTCAATTCCAAAATCCTGTTGGTTTAAACCTAAAATGATCTAATCTGAATGTCAGTAGCTTAACTCCAGCACTTGCAGCCAATCATTAGTCAGTGCTAGTGCAGGCTCTGCAGCTCAGGAAGGGAATTCTGGAGGTTCTGAGCTTTCACATGAGACATGGCCTGTGCCTACAAGGCAAACTTGGATGTGTCCAGGTTCAGGCTCTGGTTACACAGATTCAGTTGCGCGAGAACTTTTTTTTTTTTTTTAATAATTAGAGCACAGGATGTTAAATATAACTCATTATAATATAATGATATAATATATAATTCATTTGAATAGCACATTTATTTGTAGACTTTTGTAGAACATTTATAATTTTGATTATTTAGCTTGTTTCAGTTTACATGAGTAATTGTTTTCTGTTTATTTAATGACAGAAAAGAGACATATCTAACCATTTCACTTGAGATTTCCAACATCAGTAGCAGGCCACCTTATACCAGCCCCTCATGTTGCACCTGTGCTTGTACAGAGACGCACTCATAGTGCTATGGACACAGGGCCAGAGCGCCTCCTGGACCCCAGCGCAGAGGAGGTAGGTACTCTGTTTACTCCACTCTTCACTTTCTACAGATTCATGTTTGACAAGCAATGGGCCATGGGCAGTCTGTCACCTACAAATGGCACCCATTCCTGATGCTAAAAGAGTTCTGTACAGATGAATATACATTATACACTGCTGCCTTATAAGCACACAATCCTCATGCACGTCACCCTGTCTGAGCCAAACCCAAAGATGCATAAAAGAGAAAGAACAGATGCACATATGAGAGACATGTTTCGAAACCCACGCCTTGGCCATTTGAGACCAACTCTTGCACAGAGGTGATCCGTGACAGGCAACAGTGCACCCGTGCACCTCCACCAGAACACTGGACCATGTGGACCGCGCCTCCTCCTGTACACCGTGTGGGCCACGCCTCCTCCAGTACACCAGACTGTGTGGACCGTGCCACCACCAGTACACTGGACCGTGTGGACCGTACCTCCTCCTGTACACCCTGTGGACCGCGCCTCCTCCAGTACACCGTGTGGGCCGCGCCTCCTCCCATACACTGGATCGTGTGGACCGCGCCTCCTCCAGTACACCGTGTGGACCATGCCTCCTCCAGTACACTGGACCGTGTGGACCGCGCCTCCTCTTGTATACAGTGTGTGTGTGTGTGTGTGTGTGTGTGATGGACAGGGACACTGTGGATTGGAACAGGACCAAAGTATCACAGGTAAAGGGTATTTTTATTACCCTGCGTATGCCTTCAAAAGAAGATAATTATTATTTTATTTTACATTTGAATTAGCACTTTTACCTAACATCACTATTAATGCACTGTTGTTACAGAAACTGGAACTGTCTTTCCAATGTGTTAAACAATGTTTTTGCTCTTGTCATCTTGATAACTCAAGCAGCACTCGCTAACTAACTTCATCTGCATTTTCTCCTCCTTTTTTGCCCATTTTGGCCAAAACGCTCATTTGATCCCAGGAGCAAACTCTGCAGTGTCTGCAAAGTGCTGAAAAGAGATGCAAATTGCACTGTGTCTGCTTTTTTTTTTTTACCATGTCTAATGCATTTAGCACCTGCACAAACCCTTAATATCGCTTTATTAAACAGTTTGCAGTGTTCAAAAGTTTTTCCTCATTCACCTTATACATTCTGAGCATCCCAATTATTCACTGGGATGAGTTTATAAGAACTTTTCACAACTTTCAGTGATGAGAATGAAGTTTTGCTGTGACAACTAGCATGCTACGCACATTTCCTGATTATCTGAAAATAAATACTTTATATAATTAGATGCAGACTTTACACAATGGTCTTATTTTGACCTCAAGAGTGGCTTATGCAGTATATCTGTACTGGGGCAAGACACAATTTGCTCAAATACATGAAATTATGTAGAGGGCCTTTAATGATGTTTGTGGTTGAGATATTGTGGTTGTAATGTAAGTCTTCATGTAGATGACTTGTGATTTTCTGCCCACAGAAAATCACCTTTGACCAATATAGACGTATGGTAAGCACATACATTCAAATCTTTTTGTGACATCTGACTGACACTGACCCAATCCTCTCCTGTAGAACATCTTCTACCAGCAGACCATCATGAGGTCCAGGGTCAAGTCCAGCGTGTCCCTGGGAGCGTAAGTCACTAAGGATTCATTTAGTCAAAATGCAAATGTGTAGACGTGGTTTGTGGTTAATATCTCTGTTTGTGGTTAATACAGAGGTGGGAAGTACTCAGCTACATTTACTTACACTTGAGTAATACTTTTCAGAGCAGAGCAGCCTTTACTCCTACTTGAGTAACATTTTTATTGAGTAACAGTATTCTTAATTGAGTAAAAGTTGTGGCTACTCTTCACTGTGAGTTTTCACACATGTTGCTCTGCTCTCTAGACCAACCCCAGAGAGCTTTAGATTTAGTTGTGTTTCCAGCTTGTTCACACACTGTGCATCATTCACCCCAAACACGCACTATGAGCCACGTGAGCATCTATCCGCTGATCAGAGAACTTATTTCTATGACAACGCACTTCAAGTAGCCAGAGCCCCATCAATACATGTACACACGCTCTCTTCCTCCATGTGCAGTGACCTTTCACCT
The DNA here is from genome assembly GCA_034769755.1 of Odontamblyopus lacepedii. Taxonomy (NCBI): domain Eukaryota; kingdom Metazoa; phylum Chordata; class Actinopteri; order Gobiiformes; family Gobiidae; genus Odontamblyopus; species Odontamblyopus lacepedii. Next base: position 16,822,226 of record CM068351.1, read on the forward strand.
GAGGCTAAATAATAATTTAATGTTTAGTGACGCTGTGGTTGTGTTTTTCCAGACTGGTGAAATATGTGACCACCTACAAGAACCATGACCCGTTTCTGGCCCCGTGCCTGCCCAGTAACCCCTGGCAAACGGACAATGACAGCTACTGGACACTCAACATGCGCAGGTCAGACCAAAAAGTCCATATGGTACGCCCTCTCTACTCTCAACGGCAGAGAACAAGCTGCTAATATGCTATCATTGCTTCATTTGTCAGTGAAAATGTACAAAAGAAAAAATTATGTGATCAGGTTGGATCACTCGAACACTGGTGTATGATTAGTGCTGGTACCACACTACAGCACTGAGGACGTCATATCACATGTAGTTGATACCAGATGAGATCACATAGGAGGAAACATACAACAAAGAGCTTCTATCAGGTTATATAATATAATACATTATAATTATTGAATGTATTTATTTCTCAAAAGAATGAACCTCTCATTTGGGTTGTCAGTTTCAATTCTGAAATCATTTTGGTTTGAGTTTGATCTAATCTGATCTATTGAATGGTCACTAAATCATGAATCAGTGCTAGTGCAGGCTCACAGCTCAGTGAATTCTGGTTCAGGTTCTGATCTTTCACATGAGGCATGGCTATATACTGAGGATGAGGGAAAAAAGTGTGTCCTCTATCTGCAGGTTAAGGCTCTGGCAACCCAGGTTCAGTTGTGATTGTAGCACCTTAAAAAAAAAGAACATAAGAGCACAAGCTACATAAACATTCTTTGAACATCAAGTTTATTAGCCACAGGTAACATACAGAAAGAGCAAATGCAGTTCTAAATACTGTTCTATAAAAGGGCTGTGACATGACACCACCACATGTGGATTTTCAGTGTGGCGCTTCCCACTAAGATGCGTGTGGAGCGTTGGTCCTTCAGCCTGTATGAGCTGCTGGTGGACCTGAGAGGACGTGATGACTTCAAGATTTTCCTCAAGAAAGAGTTCAGTGGTAGGTTCTTCACATGGTTCTTCACATAGTTCCTCGAATAGTTCCTCACATGGTTTCTCACGTGGTTCCTCTCATGGTTCCTCACATGGCTCTTCACATGGGCAGTAGGTGGTATAGGACATGCTCTGAGCTCCATGTGTGTGCAGGAGAGAACCTGGCCTTCTGGGAGGCAGCGGAGGAGCTCAAATGGGGTACAGCCTCGTCCATGTCAGCCAAGGCAGAGACCATCTTCAAGTGAGTTCTCAGACATTGCATCAGAACATAGCACCAACCCATGTAGTCTCCTCTACTGATACTCAGGACTTTGTTTTGCTTTTCTATCCCATATACTGTGGAAGCTACTGCCACTACTTCTGTATCATACGAAAACCGTAGGCCTGGCTTATAGTAAGGGTGTATTCACACTTCATAGTTGAAACTGGTTCTAAACTAGGACTAGATCTGAAACTAAACCTGGACTAGACAAGGACTAAACCAGGACTAGACTAAACCAAGTCTACATTAAATCTACGTTTTTCAGTTTCGACACTGATATTGATACTTTGGCTTTTAGTATCTATTCAATACCTGATATTAACCAACAGGGACTGAGAAAGGCATTTTATTTCCAACAAAACACAGTTAACTTACTATAATATGGATCCAATTGTGTTTGTTATCCAGCAATTAACTACTGAACAGCTTTGTATGAATAAAGGTTTATCAACATAAAATGTTCTCGATCAGGGGTGGGCAATTATTTTTTCCATGCGGCCACATGAGAAACAGAGAATATTGTGGAGGGCCGGGCTAAAATGCTTAACCCAAATATTGTTTTATAAAAAGCAGTAAATGTCATTGTTTTGATGTGCTGGTAAGACTGGAAAAGCGTATATGTTATGACTAAGCAAAGTGAATTTATTTTACAAAAAATGTCATAAAATAACACCTCTAAAATAAAAGCAATGCATGAGGTAAAATTATAAAATATTTATTTTCTAATTCCAAATGATGTGGCTTGAGAGCTGTACAATGCCTAGATCTATTCTAGAGCAACATTTGTCAGTAAATAGTCTAATTACATCCAACATAAAGGTCCAGCCAAGAAAATGGCAGAACTGATATCACTATTAATGTAAGTTAGGAGCAGTTCAGACCATCTTAAATGTTGCATGGTGTGGCTTTAAGGGTGTAATGTGTATTAATCCATCTCCAGTTTCTCTCCATATATACATTATTGCTTTTCTAGGAAAGTTCCACAGTCTGGTATTAAACTGCTCTATCTCCATGGAGACAAGGAGGTTATGTCAAGGCCAAGTTACAGGTTAGGCCTATGGCGCGATAACCCCGCTCACTATAAGAATGCAGGTTTAATTTAGCAATACAATAATTTAGCAATAAAATAAAAGTAATGTTTAATAATTTACAGTGCAAGCCTACAGAAAACGCAAAAACATGGAGACTAACTCTAAATTAGTTGCATGTTTACAAAGAAAACATAGTAGCACTTTAAAATACAGTCCAGCACTTACTAGGTACTTATGGTGGTAATTGGTAGATACTGGAAATATCAAGTAATTTCAGTGGTAGTTGCAATGGTAGTTATTGGAGTAGTTACTGTGTTACTTGTGGTGGTACTTTGGCTAGTACTTATACTGACACTTACTGGTACATACAATATAACTATTAGCAGCACTGTGTGATACTTGTGATAGGACAAGAAGTAATACTTTGAGTAATAGTAAGTACTAGTAGTGAAAGTTGTATTACGCTTAGTGCATTTACTTACGTGTCTTATGTGTTTGGTGCGTAGGACTTTCCTGGCCCCTGGCGCCCCCCGCTGGATCAACATTGATGGGAGAACCATGGGGCTGACAGTGAAGGGCCTGGAGCATCCACACCGCTACGTCCTGGAGGCAGCACAGACACATGTCTTCCTGCTCATGAAGAAGGTGAACCAGTGTGGGACAGACCCTGATTAACAGCTTGGATTCTTGATCACACTTAGCATTTATTAGGACTGTGCTCAAAATGTTGCCTATAACAAGAAGCTGAAACTCATGAATAGCTGAAGAATGCTAACTTTGCACAGCAAGATGGATTCTTGTGAGTTGTAAGGTTAATAATGTAAGGTTAATAATTAAGGCTGGCGGACCAATCACGTTTGAGGTTTCAGGTTGCTGTGGAACGTTTGTGTAGAAGCCAAAGCCCAAGCATCCAAGCAACAAGCATAGTGATGCCAACACAGTTTAGTTTATTTTAGCGTCAATACAGTAAGACCTGCAGAGGGAAACGCTTTGTGCTTCTGTAGACAGGGAAGTGTAGTGGGAAGTGAAGGAAGCCTGTGCTTTTCTCTCATCTGGATTGGATGCACATTTTTTGGTTGGTTCCATTGTTGTGACGCTCAGATTCAAATAATTGTCATGATTGATTACATATTGATCATGTGTAGCACTCATTTCAGAGTGTTGCTCATATCAGTCTGGCATGAACCACATTAGAAGAATGTATTGAACATCCTACAATATAGCCTATTATTTATTATAGGGCTACTGGATCCTAACACAAATATTTCATGAAGTTGATCAATTGAATGAAAGTTTATTGTTAGACTAGGCTTATTTGCTCTTTGTAGCTAAAACCACATTGGAAACATGTGCAAGAAGCTCAAAGTGCACCTTGAGATGTTAAGAAACACCCACAAAAACAAACAACAGTCATTATGGATGACATATAGACACTGTGAAATAAAAAAAGCAAATATTGTTTTGGGGTACCAGTGTTCTGTACATTTTCTCACAGCCCTAAATATGAGTGACAGACAGTTGGAATGTAGTTCTTAAAGAGGCACTGTGTAACTTTTCTGGTGGAGCCTGCTTGTCTCCTTTGAGATGTTACTGCTTTGCCTTGATTATTTCATAGTATAGAAATAAACTTGGTAATCACAGTGGAGACAAGTTAATTGTCAGATCTATGAAGAAGCAAGTCTGCAGATAGTCACAATTTCTGTTTTTCCAAGTTGTTTTTGAGCTACAAAACACGTTATTGAATAAATGCAAGGCATATCAAATGTCATATTGTGGAATATTCCATGGAAAGAAATAACATCACCATGGAGACAAGAAAGTAGAAAACCTTCCGCCTCATAAGTAAAATACTTGGCCTTTAATCTTAGGTAATTCTTGGTATAGTGAATACAAATGTAATTGTAAATAAATTGAAATTGTAAAATTGTTTGTGCAGGACACGTTCTTCCGTTACCTCAAGTCTCCCACATATAAGGACATCCAGAAGAAAGCCCTGAGCCCAGAGGCACACAACTTCAGGTGAGGAACATCACCTCAGAGAGAGGAGGCCCTGCTGTAACATATTACAACTATAGATACAGCAAGTTTGTGGAGCCAATCCCAAACAAATAACGATAATAATTTGGGGATCATACAGTAACTTCACAGATTTCTTTCAAAAACAGTGAATCTCCCATGGAGTTATATTGGCCCATCAACATCAAAATATAGGACCTGAAAGCCATCTTTTGCTGGGTTTCAGATGACACAAAATGATCACAAAATTCTACAGGCCAATAATATGTAATACAGATGGATCAAGCTCAAATTAATATTTGTCAGTCAATTGCAGAATTAGAATAGAATAGAAAAGATCAGGTTGAACATTTGTGAAATTATCTTTTGGAGAGGTCATCGATAAAATACAATGTAAACAATAGAAAAATCTGTCTCTTGTCCCCATCTGGGAGTATGACATCACCACATTCTAGAATCTAAAAATCACATATTGGCTGGTATGGAGCAGGTACTCATGGCAATGTGTCTGTTTACTTGTGCCCCCGCAGCCCAGCACAGCTGGAGCAGAATGCCCAGAACCGTAGCCCCGGAATCCATCCAATAATCCTCTGGCAGCAGGAGGAGGCAGACAAGGCCAAGGCCGCTGCTGCTGCTGCTCCCATCGACGTCAAGGCCATGATGAGCAAAGTGGACCGCAAGAAGTAGAAGTGAGAGTGCCCAGAGCAGACACAGGGACAGGGGTAGCTGCAGTTTTTGTAGGCCATGATTGAAATTGTGTAAAGCACACTGTAATAATGTTTTTGAAGTGCGATATGCATATTCAGTTATTATTAATTGTACTTAATGATCATTTTCAATTCAATGAAACATTCCAAAAACCCAATCTCAAACTACAAAGCTGCAATAAGTGTTTTATATGACCTAGTTAAAAGCCAGGCTAGTATACAGTACACTACTTACAGTCTATGGTTTAACCTTAGTGTATGGGTTGAACAGAAGTATACAAGTTACAATTACAGCAGTTAGATTGGCCAACACAGTCCTGTTATATTCTCACGTAACACCACTAGACCTGAACAAAGTTCAGGAAAGGGGGGTTTCATATCTGCGATCTACTGGTAAAATAACTGTAACTTTAAATGTGTATATGCAGAATATTGAGAGGCTTTAATTAAAATTTACCTTGAACTGAATTAATATTTATTGGATCTCTCAAAAGAAAACTACTGCAAATAGGGCAAACAACAAAGAGACAAATAAATGTGACTTTTTAAATTATTATTATTAATTATTATTATTACTTTTTTTTTTATTAACACCACTTCAAGTTCTTCATAGACAATATTTTTATACTAAAGTTTTACAAAAGCCCATAATTGAATGGGAGGAGCAGTTACTTAGTCATGCCTGAGAGCCAACCCAGTCTGAAGAGAGAGGAGGCGGCTGCCTCGTCCTCCTGCTGTGCCAGCTGTTTGAACAGACTGCCCGGCCTGTAGGGGTTCTCGCTGGCTGCTGTGGATGCTGTAGACACCTGGAGACACACAGAAGTAAGTCTCTGACCAATAGTTCTGCTCCAAATCACAATACATTTTTAATGCACAATGTACTCTGTAAGAGTCAGAAATAAAGCTTTGGAGCGATGCTGTTGAAGGTATCCACCCCTTCCCATTAAGAATGCGGTGCATTAGCTGTCAATCATATCTGTTGCTATGGCTGGCAGCAGCAGACCTTTTAGGTAAATTCCACATTAGGAGGAAAGGCACGTACCAGCGGGTGGGCGGTCTCCGTGGTCCTGCCTGCGCACTTGGACTTTCGCACGCTGGATGAACTGAGGGGCAGCAGACCAAACCTGACACAAACAAGTGACTTAAAGTGAGCACTTTTCACCAAAACCAGGGAAAGCAGAGATTATTCACAGTGTGCTTTTAATCTGATAGGTTTTCACATGTTTCTGACTTGGTGTTTAGTACCTGTTGTAAATATATGTATTGTAGTTTTACAATGAAGTGGCAGTTTGTGGAGAAAAAAAAACTGAAAAGAAAAGCACTAAAATACAGTAAGTATTGGTGAGTTCTAAACTATGGATGTCATATCTCCTGCATGTGTACAATTTGTTGCTAAAAATATAAATTAGAAAGTTTCATGGTTAGAATCTCTAACTACTGTAAGTGCAATATCCACATGAAACAAACACTCAAAGCACAAAGTTCAACCTCAATAAATAGTTCTTCAAAGAGTACAGACAAGCAGACTGACCTGATGTTGGTGCTGGCTAGGGGTAGAATGTTTGATGCCTCCTGGGAGTGGACCAAGCTCCGGGATGTGTATTGCTTCTCCAGGCCTGTGAGGAGCCCCAGCAGCACCTGAACGCAACACAGAGGCTCTTAAAGACACCTGAACACAACACAGAGGCACTGAAAGACACCTGAACACAACAGAGGCTCTTAAAGACACCTGAACATAACACAGAGGCTCTTAAAGACACCTGAACGCAACACAGAGGCCCTTAAAGACACCTGAACGCAACACAGAGGTGCTTAAAGACACTTGAATGCAACGTGGAGACTGTCAAAGATAGGGTCTGTAGTACTGAAGGGCGGAGTTACCGAGGTTCGCTGGGATAGGCGGCTCAGGTTGTTGTTCATGTGTGGAGTAAACACATCCAGGTCAAAGGGGTCAATGCAGGTCTCCAGCCAGTCACACATTTCCTGGATCCTGGGAACAAAAATACAAACATCTATTGATATTTCTAAATTACATTTTTCATGTAACTTTACCAAATTTTTACCCCAAACACCCGCAAATCAGACTACAAAAAGTGCTCCTCATTCTTCACTATTGCCCTGCTTTTAATGGAATAAGTGAGAATTAGAGTATGAGCACAGGAGTTAAACTACTGCTAGAACACAAAGCTTTGCAACAAACCACACACACTGTGCGATCTGTGGCTCATGATATAAACAAATGTACAGAACCTCTGGCAATAGAGGTGCTAGGAAGGAGCTGGGAGCTTCGTGGCCAAGTTGAAGTATTTGAAGTGAGTCTGTTTCATACTTGGGTTCATGCTGAGACTGTGGGGGCCTGCCCTCTTCTGCTCTGCCTCCCAGTGTGTAGGAGAGGTAAAGCAGGTCGAACAGCAGCTGCAAGGCTCTGTTCTGAGTCATGAGATAGGCACCGTCCTGTGGAAAAACACATTCTGGCTAAATATATACTAACATAAGGAGTACATGCAAACTCCACATTGAGGAGTCCAACCCACATGGGAACTGCCATGCCACCAGTCTCCAGTACTGGCTACATGATCCTAAATCAAAGGTGCACTGTGTAACTTTTCTGGTGGTGGTTCTGCCACTTGCTTGTCTCTGTGGAGATGTTATTGTTTTGCTTGAAATGTTCCACAAAATAAATATGTAATATAACACTATCTCCCAGATGACAAGCAGATGCCTAATATAGATACCGGTCAGATCTGTGGAGTGACAACCCTGCTCAAAGTAAGAATGCATGTTTTCCAAGGTATTTACACATTGGCAGTGTGTGTGCATGTGCGTTGTACCGTTTGTTGCGTAGCCTCCATTAACCGTATGTAGTGATGTAGTGCCTGAGACAGACACATGTGCAGCAGCTCCTGCAGCGTGGCCCGGGGCACCGCCTGGCCCCCCACCCTGTTCACTTCCACACACAAGCCAAACAACAGGGCCTGCACAAACCAGGAGGGCTGCAACACACGGGACACAGGGGACACATGAGTCACACAGGGGTCACACAGAAGTCACACAGGAGTCACACAGGAGTCACACAGGAGTCACACAGGAGTCACACAGGGGTCACACAGGGGTCACACAGGGGTCACACAGGGGTCACACAGGGGTCAGAGAAAAGGTTAGCTTTATCTAAACATGGTTTATCTCCCCTGTTTTTAAGAATGCCTACTGTGTTTGTGCCTGCTATACAGTGATAATCTATGACACCCCTGGATCATTATGTAATCATGTCAGGACGTCGCCTCAAATCCTACAGTACACAACAGGAGGTGTTTGCCGATGGCACTGAAAACCGGAGATGATTGGCAAAATGGCCCCTTGAAAATTTTGAAGATTGTTCAAACACTCGCAAATCACTCCAAATAGAACTTCCAATGAGGGGAAATAACGATAAGATGGTTAAAAGCTTTGAAAAGTTGATTTTGTAGAATTGTCTGCTTTAACAGACAGGCATTTTAAAGTAAACTGCATGCTGAGCTAGTTGGAGCTTCTGACCTGGGCAGGCAGACGGATGGTGGATGTGACACTGGACCCAGACTCGGTCTCCTCTTGGATGTCCAGATCCTCCCAACATGTGGCACAGCTCAGAACTGTCCCCGGGGACTGGGAGAGGAGAGCTGTACCAAATCGGTCCATCAGCACCTGTCCGCACAAGCACATTTCCACATTGCAGTGGTTTGGTTAAATATAAATTGGTAAAATGTGGTGAAATTTCTTTAAAATTCTACAGGGCATAGCTCCACCATAACTTTCTGATTTCTTTAAACAAAGACTTATGCTGCCGTGTCCATTTGTGGGTGCAGGATGGGGGCGAACTGAAAGCAAAGTGATTAGTCTTTATAATTATCACGCATCTGACCTATTGCGATTCAGCTGCTCTGCCCTGCTCAGCCCCAACTCTCCACTGGCGGCATATTACTGCTACAGGCTAATGAATGGATAACAACAGAGCTGTGGGCTAAACAGTTATGCTGATTTCAGCTTCAGTCAAAGTGCGCCTGAGGAACAGTTTTTAGGGGGTAATATGTCTTCTTTTCAGCGGGACACTTCTGCCAAGCAAGAAAAGAGGCATTAAACTGAAATGAGTGCGTCTGACTGAGGTGATATCCTACGGCTCTTGATTCACACACCAGCTAATGGTGGCTAGCTACTTTCGCCTAAGCCTCCACATAGGAGAAGCAGAGACCCAAAGCAGCGGACACACTGTCACAGACTGGGACCTATGGTACTCGCTGCCATCCGGGCCAGAGCACTCTCTGATGCCGGGGCCGGGGCAGTCGCTCTATCCACCTCTGCCCGCCCATTTCTGGGCACAGAGGAGTGAAGTCCACCGGGTGCCCTGGTGCTAATATGGACTGGTGTAATTTTCTGATTTAAGTGGGAAGTGGGATTAAGACTCCAGGACCTGACTGAACCGGGACTTGGACCAGTTTCATCTCTTCATATTGGAGACAGAGACAGCAGCATAGTGGATAGAGGATACACTCTGCATCAGTCCCCTGGAGATAGTAAGAGGCTTGTTTTCATTTGTTTGGGGCAAATCTGAGGACAGAGCCTCACAGTTAATAGTTAAATAGTGCGTATGTGCGGGTGTCCTGCCGGAGCAGCGCTGATGCTGTGTGTGTTAGTGTTGTGACCGAAGCCTCTTACTGTAATTTAGCTGACGTTGGGGCTGGGTGTGAGGGGTGGATCAGGTTGTGTTGTCGGGGCTGGGTGTGAGTGGTGTGTTATGTCGTGCTGCTGTGTAAACTCTGCACTTGGCTGTGTGTTGTGCTCTGATATTTCAGCCAATAGTGACCAAATGAATGTTTCTGGCATTCGTTATGATACTATATAGCCTATATATAATACATAAATTTATAATATATATTTATAATTCTGGCATATGCATCCCACAAAAAATTATACCAACAGTTGCCACTGGTTTCAGCAAGTAATCTGCTTTTATGTGGCTTCTTACATCTGATATCTTTTACTAACCTTTTTGGATATAATGGAAATTCTAATTAAATTCAAGTCTTTTGTGCTGCATTTCACACCTTGCCTGGGGACTACAGTTGGAAACTAGCTGTATAGTTAATACTGATGCATGTATAGAAATGTTTATTAACGTGCATTGTTTAATAAAAAACTAATAAATACATCAAATAAATAATACAGCTGTGTGTAAAGTGGTACAGAACGCTACAGAGGAATCAGACTGGAGGGCAGACACAGTGTCCTGGCTGACCTGGGATAGTGCACTGCTCCAGATGCGGTAGGCCTCCATACTACAGCTGAGCAGCTCCTCCTTGACCAATGTCCAGTGAGCCTGTGCGGGGTTGGCCTCTGTGGGCCTGCTGCCTCGTGGCAGTTTGTTCTGTCGAGGCGTGCCTTTGAGGGTGGGCTGCGACTCAGCCTGTTTACCCAGGATGCACTGCTTTAGAGATGGACACAGCTCGGCCATGGACTGGCAAAGTCGAGCCAAGAACAAAACGGGTGTGAGGTTGTCTGTGCGGAGGGACAGCTGAGAGTGGATGTGCTGGAGGATGTGGCACACACATGCCACACTGCCTACTCTAAGAGCCTCTTCAGCAGGACAGTCCTTCCTCTGGACCCCAGCTGGTCCGGAGCTAGACTCTGTCCAAACATAGAGCACATATCAGATCAATGACAATGGATTCTGAATACATACCCATAGCCTTGATAATGCACAACTCTTAATACGAAGTGCACAAATGCACAGCTAACATACAGTACATGCCCTTTAGTGCCTTTAAACACAACTCACTCACCAGCGTCCTGAGGAGGCAGGTAGTGCTGCAGGTCCTCCAATCGGGCTCTGAGCTGTGTGTCCAGGCTGGAACACAGGCTCTGGACACAGGGGGTGAGGGCTTGGGTCTTCATGGCCAGGCCACTGCGCTGCTGCTGCCCCCTCTGGGCCACACTCACCCAGCCGGTGTCACTCAGGAGGTCCCCCACACTCTCAGACCACAGGAACGACGCCACGTCTGCCTCTAACTGAGCACAGGTGAGTCCCGAGGAGCCGGAGCCCTCCAGATCACTCAGAGCAGAGCTGAGCAGCTGCACACAGCGGCTGGAGATACTTTCAGTCTCTTCTTTCGTGATGGCCTGTAAAATGTGTAAAGTGTGTAAAGTAAAGATTTATTGAAACCTCAGACTGCATTAAGGTCCTGGCTAATACAACAACAGGACACACCACCTAGTCTCACATCATTTGAATCTCTCATCTTTTTTTTTTTTTTTTTACCTGTGAGTACAGTGTAAATTTAAGTAAAAATTGCTTTGAGACCTGAAGCCGGTTAAGGAAAAGTTGCTCCAGGAAGTGCTCCCACAGCAGTAGGGGGCACTCCAGCAGGCTCTCACACACAGTGTCCCAGTGCTGAGTAATGGTGTCTGTGGACAGTAGCTCCAGCACAGCATCTCTGATGGCAGCCAGACCCTTCAGGCTCTTCACATAAACCAGCAGAGCCGCAACACCCTCAGCCAGGTCCTCCTGACAGCTGCACCATACAGAGGGACAGGTCAGGCTCACGCACCAGGAGCTCACAACTCATTCATTTGGAGTTTTAACGCACACACATTATGTTAAATTTAATCATGCTATAACATTGTTCACTCATCAAAAACATATCTAGAGTTCTATTTTGCTTTGTTTATGCTTGTTTGACAAATCCTTGTTTGGCAAGTGGGGTTAGGATTTTCAATTTCGCAGTTTTGTGAAGTCATATGTAAAAGTCAGGAGGTCTCTTCCTCCTCCTTTAGGTCCATAAATGAAAATTTTAAAAACCATTTCTGTCATCAAATCACACTCACTAAAATTGCATGTTTGTGTTAGCTAACCCTAGCTGCTAAGTTGCTAACCATGAATGTGTAATGAGAGCTGGATAAGGCATGCCCCCTCTATCCGTGACCGCAGATTGATGTGTGGCCGAACGAGATATTGCAGCCCGCAGCCCAAGAAAAAATCTCCCATAGAAGCACAATGCATTTTTTGAGAAATCAAACTGCCCGTGTTCGGCTGACAGGGCTTCAACAGCTTTCATAATGTTCAGATTTTGTAGGGATTCTTCTGTATTTTTACAATATGAACTTTAAAAAAAGTTTAATCGTCAAAGTGCCTAAAAATCAGCTTTGTTAGAGTTAGCCTAGACCCGCTCTGAGCCCGCACTAGCTCCACTCTAGCAGCTCGCGCTCTGATTGGTCAGAACAGCGTTTCTGACATCACAGCCCAACAGCCTTGGGCTGCCCGACGTCAGACGTTGGGCTGCGTTGGGCTGCAAACAAGGAAGTAAATGCGGAAATGAAAACCTTTTCGTGGTCATGCGCCAATGAGCACAGGCCATTGAAAATAACAGGGCACCATCTTGGATTCATCTTCCAGATTTTATTATAGTTCTGTGTTGCTAACCCTACCTGGGGCTAGTTCACCGAACAGTAATGCCCCATACAGCCAGGAGATGGCAGCACATCTCTAGAAACAAAGTATCTATTGTAAGAAGATAGACTTTATTTTAAGTTCTAAACATTGCCAAAGCAAAGGTACTCAAGAGCATTTTTAAGGTCAGCAATAATTGTTATTTTATTAAGTTGCATTCTTCTGATTAAAATAATTTTAGCTTTAGACAAGATGATTTTTTGTGTGTCTAATTTAGTCAACATAACAAAATGAGGTGTGATTGAGAACAGGCAGAGTGCACTCACGTGTGGATCCATTGCTGTAGAGCGTCCCGCAGGTGGCTGCTGTGGATGGGCTGGACCAACGTCTTGAGGGTGGGCTGAAAATGAAGGGTGGAGGGGGGCAGATGTCTGGACCAGCTTATCCCACTGCTGTGGTCCTGCAGCATGCTCCGGCTCTGACCTGAGCACAGAACAACTAAGGGTTGATACACTTAGACTGTAAATGTGGAAGGAACCTATGAATGCAGGGCTCACACCTGGTGCTGGAGGGGTAGTGACACTCTGGATCGTGGAGAACAGGAGGCCACAGCTCAGGGCTCCATCAGGTGGCTTAGGGCTGCCCTCTGGAGGCAAGTAGAAGACGGCATAGGCCTGAAAGAGTGTGGTGACCAGCAGCTCCACCAGGCTGCACACCTGGGCTTTGATCCCTGTGCCTGGACTCCAAAGACACGCAGACAGAGAGACAGTCACATGTCTACAGTAAGACCTGCCATGTGTTTGTACTGGTTTGTGTAATCCCTCAGTCATCCAGGTATGATCCATAACAAATGAAATATTCTTTTTCCAAGTGAAGATGATTCACCACCGTAGCGGCTTCAGTTCTGGTCAGATTGCTGGTGGACACTGCCTGTTTGTTTGTTCGCTAGTTATATTGAACTATAATTCAAATCTGATTTCTGGACTTTTAAGATTATTTAAATGACAGGCAAACTGCACAATCTGATGTGAGAGGTTTAATATTCACACCAGAAATCTGATAACCAGATATTGAGTGTGCAGTACCTCTGGAAACTTTTCTACACTGGACCTTCTGGACGCATGAGAGATTAGGCAGTTGCGTACAGAGTGAGTCAGTAATGCTTAAGGTGTCTTGAAGGGTATTATTAACCAAGGAGGCATATTCGTTCCTGATACTAAATGGAAAGCAGGTTCACACTGATCAAATATCACATTCTGGTATTTGAAAATTGCAGGTTGCAATTGGTCCAACATGGTATCTGCATTGTTTTTTCAACAGTCAATTGAATAATTGGTATTTTCCAGTACATTTTCAGCACGGTGGCGGAGTGCCTAACGCTCATGCCTCACAGCAAGAAGGTTGCAGGTTCGATCCCCAGGTCGCCCAGGCCTTTCTGTGTTTGCCTTGCATGTTCTCCCTGTGTCTGGATGAGTTTCCTCCAGGCACTCCGGTTTCCCCCATCAACTCAACAAGTAACTAAATGACAAGCGTGTGGTACCGTGCTGTGGTTGAGTGAGCAGCTGCTGGATGGAAGCCTTCCGGGCCAGCAAGAAGTGTGAGAGAGCCTGTCGTGGGGAGCTGTCCTCCAGAAGCATGCAGGACACCAAAGCCTCTGCAATGGCCTGGTCTGACACAGCCCGGCCCCGCAGCACTGTGCGGCTGTCCACCAGGATACTAGACCTGACACACATTACACGTTACACACAGAACGCAAGACATACCACAAATCACAGATCACACACATCACACAGGACATGGACTAAAGCAGGTCACACTGCTGCAGATCAAGATTCAAATATTATTACATCATACTTCTAATATGAAGGTGACGTATGTTATCAATTTACAGTAGTCTAGGTTTTTGATTAACAAACACATTAAATATTATAAAACTTGAAACACTCCTGTAGTACTATTATATTACCAGTTGAGTTGTCATGACACAATTATGATGTCTATTGTTTTTCTTAGTTTTAATGGTTCTGCCATAGTAAGTAAGGCTGTAAACACACTGCGGTACCACAAGGGTGACGTAAGCTCATAGAACCACAGCTCCAGCAGGGTGTCTGCACACGGCACTGCCAATGGGGAGTGTTAAGCCCCTTTGTAACAGGTGGTAATAACTAGCTCAATAGACTTGTATTTATCATCTATGCAGACTGACCCAGCAAACGCCAGGATTTTGAAAGTAATATAGTATATAGTATATAGTATATATTGTAATATTTTCTGGGTTGTGGGTACCTGAACTGTCCCGTGGTGGCCACCTGTCTGACTAGGATGGGGAAGCGGCTGAGCACAGGGCTGTTACTGTAGCAGGCGCCTGGGGAGGGCTGGAGCTGGAGCCGACTATGCAGGTGAGCGCTCAGGAGGTAGAGCTGAGTGGCCCTGAGGTACTGTCCAGCCTCCAGAGAACTCCACACCCGCTCTGGTATGTCCAAGAGCAAAGCAATCTGAGCTGCCGTGCTGAAGAACTGCTGCTGCCATGGCTGGGACCCCTGCGCGCATACCTGCACACACACACGCACGCGCACACACACACATACACACATAGGTAATGGTGTCAATCCAAGTTCGTCCTCATGAGTCTGTTCAAAAAGGCATGATTTTCCTTTTTGAACAGACTCATGACTAACAATGGAAATAGAAAAATGTTTGCTGGCTGTATGTTTACATAAACATGTAACTAATTATTTATATTTGTATATTATTATTATTATTATTATTATTATTATTTCTATTTCTGTGTCAGCTCACAAAAAGCATATCAAGCCATGCCTACTACTAAGGTTAACTAATTATAAAATTGCAACTATATTATACATACATCAATACATCTTAATTTAGTGTCAGATGCCTCTTTTTCCAGCTTTTGGCATGTGTCAGGAGTCTTAGATCAGAAGAAAGAAATGAGAAATTTAGGAGTCACATGCCTTTTCATCTGTAGAAGTTTATATTGGAGGCAGATAGGCTAAAATGACAAGACCCAGAGAAGACAGCAGCAGAGGCAAAGGAGATTGTAATGATAATTTAAATTGCAATGTGGTTTGGTTTTGGATTATTTGAGGATATGTGCCGGGCCTGAGCCAACTAGTCCATGGAAAAGCTGTTGAGCGGGTCTGGGGGTAGAATGAAAGAGGAACTCTGGAGGCATGTAAGACTGCTTTCTTTGCTATTCCTGATGACTCCATCAACAAATTGTATGAATCATTGTCGAACCACATGGATGCAGTCCTTCAAGCTCATGGAAGTCATACAAGATATTAAATATGGATCTCACTGCATCACTACTTAATTCACTGACGTTATGCAGCATATTTTTGTATTTGAAGTAAATTATTTGTTCAATTTTCTGTAGGCGACAACACTTTTGTCTTGCCAAAATCTGACCTTTCTGTGTTCATTAAATGATCAATCTTTCTTCAGTGAAGTAAATTTATTTTAGTATATTGAGCATAATTTGGGAGGGTTTTAGCTTTCATATGAGACATTTCTAAAACCAATCGATTAATTTAAAGTCAGGTTATAAGCTTTTGTTTCTACAAAATGGATAAGCAACAAGACTTTTGTCAGGGACTGTATGTACAACGTAGGTCTAACAAGAGAACACATTTTGAAATACGACAAACTGCTCCAAAGACATACTGCAATAACTGATAATACTGAAAATACTTTATGCCACTGTCACACAGCAGGATAATCCCAGTAAACCATTTTTTGAAAAATAAGTACAATTTAAAAGCCTGAGCTGCAGAATGAACCAACAATAATAAGCCATAGACATTATTTGTTCTATTCATCTCACCACTATTGCCAAGAAAACGTACCCACGATAAATATTTACTTCTGCTTTTGCTCTATTGAATTTTTTGTTTTATTTTGACAATGACAATAACATTTAGTCAAATCTATTGTATTATTGAACTTATGATGACAGGCTTAGCACAACACTGCCTTTGCTGGAATAAATCTTTAATTCACTCTCAGATTTAAAAATATTACAAGTGAAAGAACGTTTGTAGATATTAGTAAATAGTAACCTAAATACAATGTATGACTTCCAATAGTTCATTATAATTGTTCGTTTATTATTTTAATATTGTTTGGTTGTTGTTATGTTTTATTGTGTATTATTCTATTAATCATCTTGTGCGTCAGAATTTGCGAGGACTGACGAACGAAGGCCGCGGTATTAAGCCATGTGAAAGCCCCAGAGCAGAAGAGACCTGAGGACAACAGTCCAACTTCATACCCGCTGCGGACTGTCGGTGCGGGCGCAGCCGTGCTTAAGGCCGCTGCAGTAGCGTCCCACGTCAGTGACAGCTCGGAGGACACTCTCGGAGCTGTGCCTCATGTCCCGGATGGTGTCTGCCGCGTCGATCAAGTCCCGGTACCGCTCTCCCACCATCTGCCGCAGCTCCTCCTTCTTGTGCTCGATGTCCCCGCGCACTCTCCGCTCGATCAGCCGGATGTCCTCCGTGCTGTAGCGTTCAAACAGCACCACGGGGTCCTTCACGTCTGAACCGCGGACGGACACAGCCTCCGCTGCCGCCGCCGCCGCCGCCATGGTAATCCTATGATGACGATCGCCGTGAAAACAATAGCAGTCTACTTCCTGTGTTCACGTCAGCGCGTACGTGTCACCTCTCCGCTGAATCAGTGCGCTATCGCCGTCTATGGGACGAACATAGAACTATAATGAACCACAGACTACGAACAGGATGCGCGCTGGAAAAAATACATAACTAATCTTATGCAAGAGTGTTAGTTATTAGTTAATAATATGGATCTATTGAAATAACTGCTTAAATCAAGGAAGTGATCTTGTTTGAGTCTCAAAAAGTGTCAATGGAACAAGCATTTATATGTAACCTTTGACTTAGGCCTTGTCCACACGTAGCCGGGTATCTGATAAACCGAAGATGTTTTGCTGCGTTTTGACCTGTCATCCACACGAACACGCATCAAAAACCAGTATTCAGGGAAAACTCCGGCCAAAGTGAAGATTTTTGAAAACTCCGTTTATGCCTGTTTGTGTGGACAGAGATAACTGGGGTTTTGCGTTTTAAAACTTTGTTTAGGCTACTGCAAAAGCCAAAGCAGACTATGGATCGGAGTCGTTTCTTTTGAAGTTTATACTCCAAAACTGTGTTTAGGAGCAATTCTGACTCCGAGTCTGTCCAGACAAAGGAGCTTGGCGCCATGTTTTCTGTTGTTTATGTTTAGGCGGAAGTGACGGGCTCAATGGAAATAACGCCATCTACAGGTTTGGAATGCGTATGAATGTGGTTGAAAACGCAGATGTTCGGTTATGTGTGGAAGGTATTTTTTTTCGAAGACGAGGTGGTGTGGATAAAACAATTTTTATAAACATATATTATTTTGTTGCAGTAGGGCGCATTTGATCAGCGCACGGGGGTTTATTAAATGTGGACGCGTACTGCGCGCGCGAGAGAGTGAACAAGTTCTCCAATAAAAACGAGTTCTGTCCTGCCGTGTTGGTGTTTTTAGCAAGGAAGATAGCAGGAAATTACATTACAACAAATCTAACTGTAACCCGTCATACCCACAGCCTCAAGAGACTGGGCTGACTCTATATGTCTATATGTGGTCCCGGTTGTCTATATATTATTTTAAAATGGGATTTCCATTGGAAAATCCCATTTTAAAGTAAAATGTACTCAAATCACGATAACTACTAGCTTAGTTCAAGCACTTATTTAAGATCTTTTTTTCTATTTTTGCGAATATGCCTTTTTGCATCGAAAACAACAATGCTATTGTATAGTCATAGTCATGAAATTTCTTACATAACAGTGTAAATGTTCCATAAAATTAGAATCACTGTGCTCTGTTCATAGACTGTTCATTTCTTTTCAAAGCTACAGACAGCACCATGGACAGTACCCACTCACTTCACCGCACTCCCTCATCTCACTCACTCACGGGCATTTATTTAAATGCATAAAGAAAGTACAATAGGCTTAGTAGAATTGCATGTTTATTCATTATTATACAAAAGATAGTGTATCTGTAAAACCTTCTCAGGGGTTTCTTAAATATAGATAGATAGATATACTTTATTCATCCCCAAGAGGAGAAATTCAAGTTGTCCAGTAGCATAAACATTAAACAAGACACACAAATCAAAGAACCAATTTAAAATTTAAACCTACATACATAAATACATTTGCAATAAAATAAATAAATAAGTTAAAAGTTAAAAGCTAAACGATAGTAATAAGGTGCCCATTAGCCAGAGCTGTTAAACAGTCTTATAGCAGCAGGAATAAACGATTTCCTGAACCTCTCAGTTCTACATCGCAGGGAGAGGAGCCTGTCACTGCAGCTACTTCTCTGAGCAGCCACAATCTGGTGGAGAGGATGCCTGCTGTTGTTGAGAATGGACTGGATCATGCTCCTCATCCTCCTCTCCACAATGGCTCCCACTGAGTCCACTCTCACCCCCATGACAGAAACACACTCACGGATTAGCTTGTCGAGCCTGCTACTGTCTCTTACAGTTAGACCACTGCCCCAGCACACAACCCCAAAGAAAAGAGCACCTGCTACAACTGACTGATAAAAGACATGCAGCATCTCACTGCAGACATCAAAAGATTTCAGTCTTCTCAGAAAGAAGAGTCGGCTCTGTCCTTTTTTGTGCACTTCTCTGCCATGTAGCTACAGACCAGTCCAGTTTATTATCTAGATGGACTCCAAGATATTTTTACGACTGCACCATCTCAATAGTCTCTCCTCCAATTGATACTGGCACATGTCCACGCTTCCTCCTGCTAAAATCCACTATCATCACCTTGGTCTTAGATGTATTTAAGATTAGACCATTGCTCTTACTCCAGGCTGTAAACGCACTGATGACCTCTCTGTATTCCACTTCATCCCCTCCTCTTACACATGCCACGACTGCTGTATCATCAGAATATTTCTGAATGTGACAGGATGCAGATTTATATACAAAGTCTGCAGTGTACAGGGTGAAGAGGAACGGCAATAATACAGTGCCCTGAGGGGCCCCGGTGTTGCTCACCAGTGTCTTTGACAGGCACTCCCCCAGTCTAACATATTGTGGCCGCTCAGTCAGATAGTTATGGATCCAAGAGATAAAAACAGGATCCACTCCCAGCCTCACCATTTTCTCTTTCAAAAGCAGCGGTTGTATTGTATTGAATGCACTGGTAAAGTCGAAAAACATTACCCGCACGTAACACCCAGTCTCATCTGTGTAGGACAGAGTCTGGTGAAGCATGTAGAGCACAGCATCGTCCACCCCAACCTGCTCCTGGTAGGCAAACTGTAAAGGATCCAGCACATGCTGCACCTGCGGTCTGATGAGCTGGAGTACTAGCCTTTCAAAGGTCTTCATAATAACTGACGTAAGGGCTACTGGTCTGTAGTCCTTCACCCCTGCCGGTTTTCCTACTTTAGGGACCGGCACGAGGCATGATGTTTTCCACCGTGTAGGAACCCACCCCCGCGGCACGGTGGCTGAGTGGCAACACTCAGGCCTCACAGCAAGAAGGTTGCGGGTTCGATCCCCGGGTCACCTGGGCCTTTCTGTGTGGAGTTTGCATGTTCCTCCCCGTGTCTGGATGGGTTTCCTCCGGGTTCTCCGGTTTCCCCCATCAACCCAAAACATGCCCGCACCCCTATGAACTAACATCAAGGACCATGTTGTCCACCCTCCTGTGGGTTCACCACCTGCAGAGGGGTTCATAGGGGGGGTCAGGTGCTATGAGTATTAGGCAGCAACCCCGCGACCCAGCTGGATTAAGCGGGAGAAGATGGATGGATGGAGGAACCCACCCAGTTTGAAGACTCCAGTTGAAAAGGATTTGAAAAGGCACAGCTAACTCAGATGCGCACTCCTTCAGTATCCTCGGTGGGACACCATCCGGCCCAGCTGCCTTCCCAGGTCGCACCCTTCTCAGCTCGGCGCACACCTCATCAACTGAGATGTACAAGGTGGTTGATGTTCCAACACCAGATTTGGAGCAGCCGCTGGGTGGAGCAGAGCAGGAGGTCACAGCAGCAGAGGTGGTGGGGGAGCCACTGGGTGGAGAAGAGCAGGGGGTAACAGCAGCGGAGGTGGAACAGCCGCTGTGTGGAGCAGAGCAGGAGGTCACAGCAGCGGAGGTGGAACAGACGCTGGTTGGAGCGGAGCAGGAGGTCACAGCAGTGGAGGTGGAACAGCCGCTGGGTGGAGCAGAGCAGGAGGTCACAGCAGCGGCGGTGGAACAGCCGCTGGGTGGAACGGAGTAGGAGCTCACAGCAGCGGAGGTGGAACAGCTGCTGGGTGGACATAACACAGGAACCGAGGCCGAGTCAAACCTGTTGTAAAAATGGTTGAACTGGTCGGCTGTGTCAGTATCGCCCGATGCCACACTTCTCTTCTCTTTATAGCCCGTAATAGTTCTCATACCCCTCCACACTTCTTGGGTATTGTTGTTCTTTAGTTTCCTTCAGTCTTTATATTCCCCTCTTGACTTCCTCAAGGTCTTTTTCAGGTCACGTTGCACACTCCTCACCCTGTCCCGGTCCCCAGTCCTAAAAACTTGCTTTTTCAGGTTCAGAAGCCCCTTGATGCTGCTTGTGATCTACGGCTTATTGTTAGGAAAGCAGCGGACCGTTCTAACAGGCACAACCACGTCTGTGCAGAATTTAATGTACTCAGTGACACAGTCAACTCCTTCCTCCACCATGTCATTATCAAGCCCTTGCCCCTCCAGAAGCACATTCCAGTCAGTAGACTGAAAACAGTCCCTCAATGTTTCACTGGCCTCTGGAGACCACTTCCTGAAAGTCCGACTGGTTGTGGGTAGTCTCATCACACAGGGCCTATAGAAGGGCCTGAGTTAAATCAAGTTGTCCGATTTACCTAGCGGTGGATACAACCCCGTATGCATCCTTCACATTCACATAACATAGATCTTAAATATTGTCATGTCTTGTGGGACAGTTGACATACTGCGTGAATCCGGGTAAGTGAGAGCTCATGTCCACATGATTAAAATCTCCCGATATGACAATAAATGGGTCAGCATGTGTAGACTGTATCCTCGAGATAGCTTTGTGAATTCCGTCACACACAACACTCGGCTCTGCGCGAGGTGGGACGTAAACAACAATGACAGCGATGTAAGAAAACTCTCGCGGAACATAGTAAGGTTTTAACCCTACAGTCACAAGCTCCATATCGTGACAACACGTTTTAAATTTAACAGTTATGTGTCCGGGATTACACCATTTGTTATTCACCAGAAGCACCAAGCCCCCTCCCTTGGTTTTTCCACATTTTTTTGTGTCCCTGTCCATACGCACCATAGTGAAGCCGGGTACGCTGACACTGGAGTATGTGACGTTATCCGTCAGCCACGTCTCAGTAAAACAATACAGACTACACTCTCGGTAAATCCGATCATTTTTCATTAAGGCCTCCAGCTCCTCACATTTGTTGAAGAGAGAGTTCACATTCCCCATCATAACAGAGGGAATGAACGGATTATGTCTCCACTTCCTTGTTTTCAGCCGCACTCCCGCTCGGCATCCTCGAAAAGGTTTCTTTATCTCTGGCGGGTTCAGATGTTTAATCCCGCAGGATTTACGCCGTAGTCGAAGGAGCTCCTCCCTTGTGTACTTAAACCAACACATCATTAAATGTCACCTCACATTAAACACACAATCAAGAATCAAACAATCAAAAGGACAAACACGAGAGCTACTGGGACTGCTGCCACGGTAGTCGGCGCATGCCGACTATACAACATGATACCTTCATAAAGCTTGTCGTTCATTAAACAAGACCAGACCACAGTTACTTTTCAGATAAAACCAAATTGTATTTATAAGATGAATGGGTGCAAAGCAAGTGGCCATAAACGAGACCTAAATAATACGTGGATAAAAGCAAACTTCAGGCATGTGAGTCTGGATAGCTCAGTCAGTAGCGCATCAGAATTTGAATCTAGTTGTCATAACAAAACATGGAAATAGTAATGAGGTCTTCTAGCATGAGAAGAAACTTCTCGGGTGTTTTTAAAGGATTACACAACATGTTACATTCATAAAGCTAATCTTTCATTAAGCAAGAACAGACCACAACTACTTTTCAATGAAACCCAAATTATATTCATAAGATGAATGGTTGCAAAGCAAGTGGCCATAAACCAGACTTAATTAATGAAGTTTGTAATAACTGATTTGAGACTGTATTCATACAACCATGTCATGTGCATTGTCTTGAACCAGCCTTGCTGAAATAGCTCAGTTGGGAGAGCATTAGACTGAAGATCTAAAGGCCCCTGCGTCAATCCCAAGATTCAGTATATGTGGACATCACTATGTTTGGCCTGAATTTTGCCATGCAATTCTTACATAAATGCATCACTTAGCATCTCTTCTACCTGAGGAAGCTGAAGAGACTCAAACTCCCACAGAGGCTCATGATAAACTTCTACACATCACCTACAGTGTCTCTTGCTGGTCTCAAGCCAATGAGAGCAGCCTCAAGCCTCTGCGATCTGTCTATAACCAGGCCTTAAAGATTTTAGACCAAAAAACACTTCATTACCATCATTGTAATATTCTCAGCAAATACAAAATGCTGAGCTTTGACAATCAAATTCTATATTTCAATCTACGTACTGTGTTTAAAATAGTTAACAAGACTGCGCCGCCTTCACTGAGTACATTTGTTCAGCTGTGCTCAGAGCAGATGAGCCGCTCTTCTAGATCCACAGCCCAAAACAACTGTGTCATTCCCAAAAGAAGTTCTGCCTTCTCACAAGCTGCATTTTCCTACAAAACTATCAAACAATGGAACCAGCTCCCTGCCAGTCTGAAGATGTCTGCAGATCTGCACAGTTTCTCTCGAAATTTAAAACAATTTATTCTTGAGAAGCAACTGTGTCAGCATCAGTCCTGTTAAATTAGTAACTTTCTTATTCTGTGGTTTACAGTGTTACTGTTAGAGTGTTTGTAAATATTTTAATGTTTTGTTTTTGTTTTCTTTTGTTTTGTTTTTTTTTAAATATGTTTGTAGGATTTTAAATTGTTTTATAGAATGTTGTACTATTTGTAGCATGTTACGTTTAGTGCGCACCTGCCCAGGGACTGCGGATGGAAAATAGCTTTTTTGCTAAATCTGGTGCAAAACATCTCTTTTCTAAGATGAATGTGTTTGTACATAGTCCCTGACAAATAAATAATAATAAACTAAACTAATAAACTACAACTGTGTCATTCAGAGTGTGCTCACATATGGTCTGCTCATTGGTTCTACAGCTGCACAAGGACAGAGAAGCAGGCTATCCAAAGGGTGGTGAAAACTGCTGGTAGGATCATCGGGTCCGATCTCCGGGAGATTGCCACTGTGTTCAATTCAATTCAATTTTATTTATATAGCCCAGAATCACAACAAGAGTTGCCCCAATGGGCTTCACAGTGAAAAACATGGAAACATGATCTAACATAGACATCAGCAAACATAATGTCCCATCCTCAGTCTCTTGATAAACACACGATCCTTGGTGCCAGAGAGCAAAAAACCCATTGGCGGGTGCAGTATGGGAAAATTCTCTCCAGACACTTGCCAACCAGCTGTCGCCATGCGGCAGCTCTTGCTGTCTGCACCGGACTCACAATATCCTCAGAGATGGCTCCCATCTAGCACACCGCCTGTTCCACCTGCTGCCCTCTGGCCGGAGGTACAGGTCACTTCCCGCCAGGACCACCAGAATGGCTCCCAGGGCAAACCCTCCACTACTCACACCTGCCATAACTGTGAACTGGACTTTGCATTGATGCAGTTACTGTCATTACCATCCCACTGCTGTCACCCTCTTTTGTCATGCTCTGATGCTGTTACATGCTAAGTACCACTTCATATTGTGTGTTGTTTATATTCTAGCATTTGCACTATTTAAATTGCACTCATACCTGCACTTCTCATGCACATCACATTATATTGTCGAGTCTGTCAAATGTCTGTTTTATGTGTATTTTATATATTTTATATATGGGACTACGGATGGAAATTAGCACCTGTGCTAAATCCGGCGTATTTACATCAATATGTGTGATTTCATACAAATTGTATGTTCATGAATATGCACTGTCCCATCCAAATAAACAAATAAACAAACAAACATCAATGCTCTAAATGTAATTTCGTTGTTACTTGTTACAATGACAATAAATCTTTGAATCTTGAATCTTGAATCATGTTCAGCTGAGACTGATGCTACAAATTTGCAGTGGAAAAAGGAGCACTGAGGCATGCGACCCTGGGTAGCTCATTCGGTAGAAACAAGTTCCTGTCTTGGATGATTATCCAGAAAGAGCCTCATGTGAGTCCATATATCGAACATGAGAAAACCTGGATATCCTCATGTGTGTTAAGGCTTGTATTTTCTTTTTAACATCTACATTACAATACACTACAATACAATAGTGACGGATAATAATACAATAGTGGAAAAAAAGTGAATAATTAAGTAGATTAAAAGTTTTCATGTTTTTTTGTTTTTTTTTTTTTGTCAGAAGCAGTGCTAATGCATCACCATGGTAGCCGCTGAACATTCTGCCATACACATACATGCGGAACACCTTCAGCGTGATGTCAATGCAAATTCTCAACAGGGATGTGTGCTCACATACTGGGTAATCTAGTGGCAGGAGTAACCTGGGGTCATGTTTATTCAACACAAGAAACACAACCAAAAAGAAAAATGAAATAGCTGTGAGTATTTTGGAGGCTGATCATGTGGAGCCATAGTAACTGGGATGCTGTCAGAGCAACAGAGACGCAGAGCTGGAGGTCAGGGAACAGTGTGAATGGACTGGTCAGAAATATACAGCTAAGCATAGCCCCATAGTCTCATTGTTTTCAGGAGTTTGCACTTTGAATGGAAAATATGTGGCAAGTCATTTTTTATTTATAGTCTAATCTCTATGTTTGAGGATAAATGTATAGTGGTAGTGATGTCTCGATTAAACATTTCAAAATTGATTTTGATACTAAGGAATAGACTTGTTACTCAATTTTGATACCACAATGATGATACAAAGGCCTCTTTCTTTAGATAATAGAATATGATTTTCAACATTAAATGGTAGTACTTTCTTTTCTCCTCCCATGTGCACAGACTAGTCTATGTGCTCTTATACTTGTTCTGATACAGTTCAAGGTCATTCTAAAGCTATTCAGGAAAGGTTCATTTCTGTCCTGTGACATTTTTAGTATCGATACTTGCTCAAATGAATATCTTCAATACTAGTGTTAGTATTAATTAGTTTGATGCTTTTGAAAACCCTGTTCAGTACAAAAAGTGGGGAAAGTGTTATTCTTGCAAGTTAACCAAGCCTGTTAGTAGTTTAAATATAGAAATGTATAGCTATGACTCAGCATGATCTTGGCACATATAGAATTAACCGAATATTAAACTCGCAAAAATGTTTTCTCCTTTCATTAAAGATGCATTGTGTAACTTTTATAACTTTTCTACCACCTGCATCTCTACATGGGAACGTAAGTGATTTGCATAAAATTCAATGCATTCATGTTTTATTGTTCAAAAATACCCCAAAAACATGAATTCAATGTATCAATAATAATCCATCCATCCATCATCTCCCCCTTAATCCAGCTGGGTCGCAGGGGCAGCTTGCTGCCCAATACTCATAGCACCTGACCCCCCCTATGAACCCCTCTGCAGGTGAACCCACAGGAGGGTGGACAACATGGTCCTTGATGTTAGTTCATAGGGGTGTGGGCATGTTTTGGGTTGATGGGGGAAACCGGAGTACCCGGAGGAAACCCATTCAGACACGGGGAGAACATGCAAACTCCACACAGAAAGGCCCGGGCGACCCGGGGATCGCAGCTGGATTAAGCGGGAGAAGATGGATGGATCATCATCATCATCATCATCATCTTGCGCTTTTCACAGATGCTTCACAATAAAGTAACACTAAAACAAGGACAGGACAGAAAAAACAGTGTCAATAAGTTTAATGCCATTCTGTCGACCATTCCAAGCAAAACAATTACTTCTCCATGGAGACAGGCAGATGGCACACCCTCCACCAAAAAAGTTTCATAGTGCATCTTAAAAAAATCTTGAATCAAGTACACACTACTCAGTACACTAGTGAGAGAAGATGTGAGTCTAGTCACTGGTGAATCTCCGCGCTTTGAGATACTCGTGACTGACAGGTGGATTATCAGGGGCGCACATGGTCCATCCCTCAAAACAAATGCAGCTGCTTATAAGGAGAAACATGTATTTCTGCAGAATCAATGAGCAAAGCACTAATCTCTGTTCATCTGAGGGGAGAGAAATGTACTTTTGT
The DNA here is from genome assembly GCA_034769755.1 of Odontamblyopus lacepedii. Taxonomy (NCBI): domain Eukaryota; kingdom Metazoa; phylum Chordata; class Actinopteri; order Gobiiformes; family Gobiidae; genus Odontamblyopus; species Odontamblyopus lacepedii. The sequence continues at coordinate 16,849,064 of CM068351.1, forward strand.
TTGTAAATGATGGTGACTAATGAGTTTCCTCATTTCACATGTGTCACTGCAATAAACAAATTTATTGGATAATCATGTCTGGTTCTGGCTCGAGACATGATGGAGGTATCACTCCGTACAAAAAATACAGAGATATCAGTGTGGGTTTGTCTAGAGATGTATCAATACTGATATTCAAACAGGTAATTCATACAATTTATGCTATTCATACATGAGGCCGTGCAGAGGTGAGGTGAAGGAGAAATAACAGTTACGTACCACTATTGCATCACTTGTGTAACAAGTGAACTGTGTTTTAAGGAAAGTGTATTATATTCTGTCCATACACAGGTATTGGTGAATATCGGCACATACTTAAGTCATAGTATTAATATCAGCATCGAACTGAAAAGCTGAATCAGTGCATCCCTAGTTTGTCAGGCAACAGAAAATGTGCAAGTCCCAGTTGAAAGATCCTGGCTCTTGGGTCAGCCTGTTTATTAAAAGAAACACAATCAATTCATGAAAGAACACACGAGTTGAAACTTTTTGGTAAAACATTTATTGAAATTGTAATTATAATCAGCATTAGTTCCACATGCACATAAGCAGCGTTTAGCACTCTGGCCTTACTCACATTCAGATCTGCACTGACTGGCATGTAAAGTGCTCAGTACATTCAAGTAAGTAGGGACTCCTTTAACCAACTATCCCACACAAACAGAGGTGCACTACTCATTTACATTTATGTAGTTACATTTACTCGAGTAACTTTTTAAAGAAATTGTAATTTACATAGTACTTTTCTGTCAGCATGTTTACTCCTACCTGACTCAAGTAACTTGAGCAATACTTTAGAAGTAACAGTTGTGTAAAAAATGTGTGTGTTTGTGAGTGATTTAGTTTGTCTTGTATTTATCCCTTGAAAATAACAGATTTTGTGCATAATTTAATGTTTTGTCGTTCCAGTTACATTCACTTTAAGTTAAAAAGCAGATGTTACTTTTCTCAAATCCTTTTTTTTTTACCCTTTATAAGTCATTTCATGTGCCACTACTTCTTAAATAATATTTTATAGCAATGTTACTCTTACTTGAGTACAGTTTTTGGCTACTACCCCTGCAAAGAAATATACAAATAAACAATGAAACATGCGCTCTGGCCCTATTCAAATAAACTACAAGGCCTCATCGGTAACATGCAATCATCAAGCAAGTCTCAAATTGAGGTTATAAGAATAATGTATAGTCTCATATAGATTTTATACAAAAAATGTATAGTTTCATATAGATATTATGAGAATAATTTATAGTCCTGCTCTACATGCACAAATCTCATATAGAGCTTATAAAAAGAAGGTAAAAGTCTCATGTTGAGTTTTTAAGAATAATGTATTGTCCTGCTCTACATGCACACAGGCCTCAAGCTGCACAGGCTCAACTCCAAAATACAGGCCGACGCCATTTTGAAACTGCTCATTACTTTGAGAAACACACAAAGAGAGTCCTTAGTTAAAGTGCCTATATTCTGCTATTTTCTGATCTAGGTTAATGTTGTTTCCTCATCACAAACATGCCAAGTTATGTTCTGTTCCATTCACAGAAGTTCAACACACGTTTGAGTTCTTTTTTCAGACTGAAAACTCTCTGTTTCACCTTGTGATGTCATCAAGACAGGAAGTGCTCCACTATGTTTTTAAACTCCATACACCTTCACTAGAATCATTTGGATGATTTGCAGCGCTGGAATTCCCCAACTTTGAAGCTGCAGCTCTTGATTTAGCCTCATTAAAACTTCCTTGTTTCTCAGAGCCTCAGAAGATATTGTGCACTTTCTGTGACAACCCCAACAAAAGCTAAAAAAGATAAAACAAAAACTTCTTAAAAATGGCAACAACTTAACCCTGTAAAGCCCACACCATTAAATAATTGGCAGAAAATTCCAATTCTTTGAACTTGGAGCCTTTATTGGTCCCTCTAAACAAACAAACAAAAAAAATTCAAATATAATTTTCCATCCATCCATCCATCCATCTTCTCCCGCTTAATCCAGCTGGGTCGCGGGGGCAGCGTGCTGCCCAATACTCATAGCACCTGACCCCCCCTATGAACCCCTCTGCAGGTGGTGAGCCCACAGGAGGGTGGACAACATGGTCCATGATGTTAGTTCATAGGGGTGCGGGCATGTTTTGGGTTGATGGGGGAAACCGGAGTACCCGGAGGAAACCCATCCAGACACGGGGAGGAACATGCAAACTCCACACAGAAAGGCCCGGGCGACCCGGGGATCGAACCCGCAACCTTCTTGCTGTGAGGCCTGAGTGTTGCCACTCAGCCACCGTGCCGCCTCATTATCAATATAATTTTCCATATATTATTATTTATGGCAATCTTGTATTGTCACTGGAGCACCCTCTAATCAGTGAATCACACCCACTGTTGGATTATTTGTGCACTGCATGTATCTGATTGTATACATCAGGTTTTTCAGGGAAAAAAATGTCACACTGCTCATGTGGAGGGCTGAAAAACTCATGTATCAAATATGATACGTTTGGCGTTATAGGGTTAAGGTTATTTTAGTGTATTGCAGAGTAAAGTAGATTAGTAGCTGTTATGACATCACAGGTTGGCGTTTTGGAGACACACTAATAAAGTGTTACTCAAACATATGTGAAAGAATCAAAACACAACTTGTGTTCAAGCTCCTGTGACCTCATCTGCCACTCCCCGAGTGGCCGCCCCCTTTCCCTCCCCCTTGTGTTGCAAGAGTGGTGACAGGTGTGCTGGAGCCATTCCTCAGCTGAGCCCTATTGGCAATCATCAAGATGTTAAAGACCACCCGAGCCAGCTCAGCGGTGCCAGATTGTAATACCTGCTTAGTCAGTGTTATGTTCCAGCTCTTTTTTGAAATACTTACCTGTGACCCGTTTACTTACCTTATCCCTCTGCCTCAGATCTCCGTGTTCCAGCCGCCTGCTCCAGTCTCCAGCTCCCATCTCCTGCACCCGACCAGCTCCAATTCCCCGCTCCGACCTGCTCCTGTCTCCCGCTCCGACCTGCTCCAGTCCCCCGCTCCAATCTGCTCCTGTCTCTGTCTCCTACCAGATCCAGTGTCCTGCTACCCCTGCCTGAATTCGTTTATTCCTAAACATATCTTGTAATAAATACCTGTCTACACCTCTTGACTTGTGTCTGCTCTTGGGTTCCTTGGCTCCCCGTAACAGTACGATCTGGCCAAGAAGCATGAACCCGGCAGACTCTGACCCGCTTAACCGGACTCTCTCTGCACAGTCTCCTCTGTTGGAGCAGCATGACAACACGTTAAAGGCGCTCATGGATCATATGAAGGAATTTTCTATAAGTCTCGCCAGCCTTCACACACAGATGTCTGCCTTGGCTCCTCACGCTGCTGCTGCTACTAACCTTTCTCCAGCCCAGTTCTCACCCCCACCACCTACCAGAGAAGCATTTGTTCCTCCTCCTGCTCCTTACAGTGGAGACCTTGGATCCTGTAAGTCATTTTTGACTCAATGCTCTCTAATTTTTGAACAACAACCCTTAACATATTCCACTGACCGGGCCAAGATCTCTTACCTGATTGGTTGTCTACGAGGTCATGCATTGAGTTGGGCCTCTGCTGTGTGGGAGAAACAAACCCCTACCTGTTCGTCATACTCGGCTTTTACTTCTGAGATGAGGCAAGTCTTTGATCACCCTGTCAGTGGCAAAGAGGCTACTAAAAGGCTGCTTTCCCTACGCCAGGGTAACCGGAGCGTAGCTGAACTGGCCATTGAGTTTCGTACGCTAGCAGCTGAAAGTGGTTGGAATGGTGTGGCTCTTCAGGGTGCCTTCTTAAATGCACTATCCGACACCCTTAAATATGAAATGGCGTGTCGGGATGAGCCAAGCAGCGTCAGTGAACTGATTGACCAAGCTATACATATGGATAACCGCCTTCGGGAGCGCCGGCGTGAGAGAACTCGTAGCATGAACATCTCTAGTAAGCCGTTCCTCTTACCTTCCACTTTTTCCCCCACCACATCTCCTCCTGCAGTTCAACAGTCTTCAGTGGAACCTGAACCTATGCAACTAGGCCGCGCCCACCTGAATCCTGAAGAGACAACGCCGTTTCAATGCACGGAGCTGTCTCTATTGTGGCCAGTTTGGACACTTTCTACCCTCCTGTCCTGTCCGCCCAGTAAAATGACCGGCTCAGCAGTAGTGGGAGATATTCTGCTGAGCCAAACCAACTGTTCATCTCCCTTCAAACCAAGTCTAGAGGGCACACTCAGTTTACCAGACCATAAGGTAACTTTTCCTATTCTTATTGACTCTGGAGCAGATGAGAATTTTCTGGATCGTAGATTGGCCCGTCAGCTGGGACTGGCGACACAACCACTGGAGACACCCCTGGAAGCTAAGGCGCTAAATGGTCAAGTCCTAGCTCAAGTTCAGGAATGGACCCTCCCTGTTCATCTGCATCTCTCAGGTAACCACAAGGAGCATATCAGTTTTCACATTTTTGACTGCGAACACTCTCCTCTTGTTTTGGGCTTGCCTTGGTTAAGGTTGTACAACCTCCATATTGACTGGTCAACAGGGAGAATAGTTTCTTGGAGCTCATTTTGCCATTCTAATTGTTTGCATTCTGCCTTACACCTTGTTTGTTCTGAGTCTGCACCTGTTACAGAAACTCCTGACCTGTCTTCAGTTCCACCTGTCTATCATGATCTCGAGGCTGTTTTCAGCAAGTGTCATGCTCTCTCTCTGCCACCCCACCGACCTTATGACTGCGCCATTGAACTTCTCCCTGGGGCTCCACTGCCGAGCATTCGTCTGTATAATCTATCACGTCCAGAACAGGATGCTATGGAGAAATATATCCAGGAATCTCTTACTGCTGGGATTATCAGACCATCCTCTTCACCGGTGGGTGCTGTTTTTTTCTTTGTCGATAAGAAGGACGAATCACTCAGACCATGCATTGATTGCCGGGGCCTGAATAAGATCACTGTTAAAAACAAGTACCCCCTGCCTTTAATCAGTTCTGCATTCACCCCTCTGTGTGGCTCTACCATCTTCACCAAGTTGGATTGCCGCAATGCGTATCATTTTGTTTGCATCAGAGGGAGATGAGTGGAAGACGGCCTTCAATACACCTCGAGGCCATTTTGAATATCTGGTTATGCCTTTTGGTCTGACTAATGCCCCAGCTGTGTTCCAGAACCTGGTAAATGATGTTTTAAGAGACATGATTGGAAGATTTGTTTTTGTTTACATTGATGACATTTTAATTTTTTCAAAGGACCTCGACACCCACAAAGTCCATGTAAGACAAGTGCTCCAACAGCTGTTGGAAAACAAGTTGTTAAGGCTGAGAAGTGCCAGTTTCATGCCCCCTCTGTTGCATTTCTAGGATACATCATTGCCCAGGGTCAAGTACAAATGGATCCGACCAAGGTCGTGGCAGTCCATGATTGGCCGTCTCCTTCCTCCCGTAAGGAATTGCAACGATTCTTGGGGTTCGCAAACTTCTACAGGAGGTTCATACGCAACTTCAACCGTCTGGCAGCCCCTCTCACTGCCCTCACCTCCACCGCTGTCCCCTTTGTTTGGACCGAAGAAGCAGAATCTGCCTTCAAGGAGTTAAAGTACCGGTTTACCTCGGCCCCAGTTCTGACTCCGCCTAATCCTGCACTCCAATTCATCGTTGAGGTGGATGCTTCTGAGTCCGGGGTAGGTGCAGTACTTTCTCAACACTGTCTCTCTGATAACAAGGTGCATCCGTGTGCTTATTTTTCTCGCAAGCTTTCATCAGCAGAGAGAAATGATAACATAGGCAATCGAGAGTTCCTGGCCATCAAACTTGCTCTGGATGAGTGGCGCCACTGGCTTGAGGGTTCCATCCCTTCGTTGTCTGGTCTGACCATAAGAACTTAACTTGCATCCAGACAGCCAAGAGGCTAAATTCCAGGCAAGCGAGATGGGCCCTATTTTTTTGACTTACCGCCCTGGATCTAAGAATGTTAAACCAGACTCCTTGTCTCGTATTTACTCTTCTGATATCCCTGCTCCAGAGACTGACCCAATTTTACCAGCATCCCGTTTTGTAGCTACTGTTTCTTGGGAAATTGAGTCCCATGTCAGGCTAGCCCAGCAGAACCACCCTGACCCTGGCAATGGCCCTCCTAATTCCTTGTTTGTTCCTGATCCTGTTTGGTCCGATGTTCTGAAGTGGGCTCATTGTACGCGTTTGACGTGCCACCCTGGAGTAACCCGCACCCCAACAGATGGAGATGGCTTTGCGCTGCATTTTGTCTTCCAGTCCTTTTAGTTGGAGCATACATCTGCCGTGGGTGGAATATGCCCATAACACCCTGTTTAACTCCTCTTTGGGTATGTTACCTTTTGAATGCTGCTATGGCTACCAACCTCCCCTGTTTGCAGACCAGGAGCAAGAGCTGACAGTCCCCTCAGTCCAAGATCATCTGAAACGGTGTCACCGAACTTAGACTTGAGCCCGTACTGCTCTAGAGCAAGCTTCTACAAGGTCCCAAGGCCAGGCTAACCGCCGCCGCACTCCAGCTCCTTCTTACGCCCCTGGCCAGAAAGTTTGGCTCTCTACACGAGACCTGCCACTGAAAGTGGAGTCTAGGAAGCTGTCTCCACGATTCATTGGGCCTTTCGAGGTGGAGCGAGTGATCAACCCCTCAGCGGGTACGCCTTAAACTTCCCTCTTCTCTTAAAGTTCATCCCACTTTTCATGTGTCTATGGTCAAGCCTGTCCTGTCCAGTCCAGTCCTCTGTGTCCTATGCCTCCTCCCCGGATGATTAACGACCACCCTGCCTATACTGTTTGGCAGATCCTCGATGTCCGGCGCCGGGGTCGTGGTCTGCAGTTTCTGGTGGACTGGGAGGGCTATGGTCCGGAGAAGCGGTGTTTGGTGCCCCGCAAAAATATCTTGGACCCCTCTGTGATCAAGGAGTTCTATCGCCTTCATCCTGAGAAGCGCACTGGGCTGCCAGGAGGCGTCCGTAGAGGAGGGGGTACTGTCACAGCCCCTCAAGCTCCTGTGACCTCATCTGCCACTCCCCGAGTGGCTGCCCCCTTTCCCTCCCCCTTGTGTTGCAAGAGTGGTGACAGGTGTGCTGGAGCTATTCCTCAGCTGAGCCCTATTGGCAATCATCAAGATGTTAAAGACCACCCGAGCCAGCTCAGCGGTGCCAGATCGTAATACCTGCTTAGTCAGTGTTATGTTCCAGCTCTTTTTTTGAAATACACTCAACAAAAATATAAACGCAACACTTTTGTTTTTGCTCCCATTTGTCATGAGATGGACTCAAAGATCTAAAATTCATTCCAGATACACAATATTACCATTTCTCTCAAACATTGTTCACAAATCTGTCTAAATGTGTGATAGTGAGCACTTTTGCTTTGCTGAGATAATCCATCCCACCTCACAGGTGTGCCACATCAAGATGCTCATCAGACACCATGATTAGTGCACAGGTGTACCTTAGACTGCCCACAATAAAAGGCCACTCTGAAATGTGCAGTTTTGTCTCACAGCAAAATGCCACAGATGGCGCAAGCATTGAGGGAGCGTGCAATTGGCATGCTGACAGCAGGAATGTCAACCAGATCTGTTGCTCGGGCATTGAATGTTCATTTCTCCACCATAAGCCGTCTCCAAAGGCGTTTCAGAGAATATGGCAGTACATCCAACCGGCCTCACAACCGCAGACCACGTGTAACCACACCAGCCCAGGACCTCCACATCCAGCAGGTTCACCTCCAAGATCGTCTGAGACCAGCTACTCAGACAGCTGCTGAAACAATTGGTTTGCATAACCAAAGAATTTCTGCACAAACTGTTAGAAACCGTCTCAGGAAGCTCAACTGCATGCTCGTCGTCCTCATCGGGTCTTAACCTGACTCCAGATCGTCGCCGTAACAGACTTGAGTGGGCAAATGCCCACATTCGATGGCGTCTGGCACGTTGGAGAGGTGTTCTCTTCACGGATGAATCTCGGTTTACATTGTTCAGGGCAGATGGCAGACAGCGTGTGTGGCGTCGTGTGGGTGAGCGCTTTGCTGATGTCAGTGTTGTGGATCGAGTGGCCCATGGTGGTGGTGGGGTTATGGTATGGGCAGGCATCTGTTATGGACGAAGAACACAGGTGCATTTTATTGATGGCATTTTGAATGCACAGAGATACCGTGATGAGATCCTGAGGCCCATTGTTGTGCCATACATCCATGAACATCACCTCATGTTTCAGCAAGATAATGCACGGCCCCATGTTGCAAGGATCTGTACACAATTCTTGGAAGCTGAAAATGTCCCAGTTCTTGCATGGCCAGCATACTCACCGGACATGTCACCCATTGAGCATGTTTGGGATGTGCTTGACCGGCGTATACGACAGCGCGTACCAGTTCCCACTAATATCCAGCAACTTAGCACAGCCATTGAAGAGGAGTGGACCAACATTCCACAGGCCACAATTGACAATCTGATAAACTCTATGCGAAGAAGATGTGTTGCACTGCATGAGGCAAATGGTGGTCACACCAGATACTGACTGGTTCTGAGTCCCCAGACCCCCAATAAAGCAACAACTGCACATTTCAGGGTGGCCTTTTATTGTGGACAGTCTAAGGTACACCTATGCACTAATCATGGTGTCTGATGAGCATCTTGATGTGGCACACCTGTGAGGTGGGATGGATTATCTCAGCAAAGCAAAAGTGCTCACTATCACACATTTAGACAGATTTGTGAACAATGTTTGAGAGAAATGGTAATATTGTGTATCTGGAATGAATTTTAGATCTTTGAGTCCATCTCATGACAAATGGGAGCAAAAACAAAAGTGTTGCGTTTATATTTTTGTTGAGTGTACTTAACTGTGACCCGTTTACTTACCTTATCCCTCTGCCTCAGATCTCTGTCCTCCAGTCTCCAGCGCCCATCTCCTGCACCTGACCAGCTCCAGTTCCCCGCTCCGACCTGCTCCTGTCTCCTGCTCCAACCTGCTCCTGTCTCCGTCTTCTACCAGATCTAGTGTCCTGCTACCCCTGCCTGAATCCATTTATTCCTAAACATATCTTGCAATAAATACCCGTCTACACCTCTTGACTTGTGTTTGCTCTTGGGTTCCTTGGCTCCCTGTAACACAACTCCAGGCACTTTTGAGGAGGAAATAACATTCCTAAATTCCTATGACTAAAAGAGTCAATTTTGTGTAATACCTTCAAAGCTGTACTGTGACACTTTTCTGGTGGAGGGGTTTGAACTTTCTGTGTAAATGTTTTTGTTTTGCCTGAAATGTTCGACTAAGTTCTGCCACCAAAGCAAGTTGCAGGCCAGATCTGTGTAGAGGTGACCCCGCTCACAGACAAATGCATGTTTTTCCAAGTTTTTTTTTTGAGCAATAAAACGCCTAATTTACTATGCAAGACAAAACCAAGTTTAATGCCAAAGAGTGGAAGATTCCAGGCAAGCAAATAACATCTCCATGGAGATGGAATCATTTCATGTGATTTTCCTACTGGTGGGTGCACCACCTCTTTGGAGCTGTTGATTTGCCTGGTCCACAGTAGGGCATCAAAAATACATCTTGCATCTATTCAAATGCAGGAGGTTTACTGCTGAAAATGAAAAATAAATACATTAAAAAATTCTCTGGTCTCCTCTTCAAAGATCCAATCTGTAACCCTGATCTGGTGTTGCCTGCTTGTCTCCATGGAGACAGATGAGTTTGATGTCATATTGTGGAACATTACAATGCAAACCAATCATCTCCATAGAGACAAACAAGGGTGAACCCTGCACCATTAAAGTGACATATAGTGCAGCTTTAAAATGACAAGCAATTGTCAGAATGAATTTTGATGTGATTTATATTTTAAAATATAACTGACACAGAAATATAAATTGATAAACAAATACATTGAACTTGTTTCATGCAATTTAAGATGTGTTCCAAATTAATTTAACTTGCAAAAAAACAAAACAATCATTGAAGTAAGTGCAATTTTAAAATGTGCTGATAAAAATGTAATAATCCACATGCAGACAGTCCACAGCCACACTCCTCTAGGCTTTGGGTCAAGCTGTAGAAGCGAAGCTCCAGATATCCATTTGAATGACCTTTAAACAGTGACAAACACAGATACACAGGAGAAAAGGCTTGGTCCTAGCCTTGCACTTAAAAAGTTACAATGACGTAAAACCAAAAAGGTATAAGTTGGAATAGAGTAGTAACATTTCAGTTCTTAAGACAATTAAGATGATGTCCTTTAGTTCAATTATAATACAGTGTATCATAACGAATAAATAATAATAATGCATCAGTTTTATATAGCGCTTTTCTGGACACTCAAAGATGCTTTACAGAGCATTATTCATTCACTCCAGACCCGGTGGTGGTAAACTACTATTGTAGCCACAGCTGCCCTGGGGCAGACTGACGGAAGCGAGGCTGCCAATCTGCGCCATCGGCCCCTCCGACCACCACCAACACTCACGCACACACCACTTTCATACTAGGCAATGTGAGTGATGTGCCTTGCCTAAGGACACTACGACAGTTTTTGCCACTCGCACCCCACTGTGGCACCTGGAATTCCCAGTGGTCTCCCATCCAAGTACTAACCAGGCCCGGCCCTGCTTAGCTTCTGAGATCTGACGGGATCAGGCTTTGACGAGCCGGTATGGCCACAATAAAGAACTTACTAAGGAAGCATACTACTACTACTAAAGCAATAACATCTCCAAGGAAACAAACATGCGGCGGACCTTCCAACAAAGTGCTTAGCACCATTAAAGACCATTAAAGAAGAGAAAGAAGTAAAATAATATTTCATTAAAGAGGAGGTATTTGACTTCTTAACTGCTAACACACAACATTATTTCAATTTGCATGTTACCTTTTATTGTTTTGAAAATGCTATATAGCAACATGTTTCACTTTTGTTTCTGATGCTCTGAGTCCCCCTCCCTTTGCTCCCCATGTTAAGTCACTCCCCCTACAGCTGATCTGTGTCTGACTGAATGACATCACATGCTCTTGGCAAAAGTTTAAAGTTAGTAGAGTACGTAACTGTAATCCAATCACTCAATTTTAAATTCTAGTTAGTTACATTGCAGCATTACTGACAGGTAATCTCTTACTTTGTAAATAGTTACTGCCCAACACTGGTGATGACTAATTTCAATGACACAATCGTTTTCAGTCTATTTTTCCATCCATCCATCCATTTTCTTGTGCTTATCCGGGGCCAGGTCGCGGGGGCAGCAGTCTAAGCAAGACCTCCCAGACTTCCTTCACCCCAGACACTTCCTCCAGCTCCTCCTGGGGGACCTGGAGGCGTTCTCAGGCCAGCCGAGAGACATAGTCCCCAACGTGTCCCGGATCTTCCCCGGGGCATCCTTCTGGTGGGACATGCCCGGAACACCTCCCAAGGGAGGCGTCCAGGAGGCATCTGGAACACATGCCCGAGCCATCTCAGCTGGCTCCTCTCAATGTGGAGAAGCAGCGGCTCTACTCCGAGCTCTTCCCGTGTGACCGAGCTCCTCACCCTATCTCTAAGGAAGCACCCGGCCGCTCTGTGAAGGAAACTCATTTGGACCCTTGTATCTGCAATCTCCTCCTTTCGTTCATTCCCCAAAGCTCATGACCATAGGTGAGGGGAGAAACGTAGTAAACGTAGTAAATCAAGAGCTTTGCCTTTGGACTCAGCTCCCTCTTCACCACAACGGACCGCATCACTGGCGACGCTGCGAGATCCACCTGTCAATCTTCCTCCCCTCATGTTGAACAAGACCCCAAGATACTTGAACTCGTCCACTTGAGGCAGGGGCTTCCCACCCACCCGGAGAGGGCAATCCACCTTTTTCCAGTCGAGAACCATGGCCTCAGATTTAGAACAGCTGATCTTCATCCCAGCTGCTTCACATTCGGCTGCAAACCGCCCCAGTGCTGCAGGTCCTGGTTCAATGAAGCCAACAGGACAACATCATCCGCAAAGAGCAGAGATGAGATCCTGTGGTCCCTGAACTAGACTCCCTCCGGGCTCTGGCTGCGCTTAGAAATTCTGTCCATAAATACAATGAACAGAACCGGTGACAAAGGGCAGCCCTGGAGGAGTCCAACATGCACCAGGAACAGGTCTGACTTACTGCCGGCAATGCGAACACAGCTCCTGCTCTGGCCATACAGGGACCGGACAGCCCTTAGCAAAGGGCCCCGGACCCCATACTCCCAGAGCACCCCCCACAGGGCACCACAAGAGCCACGGTCAAATGCCTTCTCCAGGTCCACAAAGCACATGTGGACTGGTTGGGCAAACTCCCATGAACCCTCGAGCACCCGATGGAGGGTGTAGAGCTGGTCCAGTGTTCCACAACCAGGCCAAACATTTTTAAAACCTAAAATTCTGCTAACAATACCATGTTTCTGAAATACATAACATTTTGTGTGTTATGCTCTTTAATAATAGTAAGAATAATACTACTAATACTACTACTAATAATAATTGGGATTGTTGCGCTCCATACATACAAGTATTATGTACTGTGTAGTCCGATATAAAGTGACTGGTTCCTCAAAGTTCTCAGGTCCGAAGGTGCGCCACATGGCGACAGCTGGTTGGCAACAGTGTCTGGAGAAGAATTTTCCCATACTGCACACGCCGGTGGGTTTTTTGCTCTCTGGCACCAAGGATCGTGTGTTCATTGAGAGACTGAGGATGGGACAATGTGTTTGCTGATGTCGATGTCATTATGTTTCCATGTTTTTCACTGTGAAGCCCATTGGGGCAACTCTTGTTGTGATTCTGGGCTATATAAATAAAACTGAATTGAAATTGAATTGAATTGATAAAGGAACAACTGAATTAATGAACATACAGGATGACAGGCACTTGTGGCTGTTTGTGAGCGGGGCCTAAGATGCCGCTCCCAAGACCTTCTTGGTGTGCTCGTACACCACGTAGGAGATGCTGACTGCGGGGATGACTTTAAGGAAGTTGGGGGTGAGGCCACGGTACAGCCCCGGGACTCCTTCATGGGAGACGATGTGTCTGAACTGTCCCACCATAGTCAGCTTGTGCTTGTCCTCACTGATGGCTGTGGAGGGAGGGACAGGGCAGATAAACCTATGACTGACTGCTCTATTTTGTCAAAAGAAATTCAGAAGCACAATTACAGATAAACTCTTAAAGGAATAGTATGTAAGATTTTGATTTTAAATTTCATAAATCTATGTCCCCAGACATTGGGATGCATGGATATTGGATATGGTATTGAATATCTGCGCTGATAATGAAAAATTAGCTGGATCAGGTATCGTTTCCATCAGATCGGTTAAGACAATACCCTGGTGGGGCCTTTAACTGAATGAAACAGATTCTCCTACTGATCTTCCCACCTCTTAAATTAGCTTCACCTCACACACAGCTATCTACCAATTTACACAACATCCTGTAACTTCAATTATTGCCCACTCATCTGGTCAAAGCCTGTTTATCCTCCTTCATTACTCTAATTGTGCACATTGTTCATGTAGCTCTTCACACGGATATTGTCCCTGTTCCTCTCCAAACACCTGCTTAAAGTGGACTGAACTGGATTGAACAGGGTAAAATTGATTGACAAAAATCTAGCCAATACGTGTGCACATGGGCATGTTATACATTGTGAGCATGTTATAAAGCTTAGACTCTCTAGAATCCAGCCATTTATTCCAATTTACAGACAGATAAATGTGTCACCATAAACATACCTGGAGTTGTGTTTTGTTTCATTCACACATGTTTAACACACATATCCTGCATATTTAGGCTGAGGTCTTCTCTCATACAGAAAACATCTTGTGATAGCAATACAGGAAGTGCTCCACTATGTTTTTAAACTTCACTAAAATCATTTGCATAATTTCAGCCCTGAAATTGCCAATCTCTTCTAAAAAAAAGCTCTTTATGACATCACAAGAAGCAACAGAGCATTCTATATATTTGTATACAGGTATATTGCAGTGCAAACTGTGTGCTATTTGTGGGTGTGTTGCACCTGATTTTCCATTTACAATTCTATAAATGAGAATTTAGCGTCTGTACAAAAGGACTGCACAGCCTACATGATAACCTACATGATAACTTTGCTAACTGATATGCCCTTTACTGAATATCTTTACACACACAGGCTCACAAGCCTCGTGCACGATGCCCTGTCTGATCCTAAGATGCATAAAGGAGAAACAGCAGATGCACACGCATGAGAGACGTGTTTGGAATCCCACGCTAATCGTTTACTGTAACCTATTGGGCTGAAAATGCCCAGTCTTGGACACAGTACAGTGGAGCTGCACTAGTGGGAGAAAAGGTGCACTAAAGAAGGGGCGTGTGCAGAGCTTGGCCATTTGAGATCGACTCTGCACGGAGGAAATGCACGCGGTCCACAGTGGACCGCGGCACCACCAGTACACTGGACCGTGTGGACCGCACCTCCTCCAGTACACCAGACCGTGTGGACCGCGCCTCCTCCTGTACACCGTGTGGCCGCGCCTCCTCTCGTACACCGTGTGGGCCACGCCTCCTCCAGTACACCAGACTGTGTGGACCGTGCGACCTCCAGTACACTGGACCGTGTGGACCATGCCTCCTCCCGTACACCGTGTAGACCGCGCCTCCTCCCGTACACCGTGTGGACTGCGCCTCCTCCCGTACACCGTGTGGACCGCGCCTCCTCCCGTACACTGTGTGGACCGCGCCTCCTCCCGTACACCATGTAGACCGCGCCTCCTCCCGTACACCGTGTGGACCGCGCCTCCTCCAGTACACTGGACTAGGTGGACCACACCTCCTCCTGTAAACCGGACCGTGTGGACCGCGCCTCCTCTCGTACACTGGACTGTATGGACCGCGCCTCCTCCCGTACACAGTGTGGAGCCAATGTGATGGACAGGGACACTCACGTCTTTTGTGAATTGGAACAGGACCAAAGTTTCACAGGTAAAGGGTATTTTTATTATGCTGCGTATGCCTTCAAAATAGGGTAATGATTAGGTTATTTTAAGTTTGTGAATAAGCACTTGCACCTCGTTGTCTTGATAAATCAAGCAACGCCTGCTAAATAACTTAATCTGCATTTTCTCCGCCTTCTTCTTTGAGCATTTTGAGCTTTGGAGACAAAACTAATAATAAAGGATTACTCAAACATGTATGAATGAAACAAAATACAACTCCGGGGATGTTTTTGAGGAGGAAAAAGCATTATCACTTGTCTTAATGGACTAAAAGTGTCGATTTTGTGTGATATAGGACTTTTAAAAGCATTAAAAGCAGTAAGTAAGTAAGTAAGTCTAGCTTCACTTTGTTTTATTTCTTTTGGATGTTAGAGAGTTAAAAGTCAAACTTCAAAGCACTGTTAAAATGCATTTGTGAGGTGGTACCTTGAGCTTGCATGCGTGTGCGGACCAGGGCCAGGGGGTAGGATGCCAACTGCCCACATGTGCTGGAGATGGTCCCACAGGCCAACAACACCAGAACGCCTGGGTCTGCTGAGTTCACACAGTACCTCTGCAGCCACGTGGTCTTCAGGGTCTGCAATACATAAGCAGAGTCTGTAGTTAGCTACAAGGCAGAGTGTATGCCCTGGTTTAGCTTTAAAGAGAAAGTATTACACTTCTATGGGGTTTTACCTGCTAACACATTTCATATTTAGTTCATCTCCCTTCAGATCATCATATTACAACTCAATCAGTGAGAATCCCACCATGAATTTAATTTCTATTTTGCATCCTGCATTTTGTATATTTATGTGAAATTGCAGTGAGGAAGCATGGGTAATGTAGATTTGTGGGCTGAGATTTGGATAAGATTGTAGTCAGAGACAAAAGCAAAAGTGAAACATGTTAAAATGTATTTTTTGGCGAATATAGCATTTTTAAATTGATAGAAGGTAACATGGTGATCTCAATATGTTATGTGTTAGCAGTTAATACCCCACCAAAGTAAAATACTCTCTTTAAGCACATACGTCCAATTGACTCTGTGTAACCTTGTTTCCTAATGATGGCTTGAGATGCTTGGGTTACCTCATAGACTGCCAGGTCAATGCCAGCGTATGGAATGATGCCCAGTGTGTTGGGCAGGTAGCCCCTGTAGAATGCCCCCACACCCTCTGTCGTCAGGATGTTCCAGGCACAGTCCAGGAGCCCAGAGTACTGGCCAGTCCTGCGCAGGGTCAGACGGGTCTTCAGCACCTGTCCACAACAGAAGTCAAAACCAGACACCACTGTGACCATGTGACTACTGTATGTGATACATAACAGGATTACACATGCATCAGAAAATAGCACAATAGGGGTATTGTGCTATTTTCTGATGCATGTGTATTGCTGTTTCCTCATCATAAACAGAGCTGAAGTTTTGTTTTGTTTCATTCACCCATGTTTCACACACAAACCCTGCAGATAGCAAAGTTCTTCTCTCAAACAGAAAATATAATCATTGTTTTAAACCACTGTCTCTATTATTGTACAGGCCAATGGGCATCATAGCAATGTGACTTGAGTTTTTAATTGTAAATGTATTTTAAACTGCATTTTTATTTTTATTTTTTTGTGGACCCCAGGAAGACTAGCAACCACATGATAGAAGCTAATGGGGATCCAAATAAAGAATAAAGCATTTTAAGACCAAAATAACAAGGCTCACTGCAACAATTACAGAGAAAGCGGTCACAATATTCCAATGTAAGTCAATGGGAGCCAGGATCAGTAGGAGCTGGAAAGTGCCTGCATGCGAACTTCGTATTTAGAATGCAGTGGCTAGTACGTTAGCTATGTCCATTTATATATACAGTCTATGGTAATATAGGGCCTATAAAGTATTAGCGTTTGAGTTAGCGACTGACCTCCATCGGGTAGATGAGTGTCTGAGCAGTGGCTCCTGCTAGAGAGCCAGCCAGGAACCTCTCCTGGACTCTCAAAGGGCCTCTCTCCTTACTGCCATGAATGATGCGTTTAATCTGGAAAGTTTTATTAGCAATACACCTGTTAAAGGCATAGCAATGGTATACTCATTCTTTCACTCAAACACATTATCCCATCCTCAGTCTCTCATGTTTATTCACTGTGAAACCCATTGGGGCAACTCTTGTTGTGATTCTGGGCTATAGAAATAAAATTGAATTGAATAAAAATTGAATATACAGTAGTTGTGGAATCCTTATCTTTTATATGTAAACCTGGGCACCTGCTCATAGGCCATGAACTTAATGGCAGACTCAGGGGCAATCTTGAGGACATTAATGCCGTTTCCTCTCCACAGCGACAAGACTCCGCCTTCCTGGACCATGCTCCGTAGCCCTGCCCACAGGTTCTTCCCCTTGGACGTGGCCCCATGCACCTGTCACACACATAGACAAAGACGTATCTCAGTGAGTCCTCATATTGGTCTGGTTCTGGCCTGGTTGTAGTTTGGTTCAGTCGAGGAGCCAGACCCCTCTACCACAGTTATGTTGCTAGATTTTACTTCTTTTATTAGATCTAATGTATTATGGGACCTGCTTCAGTCTGAATTCAGATGAGGACATGAAGCACACGCATACTTTGTGACAGGATTATTACATTTTGTTTTATGGGCAACAAAGGTTTAAAATGACCATTCTGGGGTTGTCCTATTCCCATCACTCATTGTTCTGACTATTCCGGTTGATTTATATTAGTTTGTCCTTTGGGACAGAAAAAAGTAGCTTTACTTATTTTGAGATTTGACAAGGATCATTTTCCATACAGAAGAAAAACAAGCAAACAAAACAATAATACTTCTTTGAAATGTATCACATATACAAAATACTGTATCTTTAAACTAAAGTCTCTTTTCTCAAAAGGGAATGGGATGAAGAAATACTTAGTTATTCCCACCTCCATGTTATGCTTGTAATAAATACATTTCTTGTATGCTTCCTGTACATACATTATAAAATCACACAATCATATTAATAATATTCAGAAAGATTCAACTATCCAGGACAAAGCAGTTACAGCATTGGTTGATAATAATAATTATATAAATACATAGAGTGTAAAGCACCCCTATAGCTCGCTATACTGTGAAAATATGATGCCTTTATGCATTTTCTTAAATTTATGAATACTTGTGTATTGCTTGTGCTGCTCCCCAAGACTGTTCCACAGTTTGACCCCACAAAGAGAGACATAGAAACTGTCTTGAAGTTTGAATAGTGTTTACTTTAAAATGGTCCACTCCTCTCAGCTCATACCATCTCTTTTTGTGTTTGAATAGTTTTTGTATATTGCCAGTATATTGACAGTGCATTATTGTCTGCCCTATACATGGGCTGTGGAATATTGGACAACCTCATTCGGTTTCGGAAATTTCAAATGCAAGAAGTTGATGTGCTCCAAATATCCAACTTTGTGAATCACCCTTATCGCTCTTTTTTAAAGCATTGACAGGGAGTTTAGTCTTGAAGTTGTTCAATACAATATGTGAGATATGGTTGTATTAGACCCCAATAAAGTGTGACTTGGTATCCAAAAATTGCTTACATTTTTTAGTCTTGAAATGCTTTTAGCTATTTTATTTGTGTATATCGAATGTGTTGCTTTTTTGTTTGTCATCTACAATTACTCCAAGAACGTAATCTCTGTTATCTTTTCAATTTCAATGTCACTGATACAGATTTTTGATTCCTCACAATTTTTATAGTAGCCAAAAACATTACTTTAGTTTTACTAAGATTTACAAATAGTCTGATTGTTTCTGTCCATCCAGAATTTTAGTTCAGCCAATTCATTGTAAGTAACATTAATAAGGTCATCATAATTGTCACAGGAGTAAAGTGAGGCTGGGGACTCAAGAGGCGGACTTGTCCATCACCCTGGCTGAAGTCACTGAGGTGGTTGGAAAGCTCCTTGATGGCAAGGCTCTGGGGGTGGATGAGATCCCTCCTGAGTACCTTAATTCTCAGGATGTTGTCGGGCTGTCTTGGCTGACAACATCGCGATGTTGCAGAGATGTGACAGACCGCGTGGCGGTCGGGAACAGTTCCTCTGGACTGGCAGAGCGGGGTGGTGGTCCCTCTGTTTAAGAAGGGGGACCGGAGGGTGTGTTCCAACTACAGGGGAATCACACTCCTCAGCCTCCCCGGTACCGTCTATGCCAGGGTACTGGAGAGGAGAATCCGGCCGATAGTTGAACCTCGGATCCAGGAGGAGCAGTGAGGTTTTGCTCCTGGTTGTGGAACACTGGACCAACTCTACATCGGGTGCTCAAGGGTTCATGGGAGTTTGCCCGAGCAGTCCACATGTGCTTTGTGGGCCTGGAGAAGACATTTGACCATATCCCTCGTGGTGTCCTGTGGGGGGTGCTCCGGGAGTATGGGATCTGGGGCCCTTTGCTAAGGGCTGTCCGGTCCCTGTATGACCGGAGCAGGACCTGTGTTCGCACCTATGGTCCTCCCCTCACCTATGGTCATGAGTTTTGGGTCATGACCGAAAGGACAAGATCGCTGATACAAGTGGTCGAAATGAGTTTCCTTCGCAGAGTGGCCGGGCGCTCCCGTAGAGATAGGGTGAGGAGCTCGGTCACACGGGAGGAACTCGGAGTAGAGTCACTGCTCCTCCACGTCGAGAGGAGCAGCTGAGGTGGCTCGGGCATCTGTTTCGGATGCCTCCTGAACGCCTCCCTTAGGGGGTGTTCCGGGCATGTCCCACTGGAAGGAGGCCTTGGCGAAGACCCAGGACACGCTGGAGGGATTATGTCTCTCGGCTGGCCGGGGAACGCCTCAGGGTCCGTCCGGAGGAGCTGGAGGAAGTGTGTGGGGTGAAGGGAGTTTGGGAGTCCCTGCTTAGACTGCTGCCCCTGTGACCCAGCCCCGAATAAGCGGAAGAAAATGGATGGAGGGAATCTGGCTCTTTTTTTTTTTTTGTGTGTGCAATTTCTGCATTCCTTTTGGTTCAGTGTTCATTTATTGGTTCATTTTTGCTTCCTTCCCTGCTTCAGCAAAGCTTCATTATTCCTCATGACAGTGGTTTTCTCGTTGGAGTTTCTTCTGGGGAAAGGGTGGCATGCTTCGATGTTTACCACATCCACCATGTGTATCCCCCACTTGTGACTCAGCTGAGCTGTTTTCCTGCTCACTGGATTATTCACCACTGTTGGTGGCCACCGCCTCAGTTTATGACCACATGTTGATGTTCACACCAGTGATCAAAACATCACTGATACTGGAGTACTGCTGCATCTCATCCACTCATCTCTCTAGGTCTGCAATCTTCTGATGTTTGTCGTTCAGGAGCTGAAGTTGTTTCACTTTCTCGAGTTCACTCTGCTTTGTGACAGTGGTGATTTTGTTTGTTTTTAATATTCTCAGCTTCTTCTGTAGTTGGGCATTTCTTTGGACCCTTAGTTGCAGTGATACAGTATATACACTAATAGTGCACCGATAACCAAGTGTAAGACAAGTGCTAACTTAGCAGCAGGGTTAGTTCTCTGACTTGGAAGCAATTAGTAGGTCAGGCATAAATCTTTGCAAAAGTCTTTTACCATCAAAGGCAGCAGAAAGTACTTAGATAAGTCCAATAGCCATGATCTATACAGTATATTCACAAATAAATGTCTTATCTTGTGTAATTCAGTACAGATGACACCTACTATTGAAGAAAATATTTCCAAACCTGAAAATCAATAGTCTCGAATTTACATAGAATTCAACAAGATTTTATATGAATTCTTCAGCTCTGATTTGAAGTGTGTATTTTACCTTGTGTTCTTTTTAAGATACAGAAGTAAGTTTCCTAAACTGAAGCTAAATATTTGGAGGAGATATGAAACAGCGATTACGATCAAACAGAGACAGAATGTGACAGAAATGTTGTCAGAATGGTCATTTTAGATAGTTTTTTGCCAGATTTTGCTACCTATATGTATGACATGAAGAGTCATGCACAACATTATGACCCTCTCTACTTCAGACAACAGTGCTGAACCTGAGACATGACCACATGAAAATAAAATACACATAAATGAGTGCACATTTCACATAGTATCACAAGATTATGCTTCAATAAATAAGTAATTCAGATGAACTAGAATGATGTCTCTGATCATGCCCCACAAATATACTGATGTTGCTTTAACTCATGTGACACTGACCCTCTCTTGACAACTACAGGCTGTCTAAACATGTCTAAACAAACATTTTAAAAGATATGACTCAAATTTCCCTTAGATAATACTTCATATGTAAACATAAAGTGTGCAGTTTTAATAAAATAATTCAAAAAAATGTTAAGTTGACTTTTTACCCTGAAATCTGCCAGTTTGAGAATGCAATGTTTTAAAAAAAAAAAAAAAATTTTCTATAAATGGTCTAATAATTGTAAGACATGCATGCGATCCCTGTGAAGTTTTAATTAATTCATTCATTCATTACTCATTGCATTTATATAGCACCTTTCAAGATACCAAAGGCGGTTTGCAGGTTACAGTTAATTGTTCATTCACTCCACACTCAGTGGTGTAAACTACTATTGTAGCCACAGCTGCCCTAGGGCAGACTGACGGAATTTTATTTATTTATTTATTTATTTTTTAACCTTTATTTACCCAGGAAAGTCCCATTGAGATTACTAATCTCTTTTTCAAGGGAGTCCTGCCATGCACACATCACTTTCATACTAGGCAATGTGGGTGATGTGCCTTGCCTAAGGATACAACGACAGTTTTTTACCACTGGCGCCCCACTGTGGCACCTGGAATTCCCAGTGGTCTCCCATCCAAGTACTACCCAGGCCCGGGCCTACTTAGCTTCTGAGATCTGACGGGATCAGGCTTTGACAAGCCGGTATGGCCACAATACTGGAAATGAGGCTGCCCATCTGCGCCCCTCCCACCACCACCAACACTCACACCACTTTCATACTAGGTAATGTGAGTGAAGTGTCTTGCCTAAGGACACAATGATCATGTCAATATTCTTTGTTCCAAATTTCACACCTATGTTACAGTGTATGTGACTATAGCACTATTTTTAACTCATGACTCATGTCATTCCACATAAGGTGGGTCCCACAGAAGGGTTTTTGGGTCATGAGACAGAATGGGGCTCAAATAAAAGTTTTGTGCACTAATGAAAAATAACAGTGAGTAAAAGGTAGC
Organism: Odontamblyopus lacepedii; assembly: GCA_034769755.1. Lineage (NCBI taxonomy): Eukaryota > Metazoa > Chordata > Actinopteri > Gobiiformes > Gobiidae > Odontamblyopus > Odontamblyopus lacepedii. Next base: position 16,871,246 of record CM068351.1, read on the forward strand.
AAAATAATCGCGGTGGAAGGGTCTGGCTCCTAGGCTACTCAGGTTATGGTCTGGTTCTGATCTGGTCTCTGGTTCTGATCTCTGGTTCTGGTCTCTGGTCTGGTCTCTGGTCTGACCTGGAGGAAGACCTTGAGGCGATCGAGAGGGGCAGTTCCAGTCCTGGACACAGCTCCAGCCATGGCTCCTGCCACCAGCTGCCTCCACACCAGCCCCGAGCGCCACTCCTTCTCCGAGAACTCATCTGGCATCGTCAGAGCCTCGCCTATATCCAACATCTGAAGTCAAAGGTTCTAATCAATGTTATTCATTTGAGCAGCATCAGGCAATTAAAGGTCCTATATTAAGCAACATGAATTCTTGTGAGCTTTAAGCCATGTTCAAAACATACCTGGAGTTTTGTTTCATTCACACGTATGAGTAACCCTGTATTATTAATCTGTCTACATTTCCAAAGCTCATGAATGTCATGAAGTTGTTGTTTTCAAGTGCCTTTTACCTTTTTTCAGTAGAGATTAGTAAATCCAGGGATGAAATAATCATAATCATAGTCATAACGCATCAGTTTTATATAAAACACATTTCCATCCATCCATCCATCTTTTTCTGCTTATCTGGGGCCGGGTCGCGGGGGCAGCAGTCTAAGCAGGGGCTCCCAAGCTTCCTTCTCCCCAGCCACTTCCTCCAGCTGCTCCGGACGGATCCCAAGGCGTTCCCAGGCCAGCCGAGAGACATAGTCCCTCCAGTGTTGTCCTGGGTCTTCCCCGGGGCCTCCTACCAGTGGGACATGCCCGAAACACCTCCCAAGGGAGGCGTCCAGGAGGCATCCGGACCAGATGCCCAAGCCACCTCAGCTGGCTCCTCTCGACGTGAAGGGGCAGCGACTCTACTCCAAGCTCAGGACCATAGGTGAGGGTAAGAACATTAATTGACCGGTAAATCGCAAGCTTCGCCTTTCGGCTCAGCTCGCTCTTCACCACAAAGGTCCAATGCAGCGACCGCATCACTGCCAACGCTGCACCGTTCCGCCTGTCAATCTCACGCTCCATCCTCCCCTCACTTGTGAACAAGACCCTGAGATACTTGAACTCCTCCACTTGAAGCAGAGACTCCCTACCCACCCGAAGAGGGCAATCCACCTTTTTCCGGTCAAGAACCATGGCCTCGGACTTGGAAGAGCTGATTCTCATCCCAGCCGCTTCACACTCGGCTGCAAACCGCCCCAGTGCACGCTGCAGGTCCTGGTCTGATGAAGCCTACAGGACAACATTGTCCGCAAAAAGCAGAGATGAGATGGTGGTCCCTGAACTGGACCCCCTCCGGCCCCTGACTGCGCCTAGAAATTCTGTCCATAAATACAATGAACAGAACCGGTGACAAAAGGCAGCCCTGGCGCAGTCCAACATGCACCGGGAACAAGTCTGACTTACTGTCGGCAATGTGAACACAGCTCCTGCTCCGGTCATACAGGGACCGGACAGCCCTTAGCAAAGGGCCCCGGACCCCATACTCCCGGAGCACCCCCCACAGGGCAACACGAGGGACAGGGTCAAATGCCTTCACCAGGTCCACAAAGCACATGTGGACTGGTTGGGCAAACTCCCATGAACCCTCGAGCACCCGACGGAGGGTGTAGAGCTGGTCCAGTGTTCCACGACCAGGCCAAAAACCACACTGCTCCTCTTGGATCTGAGGTTCGACTATCGGCCGGACTCTCCTCTCCAGTACCCTGGCATAGACTTTACCGGGGAGGCTGAGGAGTGTGATTCCCCTGTAGTTGGAACACACCCTAAGGTCCCCCTTCTTATACAGAGGGACCACCACCCCGGTCTGCCAGTCCAGAGGTACTGTTCCCGACTGCCACGCGATGTTGCAGAGGCGTGTCAGCCAAGACAGCCCCACAACATCCAGAGACTTAAGGTACTCAGGACGGATCTCATCACCCCCCGGAGCCTTGCCACCAAGGAGCTTTCCAACCACCTCAATGACTTCAGTCAGGGTGATGGATGAGTCCGCCTCTGGGTCCCCAGCCTCGGCCTCCTCTTCGGAGGACTTGACGGTGGGATTGAGGAGATCCCCAAAGTATTCCTTCTACCGCCCGACAACATCCCCAGTCGAGGTCAGCTTCCCCCTCCTCAGGCGCCAGACGGTTTGCCATAATTTCCTTGGGACTGTCCGATAGTCCTCCTCCATGGCCTCCCCGAACTCCTCCCAGACCCACGTTTTGGCCTCTGCAACCACCCGGGCTGCAGCACGCTTGGCCCGCTGGTACCTGTCAGCTGCCTCAGGAGTCCCCCGAGCTAGCAAGACCCAGTAGGACTCCTTCTTCAGCCTGACGGCATCCCTTACTTCCGGTGTCCACCACCGGTTTCGGGGATTGTTGCCGCGACAGGCACCACAGACCTTACGGCCACAGCTACGAGCAGCCGCATCGACAATAGAGGCCGAGAAGGAAGCCTACTCGGACTCCATGTCCCCAGCCTCCCCCGGGATCCAGGAGAAGCTCTCCCGGAGGTGTGAGTTGAAAGCCGCACTGACAGCGGGTTCTGACAGACGTTCCCAACAGACCCTCACGATACGCTTAGGCCTGCCAGGTCTTTCCAGCTTCCTCCTCCGCCAGCGGACCCAACTCACCACCAGGTGGTGATCAGTTGACAGCTCTGCCCCTCTCTTCACCCGAGTGTCCAAGACACATGGCCGGAGGTCAGATAACACGACAACAAAGTCGATCATCGACCTCCGGCCTAGGGAGTCCTGGTGCCACGTGCACCGATGGACCCCCTTGTGCTCAAACATGGTGTTCGTTATGGCCAAACTGTGATGAGCACAGAAGTCCAATAACAGAACACCGCACGGGTTCAGATCAGGGAGGCCGTTCCTCCCAATCACCGCTCTCCAAGTATCACTGTCGTTGCCCACGTGGGTGTTGAAGTCCCCCAGTAGAACAACGGAGTCCCCGGTCGGTGCACTGTCCAGTACCCCTCCCAGAGACTCCAAGAAGGCCGGGTACTCTGCACGGCTGTTCGGCCCATAGGCCGACACCACAGTGAGAGACCTGTCCCCGACCTGAAGGCACAGGGACGTGACCCTCTCGTTCACCGGGGTGAACTCCAACACGCAGTGGCTGAGCTGTGGGGAGATGAGCAGGCCCATGCCAGCTCGCCGCCGCTCCCCGCGGCCAACGCCAGAGAAATGGAGAGTCCAGCCCCTCTCAAGGAGTTGTGTTCCAGAACCCAAGCTGTGCATGGAAGTGAGCTGGTAACGCTCGACCTCCCGCACATGCTCAGGCTCTTTCCCCCCCAGCGAGGTGACGTTTTATGTCCCCAGAGCTAGTCTCCATTTCCGGAGATCCAGTCACCGAGGCCCCCGCCTTCGACCGCTGCCCAGATCTCTCCACACCCGACCCCTATGGCTCCTCTCACGGGTGGTGGGTCCACCAGAGAGCGGCCGCATGTCGCTCCTTCGAGCTGGGCCCGGCCGGGCCCCGTGGGGAAAGAAATTTAACACATTTCCTCATTTGATCCAGGAGTTTGGCATCGGGAGCAATCAATTCATCCCTACGAACCAGAAGATTCATCGGGGCTTGTGTAAACATGTGCCTGTGACTCCCACTGGATGTAGAGGTCCGGACGTCCGGACGGACCGATAGACAGACAGACAGACAGACAGTTGTAATGTAATGTTGCGAGTGAGAAGAAGACTCACACAGGCATGCTTCCAGTGCTGCAGGATCTCCTCCATGTTGTGCAGAGGGTTGAACAGGAAGTGCTCTCTCCACTTGTTCCAGTCAATGATCATGGTGCTGTCCTGATCCATGCTGCACACAGCACACAGCTTCATCACACAGCTCCATCACACAGCCTCAGCACACAGCCTCAGCACACAGCCGCATCACACATCTTCAGCACACATCCTCAGCACACAGCCCCATTGCACAGCCCCATTGCACAGCCTCATTGCACAGCCTCAGCACACAGCCCTGTCACACAGCCTCATCACACAGCCTCAGCACACACCCTCACCGCACAGCCTCATCGCACAGCCTCATCACACAGCCTCAGCACACACCCTCATCACACAGCCCTAGCACACAGCCTCATCACACAGCCCCATGACACAGCCTCATCACACAGTCCCAGCACACATCCTCCACACACAGCCTCATCACACAGCCTCATCACAAAGCCCGAGCACAAAGCCCTAGCACACAGCCTCATCACACAACCTCATCACACAGTCCCATCACACAGCCTCAGTACACAGCTTCATCACACATCCTCCACACACACAGCCTCATCACACAGCCTCATCACACAGCCTCATAGCACAGCCTCAGCACACATCCTCAGCACACAGCTTCAGCACACAGCCTCAGCACACAGCCTCATCACACAGCCTCATCACACATCCTCAGCACACAGCCCCATCGTACAGCGTCATCACACAGCCTCATCGCACAGCCTCATCGCACAGCCTCAGCACACAGCCTCAGCACACAGCCTCATCACACAGCCTCAGCACACAGCCCCATCGTACAGCGTCATCACACAGCCTCGTCGCCCAGCCTCATCGCACAGCCTCAGCACACATCCTCATCACACAGCCTCATCACACATCCTCATCACACAGCCTCAGCACACATCCTCAGCACACATCCTCAGCACACATCTTCAGCACACATCTTCAGCACACAGCCTCAGCACACAGCCTCATCACACAGCTTCATCACACAGCCCCATTGCACCACCTCATCACACAGCCTCAGCACACAGCCTCAGCACACAGCCCCCTCACACAACCTCATCGCACAGCCCCATCGCACAACCCCACCGCACAGCCTCATCACACAGCCTCATCGCACAGCCTCATCACACATCCTCCACACACAGCCTCATCACACAGCCTCATCACAAAGCCCTAGCACAAAGCCCTAGCACACAGCCTCATCACACAGTCCCATCACACAGCCTCAGTACACAGCTTCATCACACATCCTCAACACACAGCCTCATCACACAGCCCCATCGCACAGCGTCACCACACAGCCTCATCGCACAGCCTCAGCACACATCCTCATCACACAGCCTCATCACACAGCCTCATCACACAGCCTCATCACACATCCTCAGCACACATCCTCAGCACACATCCTCAGCACACATCTTCAGCACACAGCCTCAGCACACAGCCCCATCGCACAGCGTCATCGCAAAGCCTCATCGCACAGCCTCATTGCACAGCCTCAGCACACATCCTCATCGCACAGCCTCAGCACACATCCTCATCACACAGCCTCATCACACAGCCTCAGCATACAGCCTCATCGCACAGCCTCATCGCACAGCCTCATCACACAGTCCCAGCACACAGCCTCATCACACAGCCTCAGCACACAGCCTCAGCACACATCCTCAGCACACATCCTCATCACACAGCCTCATCACACAGCCTCATCACACAGCCTCAGCATACAGCCTCATCGCACAGCCTCATCGCACAGCCTCATCACACAGTCCCAGCACACAGCCTCATCACACAGCCTCAGCACACAGCCTCAGCACACATCCTCAGCACACATCCTCAGCACACATCTTCAGCACACAGCCTCAGCACACAGCCTCATCACACAGCTTCATCACACAGCCCCATTGCACCGCCTCAGCACACAGCCTCAGCACACAGTCTCATCACACAGCTTCATCACACAGCCCCGTCGCACAACCCCACCGCACAGCCCCATCGCACAGCCTCATCGCACAGCCTCATCGCACAGCCTCATCGCACAGCCCCATCGCACAGCCTCGTCGCACAGCCTCATCACACAGCCTCAGCACACAGCCTCAGCACACAGCTTCAGCACACAGCCTCATCAAACAGCCTCATCAAACAGCCTCATCACACAGCCTCAGCACACAGCCTCAGCACACAGCCTCAGCACAATGCCTGCATCACTTACAAAGTTCATGCTCTTAAATGACTTATGTCAAACATTTCAGGAGCTTGCTATGTACACCATAGCTTTCCCATTTCCTTAAGGATGTATTTAATTATTTCCTTCATTCATTTTCATTAATTTCCTTCAGTGTCAGTCATGACATGCAGTTATAAGAGGTCCAACAAACTGTAAACACAGTGAAGCTTTCTAAAAACATTATGTAGTTTTATTGTTTCCATACTGATGTTACTGCTTTGCCTGGAATGTTCCAAAGTAAATTTATATATCTCCATGCAGCGATGGACTGGCAATCTGTGTGTTGTGGAAAAGTCAATCTAGTCTACCAGCCGTCGGCCATACTAACACTAGAGGGTGATAATATGGCAATTTGCCCATTTGTCAAGCATAGAAACCATATCCCCCGTCTAGTAGAAGGCACCCCCACCCCCACCCCCATGGTAGACCTGTCCCTGACAAGCAGGTGACACTACCTTACAGGTCAGATGGTGTGTAGAAGCAACCACACACCACATAAGAATGCTTGTTTTTAAGGTTTTTTTGAGCAACAAGACACCTGTAATTGATTTGATGCAAGATAGATATGGTTAATGCTATACTGTGAAACATTCCAGGCGAAGCAATAATATCTCCATGGAGACAAGCAGAATGAGGACCCCTAGCCACAAAAGTTACATAAACAATGGCAATTTGAGGAGTTTGTTTGGTGAAAAAGACATCTTCAGGTTTGTTTTTGATGAACATTCTAAGCACAAACAAACATAACACGATATAAGCTCTTTAAAATGCATCAGGATTTAACGATTATCTCATTTTGACTTAATTTGGTCGGATAAAACCTGTTGTAAATATAAATTATAGTTTTACACAAATCAAGCAGCAGTTTGTGAAAAAAGTTGAAGTTGAGCAGCTTGCAGTGCAATACCAAACCATGACAGCAGACTTCAAATAATTAAAAAAAGAAAAATATCCATGTGCTGAATATGACTTGAGCTCTAAATGTAATCTTCATTTCAGAGAATTACATTTCTTGGTATATAGTCTTGGGCTGAGATTGGAGTGTAGAAGAGGACTGTCTTTATGAGTCTGTGTACCTGTGTAGGATGCATGAGGCCTGCTCCAGTGTCACCTCCACACCAAGCTTGCGTAAGGCATGCTGGATCTCACCAGCATCAATTCGACCTGTGCAAAGGGACAGATACAGATACAGAGTGCAAAGAGAAGCCGTGCATGGGGAGGTTTGTACTGTGCATGTAGCATAGCTCCTACCACAAACTGCAGACGGCACTCATATCTACAGTACCTCGCACTGCAACAGATGAATATGGACCAGTGGATTCACTCTGCCACTGCATCTATCATTTCAGTGTGCAGGTGTAAAAGATAAAGCAGTCAGCAGTCACATCTATTCTCTCTCTCTAAAACCTTCAAATCAGGCTAGAAATCTCTGCGTCATAATGGCCTCAGATTTTAATAGCCGCATCAAATCAATAACATTTGCAGTTTCTAACCATCTAAAACACATACCAAAAACCAAAGGAATACTGTTTAAACTTGGAGAGACTTATGCATGCATTTCTGTCCATTAGGTTAGACCCAATAGTCTGCTCATTGTCAGACAGCTGCAGTACATCCAGAATGCTGCAGCTGAGATCCTGACTCGAATGAGGAAGTACAAGCACATAAGTCCTGTGCTCAGGTCTCTGGCTCCTGTGGCTCAGAGAATAGACCTTAAAGCTGCTCTGCTTGTGTACAAGTACCTCCATGGCACCAAAGTACATCTGTGACATGATTTTGCTGTATATACCATCTCACCTCCTGTTGGTGCCCAGAGTCAGAACAAAACATGGGGAGTCAGTGTTTCACTTGTATGCAGCTCTCACTTGGAACAGTCTTCCTGAACATGTGAGACAGGCCTCTACTTTGACTGTTTAAATCCAGGTTCAAAACGATTCTGTTTAGCTGTGCATATGATTTTTATTCCGCACTCTTCTCTCTTAATGCTAATTTTATAATGATTACATATGTTTTGATTTGTTTGTATTGTGATTTTAATGTCTTTCTTATTCTGTAAAACACTGGATTACTTTGTGTACGAATTGTGCTATACAAATAAACTTGCCTTGCTTTGTCTAGACCTACATAACATTGAAATTCTTGTTAGCGAGTTAGCCAGAGCAGTACTTACATCAGGCAAATTTAAACTGTGGCCCTCAGACCGCTTGTTTTGGTCCTCGGGCTTCCAGGTGAATTGGCCCATAATACCGCAAATACTACTTTTTTTTGCATGTTTTTGAAATCTACCTCGATCAAGCAAATGTAGGTTTTGAGGGTCAAAGCCTGAACAAAGGTCTGGTGGGTCATTTAAACCTGCTATAAATGCACAGATTTGAATTTCTCACTGTTTTGACCACCAGTCTATGACCCTCGACTGGCCCTCATGCTGGTCTGTGTTTTAATATGTGGCCCTTGATGAAAAAAGTTTGGACACCCCTGACCTACATAGTAAGTGGAATGTGTAAACTTGTCAGATTTTAGTCAAGATATTCTTTGCATGACTGGAAAAAAATGGGAAGACGATGAATGATGTTATGCATTGCAACACTGGAATCTCAAAGTATGTATGCGTGTTTGCGTGTCCCTCACCGTCACTGTTGCAGTCCAGGCTGGTGAACATGAGCCAGAGCCTCTTCTCGTGAGTTCGTAAGAATTCAGAAAACTCTTGAAAGTCCAGCTGCCCATCACGGTTTGTGTCGCTCTCAAGAACTATCTGGAGAGTGACACAAGGTTGAGATGACACCGTTAGGATTGTGAAGAGTTTAAGAATAGTCTTAAATATCAGAATTAATGTTATGTCCAGGGCTCTACACTAACTTTTTTTTTCAGGAGCACACATTCCCCTAAGTTAAAAATTTTAGGAGCACAGAAAAAAAAATGGGGGCACAAATAGGTTTTCGTTTGAACGATTATTACAGTGCAGAACTTACGCACACCAACCCCAACCCTGAATAAATTTAATACAAAAAACAAAATAATTATGACTGTACTTTTCCTGCATGATCACAATGTTTTTATAAATATATCTTCATTTTATGTGATTAATATTTAGACTTAAAATAAGCCAAACAAACTGTACTGCACTTAAACACTCTGTGGCCCTTTTTGGACCCTCACCCACAGTTTAAGAACCTCTTCTTTAAGAGAACTTCCATTGGCACTTTACACAAAACTGCTTCAAAGTGTAAAAAGTGGGTAGGATTTTTAAACCTGTATTTTCAAATTCATAACTGGAGTTACATTCTCTTACTGGTTTTACAGTGGTTTTTAGCCTCTGCACATTTACCAAACAAAACACACATTGTGACAAACAGATTTATTTGGAAAACTTCAGCCCACATACCGCCTGCTCTGTGCTGTAGCTCTGCTCTGTGCGGACACGGACATAAAATTAGTATTGGCGTATTTGATGAGGCGGATGGACAGGTGGGATCTTTACCCTGCCCTGTGATGCAAGCTGGTACACGAGGGTGGCGCTGTGGACAAGCCGCGCACTGGCGGTGCCGCGGTGTCTGCGGGCTCCAGTGCACAGGTCCCGCACACCGGTACAAGTTTATTGCCGACAGTAGCGGCCTAATGAAATATGACCACACTCAGTATTCAGACCCCGAGTCCGTGACGAGACCGAGTCCAAATGCGCTCGAATCCGAGACACGACCAAGACAAAACTCTCGCTTTGTTGGAGGAGGAAGTCCAGCGGCACGGGGGTGTCTGTGAGTGGTGGGACAGGTGTGGGTCCTGCTGCGGTGCCGCTCCTCGGTTAAGGGGGCGTGGGTGTGTTTTGAAGCTGAGTTTGTTCTCTGAGTGATATCGGCCACACGCGGAGCTCGTATGCTGGAGTCGTGCGCAGTCGGAGGTGTCGTGCCCGGGCACGGTCCGGTTACGCTCGCGCTGGGCATGTGTGCCGCGCTTTCGGGGCGATCCAGGCTTGGGCACGGTTCTAAAGGCCTAGTGTGAGTGCGCCCTAATGTTTCATACATTTAGAACGTTTAGCTCGTCAGTTACGTCTGTGCACATTTCTCCTTATTGTGGCTGCAGAAGCACTCGCACTGGTGCGACTGTTTTGTTTTCCTCGTTCGCACGGCGAAATATTTACTCGCAAATGTGAGTGAAATGGGCGCACTGTAGAGCCCTGGTTATGTCACATGGTAATTCTAAAAAGATACCATTATTTTGGCCTCAAAAGTATATTCTCCTGTCTAAAAGTGTATTATTATATTGAAAACAGCCTTGTGTAATGAGCTTTTTTTGTAATATTGAAATGAAGTTTGAAATTTGAATATATTGACAAATAATTGCTATTAGGAAAATTAAGCTGTTTCTTTCTGAGAGCTTAAAAGGCCCATATTGTGCTATTTTCTGATTGATGTTCTAATGTTGTTTCCACATCATAAACAGACCTGGGGTTTTGTTTCATTCACACATGTTTAACACACAAATCCTGCATATATAGGCTGCGTTCTTCCCTCAAACATAAAACACTCTGCTCCACCTCGTAGTAATATAGGAAGACCACCACTGTGGTTTTAAAATCCATACACCTTCACTAGAATCACTTGGATAATTTTTGCCCTGGAATCTCTATTGAACAAAACGTAGATTGTAGCAGTTAACTTGAAAACTACCACTTCATGACATCACAAGCTGGAATAGAGGATTTTGAGGTTTGGAGATGTAAACTGACAATTAAAGGTTGCTCAAACATGTGTGAATGAAACAAAACACAACTCCAGGTTTGTTTTTGGGGAGGTAAAAAAATGATCTTAAACCGACAAGAGACAATATTGTGTAATAAAGGATCTTTGAATGCAAATCCCAGTTTTACACCTGTCATGCCTGTCATGTCATATGTGCACAAAAGTTGAAATAAATGAAAATGACAAGAAGTACTGATGAGAGAAGGGAATGCCTCTAACTATGACACAAAGTTCCATCCATCGAGGGATTATTTTCTCACCACAAACCTGACCCTGCAGCAGGGCCTCCTTTTGCTTGTCTCCATGGAAATGTTCCTTTGAGAATAATATTCCACAGTAGGCCTACGGCATAAAGCGTATCTACCTCCATGAAAGCTGTTTCTTAAGTATGGTTCTAACTTTCTATTTACATGGAATCATGCAGGTGACTGTTATGGTATTGGTTAAAGTGCGTATTCTCTAATTTTTACTTAATTTAATGGGATAATACCTTGAAACAAGCAGCAATTGGTGAAGAAAATTTCTATGATGAAATCATAGAAAATTCTGTCCACAATTTAGACACAAGAAACACATTTGTTGATACTTTAAACATAATTTCAATAAAATAAAAGTATTTTGGCTCAGTTTACAGCATGGTTGCTATGTAATTATTATGCAAATTGTGTTTAACTGTCATAAAATGTTTAGTTTTCCAGTGAAACTCATGGATGGTTTTGTGTCTCAGGCTCTTTGGGTGAAATCAGTCTCAGACTCCTGTGCCAGTTAGTTTGCCAGCACCATTTTTAAGCAATATGATGAAAGAAAAAGGATCTCTCTCTTGCCAAAACGTGTGAAATAGTTGAATACTTTGGACAAGGTATGAAATCCTTAGATATTTCATGAAAACTTGCAGGATCAACATATTATTTAGAGATTTGTAGCTGATTCAGAGCACACAAAGATTTGTGCAGATAAAGGCACAATGAGGAAGGTTTCTGTCAGACAAATACATTGGATTAAGAAAGCAGCAGCTAAAATGCCATTATAAAAGCAGCAAACAGATATATGAAGCTGCTGCCTCTGGAGTCCCACGAACATCAAAGTGTAGATCCTCCAGAGGCAGTTCTGCATAAACCTTCTATTGGGCCTCCTTTAAACAGTGCTCACAAGCAGAAACGGCTCCAGGGGCCCAGAAATACATGAAGACTCATTTCAAACATTCTTGTTCCCTGGTGAGTGCTGTGCAGCCCTGGATGGTCCAGATGGATGTAGTGGTGGATGGTTGGTGAACGGCCACTATGTCCCATTTATTTTGGGCTGTGATCAAGAGAGGTGGTCGGCCCCTTTAGGGTCCCTGAAGGTGTGAAAATGACATCTGTAAAGTATGTGGAGTTTTTCACTCAGGTTCTTCCATGAGTGCTTGCTTTCCGTAGCAAAATCATCTTCATGCAGGACAATGCTCGATCTCATGCTGCGAGGAATCCCTCTGCATCATTGGCTGCTCTGGGCATAAAAGAAGATACCTTTGGAGCCTCCTCAGGCCAAAGATCTATGAGGGCAGGAGGCAGTTAACATCCAAACAGCAGCTCTGGGACGCTATTCTGACATCCTACAAAGAAATTCAAACACAAACTCTCCACATACTCACAAGTTCAATGGATGCAAAAATTGTGATGCTCTGATCAAATAAGGGCTCCTATGTTCAAATGGAACTTGACCTGTTCAGATGTTTGGATTGAAATTGCTTTTGATTTCAGTAATATGCTAATGCTTCTAACTGAAAAATTACCATTTTCAGTTCTTTACAATGACATGGTTGGAAACTCTATTGTGCATAATAATTTGGAACAGTGCATTTTGTTTATTTTTGAAAAAAGTACTGTTATTGGGACGTTTGTTCAGTAACATTTGAATTGTACTCTAAAGGTTGATGAAAATGATGATGACTGACATCATCATGACATGTTGATATTTGGTAAAATCAGAGAAAAATATCATTTGCAGAATCATTTGGAATGTGGTGTAAGGTGTAAGTTAGGTGTTTTAGTGCTATATATCCTAAAAAAAAAAAAAAAAACATTAATTCTTACTGTGAGCAGAGCTGCCTGTCCACAAATCTGACCAGTAACTTCATTAGGTGACGTCAACCACCGAAGGTACAAATATGTTTCAATATAACACACAATGGATTATTGTGAGCTTTAAACTATGTTTAAATCAAAAACCTGGAGTTCTATTTTGTTTCATTCACACATGTCTGAGTAATTATAGTCTGTGATGTCATGAGGCACTATAGTTTTCAAGTTAACAGCTATCTTTTACCTTTTGTTTAGTAGAGATGGGAAATTCCAGGTGCATGATCCAAATGATTCTGGTGAAGGTGTAGAGCAGGCATATCCAAACTATGGCCCATGGGCCAAATGTGGCCCTCAAAACAATCGTTTTGGCCCTCAGGCTTCCAAGTTAATTGGCCCATACGACCGCAAGTAGTACTTTTTACTGCATGTTTTTTAAATCTACCTTGATCAAGCAAATTTAGTGTGTCCTTTTGAGGGTCTAAGCATGAACAAAGGTCTGGTGGGTCATTCAGACTTGTTATACATGCACAGATTTGAATTACTCACTGTTTTGATCACCATTCGCTCGGCCCACACACTGGTCTGTGTTTTAATATGTGGCCCTTGATGAAAAAAGTTTGAACACCTCTGGTGTAGAGTTTAAAAACATGGTGGAGCACTTCCTGTATTACCACATGACTCTCCTCCCCTCTCCTCCACATCACCAAGTGTGTGAGTTTTGTCTGCTTGAGAGAAGAACTCTAAATTTGCATATGAAACAAAACACAACTCCAGGTAGATTTTTGAATAGTGAAATGTGGCCCTTTAATGTCATACGACGGAGCATTACAAGGAAAAGCAATAAAACCATGGAGACAAGCAGGTAGCAGACAGTCCACTAGAAAAGTTCCACAGTGCACCTTTAATGCATTAGCCTATGACACTGCTGTGCATTAAGACTACACGACATCAATATCACTGCCAAGTCTCCACGCAGATGTTTAGGAGTTTTTCCGCAGGTGTGTAAATGAATCCTAAGTGCCTTGGTGTGCACATAAAGCTTTAGCTGGTGAATCCACTGAGTCAGGAGGCTATGCTAGTGCCGTACCTCCTCCGCTTTCCCCCGGTGCACGCCACGCTTGGACAGAGCGAGGCGCAGCTCGTTGATGTCCACACGGCCGTCCTTGTTCAGGTCCAGCTGTTGGAAGAGTTCGGCATATCTGCGCTCTCGCAGCGGCGCCGAAGATGCTCCGATTTCCTCGCTTCTTTGGCGGTGAATCCGGGCTGCTGAGAGCTCCTCGTCTTCGCCCATGTGAAAAATCTAACGCTGATGATAATCAGCCTGTTTATCCGCTCGATATTAACGCAAAACCAAAGGCATCCGTACGGGTTTGGACAGGCGAGGAGTTCTAGATGCGGGGGTCGGCCGGTGCAGAGGTGTGACGAAGCTGACCACGGCGGGAGCTCAGCGATGACAGGTTCAAGCAGATTAGCTCCGCGTCAGGTGCACGCACCACACGCACGTTTACTAACATGATTCCGCTTATACTGTATACGAACGATCCAGCTGCGCCTGCCAATACTGCGCCTGGCACATTGTCTTCCACTACTTCTGTGGGGCAGGCAGAAGCCTAAAGCAATTTCTACAAATGGCCTACAAGAGCTAATGTCCTAGGAGACATTTTGATGACTTTGAACCATTTTGTTTTATGGTTACTTGCCATGGCAGCCGTCCTAATTCTCCATCCTTCTGAAACCTACTGATATATCTTGCACTGATTGTTATGATAAATGATGACGTGTGATTTTACAGCGTATGTGACGTGCACTGTCCCTCAGCAGCACCCAGAGGATTAGCGCAACTCAGCCCCAGCTCTCCTCCACTCTCCTCCACTCTCCTCCACTCTGCTCCACTCTGCTCCACTCTGCTCCACTCTGCTCCTCTCTGCTCCTCTCTCCTCCACTCTCCTCTACTCTCTTCCACTCTCTTCCACTCTCTTCCACTCTGCTCCACTCTGCTCCACTCTGCTCCACTCTGCTTCTCCTAGTTTGAGGAAGGTGGAACTGAATAGGCTTATATATTCTTTCTAAAATGCTTTTTATTGAGGATTATTAGCAATATATTAACAAAATTATTTATACTTACAAAGGACTAGGGGAGTAAAAAAAAGACAGCAGACACTGATAAGATATTGAAGATATTGTCCCCAAGGGGAAATTTGTGGCACTGCCCACAGCTTAAAAACCACAGTTACACTTCATACATTACACAACAGTCACAAGATACATTTGTGCACTGCACAACCAAAAAGTGTCAAAAATATTGCACTAAACCTATTGCACAGATAGTTATTGCACTAGCTCTACTGCACAAAGATTTTTTGCAATTATTGCACCATTAAATAAAGTGACTAAGTACGCCTTGTTGTGCAGATTTGTTCAACAGTGCAACAGAAGTGGCACAAATGAAAGTTTAAATCTGTTACTCTTAGGCACTCGATAGCGTCTGCCTGATGGAAGAATTTCATATTCACCATGCAACAGGTAAGAGGGGTTTGCCACAATCCCTCTGGCCTGAACATGCACAGAATTTTGAAAAATGTACTGCAAAGAAGGAAAGTCTTTCCTGCCAATCACCTTCATGGCCTCATTTATTTACCAGTTTTCCTTTTGCACTGGATGGTTAAAAAGCTGAACCAAGAGACCGTACTGTAGCGGATCAGACTCTCCAAAACAGCATCACACCAAACAGCCTCAGTCTTCTTAAGAAGTGGAGCCTATGGGACAGTTTGGAACAAAGACAATCAACATGTACATTCCATTTGAACAAATTGTCAGTGTGCACACCCAAATATTTAAAAGATTCAACCTCTCTGCTCTCTTTGTCTACCTTCAATGACAAAAGGATCATGGGCCTGCAGAGCTCGAGGATCAAACTCCATCTCCTTAGTTTTATTCACATTAAGAATTAAGTGATGCTCACTGCACCAAGACAGAAAAGAGCTGATCTCTTGATGGTAGGTGGAAATACAGTCGCCACTATTAAGCAGACTCACAATTATCGTGTCGTCTGAAAATGTTATGATTTTGTTTCCTGGCTGACTGCTCCGACATTCATTCGTAAGAATTGTTGATAATTATTCTTTAGCCCAGAAGTAGGCTAGAAGTAACCTATACTTCTTACTTTACTCCAGTAATTTCTTGGACCAATTCGTACTTCTACTTGAGTAATATTATTTTGAGGTAACGTTACTTGCGCTTGAGAAGAATTTTTGGCTCTCTACCCTCCTCCTCAAAAGGATTAAAAATGTAAAAGATTTTCCTATCACACTTCTCCAAAAACACGTCTGACCAGAAGATGGCGGTAATGTTACAAAGCTAGACCATGGACGTCCACACAAGTTTATTTAGAAAGAACTAAAATGATCGGAATCAATCATAGACCGTATAATGGAATCAACCATGGATGTATAATGGAATCCACTGATTACCCCTTTTCATGTAATCTTTGTATTGCTTGTCTGTTTCTTATATGTACGTTAATAAGAACGTGTATACATGTTTATTAAAAGTTCATCACGCATGCGCACTAACTCCTGACCCTCCGCCGCTGCTGCAGATCGTGTGGACACTTCTGGATGTGTTTGTCCCCCACCGCGTCTCCGCTGTGACCCGCACACACACCAGGAGCCCCCAGAGAACATGCCTCTGCCCGTCCAGGTGTTTAACTTTCAGGTGAGCCCGATCCCGGTGCAGTCTGGAGACGCCACGGGAGTAAGTAACCGGGGGTGTAACGGCCGCAAGCACCGGAGCGCCTGCCCCCCTGCTCTGCACACAGCTACAGAGCTAGCACGGCTCAGCTAACCTTAGTGTTTGTGTTTATTCTGTAGAGTTTTTCCTACTTTCTCGGACATAGGCGGTGATTTGTTGCAGACTGGCGTGTTCTTAACCCATTAGTTCATCCCTGATCTTGTCCAGTCACTTTAAATGGCTCTAGCTACATTTAGATTAGCTAACGCTAGTTACGTCTTGTGTATTGTGGCTGTCATCATGAGTTGACAGTCTGATATGAGTGTAGTTGTGAAATCCGCCGTGGTCCTTGTTTACCATAAATATTGTAGAATGATGCACATTTTACTGCTAGATGATAATGTTGAAATGTTAGCACGGTTAGCAGGCCTGAATGCTAACATGATATATGCAATTGAATGTAACTTTAATGGTATGGTGGTTTCCATGGTGAGGCTATGGCTTTGCCTTAAATATGCAATTCACAGTATAGCGTGACACTTACTCCCTGTGTTTATTAAACTATAGGTGTTTAGAACCCTCAAAAAAAAAAAAAAAAAAAAAATCATAAATAGAATGGTAAAACATATATTGTTTTTGGTAACTTGCCACCTGCTATTTCGGCCAAAAACATAAATTAAAATAAAATGATTAATTCCAATATGGATCTTTTTTTGCACTAAAAAACATGAAAACTTGCATCCTTGCCGAGAGCGAGCTTGCCCCTTCACAGAGCTAACTCATAACTTGGCCTGGTTTGTCTCCCTGCAGATGATGCTTTGCCTGGAACATTCTAATAATAGCATAAAACTGATTTGATCTCCATAGAGAATACTTGATGTAAGAAGATCTCTATGGGAAAAAAACAGATTGTAGAATCTTCAGCAGAAAAGTGAAAAGTCATGTCTGTTTCTGTAAAAGCTCTCTCACAGCAAGAGATGGAGCATGTTTGAGTGCAATAAAAATGCCTTTTTAAAATTTTGGATAGCACCTTGAGCTGCATCTCAAGGTCTCATGCAGAGCTCCTTAAAAATGAGCTCTTGAAAAATAAATTAAATGGCTAATTATTATTATTTATTTACACTGGGGGCTTTTAAAATGTCATACTGTGGAACATTCCAGGCAAAGCAACTTCTCCATGGAGACAAACAGGTGGAGAATCCTCCACCAGTATTGTAACTCTCCTACTGTCCTTACTAACCACAATGCCTAAAGCATCTTTATTTCATATTTAGAAATGTAGCATTAAAATATGATTTTTAGCTACATCTAAGGCTGGGCAATATGCCCAGAAAAAAGTGATCTGATCCCTGTCACCATCTGCTGTATTTGTGCTAGCTTATTACCATAGTGATGGTGTGTTTCTTTCTTTAATGGAGCTCTATGCCCAAACACAGACATATTCCTCACCTTCTCCTCCTATAGGCTGCCCTGTGCAGTGCTTGGAGTGAGTGACTGGTATATTGAAGTGTGAAGTGTGTGCTGTCACATAAAGCAGACTGCTGACTGTAGCTTCTGTGCTTTGCCTCAGGGAGCTGTGGAGCCCATGCAGATAGATGCAGACCCCCAGGATGACCAACAGAATGCTCCAGACACAAACTACATTGTGGAGAACCCAACACTGGTATTTATTACTTTTAAATATTTAAAAATAGACAATCTTTCTTTTTGTTTATATTAGAGTTGCATTGCTCTGATACTGGTATCGGATATTGGCACTGAAAAATTTGTTGCATCAGATATCTGCATCCAAATATGGGCCAATATAAGCCGATATCCTCGATGGACATATATTGATGTAATAAGAATATTTAATGTTCGTCGTTGGCCCAGAAAGTCTCATAATGTTTTAACTTTTATTCATCCAAAGTTGTTCTGTAGGCATTTGAGAGATAAATACCATGTTTGGATTTGCATTGTCTTCTTTTACTTTAGTTTAAAGAGGCACTCTGCAGGATTATGGAATTTATAACCATTTCTATCCACGAGAAACTCAAAACATCAAGTTTGTGAGACAAGAGGCAAGAAAAAATAAATTTATTTAAAAAAAAACAAGGTAATATAATGTCAGAAATGTCATTTTGTTGATGAGCTCTTTCATTTCACATGTGTCATTGAAAAAAAAAACACAAATCTGATTGGAGGATCTCATGTGGTCTACTCCAGATGTGATAGAGGGACCAGGAATGGGACAATAAACAATAATATAGTTTATCCTGATCTAAAGGGTTGACAATAATTATTTGTGGGACATTTTATATAATTGTGAAAATCGCCAATAAAGATAATGGCCACATTTTCACCAGAATGTGTAGAAAAAAAAGACTCTTATCCATCATGTTCTCTTCTCAGTCATTGTTGTCAAAAATCATCATTATAATGGGACCAAAAAAATACTAAATTCAGTTCCACGTCCGTAAAGCAGTATTATCTGAAGGAACTGGAATATAAACTGCTAAATTAATGCAAGTATCTCATCCATTTCAGAATAGTTTGTAAAGATGTAAAGTTCAGACCATTTTTCCCTAAATTGAAAGCAAGAATATTTTGTTTGTAGTAGGCATTATGTCCCAATGTGTATTTGCTAACCCTTTTCTTTTTGTCTTTTTGATTGCGGTCATATTGTGCATCACAAGTATATAAACCTGTTGTGCTACTGGTGTCGTGTGTGTGTGCAGGACTTGGAGCAGTATGCCACTAGCTACAGTGGGCTGATGCGCATTGAGAGGCTACAATTCATTGCAGAGCACTGTCCTCAGCTGCGGGTGGAGGCCCTAAAGATGGCCCTCACCTTTGTGCAGAGAACTTTCAACGTGGACACCTATGAGGAGATCCACCGCAAACTCACAGAGGCAACGCGCTTAGAAAGGCACGCTCATTACGTTCTGTGTTTAAACTGTGATTATGAATGATGTAGCTTTTCTGTCCAGGAGTGACCACTGCGTTGTAAAATATACATTTAGAGGACACTAGATGCTAACCAGAAGCACACAAATTCCACAATCTCAACTTGAAGTTAGCGTTTACCTTAGATGCCTGTTTTACACGCAAATTATGATTTAAAATAGAACACCAAAAGGTTTACACACTCACCAGTTACTTTTAACTCTGCTTTGACCTCACCTAACTGTGGTTGTTGGGTTGGTACCAGCCCAACCTGGGCCATAAGGGCCATAGAAAAACATGCAGGGAACTAGACCAGGAATTTTAAAATCCTGCTTTTTCCATGTTGAAAATAAAACCATACTGTGGAACATTCAAGGAAAAGCAATAACATGGAGACAAGCAGATGACAGACCCTCGACCAGAAAAGTTACTCGATGTTTAGTGATTGCTACTATACTTGCTTCCATAAAGCCTATTTGAATATGCAAATGTAGCTGACTTGCATTATATTATATTAATTTAAGTGTTTAATTTACAAAATACATTGTATTATTATTATTATACAAATTGTCACTGCTTGCCTCAACAGCTGAAGCATTCTTTCACCTTCAAAATCAAATCATGTGTGTTCTTTATAGAGAGGCACAGGCAGTACCAGACACAGTGCCAGATGGGGGCGCTGTTCCCCCTCCTTTGGACTCGGCGTGGGCTGAATCGACCAGGAAAAAGGCTTTGCTCAAACTGGAGAAACTGGACACAGACCTCAAAAACTACAAAGGCAACTCCATCAAAGAGAGCATCAGGTATTGTGTCTACTCTGTTATTGAAACCATCATTGTTAGGGCATCTGGTGAATAACCTTATGATCTTTGAGCAGGAGAGGACATGATGACCTGGGCGACCACTATCTGGACTGTGGAGACCTCAGCAATGCCCTCAAGTGTTACTCCAGAGCTAGAGACTACTGCACCAGCGCCAAGCATGTCATCAACATGTGCCTCAATGTCATCAAGGTACAGAGGGAAAGGGAATACATCGCCTCTTGTCCACTGGCACAGTTTGCTTGGTGCCGTCTGGGAGTGTGTCTGTTTGTTGCACTTCCCACCTGCCCAGTTGTGTTTCCAGGCTCCAGTCCAGCCAGGCAGAGCTCTGCTACCTGAGACACGGACGTCACCCAAACATTATACTTTCACAAAAAAGTGCATTTATTTCACTTCACTGCATACAGTCATATGAAAAAGTTTGGGCACCCCTGATCATTTTCACGATTTTCCTTTATAAATCATTGGTTGTTCGGATGAGCAATTTCAGTTAAATATATCATGTAGCAGACAAGCACAGTGCCTACTTTTGTTTAAGTAATTATTGCACACTTTCTGTAAATCCTATAAACTTCATTTCACTTCTCAAATATCACTGTGTTTGTCTGCTACATGATATATTTAACTGAAATTGCTGATCCGAACAATCAATAATTTATAAAGGAAAATTTTTAAAATGATCAGGGGTGCCCAAACGTTTTCATATGACTGTATGTACTGCATTTTAAAATGTGCATATTTCCAAAAGTGTGTAACAAAAAGCTACTTAATCTGTTTCCATCTATGCTTTGGAGTGCATAACCTTGTGTTTACCTGGTCAGATGACCCTGTCTTATATGTGCGTGCTTTCTCAGGTCAGCGTTTACTTGCAGAATTGGTCCCATGTCCTAAGCTACGTCAACAAGGCAGAGTCCACCCCTGAGATTGCAGAGGTGAGTCTATGCCTCCCATCCTGGCAGTGGCAGTGCCTCTTGGTAAAGAGCCACTGCCACTGCCATCTGCTCGACTCAGTGAAGAGGCTCAGTGTTTCCTGCAGAGCTTTATAGTTAGGGCGGCCGCCTTGACTACATCCCTCCGAACCACATGAATCCTCGCAAAACTGTGGTCGTCACGCCCCGGTCGGCACGGAATCTGCGCTCCCCATTTTAACTACATTTTAACTCTATAACATACTGAAGCATAATTTGATTTTTAAAGGGCCCATATTACACTATTTTCTGATCTGTTATAATGTTGTTTCCTCATCAAAAACACACAAATCCTGCATAAATATGGAGGATTTGTCTACACAGAATCAGTCTAAATCGACTGAATTCTTCTCTCAAACAAAAAACACTCTCGTCAACCTTGAGCTATAATATTGTTATACAGGAAGTGCACCACTGTGTTTTTAAATTCTATACACCTTCACTAGAATCATTTGCATGATTACAGCCCTGGAATTTCTAGTATCTTCTGAAGTTAAGTTAAAAGGTAGCTGTTAACAACATTGTGACAAGGCTTAAAGCTAGTCCAATTTTTGTAATATAGGACCGATAAATTTGGGTGTTTTTATTGCTAAAAACACCTTGATAAAAAATGCATTGTTAACTGTGAGCAGGGAAGCCTCTGGGCAGATCTGGCCTATAATTTTGCCTGATGGTGCCACCATTGGTTGCAGACCATTCGAGTCAAAGCAATAATCTCTCCATAGAGACAAACGGGGTATACTGTCCACTAGAAGCATTTCATAGAGCACCTTTAAGTACCCATTATTGGTACAATGTTTTTTTAAATGATTTTCGAAATGTATTTATTTTTTCAGCAAAGAGGCGAGAGAGATAGCCAAAACCAAGCAGTTCTCACCAAACTGAAATGTGCTGCTGGTAAGATGAACCTATGTGTATATGAGTAACATTATGGGATGCCAGTGCTCATGCCTGTTTGCCTGTTAAGGTTTGGCAGAGCTGGCCTCTCGGAAATATAAGCCCGCTGCCAAGTGCTTCCTGCAGGCCTCCTTCGACCACTGTGACTGTCCAGAGGTGAGCCTTTTTTCCACTGGCTATGTAAGCGACTGACGTCACCCAAACACAGCAACTGTTTTCTTCATTAATGGAATCTAAATTTTACCTGAACTATACTTGACATTTAGTAATTCCAAGTTTATGGCATTGTGTGAGAGTTCTAAAGATAGAATAAACAGGAAACTTTTTCGGCATCTGTTTCACTTCTCTGTGCCACATTTTACAGTCACTTTTATTCAAATCAGTGGGTCTGACTAATATTAAATGTGGTATTTACTCGCAATATAATATTTACATGCACTGGCTTTGTTTTGCTAAGTATATCACCTCAAAGTATAAGTTATCACTATAAGTACAGCACTTTATCATAAGCTCAAGTCAGGTTGAATTTATCTTATGATGACGTCAAGTCAGCTCGAGGTGTGTCACAATAATTACTGTATCGCCTTATCATTCATTCTATGACAGCTGTGTTTTTGTGCTCATGATTTATGGTCTTATATTGTCTTTGCATTAATGGGGAGATTTTTGTTATTGTGGTTGTAATACAATAAGATCTGAGCCGTACAGGGTTGAATAAGTCACTTCAATGGCTATTTATTTGTTGCTACTCATGCCCATTTAAAATAAATTGTTTACTGAGATTCTCCTGCTTTACTGTTGTGTCTGTGGCATAAAATTCATTAAAATTATTGTTTATCTATATATTATTATATATTTCTCTGTAACAATACATCATGCTTCAAAATGTATTATCGTGACATGTCCGGTTGCATAGGTTTCCAGGGCTGATTTTTGGATATATTGATTTTGTAGATATATTTCAACCCCCCTGACTGTGTGTTTTCTCCAGCTGCTGTCCCCCAGTAATGTGGCGGTGTACGGAGGCCTGTGTGCTCTGGCCACTT
Organism: Odontamblyopus lacepedii; assembly: GCA_034769755.1. Taxonomy (NCBI): domain Eukaryota; kingdom Metazoa; phylum Chordata; class Actinopteri; order Gobiiformes; family Gobiidae; genus Odontamblyopus; species Odontamblyopus lacepedii. The sequence goes on from CM068351.1 coordinate 16,894,396, forward strand.
TCGACAGACAGGAGCTCCAGCGTAATGTGATTTCTAGTAGGTGAGTGTGCAGTGCAGGGTCTTTCTGCGACCAGCGCTTGTGGCATCTCTGGCTCTGTTCCAGTGTCCACACGATTCCCTACTTAGGGCACACCATGTTTAGGGGTGTCTGAATGTCCAGTTGATGAAAAGGTGAAAAAAATTTCCCCCAGTACACAGCAGAAAGTAGTGTCCAGCGCTGATCACTGAACTGGTCAATAATGACCACAATGCGGGACACATGCAGGTCTTAACAACATGACTGAAAGCAGATAAAACCAGTGGTTGATCACACTGCTGATCCTGATGATTAATAAACCACTATTAAATAAACAGTTATGGTGTAACAATTCTAGTGTTTGCCGCTTACCTTAACTTGAGCTGTTAAAAGATTGATAATTGCCACATCTCAGAAAAAAGACGAATAATCCTGTCCGTTTACGTGAGGTCAATTTTGACAAAAACTTGTATGCTTATAGGCCATCGATAAGCATATGCCAGGCTGATTTGATCATTATTTATTACAGTGAAGTTTAATTACGGAAATCAAGTATTATCTGAGTTTAGCGTTTTTTTCACCAAGACACCAGAGTCACGTGACCCAAAAGTAGTGAGCTATATGTCTGTGTGTAGTGAATGAGCGGGTTTGGGCTAGGGTCTCTCTAATCTCTAATGTTTGTCTTTGTCTTCAGCTCCTTTAAGTTATTTTTAGAACTGGAACCTCAGATCCGTGACATTATCTTTAAGTTCTACGAATCTAAATATGCATCCTGTCTCAAACTGCTGGATGAGATGAAGGTAAGGTCTGCTTTTGTGGGGGAATCTAAGCATTTTTGATGAGCAGTAATATTGAGGTGTGTCTTGTGTGCAGGATAACCTCCTCTTGGACATGTACCTGGCTCCTCACATAAAGACCCTGTATAGTCAGATCCGGAACAGGGCTCTAATCCAGGTGAGTCTCACAGATAGCACATCACATGTGGTCAGATGCATCCTTTCGTTTATATTGGAAAATAATGTGTTCCAAAATATGAATATTTCGTTGTCTCAGCACTAATCTGTGGGATATCCCAAATCTTAAACTCGATAAACAAGTGTAAGATGACGTGTTTATTTCGTTTGAAATTGTATTGGTTTGGTCACTATAATACTGTAATTATAAAAAAAAATAGTCAAGTCACAAATAACTCAGCTATGTCAAACTGTGTGCATTCAAATGTCCACACTATTTCCTACATCGGGCACTTTTTAGTGGTGTGAAATGTGTCCAAATGTCTCACAATGCATCTTGAAAAGTAGTGTCCAGCGATGCTCACTAGACTTCAAGAACATCTTTCTGAACATGACTGAATGGAAGCAGTTAGCAGTGCTGTTTTTACACACTTTTGCCCCATGATTATGAATACTATTGAAGCGGAACTAACTTTAGCAATATAGCTCCCCCTGCTGCTCCTGTGCTAGAATCCACTTCCTGAAAAACAAATATTTTTTTTATTTATTTATTTTTTAATAAAGGAAATAAGGCCGTTTAATCACAAACAAAAATGTAATGTATAAATGCACATGCAAAAAAGCCAGGGTTGAGCTGTTATTTAATTGATAATTTCCATATCCCAGCCCAAAAGATGAATAATCCACTCTGTTTGATATTTAACTTGAGATGTATAATTGTCATAAGTAATTGTCACACTTAAAATCCAAATCTATCTTTTGAATGGGGAAAAGTGGTCACCAAATCAGGAATGAATCATTTGCCTGAAACCCATGAACTGCAAATTCTGTCATGGAATTTTTCTCTGTTTTTGAGCTGTTTAAAATGAAATGTAGCAGTAAAGCCAGTTTTGTGATTGGCTATTTGTACTTCTGCGTGCAGTATTTCAGCCCGTATGTGTCGGCAGACATGACAAAGATGGCGCTGGCCTTTAACACCACAGTAGCAGCTCTGGAGGACGAGCTCACCCAACTTATCCTGGAAGGACTTATCAACGCTCGGATTGACTCTCACAGCAAGGTCACTGTTTCATGGACCTGGGGGAGGGGCTGCGAAAAGATTCAATATCCAGATACTAATTCATTCTAAAGCTAGCAATCAAACAATATTCTTGTTTGAGCAGGTATTGATAATGATCTTTTTTATATCAGAACTAGTATGAAACTATATGGTTACATTTTTTTATTACTTTGAAGCTTATGGATGCTCGATACATTTTAATTTTTTTCAAATCAAGTAGTTCAGTATTTTCTATGTCTACATACACCTGTAGTCGTGCACTTGTTCTCTTACTATTCATGTACCCTTCAGATCCTATATGCCAGGGATGTGGACCAGAGGAGCACCACATTTGAGAAGTCTCTGCACATGGGCAAGGAGTTCCAGCGGCGGGCCAAAGCCATGATCCTCAGAGCAGCTGTCCTCCGCAACCAGATACATGTCAAGGTAGACCACATGAGCCCTTACGCCTGGCCCATGGGATTTGTCTGCTATTAATATTCATACCTTAATTTACGGGCAAATTAGCGACACAAAAATACTAGGATCATGAGGGGTAGATAATACAAACATTTTAAGAACAAAATGATGAGCCTGACAGCTGCAGTTATGGGGTGATTGTTTTCCAGTATTGCCCTCCTGTGGGCTCACCACCTGCAGAGGGGTTCATGGGGGGGTCAGGTGCTATGAGTATTGGGCAGCGAACTGCCCCCGTGACCCAGCTAGATTAAGCGGGAGAAGATGGATGGATGTTTTCCAGTAGAAAGTGAACTAAAGCCACAGTCGTTGGAGCCGGAAGTGTGCCCGTGCTAACTTCCTATGTGGAATGCTATTTGGAAACCTATGAACATTTACATATATACAGTCTATGCCCTGGCCTCTCACACCTGACCCCTAAATCTCTAATCCCTACACTTGACTCTTGACCCTAAAGCTTCTGGACAAATGTAAATTAACGTAATCTTAGTATTAAAACCTATATTGTAAATCTAGTTAATTCTATACTAGTTTGATATTTTTCTTCCATTTCAAATAACTGCAGTTGGACCTCCTGCTCAGTTGTCTTTTGGTGTGTGTCCTTGTGTGTCTTCAGTCCCCGCCCAGAGAAGGCAGCCAGGGAGAGCTGACCGCCGCCAACAGCCAAACTCGAATGAGCACCAACATGTGAGACCTCCGCTGGACGCATCGCTTGGCCATTTATCACATGTACCACATATTGTATGCTTGTCTCTATATGGTCATATTTCTGTTTGACTCTTTTAAATAAAATAACAAAACCATGTCAAGTGTACATTTGTCTGAACAAATAAGTGTTGCCACTCAGGATAGAAAAGGCATCTATTGTAAACTTTTGAAAAGGGTTCTGGGTGAGGCCATGTTGGGGCCTCCTGTGTGGGGTTTGCATATTCCCTGGGTCAGTTTCCTACATCAGCCACACAATGCTCCAGCTGTAGTCATCCGGAGCTGTACAGTTGCAGATCTGGAGATGGGTGCCTGCACTGCTTTTGTCTACTGCTCCTGACAGGTTGCCCCAGCAGCAATAAGGATGGGACAAATGTTATGTAGAGGACAGGACTAATTTACATGTCAATCAATAAAGAACACCTGCATAAACATTATGACTTCTTGTATAATCACATTGTCCATTCCTGCAGTAACATAACCAATATGGATTACTTCATAGTATTAGTCATTTGCCAGGGACCATGTACTGGAGCATTAATCAAACATTGAAGTGATGCTTTGTACGAGACTGCAGTTCTCAGAGCTTTTTTCCATATGCAGTCCCTGAGACAGACAAAACAGAAGACAAAAAGAGCAATTGACAAATAAAGAGCAACGTTTCATGTCACCCATTTACATGTTAACAATACACGTATTACTCTCCAAATATATAACATATATTAACAATTATGCAGAAAATGAGAAATGAATTGCGCGTCTATTTTTTATTTTAGTTAGTTTAGTTTAGTTAAAACTGTGATTATCTTAATAAAACTGGCTATCTTAACTATAAAACTGACTATCCTGAAATAGTGAGCAAACCTGCTTTTTTCTCTTTTTGTATTTCTGTTGTGTGACAGGTATTGTAACCAATCGTATACCATTGTTTTGAAGCTAGGATGAGTGCTGTGTGTTTTAGTTGTTTTCATTGTGAAAGAGGTGACACAGTGGAGAATGAACCAGACAGAACAGAAAATGTGGAAATATCAGCAAAACCCAACCCATCCCATTTGTGTGTGTGTGTGTGTGTATGCTTCTTTTTAATTTTTTTGACCAGTGTCGTATTGATGCAAGTTTAACATATCAAATTTTAGTGTTACCGATTGTAAGAAAAAAGAAAAAACACAATTCAATGTTTCGACATGATTATCAACACCAAACAACGGCACAACATGTCTTCTTTAATATTTATAAAATACATTTTTGTTGTTGTAAAACAGTGAGTCCTGAAAATGTGATGTTAAAATCCATTTTGTGTTTTTTCTTTAACTTTGAGACCATCTTAAAACTTTTTTGGCTGTGTAGATTGATTAACCTAATACTCTTGACATCTTAGTCCCATCACATTGCTCAGACCTTCTCTCTCAGGCTGAACGCATGTCTGCTCAGATCTTCTGGCTGTGGCTTTAGCCCGAGCAGCACCAGCCTTTGCAAAGCCCGGGTGTCCTGCAGTGCATCGTGGGCCGTGTAGTCCTCTCCCAGCATCCGCCTCACCAGCACCTCCTGCCTGTAGCTGCTCACGCCCCTGTCACGTAACAGGTCCCGGGACAGGGCCAGACTGTCCACGCCCCTCTCCAGCGCATCCTCCAATGCCCCCCGCAGACCACAGCCTCCAGAGCACGCAGCAGCACGGGCATGTCAAAGGCCCGAGCGTTATGTCCCACCAGGAGAGGGCGCCGTGGGGGTCTCTGACACTGCAGCACACACAGCACAGGGCAGGCAATTAAACAGATGGTAATAAGGACATAAAATGAAATGAGAATTATTGAAAATCTCTAGCCTGCTAGGTTTAAAATGTGTTGTTCAGACATTTCCCTATTACATACAAAAAAAGAGATGAACTGTTCTCACTGTGTTCTCACTGGCTTGCATTTCCACAAACCCGACTCAGGTTTGGCCTAGAGGAGAGCCTCATCCTGTTTGTTTCCATGGAAATTTCTTTGACACCGATCTTCCACTTAACATTCTCTATGGAGGACGTTCTGTAGTATGGTTTAAATGTCTATTTCCATGGAATCATGTAAGTGCAGGGCCACCTCTATAAAGTGACATTATGTAGCTTTAACATGTTGAACTATATCATTGTAAAACTGTAAAATGTAGATTAAAAACTTAAACAGGCTTACAGCGGTATACAGAGAAAAAATACTTTTACATCTGAATTAACCTGAGCTCAGTTGATAGAGCATTTTTGTCCACTGACCCGAAGGTTGGTTGTTCGAATCCCGCCCTCGACATAAACATCAGATCCACTGACCCACAGGTTAGTGTGATTCCAGCTCCCACAGATGAATGCTATTGTTGTGTTGTTGTGTCCTTGGGCAACCCACTTCACCCACAGTGTCTGTGTGGTGGTTCGTTCATGCTTTGAGTGGCTTGAAAGTGGGAAACGCTATATAAAAATGCCAAAGGGTAGAGATTTGTCAACTGAACAAGAGTTTTAGGTAGAAGACGTTCCACTGCTCATCCAAGCTACTTCTTCAGTTCTGGTCAGAATGCTGGCCAGTCTGCCGAACATCTCCACCTTAAAGCCACAGGCCACTCCTTTGAGGACAGTGAGGTGCAGATCTTAGCCAGAGAGAAGAACTGGTTTGAGAGGGGAGTTAAAGAAGTCAAGTTTCTTAAACTAGAGAACCCTTTTTTAAACAGAAATGGAGGACTCAGACATCATCTGTCTCCAATCTATAACTCCATTCTCAAACCTAAAGCAAAATAAATTAGGAAAACAATAAGTGTAACCAGGTTGATCCATAGCTCACACATATTTTGTGCTGGTGAACTGCAGAAGGCCTGAGGAAGGCCAGTGTCAGTGTTTCATTTCAGATCGATTACCAGCTCTGAGTGCCGTCATCAGCAGAATCCCCCAAACACCTGCAACTAACTAGCAGATGAGTACCATGTGTAGGAAGCAGAGGAAGGCAAGGAGTGCCTCAGTCAGGGCAGAGGCCTCTTGTGCAGGTAGTCTGTGATTGTGCACTGAGAGCCCTGTGGCCCTCATGGCCCCCCAGTCCATGCAGCCCTGGGGAAGCACGTACAGGTTCAGGGAGTGGGAGGAGCTAATGGCCGCCAGCTGCACGATCTCACTGTCCCAACCTGGAACACCACAGCAAACAGAGAACACAGCAGGGTGAACATCAGCATGTGCTTCTGTCAAATGACTGCCCAATTCTCATAGCAGCTGACCCCCCCCCTCTGCAGGTGGTGAGCCCACAGGAGGGTGGACGTCACAGTACTTGATGTTAGTTCATCGGGGTACTGGCATGTTTTGAGTTGATGGGGGGGAACATGCAAACTCCACACAAAAAGGCTCGGGCGACCCAGGGATTGAACCTGCAACCTTCTTGCTGTGAGGCATGAGTGTTGCCCCCCAAAAAAAAAAAAAACCCCGCATTTCTCACCTTCCACGGTGGTTGGTCTCTCTCACCCTCATCAGCTCGGGTCCTCTACCAGAGGCCTGGGAGCTTGAGAGTTCTGCACAGTATCTTTGCTGTTCCCAGTACTGCACTTTTCTGGACTGAGATGTCTGTTGTCCTTCCTGGGATCTGCTGCAAACACTCATCCAGTTTGGGGGTCACGGCTCCGAGTGCTCCGATCACCACAGGCACCACCGATGCTTTCACCTTCCAGACCCTCTCCAGCTCTTCTTTGAGCCCTTGGTATTTCTCTAGTTTCTCGTCTTCCTTTTTCCTGACATTGCCATCGCTCGGTATTGCAATGTCCACCACCACGGCTTTGTTCTCTCGCTTATCCAGAACCACGATGTCTGGTTGGTTCGCCATCACCATTTTGTCAGTCTGTATTTGGAAATCCCACAGGATCTTGGCCCGCTCATTCTCCACAACCTTTGGAGGCGTTGCCCACCTTGATCCTGGGGTTTCCAACCTGTACTCTGCACAGATGTTTCTGTACACTATGCCCGCTACTTGATTATGTCGCTCCATGTACGCTTTCCCTGCCAGCATCTTACACCTGCAGTTATGTGCTGGACTATTTCAGGCGCCTCTTTGCACAGCCTACACCTTGGGTCTTGTCTGGTGTGGTAGATCTGGGCCTCTATTGCTCGGGTGCTTAAGGCCTGCTCCTGTGCAGCCAGGATGAGTGCCTCCATGCTGTCCTTCAGACCAGCCCTCTCCAGCCATTGGTAGGATTTCTTGATATCAGCCACTTCAGTTATGTTCCGGTGGTACGCCCCACGTAGGGGTTTGTCCTGCCATGGTGGTCCCTCTAGCACCTCTTCCTCTGCTCCCCACTGTCTGAGACATTCTCTGAGCATGTCATCAGTCTGGGCCTTGTCGCTTGGAGCTTGGATGTTTCATCCTGGACAGTGGTTCCCACACTCACTAGTCCTCGGCCTCCTTCCTTCCGGCTCGTGTACAGTCTCAGGGTGCTGGACTTGGGATGGAACCCTCCATGCCTGGGCAGGAGCTTTCGTGTCTTAACATCCGTGGTCTGTATCTCCTCCTTTGGCCAACTTATGATTCCTTCTGGGTATCTGATCACTGGCAGGGCGTAGCTGTTGCCTGCGCCTTGTTCTTGCCATTGAGCTGGCTTCTTAGGACCTGCCGTACTCTTTGCAGGTATTTGGCTGTCGCCACTTGTTGCCTCGTCAAGGTTGCCATTTGCCTGTGGGATACCAAGGTACTTGTAGCTGTCTTCAATGTCTGTTATTGTTCCCTCTGGGAGTGAGACCCCCTCTGTTTGGACTACCTTCCCTCTCTTTGTCACCATCCTACTACACTTCTCGAGCCCGAATGACATTCCAATGTCTGTGCTGTAGATCCTGGTGGTGTGGATCAGTGAGTTGATGTCTCGCTCGCTCTTAGCGTACAGCTTGATGTCATCCATGTAGAGGAGGTGACTGATGGTGGCCCCATTTCTGAGTTGGTATCCATAGCCAGTGTGGTCGATTATTTGGCTGAGGAGGTTCAGACCTATGCAGAACAGCAGTGGGGACAGTGCATCTCCTTGGTATATGCCACATTTGATGGTCACTTGTGCAAGTGCACAAGTATATATCTATATATATATCTATATATATATATCTATATATCTATATATCTATATATATATATATCTATATATCTATATATCTATATATCTATATATATATATATATATATATATATATATATATATATATATATATATATATATAAAATGTCATATATTCTATACCATTATCCAATCAGAAAGCAGAATGGGCTTCATGTGTCTCTCATTTGGGCTGACAGTTTGATGCTGAAATCCAGTTGCTTTAAACCAGGCATGTCCAAACTATGGCCCAGGAGCAAAATGTGGCTCTCACACCAATGTCTCTGAAGTACTTACTCAGTCCAGTGGTCTCCAGGTCAAAGAACACCAGAGGAGCTCCACTGTCCACAGCCTCTGACTGCATCTGCTCCTGCTGTGGGACACATGTTCAGGCTAAATACACCAGAAAACACGCACACACACATGTACACACACACACGCACACTTCTTCAGCATTTGTCTGGAGCAGGTAAGTCTAGGCTAGGGGACACGAGACACCACGACTCAGGGCCAGGGCTGAATGATTTGGGAAAAAATCTCAAATTGGAATGTTTTGGACAAGCATTGTGATTACAATTAGATTTGTAATTTATGGTTTAAAGCACAAATATTATGTTTCAGGATTTAGAACTGAAAACAATGTCTAATTAAAAATACAGACATCCTTTCACAGCCTCAGTGCTCAACATGAAATCTATTAAAGTTATTAAAATGCACAATGGGAAAGATGCCTGGACATGTTATTGAAAGCATCCAGCCATGATGGGCATGTTTTGATGACAGAAATGCTTAAAATGAGTCTGGTGATGACTGATGGACGTAAAACTGCACAGGGCGTCTATCTATGACATCACAGAGGAGGGAAATTTCAATGTCAAGAGAGGCTCAGAGGCAAAGGACTTTCTACAGAGCATTACTGAAAGTAGTGTGTATGCCGTGAAATACAACTCTGGGTATGTATGTGGTACCTAAGACGGCACAATTATCAGATCGCAAAGGCTGAAATTATAGAACACCTACAAAGAACACAATGTCCTGTCTTTTACTAGACAAATCTTCTGTCTGTGGTTTATACCGCTAAAGGTTATTCTGAAATGCATGGGATTCTTATATGATTTTATCAGTTCAGATGTCAGTCTACTCTCAAATGTTAATGCAATAAAGTTGTTTAAACTTTTTACTTTTAACAGAATGGTATTTATAAAACAATGGCTAGTCAAAATTGCAATAAGAAATGAGACTGCCCAGAGGGAACCAATACAGGGGGAGAACATGCAAACCTCATGTACACAGCCAGAGAGTTGACCTTTGGGCTCTCCTGCTGTGAGGAGTCAAAAGTCCCATGCTTGTGTAGGTATGGAATATCAATACTCTAAATTACTTCTGCTAAATTCTCATATTATATACACAAAATGTAGACCAAGGATACAGGCTTCTAAATGCAATGTTGTAATGCTTTGTGAATCTCAGTTTTGAGTTTGTGTCATCCTTCTGAAGTCCCTTTGAGGCTTAATATACCTTTAGGAAGGATACAAACCTTGTAGGACAAGGACTAAGACCTGGTCAGAATCAGGTCTAAACAAGCTCTGCTCAAAACCTAGAATAAGCACTTAAACCAGGACTTTAAAGTAAGAACAGGTCTAAACAAAAACTTTGCTCAGTCAAATGAGGACTATACTACAGACCACCAGAACTGAAGTCAGTGTTGCATAGGTGTATCCAGATGATTTAAAGTGGATACATGAGAGCTGCAGCAGCCTACAGCACAGCTGTGCTCCTGTTTAGAGAAAAAAAAATCTGCACATTTATGTAGTTTTCTAAGTTCTAAAACTTTTCAAATCAGAGGGAACATGTGTACCTGAAATCACAGAGCCACTGAGCAGTCCACATTCACCACATCAAACCACCGAAGTATAACGGGGTTTATTATAGGTCCAAGCATCAAGCAGCACCGCAGACTCACACTACTGACCATAGAACTATAATAAAATCCATGCTACTAACTCACGCCACAGAACCAACATCCGCGCTGGCACAAGGGCGCATGCGCTGTGGGCTTCTGGTTCTGTGTGTGATGTGGTGCTAACCTCTAGTGGCCAAAACAACCATTACTACAGTAAATTTGAAGCCCGTCTAACTAACGCAGTTTGTTTGACTTTTTAAAACAATACAGCTTGGTTCTGTTTTCCATCCATCCATCTTCTCCCGCTTAATCCAGCTGGGTCGCGGGGGCAGTTTGCTGCCCAATCCTCATAGCACCTGACCCCCCTTGGTTCTGTTTTATAAAATATTAATACAGAAGACCACCGACCGCTGGGTGGGTATATATATATATATATATATATATATATATATATATATATATATATATATATATATATATATATATATATATATATATATATATATATATATATTCACAGTGAAAAACATGGAAACATAATCTAACATAGACATCAGCAAACACATCCTCAGTCTCTCGATAAACACACGATAAAACCCACCAGCGGGTGCAGTATGGGAAAATTCTCACACACACAGAAGGTCATCAGCAAAAACACCAGGGGAGTCAAACACCAACTCCTGGTTGACTGAACAGTCGCCCGTGACTGCAGAACCCATCAGACAAAGACCAACCTGTACACTGCCTGGATTGGTTACAAGAAAGCCTATGACTCAATGCCACACACATGGATCACTGAGTGCCTGGAGCTGTACAATATCAACAGGACTCTAAGGGCGTTCATTGCAAACTCGATGTGGTTGTGGAAGACCACCCAATGGCAAGCCACTTCCACAAATGTCCATCAAATGTGGCATATACCAAGGAAACGCACTTTCCCCACTGCTGTTCTGCATAGGTCTGAATCCCCTCCTTTGCCACCCATGGATATCGAGTCAGGAATGGGGCCACCATCAATCACCTCCTCTACATGGATGACATTAAGCTGTACGCTGATAGCGAGCGAGACTCACTGTTCCACACGACCAGGATCTACAGCACAGACAACGGATTGTCATTAGGGCCTGAAACCACAGACACACACAAAATATCCCTTAAAAGGCACAGGCAAAACAGCCCTTAAAACCACCAACACAGGCCAAGCAGCCTTAACAACTCAAAACAGCCCTTACAACCACAAACACACTCAAACCAGGCCTTACAACCACCAACACACTCAAATCAGCCGTTCCAACCACCAACACACTCAAAACAGCATTTACAACCACAGACACACTTAAAACAGCCTTTACAACCAGTTTCACAAGCAAAGCAGCTTTTACAACCACGAACACAGTCAAAACAGCCCTGACAACCACCAACACAGGCAAAACAGTTCTTACAACCACCAACAAAAGAAAAAAGCCCTTACACCGACCAACGCACTCAAAACAGCCCAAACAACCATCAACACAGGCAAAACAGCCGTTACAATAACCAATGCACTCAAAAAAGCTCTTACAACCACCAACACACTCAAAACAGCCCTTACAACCAGCAAAAGACTGAAAACTGCCTTTACAACCACATGCACACTCAAAACAACCCTTACAACCACCAACACAGGCAAAAAAGCCCTTACACACACTAAGACACACAAAAAAACCCATTAAAACAACTAACACACTGAAAACAGCCCTTACAACCACAAACACACTCAAACAGCCCTGACAACCACCAAAAGAGGCAAAAGAGCTCTTAAAACCACCAATACAGGCAAAACAGTTCTTACAATCACCAACACAGGAAAAAAAAGTCCTTACACCGACCAACACACTTAAAACAGCCCTTACAACCACAAACACAGACAAAGCAGGCCAAACAACCACCAACACAGGCAAAACAGCCGGTATAATGACCAATACCTTCAAAAAAGCTCTAACAACCACCAACACACTCAAAACAGCCTTTACAACCAGCAATAGATTGAAAACAGCCTTTACAAACACCTGCACACTCAAAACAACCCTTAAAAAAACCAAAACACTCACAACAGCCCTTACAACTAGTAACAAACTCAAAATAGTCCTTACAACCACCAACACAGGTAAAACAGCCCTTACAACCACCAACACACCCAAAACTGCCATTACAACCAGCAAGAGACTGAAAAAAGCCCTTACAACCAACAGCACAGGTAAAACAGCCTATACAACCACCAACCCACCAACACACTCCAAACAGACCTTCCAACCACCAACACAGGCAAAACAGCCCTTCCAACCACCAACACAGGCAAAACAACCCTTACAACCACCAACACAGGCAAAACAACCCTTACAACCACCAACACACTCGAAACAGCCCTTACAACCACCAACACACCCAAAACTGCCATTACAACCAGCAAGAGACTGAAAAAAGCCCTTACAACCAGCAACACACTCAGAACAGTCCTTACAAATAGCAGCACACTCAAAACAGTCCTTACAACCACCAACACACTCAAAGCAGCCCTTACAAACTCCAAAACATTGAAAACAGCCCTTACAACCAACAGCACAGGTAAAACAGCCTATACAACCACCAACCCACCAACACACTCCAAACAGACCTTCCAACCACCAACACAGGCAAAACAGCCCTTCCAACCACCAACACAGGCAAAACAACCCTTACAACCACCAACACAGGCAAAACAACCCTTACAACCACCAACACACTCGAAACAGCCCTTACAACCACCAACACAGGCAAAATAGCCCTTACAACCACCAACACACTGAAAACAACCCTTACAACCACCAACACAGGCAAAAAAGCCCTTACCACCACCAACGTAGGCCAAACAGCCCTTACAACCACCAACACACACAAAACAGCCTATACAACCACCATCACATTCAAAACAGTCCTTACAACCAACAAGACAGGCAAAACCGCCCTTACAAAAACCAACACAAAAAGCCATTACAACCACGAACACACAAAAAACACTGCTTACAACCACGAACACAGGCAAAAAAGCCCTTACAACCAGCAACACATTTAAAACAGCCCTTACAAGCACCAACACAGGCAAAACAGCCCTTACATCCAACAAGACACTCAAAACAGCCCTTATAACAATAATAATAATAATAATAATAATAATAATAATAATAATAATAATAATAATAATAATAATAATAATAATACATTTTATTTGTTGGGCACCTTTCAAGGCTCTCAAGGTCGCCATACATCAAAGAACATTAAAATGGTACAATACAAATAAAACTGTGTAAAATGATTAAAAATACATTTAAAAAAACAAATCCAGATGAAAAGACACTGCAGTTATGGTCAGAGTGGTCAGAGTGAGAAGGCCTTTCTAAACAGATGAGTTTTGAGTTTAGATTTGAAGTGTGAGAGTGAGTGTGTGTTGCAGAGGTCATGGGGAGGGAGTTCCAGAGCTGGGGAGCAGAGCGGCTGAAGGCTCTCCTCCCCATAGTGACGAGACAGGCAGGAGGGACAGTGAGGTGCAGGGAGGAGGAGGAGGAGCATAGGGAACGGGCAGGTGTGGAGATGTGGATGAGATCAGACAGGTATGGAGGGGCGAGGTTGTGGATAGCTTTGTATGTGAGGAGTATGATTTTGTCGTGTATGCGGTGTGTGATGGGGAGCCAGTGGAGCTGTTGCAGGACAGGTGTGATGTGGTGATGGGAGGGTGTGTGTGTGATAGCAAGGGCGGCTGAGTTTTGGACCAGTTGGAGTTTATGGAGTGATTATAACCATCGACACAGTGAAAACAGCCCTTACAAGAACCAACACAGGCAAAGCAGCCCTTACAACCACCAACACACTAAAAACAGCCCTTGTAACCACCATCACACTCAAAAAAGCCCTTATATCCACCAACACAGGCAAAAGAGCCCTTGAAACCACCAACACACTTCAAACAGCCCTTACAACCACCAATACAGGCAAGAACAGCCTTTACAACTATTATCGCATGCAAAACAGCCCTTACAACTACCAACACACTTAAAACAGCCCTTATAACAATAAACACACTGAAATCAGCCCTTAAAAATGCCAACACAGGCAAAACAGCCTTTACACCCACCAACATAGGCAAAAAAGCCCTTACAGCCATCAACACAAGCAAGACAGCCCTTACAACCACCAACACACAACAGCTCTCACAACCACCAACACACTGACAACAGCTTTGGCAAAACAGCCCTTACAACCACCAACACACTCACAACAGCTCTTAAAACCACCAACACACTCACAACAGTCTGGTTTCAGAGCTCACCACAGCACAGAAACTGCTCTGCTTAAAGTGACAAATGATTTGCTACTAGCTGCTGATAACGGGCTGGCTTCAGTCCTGGTCCTACTGGACCTCAGTGCAGCGTTTGACACCACTGATCACAACATTCTACTGCAGAGGTTAGAATGTGACATAGGTGTCAGAGGGACCGCCCTCAAATGGTTTAAATCCTATCTATCAGATAGGTACCAGTTTGTTATTTTAAACCAGTGCACCTCCCCCTGCTCTAAAGTAGCTTGCGGTGTTCCACAAGGATCTGTGCTTGGTCCAATCCTGTTTACTATGTATATGTTGCCATTAGGTAACATTATCAGAAAACATGGCATCAATTTCCACTGCTATGCTGATGACACTCAGCTGTACTTATCAATGAAACCAAATCAGACTGATCAAATCGATAAGCTCAGTGCCTGTGTGAAGGACATCAAAACCTGGATGACCCTGACTTACCTGCTCTTAAACCCTGAAAAAACAGAGGTCATTGTTGTCTGTCCTAAAGGTCAGAGAAACTCTCTGTCCGACCAGATAATCTCAGTTGACAATGTGAGTATAGCCTCTAGCTCTACTGTAAAAAACCTTGGAGTCGTATTTGACCAAAATCTCTCATTCACAGCTCATATAAGCCAAGCTTGTAAAACTGCATATTTTCACCTGTGAAACTAAAATCAGAAATATTTTGCCTAAAAATGATGCTGAAAAACTTCCATCCATCCATCCATCTTCTTCCGCTTATCCGGGGCCGGGTCGCGGGGGCAGCAGTCTAAGCAGGGGCTCCCAAGCTTCCTCTCCCCAGCCACTTCCTCCAGCTCCTCCGGACGGACCCCGAGGCGTTCCCAGGCCAGCCGAGAGACATAGTCCCTCCAGCGTGTCCTGGGTCTTCCCCGGGGCCTCCTACCGGTGGGACATGCCCGAACACCTCCCGAGGAGGCGCCCAGGAGGCATCCGACCAGATGCCCGAACCACCTCAGCTGGCTCCTCTCGACGTGGAGGAGCAGCGACTCTACTCGAGCTCCTCACGTGTGACCTAGCTCCTCACCCTCTCTCTAAGGGAGCGCCCGGCCACTCTGCGGAGGAAACTCATTTCGGCCGCTTGTATCCGCAATCTCATTCTTTCGGTCATTACCCAGAGCTCATGACCATAGGTGAGGGTAGGAACGTAGATTGACCGGTAAATCGAGAGCTTCGCCTTTCGGCTCAGCTCCCTCTTCACCACAACGGTCCGATACAGCGACTGCATCACTGCCGACGCTGCACCGATCCGCCTGTCAATCTCGCGCTCCATCCTCCCCTCACTCGTGAACAAGACCCCGAGATACTTGAACTCCTCCACTTGAGGCAGAGACTCCCCACCCACCCGGAGAGGGCAATCCACCTTTTTCCGGTCGAGAACCATGGCCTCGGATTTGGAACAGCTGATTCTCATCCCGGCCGCTTCACACTCGGCTACAAACCGCCCCAGTGCACGCTGCAGGTCCTGGTTCGATGGAGCCAACAGGACAACATCATCCGCAAAAAGCAGCGATGAAATCCTGTGGTCCCCGAACTGGACCCCTCCGGCCCCTGGCTGCGCCTAGAAATTCTGTCCATAAATACAATGAACAGAACCGGTGACAAAGGGCAGCCCTGGCGGAGTCCAACATGCACCGGAACAGGTCTGACTTACTGCCGGCAATGCGAACACAGCTCCTGCTCCGGTCATACAGGGACCGGACAGCCCTTAACAAAGGGCCCCGGACCCCATGCTTCCCGAGCACCCCCACAGGGCACCACGAGGACACGGTCGAATGCCTTCTCCAAGTCCACAAAACACATGTGGACTGGTTGGGCAAACTCCCATGAACCCTCGAGCACCCGATGGAGGGTGTAGAGCTGGTCCAGTGTTCCACGACCAGGCCGAAAACCACACTGCTCCTCTTGAATCCGAGGTTCGACTATCGGCCGAACTCTCCTCTCCAGTACCCTGGCATAGACTTTACCGGGGAGGCTGAGGAGTGTGATTCCCCTGTAGTTGGAACACACCCTCCGGTCCCCCTTTTATACAGAGGGACCACCACCCGGTCTGCCAGTCCAGAGGTACTGTTCCCGACCCACGCGATGTTGTAGAGACGTGTCAGCCAAGACAGCCCCACAACACCCAGAGACTTAAGGTACTCAGGACGGATCTCATCCACCCCCGGAGCCTTGCCACCGAGGAGCTTTCTGACCACCTCAGTGACTTCGGCCAGGGTGATGGATGAGTCCGCCTCTGGGTCCCCAGCCTCGGCCTCCTCTTCGGAGGACGTGACGGTGGGATTGAGGAGATCCCCAAAGTATTCCTTCCACCGCCCGACAACATCCCCAGTCGAGGTCAGCAGCTCTCCCCCCGCACTGTAAACAGTGTTGGTGAAGGACCGCTTCCCCCTCCTGAGGCGCTGGACGGTTTGCCAGAATTTCCTTGGGGCCGTCCGATAGTCCTCCTCCATGGCCTCCCCGAACTCCTCCCAGACCCGAGTTTTTGCCTCTGCAACCGCCCGGGCTGCAGCACGCTTGGCCCGCCGGTACCCGTCAGCTGCCTCAGGAGTCCACCGGGCCAGTAAGGCCCGGTAGGACTCCTTCTTCAGCTTGACGGCATCCCTTACGTCCGGTGTCCACCACCGGGTTCGGGGATTGCCGCCGCGACAGGCACCGCAGACCTTACGGCCACAGCTACGAACGGCCGCATCGACAATGGAGGCAGAGAACGCGAAGCCCACTCGG
The DNA here is from genome assembly GCA_034769755.1 of Odontamblyopus lacepedii. Lineage (NCBI taxonomy): Eukaryota > Metazoa > Chordata > Actinopteri > Gobiiformes > Gobiidae > Odontamblyopus > Odontamblyopus lacepedii. The sequence goes on from CM068351.1 coordinate 16,911,658, forward strand.
GCTCCATGTCCCCAGCCTCCTCGGGATCTGGGAGAAGCTCTCCCGGAGGTGTGAGTTGAAGGCCGCACTGACAGAAGGTTCCGCCAGACGTTCCCAGCAGACCCTCACGATACGCTTGGGCCTGCCAGGTCTTTCCGGCTTCCTCCTCCGCCAGCGGACCCAACTCACCACCAGGTGGTGATCAGTTGACAGCTCTGCCCCTCTCTTCACCCGAGTGTCCAAGACACACGGCCGGAGGTCAAATGACACGACAACAAAGTCGATCATCGACCTCCGGCCTAGGGAGTCCTGGTGCCACGTGCACCGATGGACCCCCTTGTGCTCAAACATGGTGTTCGTTATGGACAAACTGTGACTAGCACAGAAGTCCAATAACAGAACACCGCTCGGGTTCAGATCAGGGAGGCCGTTCCTCCCAATCACCCCTCTCCAAGTGTCACTGTCGTTGCCCACATGGGCGTTGAAGTCCCCCAGTAGAACAACGGAGTCCCCGGTCGGTGCACTACCCAGTACCCCTCCCAGAGACTCCAAGAAGGCCGGGTACTCTGCACTGCTGTTCGGCCCATAGGCCGACACCACAGTGAGAGACCTGTCCCCGACCCGAAGGCGCAGGGACGCGACCCTCTCGTTCACCGGGTGAACTCCAACACGCAGCGGCTGAGCTGTGGGGCTATAAGCAAGCCCACGCCAGCTCGCCGCCGCTCCCCGCGGCCAACGCCAGAGAAATGGAGAGTCCAACCCCTCTCAAGGAGTTGGGTTCCAGAGCCCAAGCTGTGCGTGGAGGTGAGGCCGACTATATCTAGCCGGTAACGCTCGACCTCCCGCACAAGCTCAGGCTCCTTCCCCCCCAGCGAGGTGACATTCCATGTCCCCAGAGCTAGTCTCCATGTCCGGAGATCTGGTCGCCGAGGCCCCTGCCTTCGACCGCCACCCAGATCTCTCCGCACCCAACCCCTATGGCTCCTCTCGCGGGTGGTGGGCCCACCAGAGGGCGGCCCCACGTCGCTCGCCGGGCTGGGCCCGGCCGGGCCCCGTGGGGAAAGGCCCGGCCACCAGGCGCTCGCCGGCGTGCACCCACCCCAGGCCTGGCTCCAGGGTGGGGCCCCGGTGTCGCCATTCCGGGCGACGTAACTGGCCTTTGTGTGGTCATCATCATTAGGGGCTTCTGAAAAACTTATCCATGCATTTGTTACATCCAGACTAGATTACTGTAATTCTCTGCTCGCCGCCTGCGCTAAAGGTACTTTAAGAAGCTTCCAGTTGGTCCAAAATGCAGCGGCCAGAGTCCTAACAGGAACTAAAAGAAGAGATCACATCAGTCCTGTGTTAAAATCACTTCACTGGCTTCCTGTCGAGTTTAGAATTAAATTCAAAGTTCTCCTCCTGACATACAAAGCCTTAAACAATATGGCCCCATCATATCTTCAGGATGCCATTGTCCCCTATCAGCCAAATAGAGCACTTCGCTCTCAGAATGCAGGATTATTAGTGGTTCCTAGAGTGTCTAAAAGTACAGTGGGGGGGAGAGCCTTCAGTTACCAAGCTCCTGTGTTATGGAATCAACTCCCTGTTGATGTTAAACAGGCACCCACAGTCTCTTTATTTAAGACCAGGCTTAAAACCTTCCTCTTCGGAATAGCTTATGACCAGGTTACTTAGTTGATGTCACTAAGATAAGCTGCTGCAGGAGATAACAAGCTGGGGGAAGTGTGGCAACCTGAGCACTATCCTCTGTTTCCTCCTATTTTCTCATCAGCATCACTTACTATGTTCTCATCTGTAGCTCATTCATTGCTATTCACATGTTGTCCCCTGTCCCACTCCCCCTGTGGAGTGTAACTCTTTCAGACTCCTGATGACAGCTAGACCCCTCTCCTCTTCCTCGGCTGGCTCTCCTCCTCCTCGCCTGACTCTCCTCCTCCTCGCCCGGCTCCTCCTCCTCGCCCGGCTGCTCCTCCTCGCCCGGCCTCCTCCTCCTCGCCCGGCTCCTCCTCCTCGCCCCGCTTCTCCTCCTCGCCCGGCCTCCTCCTTCCCCACCTGGGTAGATGTGGCCATACCGAACTGGCCCACGGGCCTGGACATCTATAGCCTGTCCGTCCATGGGAGTGGATCTCTCCTTCACTGTAGTTCTCCCCGAGGTTTCTTCTTTTTCCCAGGACCCTGTGTTTTTTGGAGTTTTTCCTTGCTGAGAAGGAGGGTCTAAGGACAGGGGATGACTGGATGCTGTTTCATTTGCTGCTTTACATGAATGTTGTTTATTCTTGTTTTGATATGTCTGTGTGTATGTTTTACTCATCCAAATCTTGGAACGCCCTTAGAGGCAACTGTTGGTGGTTGTAAGAGCTATTTTGCCTCTGTTGTTGGTTGTAAGGGCAGTTTTGAGTGTGTTGGTGGTTGGAAAGGATATATTGAGTGTGTTGGTGATCGTAAGTGATTTATTGAATGTGTTGATGGTTGTAAGGCCTGTTGTCAATTCAATTCAATTGAATTAATTTTTGTAGCGCCCAAAATCGCAACAACACAGGCAAAACACTTCTTACAATCACCAACACAAGAAAAAAGCCCTTACACCGACCAACGCACTCAAAACAGCCCAAACAACCATCAACACAGGCAAAACAGCCATTACAATAACCAATGCACTCAAAAAAGCTCTTACAACCACCAACACACTCAAAACAGCCCTTACAACCAGCAATAGACTGAATACTGCCTTTACAACCACATGCACACTCAAAACAACCCTTACAACCACCAACACAGGCAAAAAAGCCCTTACACACACTAAGACACACAAAAAAACCCATTAAAACAACTAACACACTGAAAACAGCCCTTACAACCACAAACACACTCAAACAGCCCTGACAACCACCAAAAGAGGCAAAAGAGCTCTTAAAACCACCAATACAGGCAAAACAGTTCTTACAATCACCAACACAGGAAAAAAAAGTCCTTACACTGACCAACACACTTAAAACAGCCCTTACAACCACAAACACAGACAAAGCAGGCCAAACAACCACCAACACAGGCAAAACAGCCGGTATAATGACCAATACCTTCAAAAAAGCTCTAACAACCACCAACACACTCAAAACAGCCTTTACAACCAGCAATAGATTGAAAACAGCCTTTACAAACACCTGCACACTCAAAACAACCCTTAAAAAAACCAAAACACTCACAACAGCCCTTACAACTAGTAACAAACTCAAAATAGTCCTTACAACCACCAACACAGGTAAAACAGCCCTTACAACCACCAACACACCCAAAACTGCCATTACAACCAGCAAGAGACTGAAAAAAGCCCTTACAACCAGCAACACACTCAGAACAGTCCTTACAACTAGCAGCACACTCAAAACAGTCCTTACAACCACCAACACACTCAAAGCAGCCCTTACAAACTCCAAAACATTGAAAACAGCCCTTACAACCAACAGCACAGGTAAAACAGCCTATACAACCACCAACCCACCAACACACTCCAAACAGACCTTCCAACCACCAACACAGGCAAAACAGCCCTTCCAACCACCAACACAGGCAAAACAACCCTTACAACCACCAACACAGGCAAAACAACCCTTACAACCACCAACACACTCGAAACAGCCCTTACAACCACCAACACACCCAAAACTGCCATTACAACCAGCAAGAGACTGAAAAAAGCCCTTACAACCAGCAACACACTAAGAACAGTCCTTACAACTAGCAGCACACTCAAAACAGTCCTTACAACCACCAACACACTCAAAGCAGCCCTTACAAACTCCAAAACATTGAAAACAGCCCTTACAACCAACAGCACAGGTAAAACAGCCTATACAACCACCAACCCACCAACACACTCCAAACAGACCTTCCAACCACCAACACAGGCAAAACAGCCCTTCCAACCACCAACACAGGCAAAACAACCCTTACAACCACCAACACACTCGAAACAGCCCTTACAACCACCAACACAGGCAAAATAGCCCTTACAACCACCAACACACTGAAAACAACCCTTACAACCACCAACACAGGCAAAAAAGCCCTTACCACCACCAACGTAGGCCAAACAGCCCTTACAACCACCAACACACACAAAACAGCCTATACAACCACCATCACATTCAAAACAGTCCTTACAACCAACAAGACAGGCAAAACCGCCCTTACAAAAACCAACACAAAAAGCCATTACAACCACGAACACACAAAAAACACTGCTTACAACCACGAACACAGGCAAAAAAGCCCTTACAACCAGCAACACATTTAAAACAGCCCTTACAAGCACCAACACAGGCAAAACAGCCCTTACATCCAACAAGACACTCAAAACAGCCCTTATAACAATAATAATAATAATAATAATAATAATAATAATAATAATAATAATAATAATAATAATAATACATTTTATTTGTTGGGCACCTTTCAAGGCTCTCAAGGTCGCCATACATCAAAGAACATTAAAATGGTACAATACAAATAAAACTGTGTAAAATGATTAAAAATACATTTAAAAAAACAAATCCAGATGAAAAGACACTGCAGTTATGGTCAGAGTGGTCAGAGTGAGAAGGCCTTTCTAAACAGATGAGTTTTGAGTTTAGATTTGAAGTGTGAGAGTGAGTGTGTGTTGCAGAGGTCATGGGGAGGGAGTTCCAGAGCTGGGGAGCAGAGCGGCTGAAGGCTCTCCTCCCCATAGTGACGAGACAGGCAGGAGGGACAGTGAGGTGCAGGGAGGAGGAGGAGCATAGGGAACGGGCAGGTGTGGAGATGTGGATGAGATCAGACAGGTATGGAGGGGCGAGGTTGTGGATAGCTTTGTATGTGAGGAGTATGATTTTGTAGTGTATGCGGTGTGTGATGGGGAGCCAGTGGAGCTGTTGCAGGACAGGTGTGATGTGGTGATGGGAGGGTGTGTGTGTGATAGTGCGGGCGGCTGAGTTTTGGACCAGTTGGAGTTTATGGAGTGATTATAACCATCGACACAGTGAAAACAGCCCTTACAAGAACCAACACAGGCAAAGCAGCCCTTACAACCACCAACACACTAAAAACAGCCCTTGTAACCACCATCACACTCAAAAAAGCCCTTATATCCACCAACACAGGCAAAAGAGCCCTTGAAACCACCAACACACTTCAAACAGCCCTTACAACCACCAATACAGGCAAGAACAGCCTTTACAACTATTATCGCATGCAAAACAGCCCTTACAACTACCAACACACTTAAAACAGCCCTTATAACAATAAACACACTGAAATCAGCCCTTAAAAATGCCAACACAGGCAAAACAGCCTTTACACCCACCAACATAGGCAAAAAAGCCCTTACAGCCATCAACACAAGCAAGACAGCCCTTACAACCACCAACACACTCAACATATCCCTTACAACCACCAACAACATCAAAACAGCCCTTACAACCACAAACACAGGCAAAACTGCCCTTACAACCACCAACACACAACAGCTCTCACAACCACCAACACACTGACAACAGCTTTTACAAGCACCAAGACAGGCAAAACAGCCCTTACAACCACCAACACACTCACAACAGCTCTTAAAACCACCAACACACTCACAACAGTCTGGTTTCAGAGCTCACCACAGCACAGAAACTGCTCTGCTTAAAGTTACAAATGATTTGCTACTAGCTGCTGATAACGGGCTGGCTTCAGTCCTGGTCCTACTGGACCTCAGTGCAGCGTTTGACACCACTGATCACAACATTCTACTGCAGAGGTTAGAATGTGACATAGGTGTCAGAGGGACCGCCCTCAAATGGTTTAAATCCTATCTATCAGATAGGTACCAGTTTGTTATTGTAAACCAGTGCACCTCCCCCTGCTCTAAAGTAGCTTGCAGTGTTCCACAAGGATCTGTGCTTGGTCCAATCCTGTTTACTATGTATATGTTGCCATTAGGTAACATTATCAGAAAACATGGCATCAATTTCCACTGCTATGCTGATGACACTCAGCTGTACTTATCAATGAAACCAAATCAGACTGATCAAATCGATAAGCTCAGTGCCTGTGTGAAGGACATCAAAACCTGGATGACCCTGACTTACCTGCTCTTAAACCCTGAAAAAACAGAGGTCATTGTTGTCTGTCCTAAAGGTCAGAGAGACTCTCTGTCCGACCAGATAATCTCAGTTGACAATGTGAGTATAGCCTCTAGCTCTACTGTAAAAAACCTTGGAGTCGTATTTGACCAAAATCTCTCATTCACAGCTCATATAAGCCAAGCTTGTAAAACTGCATATTTTCACCTGTGAAACTAAAATCAGAAATATTTTGCCTAAAAATTATGCTGAAAAACTTATCCATGCATTTGTTACATCCAGACTAGATTACTGTAATTCTCTGCTCGCCGCCTGCGCTAAAGGTACTTTAAGAAGCTTCCAGTTGGTCCAAAATGCAGCGGCCAGAGTCCTAACAGGAACTAAAAGAAGAGATCACATCAGTCCTGTGTTAAAATCACTTCACTGGCTTCCTGTCGAGTTTAGAATTAAATTCAAAGTTCTCCTCCTGACATACAAAGCCTTAAACGATATGGCCCCATCATATCTTCAGGATGCCATTGTCCCCTATCAGCCAAATAGAGCACTTCGCTCTCAGAATGCAGGATTATTAGTGGTTCCTAGAGTGTCTAAAAGTACAGTGGGGGGGAGAGCCTTCAGTTACCAAGCTCCTGTGTTATGGAATCAACTCCCTGTTGATGTTAAACAGGCACCCACAGTTTCTTTATTTAAGACCAGGCTTAAAACCTTCCTCTTCGGAATAGCTTATGACCAGGTTACTTAGTTGATGTTACTAAGATAAGCTGCTGCAGGAGATAACAAGCTGGGGGAAGTGTGGCAACCTGAGCACTATCCTCTGTTTCCTCCTATTTTCTCATCAGCATCACTTACTATGTTCTCATCTGTAGCTCATTCATTGCTATTCACATGTTGTCCCCTGTCCCACTCCCCCTGTGGAGTGTAACTCTTTCAGACTCCTGATGACAGCTAGACCCCTCTCCTCTTCCTCGGCTGGCTCTCCTCCTCCTCGCCTGACTCTCCTCCTCCTCGCCCGGCTCCTCCTCCTCGCCCGGCTGCTCCTCCTCGCCCGGCCTCCTCCTCCTCGCCCGGCTCCTCCTCCTCGCCCCGCTTCTCCTCCTCGCCCGGCCTCCTCCTTCCCCACCTGGGTAGATGTGGCCATACCGAACTGGCCCACGGGCCTGGACATCTATAGCCTGTCCGTCCATGGGAGTGGATCTCTCCTTCACTGTAGTTCTCCCCGAGGTTTCTTCTTTTTCCCAGGACCCTGTGTTTTTTGGAGTTTTTCCTTGCTGAGAAGGAGGGTCTAAGGACAGGGGATGACTGGATGCTGTTTCATTTGCTGCTTTACATGAATGTTGTTTATTCTTGTTTTGATATGTCTGTGTGTATGTTTTACTCATCCAAATCTTGGAACGCCCTTAGAGGCAACTGTTGGTGGTTGTAAGAGCTATTTTGCCTCTGTTGTTGGTTGTAAGGGCAGTTTTGAGTGTGTTGGTGGTTGGAAAGGATATATTGAGTGTGTTGGTGATCGTAAGTGATTTATTGAATGTGTTGATGGTTGTAAGGCCTGTTGTCAATTCAATTCAATTGAATTAATTTTTGTAGCGCTCAAAATCGCAACAACACAGGCAAAACACTTCTTACAATCACCAACACAAGAAAAAAGCCCTTACACCGACCAACGCACTCAAAACAGCTCAAACAACCACCAACACAGGCAAAACAGCCATTAAAATGACCAACACACTGAAAACAGCCATTACAACTAGCAACACACTCAAAAAAGCCCTTACACCCACTAAGACACTAAAAAAACACCTTAAAACCACTAACACAGTCAAAACAGCCTTTACAACCACAAACACAGACAAAGCAGGCCAAACAACCTACACAGGCAAAACAGCCGCTATAATGACCAATACCTTCAAAAAAGCTCTAACAACCACCAACACACTCAAAACAGCCTTTACAAACACCTGCACACTCATAACAACACGTAAAAAAACAAAACACTCACAACAGCCCTTACAATTAGGAACAAACTCAAAATAGCCCTTACAAACACTAAGACAAGCCAAAAAAAAACCCATTACAACCACCAACACACTCAAAAAAGTCCTTACAACCACCAAGAAAGGTAAAACAGCCCTTACAACCACCAACGCACCCAAAACTGCCGTTACAACCAACAAGAGACTGAAATAAGCCCTTACAACCAGCAACACACTCACAACAGCCCTTACAACTAGCAGTACACTCAAAACAGTCCTTACAACCACCAACACACTCAAAAGAGCCCTTCCAACCACCAACACAGGCAAAACCGCCCTTCCAACCACCAACACAGGCAAAACAAACCTTATAACCACCAACACACTCGAAACAGCCCTTACAACCACCAACACAGGCAAAAAACGCCTTACCACCACCAACGTATGCCAAACAGCCCTTACAACCACCAACACACACAAAACAGCCCTTACAACTAGCAACACACTCAAAAAGCCCTTACACCCACTAAGACACTCAAAAAAACAACCTTAAAACCACTAACCCAGTCTAAACAGCCCTTACAACTAGCAGCAGACTCAAAACAGTCCTTACAACCACCAACACACTCAAAACAGCCCTTCCAACCACTAACACAGGCAAAACAGCCCTTCCAACCACCAACACAGGCAAAAAAGCCCTTACAACCACCAACACATGTAAAACAGCCCCTACAACAACGAACACACTTGAAACAGGCCTTAAAACCACATACACACTCAAAATATCCCTTACAACCACCAACACAGGCAAAACAGGCCTTACAACCACCAACACACTCACAACAGCTCTCACAACCACCAACACACTGACAACAGCTTTTACAAGCACAAAGACAGGTAAAACAGCCCTTACAACCACCAACACACTCACAACAGCTCTTAAAACCACCAACACAGGCAAAACAGCCCTTGCAACCACCAACACACTCACAACAGGCCTTACAACCACCAACACACTCACAACAGCTCTTAAAACCACCAACACAGGCAAAACAGCCCTTATAACCACCAACACAGGCAAAACAGCCCTTCCAAACACCAACACAGGCAAAACAGCCCTTCCAACCACCAACACAGGCAAAAAAGCCCTTACAACCACCAACACACTCACGACAGGTCTTACAACTATCAACACACTCAATAAATCACTTACGATCACCAACACACTCAAAACAGCCCTTACAACCAAGAACAGATGCAAAAGAGCTCTTACAACCACCAACACAAGCAAAACAGTTCTTACAACCACCAACACAAGAAAAAAGCCCTTACACTGACCAACGGACTCAAAACAGCCCTTCCAACCACCAACACAGGCAAAACAGCCCTTCCAAACACCAACACAGGCAAAACAACCCTTATAACCACCATCACACTCGAAACAGCCCTTACAACCACCAACACAGGCAAAATAGCCCTTACCACCAGCAACAAACTCGAAACAGCCCTTACAACCACCAACACACACAAAACAGCCTATACAACCATCATCACACTCAAAACAGTCCTTACAACCACCACACTCAAAACAGCCCTTACAACCAACAAGACAGGCAAAACCGCCCTTACAACCACGAACACACAAAAAAACACTGCTTACAACCACCAACACAGGCAAAAAAGCCCTTACAGCCACCAACACATTCAAAACAGCCCTTACAAGCACCAACACAGGCAAAACAGCCCTTGCAACCACCAACACACTAACAACAGCCCTTACAACCACCGACACATTCACAACAGCTCTTAAAACCACCAACACAGGCAAAACAGCCCTTACAACCACCAACACACTCACAACAGGCCTTACAACCATCAACACACTCAATAAAGTCCTTACAACCACCAACACAGGTAAAACAGCCCTTACAACCACCAACGCACCCAAAACTGCCATTACAACCAGCAAGAGACTGAAATAAGCCCTTACAACCAGCAACACACTCAAAACAGCCCTTACAACCAAGAACAGATGCAAAAGAGCTCTTACAACCACCAACACAGGCAAAACAGTTCTTACAACCACCAACACAAGAAAAAAGCCCTTACACTGACCAACGCACTCAAAACAGCCCTTCCAACCACCAACACAGGCAAAACAGCCCTTCCAAACACCAACACAGGCAAAACAACCCTTATAACCACCATCACACTCGAAACAGCCCTTACAACCACCAACACAGGCAAAATAGCCCTTACCACCAGCAACAAACTCGAAACAGCCCTTACAACCACCAACACACACAAAACAGCCTATACAACCATCATCACACTCAAAACAGTCCTTACAACCACCACACTCAAAACAGCCCTTACAACCAACAAGACAGGCAAAACCGCCCTTGCAACCACCAACACACTAACAACAGCCCTTACAACCACCGACACATTCACAACAGCTCTTAAAACCACCAACACAGGCAAAACAGCCCTTACAACCACCAACACACTCACAACAGGCCTTACAACCATCAACACACTCAATAAAGTCCTTACAACCACCAACACAGGTAAAACAGCCCTTACAACCACCAACGCACCCAAAACTGCCGTTACAACCAGCAAGAGACTGAAATAAGTCCTTACAACCAGCAACACACTCACAACAGCATATACAAACATCATCACACTGAAAACAGTCCTTACAACCACCACACTCAAAACAGCCCTTACAACCAACAAGACAGGCAAAACCGCCCTTACAAAAACCAACACAAAAAGCCATTACAACCACGAACACACAAAAAAACACTGCTTACAACCACCAACACAGGCAAAAAAGCCCTTACAACCACCAACACATTTAAAACAGCCCTTACAACCACCAACACACACAAAACAGCCCTTACAACTAGCAACACACTCAAAAAGCCCTTACACCCACTAAGACACTGAAAAAAAACACATTAAAACCACTAACACAGTCAAAACAGCCCTTACAACTAGCAGCAGACTCAAAACAGTCCTTACAACCACCAACACACTCAAAACAGCCCTTCCAACCACTAACACAGGCAAAACAGCCCTTCCAACCACCAACACAGGCAAAAAAGCCCTTACAACCACCAACACATGTAAAACAGCCCCTACAACAACGAACACACTTGAAACAGCCCTTAAAACCACATACACACTCAAAATATCCCTTACAACCACCAACACAGGCAAAACAGCCCTTACAACCACCAACACACTCACAACAGCTCTCACAACCACCAACACACTGACAACACCTTTTACAAGCACAAAGACAGGTAAAACAGCCCTTACAACCACCAACACACTCACAACAGCTCTTAAAACCACCAACACAGGCAAAACAGCCCTTATAACCACCAACACAGGCAAAACAGCCCTTCCAACCACCAACACAGGCAAAACAGCCCTTCCAACCACCAACACAGGCAAAAAAGTCCTTACAACCACCAACACACTCACGACAGGTCTTACAACCATCAACACACTCAATAAATCACTTACGATCACCAACACACTCAAAACAGCCCTTACAACCAAGAACAGATGCAAAAGAGCTCTTACAACCACCAACACAGGCAAAACAGTTCTTACAACCACCAACACAAGAAAAAAGCCCTTACACTGACCAATGCACTCAAAACAGCCCTTCCAACCACCAACACAGGCAAAACAGCCCTTCCAAACACCAACACAGGCAAAACAACCCTTATAACACCATCACACTCGAAACAGCCCTTACAACCACCAACACAGGCAAAATAGCCCTTACCACCAGCAAAAAACTCGAAACAGCCCTTACAACCACCAACACACACAAAACAGCCTATACAACCATCATCACACTCAAAACAGTCCTTACAACCACCACACTCAAAACAGCCCTTACAACCAACAAGACAGGCAAAACCGCCCTTACAAAAACCAACACAAAAAGCCATTACAACCACGAACACACAAAAAAAACACTGCTTACAACTAGTGCTGCCGCGATTATTCGACGTTGTCAACGTAATCGATTATGAAAATGAGTCGACTACAATTTTTTTGGTCGAATATTCGCCTTTATTTATTTTTGGTCTCAAACGGCTCGTCCAGAGACCTTTTGCTTGCCTGAGATCAGGTATTTCCCCTCCACACCACTAGTAGTACTACACTCGAGGCCGACACCGGTGCGGCAGGCAGCGGCTACACCCGAGGCGGACACCGACGCAGCTAACAGCGGCTACACCCGAGGCGGACACCGGCGCAGCTAACAGCGGCTACACCCGAGGCGGACACCGGCGCGGCTAACAGCGGCTACACCCGAAGCGGACACCGGTGCCGCGGGCAGCAACTGCGCCCGAGGCCGACACCGGTGCTGCTGACAGCGGCTACATCCGGGGTTGACGCCGAGGTGGCTAACCTCGGCTTCACCAAAGGCTAACAGCAGTGGTAAATAATGGCACCGCCAAAGAAAACAAACTTGAGGAAGTATTTGCCGTGCGCACTCTGCTGGCTGGTCTCTCTCTTTCTCGACCACGATGCATGAGGTATTGAGCATACCGTTGCATATGCTGCTCGTGCAAACTCGTTAAATTGTGTGTGCATATCGTTGTTCAACATTGTTGAATGAGCACACACAACAGACATAACAGCAATAACCTTTGCAACTCGCACGCACAGCACACACAAGGTAAAATCTAACACACACACTTGTGTGTGTTAGAACCGCTTTTTTTTTTATTAGTCGTTTAGATTAGTCGACTAATCGAAAAATTAGTCGAGAGATTAATCGTTAGAAAATTAGTCGTTAGTGGCAGCACTACTTACAACCACCAACACAGGCAAAAAAGCCCTTACAGCCACCAACACATTCAAAACAGCCCTTACAAGCACCAACACAGGCAAAACAGCCCTTGCAACCACCAACACACTAACAACAGCCCTTACAACCACCGACACATTCACAACAGCTCTTAAAACCACCAACACAGGCAAAACAGCCCTTACAACCACCAACACACTCACAACAGGCCTTACAACCATCAACATACTCAATAAAGTCCTTACAACCACCAACACAGGTAAAACAGCCCTTACAACCACCAACGCACCCAAAACTGCCGTTACAACCAGCAAGAGACTGAAATAAGCCCTTACAACCAGCAACACACTCACAACAGCCTTTACAACTAGCAGTACACTCAAAACAGTCCTTACAACCACCAACACACTCAAAAGAGCCCTTCCAACCACCAACACAGGCAAAACCGCCCTTCCAACCACCAACACAGGCAAAACAAACCTTATAACCACCAACACATTCAAAACAGCCCTTACAACCACCAACACAGGCAAAAAACGCCTTACCACCACCAACGTATGCCAAACAGCCCTTACAACCACCAACACACTCACGACAGGTCTTACAACCATCAACACACTCAATAAATCACTTACGATCACCAACACACTCAAAACAGCCCTTACAACCAAGAACAGATGCAAAACAGCCCTTACAACTAGCAGCAGACTCAAAACAGTCCTTACAACCACCAACACACTCAAAACAGCCCTTCCAACCACTAACACAGGCAAAACAGCCCTTCCAACCACCAACACAGGCAAAAAAGCCCTTACAACCACCAACACATGTAAAACAGCCCCTACAACAACTAACACACTCGAAACAGCCCTTACAACCACCAACACAGTCAAGAAACGCCTTACAACCACCAACACAGGCAAATCAGCCCTTACAACCACCAACACACTGACAACAGCTCTCACAACCACCAACACACTGACAACAGCTTTTACAAGCACAAAGACAGGCAAAACAGCCCTTACAACCACCAACACACTCACAACAGCTCTTAAAACCACCAACACAGGCAAAACAGCCCTTATAACCACCAACACAGGCAAAACAGCCCTTCCAACCACCAACACAGGCAAAACAGCCCTTCCAACCACCAACACAGGCAAAAAAGCCCTTACAACCACCAACACACTCACGACAGGTCTTACAACTATCAACACACTCAATAAATCACTTACGATCACCAACACACTCAAAACAGCCCTTACAACCAAGAACAGATGCAAAAGAGCTCTTACAACCACCAACACAAGAAAAAAGCCCTTACACTGACCAACGCACTCAAAACAGCCCTTCCAGCCACCAACACAGGCAAAACAGCCCTTCCAAACACCAACACAGGCAAAACAACCCTTATAACCACCATCACACTCGAAACAGCCCTTACAACCACCAGCACAGGCAAAATAGCCCTTACCACCAGCAACAAACTCGAAACAGCCCTTACAACCACCAACACACACAAAACAGCCTATACAACCATCATCACACTCAAAACAGTCCTTACAACCACCACACTCAAAACAGCCCTTACAACCAACAAGACAGGCAAAACCGCCCTTACAAAAACCAACACAAAAAGCCATTACAACCACGAACACACAAAAAAACACTGCTTACAACCACCAACACAGGCAAAAAAGCCCTTACAGCCACCAACACATTCAAAACAGCCCTTACAAGCACCAACACAGGCAAAACAGCCCTTGCAACCACCAACACACTAACAACAGCCCTTACAACCACCGACACATTCACAACAGCTCTTAAAACCACCAACACAGGCAAAACAGCCCTTACAACCACCAACACACTCACAACAGGCCTTACAACCATCAACACACTCAATAAAGTCCTTACAACCACCAACACAGGTAAAACAGCCCTTACAACCACCAACGCACCCAAAACTGCCGTTACAACCAGCAAGAGACTGAAATAAGCCCTTACAACCAGCAACACACTCACAACAGCCTATACAAACATCATCACACTGAAAACAGTCCTTACAACCACCACACTCAAAACAGCCCTTACAACCAACAAGACAGGCAAAACCGCCCTTACAAAAACCAACACAAAAAGCCATTACAACCACGAACACACAAAAAAAACACTGCTTACAACCACCAACACAGGCAAAAAAGCCCTTACAACCACCAACACATTCAAAACAGCCCTTACAACCACCAACACAGGCAAAAAACGCCTTACCACCACCAACGTATGCCAAACAGCCCTTACAACCACCAACACACTCACGACAGGTCTTACAACCATCAACACACTCAATAAATCACTTACGATCACCAACACACTCAAAACAGCCCTTACAACCAAGAACAGATGCAAAACAGCCCTTACAACTAGCAGCAGACTCAAAACAGTCCTTACAACCACCAACACACTCAAAACAGCCCTTCCAACCACTAACACAGGCAAAACAGCCCTTCCAACCACCAACACAGGCAAAAAAGCCCTTACAACCACCAACACATGTAAAACAGCCCCTACAACAACTAACACACTCGAAACAGCCCTTACAACCACCAACACAGGCAAATCAGCCCTTACAACCACCAACACACTCACAACAGCTCTCACAACCACCAACACACTGACAACAGCTTTTACAAGCACAAAGACAGGCAAAACAGCCCTTACAACCACCAACACACTCACAACAGCTCTTAAAACCACCAACACAGGCAAAACAGCCCTTATAACCACCAACACAGGCAAAACAGCCCTTCCAACCACCAACACAGGCAAAACAGCCCTTCCAACCACCAACACAGGCAAAAAAGCCCTTACAACCACCAACACACTCACGACAGGTCTTACAACTATCAACACACTCAATAAATCACTAACGATCACCAACACACTCAAAACAGCCCTTACAACCAAGAACAGATGCAAAAGAGCTCTTACAACCACCAACACAGGCAAAACAGTTCTTACAACCACCAACACAAGAAAAAAGCCCTTACACTGACCAACGCACTCAAAACAGCCCTTCCAACCACCAACACAGGCAAAACAGCCCTTCCAAACACCAACACAGGCAAAACAACCCTTATAACCACCATCACACTCGAAACAGCCCTTACAACCACCAACACAGGCAAAATAGCCCTTACCACCAGCAACAAACTCGAAACAGCCCTTACAACCACCAACACACACAAAACAGCCTATACAACCATCATCACACTCAAAACAGTCCTTACAACCACCACACTCAAAACAGCCCTTACAACCAACAAGACAGGCAAAACCGCCCTTACAAAAACCAACACAAAAAGCCATTACAACCACGAACACACAAAAAAACACTGCTTACAACCACCAACACAGGCAAAAAAGCCCTTACAGCCACCAACACATTCAAAACAGCCCTTACAAGCACCAACACAGGCAAAACAGCCCTTGCAACCACCAACACACTAACAACAGCCCTTACAACCACCGACACATTCACAACAGGCCTTACAACCATCAACACACTCAATAAAGTCCTTACAACCACCAACACAGGCAAAACAGCCCTTACAACCACCAACACACTCACAACAGGCCTTACAACCATCAACACACTCAATAAAGTCCTTACAACCACCAACACAGGTAAAACAGCCCTTACAACCACCAACGCACCCAAAACTGCCGTTACAACCAGCAAGAGACTGAAATAAGCCCTTACAACCAGCAACACACTCACAACAGCCTATACAAACATCATCACACTGAAAACAGTCCTTACAACCACCACACTCAAAACAGCCCTTACAACCAACAAGACAGGCAAAACCGCCCTTACAAAAACCAACACAAAAAGCCATTACAACCACGAACACACAAAAAAAACACTGCTTACAACCACCAACACAGGCAAAAAAGCCCTTACAACCACCAACACATTTAAAACAGCCCTTACAACCACCAACACATTCACAATAGCTCTTAAAACCACCAACACACTCACAACAGGCCTTACAACCATCAACACACTCAATAAATCACTTCCAACCACCAACACACTCAAAACAGCCCTTCCAACACAGGCAAAACAGCCGTTCCAAACACCAACACAGGCAAAATAGCCCTTAAAACCACCAACACACTCACAACAGGCCTTACAACCACCAACACACTCAATAAATCACTAACGATCACCAACACACTCACAATAGCTCTCACAACCACCAACACACTGACAACAGCTTTTAAAAGCACAAAGACAGGCAAAACAGCCCTTACAACCACCAACACACTCACAACAGCTCTTAAAACCACCAATACAGGCAAAACAGCCCTTATAACCACACACACAGGCAAAACAGCTCTTACAACCACCAACACACTCAAAATATCCCTTACAAATACCAAAACAGAGAACAAACAGCCTTTACAACCACCAACACAGGCAAAAAACCCTTAAATGCATCAATACACTCAAAACAGCCCTTACAACGACAAACACAGACAAAACAGCCTTTACAACCACCAACACACTAAAACAGCCCTTATAACCAGCAACACACTCAAAACATCCCTTACAACCACCAATACACTATAAACAGCCCTTGCAATGATCAACACAGGCAAAACAGCCCTCAAAGCCACCAACACAGGCAAAATAGCCTTTACAATCACCAACACACTTAAAACAGCCCTTACAACCACCAGCACAATCACAACAGCCCTTACAACCACCAATACATTTAAAACTGCCCTTACAAGCATCAACACACTCAAAACAGCACAGCTGTGCTCCTGTTTAGAGAAAAAAAAATCTGCACATTTGTGTAGTTTTCTAAGTTATAAAACTTTTCAAATCAGAGGGAACATGTGTACCTGAAATCACAGAGCCACTGAGCAGTCCACATTCACCACATCAAACCACCGAAGTATAAGGGGGGTTATTATAGGTCCAAACATCAAGCAGCGCCACAGACTCACACTACTGACTCACACCACAGAACCAACATCTGCGCTGGCACAAGGGCACATGCGCTGTAGGCTCCTGCTTCTGTGTGTGATGTGGTGCTGACCTCAGATACCCAGCAGGAATCATAAACTGGCCAAAAGAGGAGATACAGACCGTGGATGTTAAGACATGAAACCTCCTGACCATGCACGGAGTGTTTCATCCCAAATCCAGCACCCTGAGACTGTACATGAGCCGGAAGGAATCAGGCCGAGGACTAGTGAGTGTGGGAACCACTGTCCAGGATGAAACATCCAAGCTCCACAAGTACATCAGTGACAAGGCCCAGACTGATGACATGCTCAGAGAATGTCTCAGACAGTGGGGCGCAGAGGACGAGGTGGCGGAGGGACCATCATGGCAGGACAAACTCCTACATGGGGCGTACCACCGGAACATAACTGAAGTGGCTGATATCAAGAAATCCTACCAATGGCTGGAGAGGGATGGCCTTGAGCACCCGAGCAATAGAGGCCCAGATCTACACATCAGACAAGACCTAAGGTGTAGGTTGTGCAAAGAAGTGCCTGAGACAGTCCAGCACATAACTGCAGGGTGTAAGATGCAGGGAAAACGTACATGGAGCGACATAACCAAGTAGCGGGCATAGTGTACAGAAACATCTGTGCAGAGTACAGGCTGGAAACCCCAGGATCAAGGTGGGAAATGCCTTTTGTGGAGAATGACCGAGCCAAGATCCTGTGGGACTTCCAAATACAGATTGACAGAATGGTGATAGCAAACCAACCAGACATCATGGTTCTGGATAAGCGAGAGAACAAAGCCGTGGTGGTGGACATTGCAGAGCGATGGCAATGTCAGGAAAAAGGAACACGAGAAACTAGAGAAATACTCTCTCTCTCTCTCTCTCTCTCTCTCTCTCTCTCTCTCTCTCTCTCTGAGCATTATCTGAGGCATGTGTGGTGTGAGGCCGACCTCTGGTGGACAGAACGGGCATCACATTTGACACCGGAGTACAAAATATATTTGATCTCCTTCTGTCTTTATTTTACTGTTTAAAAATGTTTTTGTGCAGGCATTTATATTTCCATTTATTATACACATATTTATTAATAATTTAAATATTACCTTTGTGATATAATTAATAATATTATATGCATTAATAATTTCTTTCCTCCTGTGGGCTCACCACCCGCAGAAGGGTTCATGGGGGGGTCAGGTGCTATGAGAATTGGCCACGACCCCGCTGGATTAAGCAGTAGAAGATGGATGGATAATTTCTTTAGAATTGTATAAATAAATAAATTTTATATATATATATATATATATATATATATATATATATATATATATATATATTATCTGCAGGCCTACACTATAAACACACTTGTGCTCCCATGATGCACCTGTCGTGAGCACGAGCAGCAGCAGCACGCGCTCTCCAGCGTCACATGTCGTCGTGAGACACAGACGGCGCCACGAGCTCCGCACAGGTACAGTGTGAAACCTCAGTGTACGTGGAGAATACACAGAAAATACACAGAGAATACACGACAAATTCACGGCATTTGGCTATGTCACGTTTATTTCATTTAGTAATGAAGTCAAGGTGGAAAAAGGACACTGAATTGAATATTAAGCGGTTGTCAAAAACCACCAGCCAGTATGATTGCCTATCCCTCGGGATTCACCTCCGATGCTCCTGCACAATGCTCTTTACTGGACCAGTTGTTGAATTTTTTTTCTTCTTTTTTTCGGATTGAACATGAACATGAAACAGAATAGTGGAAGTTAAAGTCTGGCGTAAAATTGTAGGTCTCACCATTGTCTCAAATATTCACTTCTCAACATTTTGACATCACTTCAAGCATTCCAATCATACAAGAAGTTTCTAGTGGGAGAAAAAAGAAAATGAACCTCAAGTACAACTTTGCTTTTTATTCCTCACCAATTTTAGTATTTATTATTTCTTCATTTATATTTTGTTATAAAAGAAGAAAAAGGAGATTTAGGTAATGGAATTTAGTGGCATTGCTGACATTGTTTGAACTCTCTGCAGTGTGGCCTGTTGGAATAGCTGAAGTGCCTGTTGCAAATGCTGAGCTCGCTGGATGTTACGTGCTACACTTCACGGTAAATCAACACACCTCAGAAATTCACACACAAAAAATAAAACAAAATAGATCAACAAATCTGCAATCTGAGAGTTAAAAAGCAAAATCCACCCAGAATTCTGACCTGTCCTCCTCTTTTCTTGGTATTTGTAAGTAAAATAAAATTAAAAAAAAAGGAAACAGATTAAAGTGCCTATGACAGGTTCGTAGGGACAGGACAAGACACACTTTCCACAAAATGAGGCAAGATTGGGTCCACGAGGAGATATTTCCACATAATTCCTAATACATAATAAATTTCACGATTCACGTTTCCAATTTTGGACTGATTTCATATTTTTGTTTCCATTCTAGTACCGCTTTTTGGAGTTAAAGAGATGTAACTCACCAACACACAACCCTTTTTTGTCCGATCCAAATGTCAACACTTGGAAAAAATCTCACGATATAATTTTCTTCTTGTGTGCACAATCTGGTGGCAATTTTGTGTCACAAGATCTTGCAGCACAAGATTTTCCTATAGGTTGGACTGCTTATTTTACTAAAACACAGTTAAGGTTGTTTTTAAGATTTTTACTAAAACATTTACACTTGGTTTCCCAATTCTGACATTTTTTTACCTGTAAAATTTGACTTTCTGGTTGGAAATTGTGACTATACCAGGGAATTCCATAACTGTTGCCTAGCAACCATAGTGTGCCAAAACTCCTCTAATGTCAGAGATTATTTTTTGACAAATATAAGAAAACACCTTTATTTTGTTGGAATAATGTTTAAAGTAACAAAAAATTGTTTTTCTTACAGGTCGTCAATATGTTTTAGAACACTACTTCTTTTCTACACTTTCTACACTACACATTTTTCAACTCTTCACAAATTGTTATATTTACAATTGTTATAATCCCACCAAATGAAGTCAAAATGAAAGAATCATCCAAATCTGTCATAGGAACTTTAAACTCATGATTCACAGCTTTAATCAGTCTTATAAATACATGTTACCTAGTACTTTTTCTGTATTTTCTTTGTTTTACAGCAGGTGTAGTCATGTGTGTGCATCAGAACTATTCATTTAAGCAAAGAGACTTGTGATTTGAAATATTGTGATGGTCCACGATATTATTTTGAGACCTTTGACGATACAATATCACCATATTTCAGTTATTGTTATATCCCTAGTAAATATACCTAAAGAAAATGCACAATACCGTATTATTTCGAAATGCGCCAGCAAATAAAAACTATTGGAGTATATATATAAAGTAGATTATGACATTTGAATGCTAGCGTTGCATAAAGTTTTGATTGATCTGATTGTCCGAGAAGTAGAGTGTGTTTGTAAGAGACAGTTCCAGAAATGTCACGAGCAGAGCTGTGCTGCTGTTCTGGTGCATTCCTCGAAGGAAGGAGCATTGCAGGAGATTCTACGGCTGCTCTGTATCTGCAAACATCTCAGCTCTGCTTCAACATAAGTGAGGAAAAGAGCAAATATAGACAAGAACTTTTGATAATAAAACAAATGTATGCCACTGCCACAAGAAACCTAAAGCAGGACTAAACCCAAAAATGTTTTATATTTATATAAAAAACCATGACGTGCATAAAAATAAATGGCTGAATGAGACACTAGCAGTTTGTTTGTATTGACATCCTGAGTAATAGAAGTTTTATTCAGCTCTCTATGCCTCAAATCAGATTGTAGTACATAAAAGTAACAAAAAGTTTCTGCCTAGTACATAGAAAAAGTACTCACAATAACAATCACTCAAAGTACAATTTCAAAATCTGTTTTGTTACAGTAAAGTGATTATTTGTAACTACTAGTGTCTGCCCCTTCAAACTAGAGCTGGGTCAGATTGAAAACAAAAAACATCTTGAATCATCTCATTATGTCACTCCCACACAAATTTGCCAAAGTGTGTTTAATTCAGTTATGCCAGATGCTGCGCAGTATAGATTTGTCCTCATTTTCATGACACAAATTTCATTTCATCAGATTTAATGACGCCGTTTAATAAAAGCTGAGAGATTTTTAAGACCTTTTAAATGCAGTTTATTTTAGGTTTTTATCTGCTTCAAAGGCTGAGATATTAAGGTTTTCAAAAACAAAATCAAGGTTCTTCAAAAACTCAGGCGATAAGGACCTTTACCCTAGAATAGCATAGGTTTTTATAGGCATTTTAGGCGTAAATGGGTTATTGGGCCTATTTTACTCTATTTTCTGATGTATTTTATAATGTTTCCTCATCACAAACAGAACCTGGAGTTGTGTTTTGTTTCATTCACATGTTTAACACATGTTAAACCCTGTATTGGCATTTTTTTTTTTTTTTTTTAACTCCACACACCTTTACTAGAATCATTTGGATAATTTCAGGCCTGGACAAAAGCCTACTGAACAAAAGGTAAAAGGAGCTGTTAAATTATCACTGCATGACATCACAAAGTGCAACACAGCATTTTGAGCTTTGGAGATGTAACAATAAAGAGTTACTCAAACATGTCAACTTCAGGTTTGTTTTTTAGGAGGTAGTAGCATAAGAACATAGATCAGCGTAAAGAAAAACGGCCTAATATGGGCCCTTTAAATGTCTGTTTGCAATATTAATCATATGCCCTCTCATCCATCTCTGTGTATATGGTGTGCAAATGAGATGGGGACGGGTGTCTCTAGTTAATCTGGAAACAACCCGTACAGGAAGTCAACGTGTTCCTCACAATCAGGAACAGTCGACTGGGTCAAATCTGTCCAAAACTAATACTTTTTTTTTTTTTAAATACAGATTTTGCAGTCTTTCACCGTCCTCAATCTCAACCCCCATTTCCGTCTCTGCTTCAGCGCCATGTTATTTCTCATAAGATAGTCCTTGTTGTGGTGCGTCGTGCCGCGAGACCAGTCTAGCCACATAGCGTTCATAACTCCACGAACATCTCCTCAGCGTGACTAAGCTCCGACGCCATGCCTCCAGAATGAACCACACACGCCAACCTCTGTGTCCTTTTGTCTCCTTCACAAAAACTCAACCGAAAATGCATGCAACTGGACGCGAGGTTATGTAAAGTTTGAGTGGTTTGAGTGACGGCAGGTTTTGTAAGCGTACAGTTACAGAAGTACTCCAGTCCAGAGTTGTGTACACGGTAACATACTTTGCGTTTTACTGTCCTGCTCATGTTTATAATTGGTTTAGAAAAGGGTTACTGTGTTGGTGCTGTAAAGAAGCTTGTACTTGTGTGTTTCCGCTAGACTTGACACTAGACTGAGTGAGATTGGGTTGTATGGACATGCACACATGCACTCACCTCTCTGCTGCTCATGAGTTTGAGCACAATCTGCATTTTGATCCATGTTCTGTTCAGTCCATTCAGGTGCTTTGCCCAGTGGAGGAGCAAGGGGAGAGTCCAGAGATACCAGGGCAGGGCTTGAGACCTGAGGGTGGACCGATACTCACAACGACCCAATACTTGTATACCTGTAAGTATTGTACACATACTAATAGGTAAAAGTACTACTGCAATATCTGACCTCTTTGCTCCTGTCAATCAAAGTTTATTAGGAGTGTAACAATATCCAAGTCTCACGATACGATATCGTCACAGTATGATATTTATTGCGATATCGTGGGAAAGCTCACAATATTACGATATTCTACATAATAACAAGACTGAAATTCTAAAATGCTTTGACCAGTCATTTGGTACAACATTTATTGTCATTAGGGATGGAACGATATCCAAATCTCTCTGTACCATATTTTCACCATAAACATCTCACCGTACCAGATTTATTATTAATATTTTGACTGTGAATCTGCTCCTTTTTCCTCTAAAAATGACTTCACAAGACTTAATCCACAGAATGAAGATTTCAAAGTGCTTAGAACAGTTATTTCTTCATGTAGTCTGCACTGAAACAGAGCAAAGGATCATGGTCTTTGTAGTTCCCTCTTTTTTTTTTTTTTTTTTAAACACATATTTCTGCATCAGAACTATTCATTTAAGCAGACTTGTCATTTGATATATTGTGATGGTCCACGATATTATTGTGAGATTTTTGACGATACAGTATCACCATATTTCGGTCCCTAGTCATTATGTTTTTTTTCTTTAGTGTTTAGTTCTAATCTTTGTATGTAGAGGTTATTAAAGAGCAGTGAGCAGGTTGGGGAAAAGGTGAGTTTTCCAAACAACAGTGTACTGAAAACGGGATTATAAAGATTACATGCATGAACCAGTCAAAAAAGATTTTGCACATATTGTACTCTACTTTATTGAGCTGAGTCTAGTTCAGAATCTTCTCTCTGTAATGGTTCATTTGAAATCCCAAAATGAGCACATATAAATGACAGAGCAGTTTTGGTAGTTCGAAGCTGAAGTAAATCCTCTTAGATGACTCAGTGACACTGGAATTCATAATCACCCAGAGTGTGAGATCGAGTAATTCTTCTAATCATCTAAAGAATGTTGTAAAGTTGATGAGCAGCCAAACACGGGACAGATCTGAGCTGTTGGACATCAACTTCTGTTTACTGGGAACTAAGCATCCCGGTGGCACTGTTGTCGTAGCGACCAAGTCCGCTTTTTTATTGCAACTTTTGACTTATTTTTTGGGAAAGTCACCAAATGTCAGAATTTGTTGGTTGGTTAGTCCTGAGGAAAAATTTAACATCTGAAAGGGTTTTGTGGGTTTTTGATTCTATTTTTCCATATTGTAGGCTGTAGAATGGCTAAAACAGGGGCTATACATGTTTCAACACTGTTATAATGTGAAATATAAACTTAGAACGTGGATTATAAGAGATAACAGATGGGTAAAGTTCTTTTTTGGTGTGTCCAAACTTTCCACTGGTAGTGTACATCACCCTTTTCTAATAAAAAATTTGTGCACTAGTGTAAACACTCAATCAGCAGTGACAGGCAACACTGTACTTGTTGTGCGTACCAGCTGTGTGTGTGTGTGTGCGCGTGCGTGTGAGCGTGCGCGTGCGCGCGCAGAGTTTAAAAAGACCGTGTTCATTTGGATCATTTCAGCCCTGGAGATTCCAATCTCTACTGAACTAAAGGTAAAAGGAGCTGTTCACTTGAAAACTACAGCTTCATGACATCACAGGGTGGAACAGAGCATTTTGAGTTTTAGTGACATAGGCAGACTAATAATGCAGGATTACTCAAACATGTGTGAATGAAACAACACAACTCCAGGTTTGTTTTTGAGGAGAGAACAACATTATTATAAAAAAATAAAGCTCACAAGAGTTTTTAGAAATGTCACTGCACAGTTAGGATGTCAGGATTATTTGATTAATCATTCATTGTGATTGTTCAGGTTGCAAAATAATTGTAAGATTTCAAACATGTTGAGAATTTTGGAAAAGTCATTTCAATTCAATGTATACTCCAAAAATATAAACTGAAATGTGAAGCATGTTTATAGCACATTAACTTG
Source organism: Odontamblyopus lacepedii (assembly GCA_034769755.1). NCBI lineage: Eukaryota > Metazoa > Chordata > Actinopteri > Gobiiformes > Gobiidae > Odontamblyopus > Odontamblyopus lacepedii. The sequence goes on from CM068351.1 coordinate 16,937,125, forward strand.
ATCAATACTCATGTAAATGTTATACTGTCTAATGCATGACCAAATACTAACAAAATACAATACTAAATACTTTCAGTCAATTAAATACTGCCCCACTTTAACTGTAGGCTTTTAACTGTATGTTTTTATCGTACTTAATTTGTTTATGTTGTTGTAAGGTGACCTGGAGTGTCCAGAAAGGCGCCTGTTATATATTATCATTAGGCCCGAGCGCCTAGGCGGCATAGGGCCTATTGTGATTGTTCAGCAGTGCGTAGTGTGGCGCACGCAAACAGAGCGCGAAGAGCTCTCCCCTTTCCAATCACACTGGCACTCAAGTCACTGACTGGTGCTTGCTGACCTGGCCCAGTAGCATCGCCATGGCCGTGTCAGCGGCATAATTGTAATTATTCACCCTAAAACGTAGACATCATGCACGCCCGCGAAAACTGAGCGCGAAGCGCTCTCCCCCTTATCAAACACTCAGTGCCACTCATCAGTCACACTCATGGCATCCAGTAGTACAGACTGGCACTGCCCATTGCCGCGACAGCGGCATAATTGTAATCGCTAACTCGGGTAAACGCCAAAAATGTGCACTGGGTATGTGAGAAATCGAAGAGGTCTGTGACCCCATGGGTGTGTTACTGGACGCGAGTGCTTTCCAATGATATGTTATATGTGCCCCATTTGTGGTGCCGCCGCCGCTGCCGCCTTCTTCCTCTTCTTCCTCTTCTTCCTCTTCTTCCTCCTCTTCTTCCTCCTCTTCTTCCTCCTCCTCTTCCTCCTCCTCTTCCTCTTCTTCCTCTTCCTCTTGCTCCTCTTCCTCTTCTTCCTCTCCCTCCTCTTCCTCTTCTTCTTCTTCCTCTTCCACCTCTTCCTCCTTCCTCCCTCCTCCCTCCTCCTTCCCCCCCCAAACACAGTTCGGCACTTCCTGCCGACGAAAACTCACAAAATTTTGCACAAAATTCAAGAACGCCAAAGTAGGATTTTACAAAAACTCCAAAAAAAAAAAAAAAAAAAAAGTGGCGCGACAGCGCCCCCTGCAAAAGCAAAATACATTGCACCTATGGCTATACCCGAAAAATGAACTTTGACAAACGAACAAACAAACGAAATTCAGGTGGTGGACAGGTCATGTCGTTCCAAACAAAAAAAATTATGTGGTTGCGAGGCAACCAACAGGAAGTCGGCCATATTGGACCGACTGTACGATGTGGCGCCGAAGGCGCATTTTCATGTCCTTTTATTTTAACGAACTTGTCCTAGGGTTTTTGACGTAGCCTCACCAGAATCATTCTGTGTCATCTCAACGAATGGAACATTAAAAGTTCTTAAAAGCTTTTAAAAAGATTGAACAGTGTTACCGTGACAACCGCTCAAATTTTGGGTTCGTTTTTGCGACTCGCCATCAAATTTCGAAGAGCTATAATTCGTACAAATGTTGGCTGATTTCATTCAAACTTTAAGCATTGGTGAACACCCTGACCCTGAACAGATTTTTACAAGAAAATCTCAAATGGGCGCGATAGTGCCCCCTAGGGGGATTGCATGGGACAGCAAAATTGTACTTTGTCATAGACATATAAAATTTGGTACACACATTTGTGACATGGTCTCGATCAAAAAAGTCAATGACTCACCCATGCCATTTCCCATCGTGTTGCCATGGCAACAGCCCAAACATCTGTCCTCGCCAATAGGACGCCCGACAAAAACTTGGTACACCAAATTTGATACACAGATGCATCATGGGAATAGGAACAAAAAAGTATATTACACAGTTGCTAGGCAACCAAAAGGAAACATAAAAAAGGAAGCATAAAAAATGTCATGGACTAGAAAGCCTAAAATGTTTACTTAAGAGCAGTATGTTACTACTTGTTACGTTCCACCACTGGAAGTATTGCCCCATTCAGACCATCAGTCATACATTAAGTATTAAGTTAACCGTTCAACCTGCTTGTTTCTATGGAGATGTCACTGCTCTGTCTGGAATGTTCCACAGTATGACATTAAATAGCTCAACTTTACATTTATTTAATTACAGATGGTTTTATAGCTCAAAAAAATCCCTAGAAAAACAACTTTCTGACTGTGAGCGGGGTCGCCTCTCCACAGATCTGACTTGTAACTTGGTCTGGTTTGGTCTCCAACAAGATATAAAGGTTTAATGCCACACTGTGAAACATTCCAGACAAATCAATGTAATCTCCACGGAGAAAAGTTAACTACAATCAGGTCTTTGGGGTTGAATAACGGCACCGCATTCTGAAACTATTGTAAAAAAAAATAAAAATAAATAAAAATAAAAAAGTGAAATGTCTTTAGTTTATTCCTCCTGACAAAGACGTTGAAGTTTGTGCGAGTTTTTGGTTCACGTGCACAGGCCCATAACCATAAATCAGGTGAGAAATTCTGCAATCTGACAGTTAAAATGGAAAACTCCACCTGAGAATCCTGACCCAGATCCAGCTCAGCATTGTTCTTACATGAACGCCGCCTATAGGAACCCGCTATCTCAGAAAAAAGAGAGAGAACGCAAAATGTGTGGACTCATCTTGGCAGAAAGATGCAGAACGAGAGAGAGAAAGAGGGAGGGAGAGAGCCTGTTGGTCCAGGTGAGACTCCACCCCGATACCTGGCCCCATTCTTATCCTCCAACAGACATCTGCTCCTGACTTCATTACTCTAACCCTCACGGGAGCAGACTACATCCTGGAACTGTAAAAAAAAAAAAACAACAAAAAAATAAACTCCACAGAACATCAGCAAAGACGGGAGCAGACCACATCCTGGACTTATTCTGGGATAACTCCGGCGCTCTGATCCTTCAGGTCTGTTGCATTTTCGTGTTTAGGTGTTTGGAAATTTATGGAAAAGAAGGTTGAGTTTTCTGTTAACTGGACATCTTCAGAGTAAATACAATGTGTAAATTTTCTGGTGGAGGGTCTGTCACCTGCTTGTTTCTATGGCTTTGCCTGGAATGTTCCACAGTGTGACATTAAACAGCTCGACTTTACATTTATCCAATTACAGGTGGTTTTATACCTCAAAAATATCTAGAAAAACACCAATTCTGACTGTGAGCGGGGTCGCCTCTCCACAAATCTGACTCGTAACTTGGTCCATTTTGGTCTCCATGAAGATAGAAAGGTTTAATGCCATATTGCAGAACATTCCAGACAAAAGCAATAACATCTCCATGGAGAAAATCATTTGACGGAGCCTCCACCAGGAAAGTTACACAATGCAGCTTTAAGGTCTGACGCGTACTAATTCTTAAAACAAAAGTTGTGTATATTTATCCAAATTTAGCATCATCAGCAATTTCAAATACATGGTTTAGAAGTTAGGTGAAGAGTGAAAAATTAGTGTCTTTATGTGAATTTATGCAAGGTGTGCCAAAAATTTGGAATTTAATTTTTTGGATTTTAAGAAACTCTAATCTGTTAATCCAATGGCAGACATTTGGGGAGTAGCAGGTGGCTATATAATGTTGTGTCAAAAACATCTCTGTATTGTGAAGTTAGCATTTTTGGAGTAATTCTGCAAATTTTATGCTACAAAATCAGGGGTTGCGTAACAGGCCGAAATTCTCAAATTGTTTTTTTTTTTGCAAATTTCTCTGATGCTTCTCTTGTTCATTCTAGTGTAGAAGGAGTTTATTTTAAGAGAACTTGTTGAGTAAAATGATCTTGCTGCATGGACATGGATTTCACTACTTTTGAGTCATTTTCTGATAGATTTAAATGTTTCTGTTTTAAGATTTTTTGCAATGTAATGTCTAATCCTTTTTCTTGAGTGATTGATGCTTATTATAGTTTTATCTGACCTCTGCAGTCATCACTCTAAAGGTGATGACATTGACTCTTGACCAATGACCGCTGAAGCAAACCAGCTGCTGTGAATCAGTTGAGTCCACAGGGCGTTCACATCAGCTCTACTTGTTTAACTGCTTATGTTTTTAAGGTGTGTCGAACTGGTCTTTAAACACCTCTTCTCTGTATTCTGAGAAGTGAGGAGGACAGGTACATAAGTACATTTACTTTTTGACTCCATATTAATACTCCTCCTTCAGGAATATATTGTGCAATGTAATAGTACTTTTATATGGGTAAAAGTTGTGCCTCCTCTTCCCACTGTGAGTAAGTCTAAAAGGACCAAAGCTTTAAGTGACAATATGAAATGATTTGAACATTTGTGTTTCCTGTAGCTCCTACAGATCTGATTTAGTTTGTCTTTTTTGTGTCTGTCCACTAAAATCACGAAATTTTGTACAATATTTAATACTTTGTCTTTCCAGTTACATAAGCTTCAAACCTTAAATCAGATGTTGCGTCCAGGTACTCTTACTTGAGCAGTATTCTGTCCTCAAGTAATTTCTTGGATCACTACTTTGTACTTCTACTTGAATAATACTACTTTGAAGTATCTGTAGTAGTACTAGTGCACATTTTGGCTCCCCAAAGGAAACAACATAGACTCAAAATGGCTGCATACCAATTATAGTCACTACTATAATTGGTTCTTTAAAACATTTCACCCTTATTATTTTTATTTTATTTTTTATCTCTTTTTTGCTAAAATAATTGGGAAAGTTAAATTGATTTTTTTGATTATGAACATTTTTGATTTTTTTTGTAAAAACTAGTTGATTTTTCTGCCAAATTTTGTAATTATGAAAGAAATGTAAATCATTTTTTAAATAAATGGTTGCACTTATTAGATCTATTTAAATTTGTGATTTTATTTTTATTATTTTACTGTGTACCTGAAAAAAGTTGAAAAATTACAGTTCTAAAACATACTGATGACATGGCACGAGGGAGAATTCTACTCAAAGGTTCCGCACAATTTACACAAGAAGCTGATACTTGTACTTGTACTTGTGAATGTTGTGCAGTGTTTTTGTATCGTCCCGTGCTCTGTGTGTTTTGCAAAACTCCCCGTACCTTCTGTTCACCACATGTGACTAAAGCCGGTTTTCTTCCAGAATCTGGTCGGGACTCTTCAGACCAGAATGTCAGCCCCGAGCACTTCCTGTTTCCACGGCGCACACCTGAGAGTGGAGGGGGGAGGAGGGGAGGTGGGGGGTATTTCCTCTCTGGTGATTTACAGGTTTCAGGCTAATTATGCACGCGATTAAAGGGCCGTACAGTTGCTAATTCAGGGTTGCATCAGCGAGCGCCTTGTCAACAGAAAAACAAAACAAGACTCTAATGGCGTTTAGGCTTTTAGAAATGCACCTTTTTTCTTACACTGCCTAAAGAAGTTCACAATACTTAAAGTGCCTGATAAATTAGACAGTTAAGACTAAACGTTCACTGTGTAACTTTTATGCTAAAATCCACCACCTACTTGTCACCATGGTGATGTTATTGCTTAAAGATTGTTCCAAAATACGGCATCAAACATATTATCCATCCAGCTGTCATGTATTTATTGGTTTTATTGCTCAAAAGTGCCAAGAAAATGCACTGATTGAGCAAATGCATTCATACGGCGAGCGGGGTTGCCTCTCCAGAGATCTGACCTGTAAGTCTTGCCACCCGCTTGTTTTCATGCAGATGGATAAAGTTGATGCCTTACTGTAGAACTTTCTTGGCAAAGCAATGATCAGGAGGCGGACCGTTACATAGTGCAGCTTTAAGAGTGTTTGAGTTTGCTAAACATCTCTTTATTTTCGGTTTTTACTTTTACATTTTCTTGGAAGACATGTCTAACACTAGGGGAATCCATTACTGTTACCTAGCAACCATATGAAACTCCTCTGAAATTGCAGAAATTATGTGACTTATAAAACTATAAGAAAACACATTTACTTGTTGAAATCATGTTTAAAGTATCAGTTTCTTGTGTAAAATGTGCTGAAATTTCTAGTGCGATACCATGTTTTTTTTCCAACATATTTTTCAACTTGTATTTTCAAATTGATTCTTGATTTGTGTAAAACTATCATTTATATATCTAACTAGGTATTATTCCACTAAAGGAAGTCAAAAGTTGGCTTCTTTTAATTAGGAATCTCTAGGAATCACATTTGACTATAACATTTGGAAAAATTATTCTCTCGGTACCAACTGCACATGGATGATACTGTCTACAAGAGAACACAATGCAAACTAGAAGATTACTGTATGCTTTGGATCGTATAGTATACTAAAATAATCTGATAAGTCATTAACATCTTTTAACTATCAATGTCCAGATAAAAAACATAATACTAGATCATAAATAATAGATGATACTTTTTTTTTATTTGTTTTCATTTAACTTGGTGTGAAAAAACCAAATTGAAATTCTTCCCCAGTTGCAAAAATGCATTATTTTCTAAAATGTGGGTCTGTGGTTTTGCTTATATCCCTGATCATTAGAATAAATTATTAAAACATGACTAAAAATGGCTAAATCAAACCATAAAGAAGAAATGTCTGAAAAAATATGGACGCTTTGGTTTGTGTCATCCAATCTAGTAACAACCTGATATAGGAGAATTTCTTATTATCTAAATACAATAACTGGTGGACTAATACTAATTTTGGTCAACTAAGACTTCAACTAAAGCTCCAATTTATTTATTTTTTCTCATTTTTATTTCTTTCATTAAGTCTATCCTTTCACATTTTTCTCCAGCTGAAATTGAAAAATGAAACTGAAATGTACAAGTTTAATAATTTTTGGATGTGTAAGTTCATTATAAATGTACATATCATTCTGTTTTTAAGTCTATAATCACTGTATTAATTCCACATCACAATTACCTGTAAACTCAACATTTTTATTTTTTTCCCCCCATTTTCTGCCTCCACAGTTTCAGCGAGATGACAAAGGCAGCCCTCTGATTGGCTGCACAGGACAAAGATGGACCCCCAGGTGTGCCCGCCCCCCCTGAACAGCAGCCAATCGCTGATCCTGGGGCTGGAGCGATCTCCCGCCCACTCGTTCAAACCCGGCCACTCACGGAACAGCAGCACGGGCTCCTCCAAGCACTCCAAACAGGTGAGCAGGGCTGCACACAGACACGCTGAACGAAGGGAAGACTCGGACACAACGGGTAAAACAACAGTCACATTACATTTACTCGACTTCTTGAACTTATTGTTGGAAATTCTGCTTGTTTCAGTTGATTTTTTGGATTAATAACAGAAATTTTGAGGGGAACTGAACATGTGATCCCAAAAAAGTCTAAAATTGACATAAAAATCGAGATAAAGATTCAGAATTTCAGTACAATTCCAATTCAATTCACAGTATTTTTAATTCACCTGATTTTAAGTATGGTTAGCCAATGCATATCTGCTGGTAGGGTGCAGAGAAATCAATGTAATTTCTCTTGAGAACTTGAATATTTATCGAAAACCTCTCAGAGACAATAAAACTAGGGAAATCTAGGTAAGAATAAGCAGATAGTTTTCAATGTTGGGGTTGTCCAAAAAAGTTGCCTGGATACAAATCGGTGCAGAAACTAGTATTGAATAGAGATACTCATTTGAGCGAGTATTGATACTGAGGAACTTGCAGATTCAGAGCGCGTTTGGACCTTTCCTGAATATTTTGTGGTCTTGACTCATATCAGAGCTACTAACCCAAGTAATTTTTTAATTTTACAGAAGCATTTGTTGTGATCTTCATTGTGGTATCAAAATCTATGGTAAAGGTGTTGTGGAATTTCTAAGTATAAAGAACAAAACTGAGAAGTTGTCTTAAATCAGAGTCTGATTTATTCCAGGAATTGTGCGCAAAATCACAACCCTGACTGTCCCTAACAAAGCAGTCTATCCCTGTCTCTTGTATTTACAATAAATCATTTTACAATACAATAAATTTACAATAAATTAACAATAAATCATCCAGAGTATATATACCACCCAAAAGATTCACAGACTTAATTCCCAAACAGCATTAAGGACAAGTCAGACACAACACTCGTCATTACAAGTCAAAATAAAATAACATATGGAAACAAGTTGAATTGTGCCTACAGAAAGATTAAAGATTATTATTTAAAGATTTCCATAGGCGCTATACCTGATTTTTACCATCTTTAAAAATGTCAAAAATAGAAGGTTTAAAAGTTTACAGAGGTCCAATGTTAATCCGCACTTACCTTGGGCATTCCGAGCATCTTAGTTATTCACCAAAATGAGTTTCTAAGCATGTTTCACAACTTTTGGAGAGCAGAAAAGAATTTTGCTGTTATGGTTAAGTTAATAACTAGCTTGCTAACCATGCACTTCTTGATTCTCAGACAATATTAGATGCAGACAGATCACAGCAGACTTATTTTGACCTCAAGAGCTTGCTTATACAGTATGTCTGTACTGGGGAAATACATTTTGTTCAAGTACATGAAAAGAAAACTGAATAGTAATATCATACTTGAATTCTGTACGTTAAAGTATTACTTCACCTCATCTGTTTAGTGATGTCAAAAATGCCAAGATCCTGTTTTTGCTCATCCTCTAGACCTAAAATGGCTGCCTCTGTGATGTGCCCTTAAATGTTTAAATGTTCTTTCTTGTTGCATGCGTTCAGTCTCGTAACTGGGAGGTGATGGACGACATGCAGCCCGTGGACATGATCGCTGCCTCCGGCTCCTCCATGGACCTGAGCATCCCGGGCATCTGCGAGGGCTTCCTGATGAAGAGGAGGAAGTACCCGCTCAAGGGCTGGCACAAGGTAACCACCAACCGGCTACACCATCACCTGCACCGCTAGACCTCTTTTAGTTTAGTTTGGACTTGTTAACAAATGTACACCATACTTTTACTCCTATCTGAGTCATATTTTAATGTTAACAATGTAAAATATGACTCGCGTATGAACAAAAGTACTTGAGTAACAGTTGTACTTCCTCTTCGCACTGTGAATAAGTCTAAAGGGACAAAAGCTTCATGTGACAATGAAATGATTTGAACATTTGTGTTTCTTGCAGCTCCTTCAGATCTGATTTAGTTTCTCATTTTTGTGAAACACCAGATTTTGTTCATCATTTTATGTTTTGTCCTTCAAATTATAAATCAGATGTTAAGTCCAGATAGTTATTCTTTTAATTTCCCCAAATATTTTTTTACATGCTTGAGTACTATTATTTTTGAAGTAACACTACACTGAAGTAACTTACTTTACTTACTTACAGTTGGTTACAGACCTGGTTTAGTCCAGGCTTATTCCCACAAAGTAGTCTTTTTGATATCCAAGTATAATGAGGTGGTTTTTGACTTCTATTCAGCTCATAACCATAGCAACTTCTGAGCAGTCACCTGAATCAAATCTGTATTTTCAGAGGTACTTTGTGTTGGAAAAAGGCACGTTGAAATATTCAAAGTCACAGCAGGACGTGAGTAAAAACTATCTAGCTATCGTATTTCCTTTGTGGAGTTTGGCAGATGTACTGAACGTACTTGTGTTCAGATCATGAGGGGGAAGCTTCATGGAGCTCTGGATGTCAGCCTGGCCGTCATGTCCATCAACAAGAAATCCAAACGCATCGACCTGGACGCTGGAGACAACATCTACCACCTCAAGGTAATGTACTGCCTATACTATACAATACAATGACTTGAGCTTCATTATCATAGGATCAGAATACGAATAATAAAAACTCAGACCCACTTATATTCATCAATCTTTACCACATGTGATCTCCCATGAATAATCAAAAAGACAGGAAAATCTGAAACTTTTTTTTTGCCCATCCGATTCTAATCTCGAGTGTAACTCCTTGTCCACTGTCTCGTGCAGGCCAAGAGCAATGACGTCTTCTACATCTGGCTGACCAAACTGTGTGCTCACCGGATCTTTAAGAAAAACGAGGCCATGAGCGTGCACCGGGGGGTCCTCCACGCTCTGTCCCTGGGCCAGAGCTCCCTGCCCCCCATGTCCGGCCTGGCCCAGCCCCGACGCTCCACGGTGAGAGGGGGGCACAGTGGGACAAGGCCTTTAAACCACCACTGAATGGAATAAATGAACTACTTAAGTGTGCTGAAATGTGCTGTATAATTTTTGACTATTTTTATTAGAATTTAAATAGTTATACCTTTTTATGATTCAGAAGTTTAACAAAACAAGCCAAAACAGTCAGTGTTTAAAAGACATACATTTTTATGTTCTATTCAGCTACATTTGAAAAAGTTTTAAAATACAGTAGGAATGCAATGATTCTTCAGCATAATCGCAACTGTTTACTAAAATAACTGTAAAACAAGTACTATTTTAATCATTGTAAATCATTCTCTAAAAATGTTTTATATTGACAACAGTAACAAAATGACAAAAAACAATACACAATTTCTCATTTTTATTTACTTTATCTGGTTAAAGTATCAAATGCATCTCAATTTACAATAGAAAAAATGTCATATCACTGACTAGCTGACCAACTCTGAATCACTGACTCGACTGGACTGGGCAGTGTTTAGCGGCAGCCCTAAAGTACCAGCATTTCTAGTTTTTCATTTAAGTTGCTCAAATCTTTGTCACAATGCAGAATTTGAGTCCTTACATGTCGTCTGTCTGTTGTCCCCAGCCTCCGCACTATGCCAGCACAGCATTATTGTACCAGCCAGAGATGAGCAGCCCTGCCCCCAGAGCAGCCCCACAACCTGGAGTCAACAGCAAAGTGTCTGCCTGGCTCCAGCAGACCCAGGACATCGACGCTGCCTCCAACGGTACAAACAACACCCACATCACAAATACAGCCACATTATCCTAATCGAAATACACTCATTACACTCAATCCTTAATCCACCCACTATGATGTCTTATAGTGATACAGCTCAAGGTTATTCTAAACCTATTGAGGAAAGGTTCATTTTTTTTAGTATTAATACCTGCTCAAATGAGAGCACATTTTAGTATTGATTAATATCTGATTTGAGGTCGGTGTGTTTAACCTCCGAAGCCGTACAGTGTGTGGCCCTGTCTCTTCAGGGCGTACACCACGTCCATGGCAGTCACGGGCTTCCTCTTGGTGTGCTCGGTGTAGGTGATGGCGTCGCAGATCACGTTCTCCAGGAAAACCTTGAGCGAGTTTCCTCGTAGATCAGATCGGAGATATGGGGGGGAGGTTGGGGGGGGGGTCAGGTGCTATGAGTATTGAGCAGCAAGCTGCCCCCATGACCCAGCCGGATTAAGCGGGAGAAGATGGATGGATGGTAGGGCTGGGCGATATGGACCAAAAAATATATCTCGATATATTTTGCTATATCTCGATATACGATATATATCTCGATATCTTTACAGGAAAAAATACAGCCCCCACAAACTACTGCAAAAACAAAAAAACAAATTTTATCTGATTAATATTCATTTAGTTCTGCACTTAAACACTCTTGACACCCCTTTTTGGACCCTCACCCACAGTTTAAGAACCTCTTCTTTAAGAGGACTTCCACTGACACAAAACTGCTTCAAAGTGAATAAAGTGTGTAGGATTTTTAAACCTCTATTTTCAAATTCCAAACTGGAGTTACATTCTCTTGTTTTAAAGTGGTATTTAGTCTCTGCACATTTACCAAATCAAACGCACAGTGTGACAAACGGATTTATTTGGCATTTGGCACAGGCTGCAGAGAGAAGCCCCGCACGCTCCCGCGCACTCCCGCACACCGGGATGAGTTTATTGGCAACAGCAGCGGCATTAATGAAAAATGACCGCACTCAGTATTCAGACCTTGAGTTCATGACAAGACCGAGTCCAAATGCGCTCGAGTCCGAGACAAGACCAAGACAAAAACCAAAGCTCTCGCTTTGTCCAGCGGCACGCGGGTGTCTGTGAGGGGTGGGGCAGGTGTGGGTCCTGCTGCGGGGGCTCCTCGTTTAAGGGGGCGTGGGTGTGTTTTGAAGCGGAGTTTGTTCGTGATATCTGCACACACGCGGAGCTCGTGTGCTGGGCTCGTGCGCGGTCGGAGGTGTCACGTGGTTGCGCTCGCGCTGGGAAACGTGCATTTAGAAAGTTTAACTCGTCACGTTGTGTCTGTGCGCAGCTCCTTATTGTAGCTGCAGAAACACTCGCACAGATGCGCCTGTTTGGTTTTCCACGTTCGCACGACGAAATATTTGCTCGCAAATGCGAGTGAAATGGGCGCACTGCAGAGCCCTGGTCCTAGTCCTGGTTTAGTCCGCGGCCGAGCCCCGGGCTTTGCGGCCGCGTTTAGTCCTGGTTTAGTTCTAGTCCTGGTTTAGTCCGTGGCCAGCTCCGGGCTCCGCGGAGGAGCTCAGGGGACAAAAGCAGGAGGCGGAGGCGAGCGCGGCACAGAGAAGGCGAAACAAGCGAAGCGGCGAAACCAGAAGTAAACATAAGCATTATAGCGATATATCGATATGTCAGAATTCATATCGAGTTTCAAAAATATCTCGATATATTTTAAATATCGAGATATCGCCCACCCCTAATGGATGGTATCTGATTTTTGACAGTCCTAATTCTGAAAATGAATCATTTGAAATAGGGATGTGACAATAACCAAAACCTGGTGATATTGTATCATCAAAGGTCTCTCAATAATATCGTGGAGCATCACAATATATCAAATCACAAGTCTCTTTGCTTAAATGAATAGTTCTGATGCAGAAATAGCTAAAAAAAAAACAGAGGGAACTCCATAGACCATGATCCTTTGCTCCATTTCAGTGCAGACTACATGAAGAAATAACTGTTCTAAGCACTTTGAAATCTTCATTCTTCGGATTAAGTCTTGTGAAGTCATTTTTAGAGGAAAAAGGAGCAGATTCACAGTTTTGTGCCTCCACAAAATATTGCAATAAATATGTTACTGTGAGATGTTTATGGTGAAAATCTGGTACAGAGAGATTTGGATATCGTTCCATCCCTAATGACAATAAATGTTGTACCAAATGACTGGTCAAAGCATTTCAGAATGTCACTCTTATTATGTAGAATATCGTGAGCCTCCCCACCATATTGTGAGCTTTCCCACGATATTGCAAGAAATAGGTTCAGTCTGTGACTATATCATTACATCCCTAATTTGAACCCATGTCAACACTTCTATAACGGTCTAAAAAAGATCTTTGTTATATTTCTGTGTTTTTGTATTTAATCTGTGCTCCTTTTGTCCTCCAGAGCTGGCGCGGTGTCAGGCCGAGCTGACAGAAATGGCTCAGCTGATCCAGAGGCTGCACTGGCTGGAGGGAGGTCTGCCCATCACCAGCACTGACCTAGAGCTTAGGATCAGCATGCAGGTACACAGGCACACACACACACATGCATACACACACCTCTATATTAAGCCGTTCCATCAGTTCTCTCATTGTAACGTGTCTGTGTATGTGCTCCTCCTTCAGAACCTGACTCTGGAGAAGCCCAAGAAGAAGACCAGCAAAGGCTTTGGTCACTCAAGGACGCTGTCACGAGTCGAGGCCTTGGGGGAGATGGTATGTTGTGTTACATTAAAGTGAAGTCACAAATGTATTGTTTTCACTACTCCATTTGACAACTAGGGATGTCATTGTATCAACCATTTTAGTGTTAGTGCACTGTAAAATCCATATTTCTGAGTCCAGGTGCTGAGAGTAACTGTGTCCCTCTCTGTGCAGTACCCCGCAGGCACACTGGGCAGCAGTAACAGCAGTCTGGGGAACTCTGTGCCCTCTCTCCCAGGGTACCTCTACTCCCAACTGTCCAAGCCCCAGGTCAGCTCTCCAGAGGCTCAGAAACTGCACACCGAGATCTGTGCAGCGTCTCAGAGAGGTACACACACACACACACACACACACACACACACACACACACACACACACACACACACAGAGATTTGTGCGGCGTCTCAGAGAGGTACACACACACACACTGAGATCTGTGCAGTGTCTCAGAGAGGTACTCACACGTTGGCTTTCCAGGCCTTTATATACGTAGACTTCCATTCATTTCTTGGACACTGATCCTGACCCAAACCATAGTCACTACTTGCCTGACCTAAACCTAAAGTCTGACCTATTCAACCTATTTTAAACCATAACTATGTCTTATAATTGTATAAACAACATGGAGATTTTTTTGCCCCATAAGGTGCAGTTCTTAGTCCCCACCCTGATGTAATAACTAACATTGCAAAATTTATTTTTTTACATATGACATCATGGGTATGATTCAAACAAGCAGCCCTCCGGTTCCTACATGAACACTACATGTCCTCTTCCACTACTGTTGTGATAAGTAGTTCCAGTTCAGATGAACACGTGTGTGTGTGTTGCAGTGCACTCGTCTCTGCGCTCCGTGCACGAGGTTCTGACTTTGGAGCGAGAGCGGCTCCGACAGGCCTGGACCGGACCGGACCTCCGACAGAACACCTCCCACCAGCTCGCCACGCTCTGCAGTACTCTGTCTGAGGTAAAACTACTACTACTATACCATATATACACTCTGCAGTACTCTCTCTGAGGTAATATTGCTACTGCAAATACTATACTGTATATACGCTCTGCAGTACTCTCTCTGAGGTGATATTGCCACTGCAAATACTACACTGTATATACGCTCTGCAGTACTCTGCCTGAGGTAATACTACTACTACTGTACTGTATATACACTCTGCAGTACTCTCTCTGAGGTAATACTGCTACTGCAAATACTATACTGTATATACACTCTCTAGTACTCTCTCCGATATAATACTGCTACTACAAATACTGTACCTTTTTTACACTGCAGGACACTGAAGTAACATTACTACTATTATACTGTATATACACTCTGCAGTACACTGTCTGAGGTAATACTGCTACTGCTACTGCAAATACTATACTATTTATATACACACTACAGTACACTCTTGAAGGTAATGCTTCTGCTATACTGTATACATACACTCTGCAGCATGCTCTGTGAAGTACCACTACTACTACTACAGCTACTGCTATACTGTGGAAATAATAGAATAATAATGAACCACCTGTCTGAGGCACTGCTACCACCACTACCACTACCACTACCACTACCACTACTACTACTACTCCCACTCCCACTCCCACTGTTGCTACTGGCTATTCAAGCCTGACTGTGCTTCCACACCAGAAGCTTTAAATCAGAGCTTAAGGAGACAGTCTGGAGGTGTCTTTTTTAAGACTAGACACTTGTGACTTGCTCCACATGTCAGCCTGATGTCTTTACCCACAAGCATTAGAGTGAGACGGTTCAACCTTCTGCTTAGAGGTGATGTTTGTTCCTAAGAAAGTGACAAGCCCAGTTTTTGCTACACAAAAGCCACTCCCTGAGAGCAGTGAAACCAGGAGCAGGTTGGGTCTGTTTGTGGACAGGACACCGCCTGCTTCCTCCTGTTTCCATGACGACCTCCAAACAAGGGCACCGGAGACTGACTGCATGACTTTACATGATTCATTGACTGTCAGATTTGGGCCATGGAGAGAGATTGTTCTAACTGTTCACCAGAGACAGATGCACAGGCACAGATCAGTGTCTGAGCTCCTGACACTGTACAGCAGAGATTAGAGGTTCAAACAGAGCAGGTTTCAAACTGGTTTGAGACTCTTCAGCTGATACAAAGTCTTGTGACTAATACAAAGGAGTAGGGTTCAAGATACAGTAGAGTTACAGAGAAACTCCTTTCTCTTATCATACAGAACTCACATGCATACTGATTAGTTAATTCACCTTAAATTCACCTAGTTCATTTTAGTTTTTCCTCACTTACCTCATGCATTCTGAACATCCTAAATATTCACTACGATGAGTGTAAAAGCACTTTTCACCCCTCTAAGACCAGAGTGGAGTTTACCAACATAACTTTGACCTTAAGAGCTGCTTTTACAACATCTGTACTGGGGCAAAATGCATTTGATTTAACTGCATGAAAACAAGTGGGACACAGGCCCTTTGAATCTGTAACACATTTAACATTGTGTGAGGACTAACTGTGGAAATGGGTTTGTGTCCCTGCATGGCTTCAATGGGATTCATTTCAGACTAGAGGACTGCTCCTGTCTGCCTGTGCCCTGTGCATGTTTTGGAGTGGATTCATTGTCCCTGTCCCATATAACCTGTCCCTTGTCCCTATCCCTGCATGTGTGCTTCTTGCGCTGACTGCTGTATGTTGCTGTGTGTTTAGCTTGACATTCAGTCACGCCTGACCAAAGTCCACTCGTTCTCCCTGTCCTCTGACTCCTCGGACGAATCCTTCTGTACCGTCCAGCAGGTCTGTACTGTGGGAGGAGCCTGCACCTGTCACTCACCTGTCAGTCTGGGGTTTGCACTAACAGGAGCAGGGAGAGGGAGAGAGAAAGCACCGTTGCACTGCCTCACAGGGTGCTGGGCTGCACAGATACACCCACAGCACTGACACAGTGACGGACATGAAGGTGTTTCCCAACCGGGGGTGTAGCTGGGGATTAATTTGGTATTGGGTCAAGACACTTTTGTTTGTATTTTTTCTTCCCTTAAAGGTGCATTATGTCACTTTTCAGGTGGGTTCAGGAGGGTCCATCACCTGCTTGTCTCCACTGAGAGGTTATTACTTTGTCTGGAATATTCCTTGACTATGTACATGGAGACAAGTGACAAGCAAACCACGCTGCAGGTCAGATCTGTGTTTTGAGCAACAAAAACACCTGTAACTGAAGAAATGAAAGATGGATGTGGTTAATGCCATACTGCAGAACATTCCAGGCAACAAAATATCTCCATGGAGACCAGCGGTTAGCAGACTCTTCACCAGAAAACTGAAATAGTGCATCTTTAAAACTGACTAATGACTAATAACCTTTGTCATTTGTCCTGCAAGTACAGCCTATGTATTTACACACAATATCTTGGTGAAAGAGTAAAAAAACCTGTATAGTATGTGAAAGGTTGGGAACCACTGGACCTGTGTGTGCAGCCCTCTCCCTGTCTGGACGATGACTATAAGTCCGCTGAATACTTTTGTACTCACAGTTGCATGTGTTGCGCCCCCTGTTGTCCAGACGCCCTCCCTGCACAGCCAGCGCCCGCCCTCCGTGGCAGAGTCCATGTATTACGACGCCAGCGAGGTGATTGTCTGCGAGAGCTCCTCTGAGGCCGAGCAGTCTGACGAGAGCGGACTGAGTGACATCACCACCACCAGCACGTCTGAGCCCGAGGAGGGACACTGTACGTACACGCTCTGGAAATACTCACTAAAGGGTTCAAATCAACTCTGATGAGTATTTTTAAGCAGCAAATCGACCAAAACCAAATCTCGGCCTGTGCTGTGTTTTAACGCAGCTAAAAAGTACACATATCAGCCAAGTGATATATCGCTACTCAAAACTATTCTCTATCTGACCCAAACTGCACACAAAACACTTCCTCTGCACAGGAGTTCATGTAAAAACGACTACTTGTACAGAAAAGTGTTAGGAGACAATGTATTTGTATAAAAAGGTTGTCTAAACTAAGCATTCACTCCCAAATCCGCAATTAACTCACTACCACCTTCCTTTGGTTGAGCCCACTGTAGTTTTTCACTTTATCTATAGATACGTTGCACACTTAAGCACAAATTATACTTTTAGTGAAACTCGAATACGATTTTGAGGCTGCTAAATGCATTTTCCTCATCCTTTGTAATAGAAAACACTTTGGATATTTATATCTTATTTTTGTGATCAAGACTTAAAATCAGCATGGTTTAGATGTAAACTGTGAACATGACATTGTAATTGAGCAAACTGAACGTACGTGTGTGTGTGTGTGTTCCAGCTGTTGCCACGCTCAACTACAGAGACAGTCTGAACAACGCTCCCGACAAACGGCTTGTGCGCTCTGACACTGGTGAGTCCCACTGCTGCTGTTAAAGGTGCACTGTGTCACTTTTCTACTAGAGGGTCCACCACCTGCTTAACTCCATGTTGTTTATTTCCTGAAATGCGCTACAATACAGTATGGCATTTAATTTAACTATCACCAGGTCAAGTTACAGGTCAGATCTGTGGGGAAGTGGCCTGGCTCACAGTAATAACGCATGTTTTTTTGCGGTCTTGAGAAATAAAACTCCATGTAATGGAATAAATACAAGATATATTTGTTTAATGTCACACTGTGGAACATCCCAAGCAAAGCAGTAACATCTCTATGGAGACAAACAAATGAGGGGACCCTGTGTATGGTTTACCCTCAGGAAATTTTCAAAGACACTTACATTTTTCTATAAGACAAAATAAAAATAAACAAATAGTGGTCAGTTATGTATGTATTTATTTAAATTGTACTTGTTGAGCAAATCTAAAAACTATGGTCCAGCTCTGAAATTGTAACCTAAGATACGATCATTCTCCAAAAAAATATGAAGTGTTTGCATATGTATTAGTGTTGTTGCAATACTAAAACTCTATTTAGATTAGATGCAAAGGAAGAGACTCAATACTCAATACCATTTCCGATACTGTGATGATAATAAACCACTTTCTTCTATAGATTGTGATTTTCTACATTTTACACATTTACATGAGTTTTAATTCAGAATAAAGATTACGAATTTAATTCTGAAAATTCATTCTACTTTCAAAGGACCATGTAAACACTTAATTCCTAATGAAATGATTATTGGGAATTAAACTTAATTCTGAAGTAAGAGGGGGTTTATTTAGATTTTAAAGCTGAATGAATTTATTCCTCGATCATGCAAACATTTTTCTTCAAAATAATCACGGTAGTTTGTGCTTGTTGGGTCGTCCTGACATGATCTGGACGATCTGGCTCCACCAGTCATGGCTTCGGACTTTCTGAACTATTTAATTCAGAACAGTTGATTCAGAATTAAAAACCATCATGTAAACTTGGCCAATAAATGGTAGTACTTTGTTTTCTATTCCCACATGGTCTTAAATCTTGTCCCCCTCAGGCCGCCGTACCACCCTGCCCGCTCACTGCACAGACAACAGTCACATTGGCGTCATGGCGATCCTGTACAACAACATCGGTAAAGACCTGTCCCGGGTGTCCATGCCCGTGGCCCTAAACGAGCCCCTGTGCCTGCTGCAGAGGGTCAGCGAGGAGCTGGAGTACCCCGAGCTGCTGGACATTGCCAACCACACGGACGACCCCTACATCCGGATGGTATGATACACAACACAACCACACGGACGACCCCTACATCTGGATGGTACGATACACAACACAACACAACCACACGGACGACCCCTCCATCCGGATGATAAGATGCACAACACAACCACACGGACGAGCTCTGCATCCACATAGGGAATAGGACTTGTAGATGACATGTAGTTCACTGCACTAATTCTCTTAAATCACATCAAATCCAGGGCTGACACACACCTCTGTCAGTTTTCTGTACAAAGTTGGATAATAAAGGACAGGATGAGCCAAATGTGTAAATGATAATAAATAATAAATGAAATGTATGATCTGTTCTAGTAGAATTCTTGTTTCTGTGGTGACACAGACTGAATGCTTCTGTCCTGTGTGCAGGTGTATGTGGCGGCCTTCTCCATCTCTGGGTACGCCTGGGCCTCTTGGAGGAACCGGTACAAGCCCTTTAACCCTGTGCTGGGAGAGACGTACGAGAGCGTGAGGGAGGACCGAGGATTCCGCTACATCAGCGAGCAGGTGACAGGCACTGCAGAGACTCAACTGTGTCTAACAGGGGGATTTAAGTACATTCACTTTCTCTGATGAAGTCACTCAGATTAGACTTTAAACATGCACCCATGCATATATTTCAATGAACACTAATAATATATACTTTTATTTTTCCAGGTGAGCCATCACCCGCCCATCTCAGCATGCCACGCAGAGTCTGAGAACTTCACCTTCTGGCAGGGTCAGTTTGAATTCTGTCCTAATACAGGCCAACAGGGTCCATTAGAATGACATCTCAGTGTTAAATACGTAAAACATACATGCTCATGTTTACATGCACAGTATGTTTGGATAATGTGAACACTGTGTTTGTGCGCAGATCAGAGATGGAAGAACAAGTTCTGGGGCAAGTCTCTGGAAATCATCTCGTCTGGTCCAGTCAACGTCACACTGCCCAGGTAAAGCACTAGTGTTCACTATCTGTACTAGTGGTCACAAGTCCAGTCGTGCACCAGTATGCACTGTGTATGTGAAATACTACAGTGTGATGGTCTGATCTTGAACGCCGCTCTGCTCTGGTGCAGGTACAATGACCACTACGAGTGGAACAAAGTGGTGACGTGCATCCACAACGTGCTGACTCAGAACCGCACTCTGGAGCACTACGGAGACGTGCTCATCATCAACAAGAACAGTGACGTGTGCACATGCAAGATCTCCTTTGTCAAAGTGAGTGCAGCGGGAGGGGGCGTGGTGTCAGATTAGTTAAAGCAGTGGTTCTTAACCTGGGTTTGATGGAACCCCAGGGGTTCAGTGAGTCAATCTCAGGGGTTCGGCAGGGGTCAGATATATATCCAACTCATATGATTCAGGATGACATGCCCTGTTTGGCCGTTATTGGCTGCAGGAAATTTTGTGCACGCAATAGTGACTGTCGTGATGGTGTCATGTAATTTCTTTCATTTTTTCCCTTCATACTAACTATGTCGAGCAAAAAAATAAAGTGGTCAGACGAATATGTGCAATATGGATTCACATGTGTGCACCAATAAAATATATATACAGTATAATCCTATAATGATCTGGACTGCCCAGTTCAAACGAGCAGAGCACTGTAGTGGCTCGTGTGGCTCTGAATATTAACTCAGTGTTTGTCCAGGCGCGCTACTGGAGCTCGACCAGCACAAAGAACGAGGTGCATGGAGAGGTGCTGAACCGCTCTGGGGAGGTGGTGCACCGCTTTGGAGGCTTCTGGCACGAGGGCATCTTCTGTGACACGCTGCCAGAACCCAAGTGCATCTGGAAGCCCAGTGAGTACAGCTCACACGGTGGACTCACAAAATTCAGTCAAAAAATGATTTCAGTTCACTTCAAATTACAATGTTCTATGTATCCTACTTTTAATATGATCGGGATTGGGGAATTGAAGTCATGTTTATCAATCAGCCCCGGGAGCGCTCTTAGAACAGTCCTGGGATTTCAGAATGATGAAATATTAGGATTGTTGCCATAGTAATTACCAATTAAATGTTCAAATGATGTAACGTCCACAAAATGTTGCCTGTATAAGATGTTAAATGCGTTGTATGAGACTTCTGATAGAGCAAATTGTGACATCCGTTTGTGTGTGCCGTGTGCAGACGAGCAGCCGGACGATTACTTCCAGTACTACGGCTTCTCCAGATACGCCCGAGAACTCAACGAGCTCACGCCGCAGCTACAGAAGGTGCTGCCCCCTACGGACACCCGCTTCCGACCCGACCAGAGGTATAAGAGCGCTCCTTTTCTGCTCACTTAAGTCCATACACCTTCAATAGAATCATTTGGATAATACTTAAATAAAGGTAAAAGGAGACTTAAACACTTAAATTACCACTTCATGACATCACAAGGTAGAACAGAGCATTTTGAGCTTTGGAGATGTAGCCAGACTAATGATAAAGAGTTACTCAAACATGTGTTAATGGACAAAACGCAAATCCAGGTCTGTTTTTGAGGAGAAAATTGCATTAGAACATGGCTTAAAGCTCACACGAGTCAGTTTTGGACGTTCTAGTACTTTAAATATAGGACCTTTATGATGGTAGACGAGTGCATGGATATTTTGGCGCATCCTTCTGAGTGTGGTGTTGTGTTGCAGGCTGCTGGAGGAGGGCAAAGTGGCAGAAGCAGATAAGAAGAAGGACGAGGTGGAGCAGAAGCAGCGAGAGCGCAGGAAGGAGCTGGCCAAGAGGAATGAGGAACACCAGCCACGATTCTTCTAGTGAGTAACCCCCACAACCAGGAAGCTTTGTGGAACCGCCGCCTAGTGCTGCACTGAAAACCAGTTCTTCATTCTGAAAACCAGTACTTCATTCTGCGTACTCGCCAATACACAGTACAGATACCGGGGTTAAGCTTACCAAACTCTCCATCTCACTCCAAATCACTAAATCCACTGAATTCTTTATCCTCGGTGTCACTTCTGAGCAACTCCGCCAACTCCAGCTAAATCCAGTTTTTAGCTGTGATGAGCTTTTTTGTTTTCTTCTTTTCAGTTCGAGTTTCCTCCACTTTTCTCCATCAAACACAAGTTTCTCGCTCACTCCAAACTTTTTGCTGCTCGAGTTCCGTTTTCAGCTGCAGATTTCACTTGTTGCAGCAGGACAGCGTCTCTTTGAACAGGAGACGTGCAGTAGAGCGAGAAGTGACAGTGGTGCAGGAGGACGAGCATGAGGTGGATCAGATACTGGCACACAAGCCTAGAGCACCCCCTCGTGGCCTCAGTGTGAAAATAACAAACATGTGAAATGATAGCTTTTATAAATAAGTCGCACCTATCACCCAAACCAGGAAAAACTTGTAGTCCGAAAAATATGGTACTGTTCCTTAGAACCCAAAGACTTAAACTCAGGGGCTTTACTGTGGTGGTTCTTGTCTTCAAACACAAATGTATATTTAAGGAAATAAAAGTAGCTGAGTTGTTTTATGTTATGGGCCCACAAATTGCAAAACAAGACTAAAAAGAAACTGCAACGGGATGGGTCAGCCAGTCGATTTACAGATGATAGTACTTGGGTGTTTTTGCTTTGTGGTCATGTCTAAACTCAAATGTGGTTCTGAATCTCTCTCGTTTGTTTTCCCTTCAGTAAAACGGTGGACGACAGTGGGCGTGAGGTCTGGCTCTACAACAACACGTACTGGCTGACCCGGGACAGCCCCGGATTCGCTGCCACACAGAACCTGGACCTGTGGTGTTAGGCCCACGACCGTGGTCCGTGAACACCGGGCTGCACAGGCAGAGAGCATGAAAGACTCGAGAAAACTGGACGTCTCTGCCAACTTAACCCCATCCCCAGAATGAACTCTACAGAGCATTTAAAAGAACAGATTAGAATTGTAGAACTTTTTTTAGGGGTAAGGAAGCACTACGGAACTTTTCTTAATAGAGGATCTGCTGTGTGCTTGTCTCCATGGAGGTTCAGTTTGCCTGGAACGTTCCACAGTACAGCATTACAAATCCAACGTACTGTATTTTGATTCAATTCTAGATGTTTTTATTGTTCACACACACCTTGAAAAACTTGGTGAGCGGGATCGCCTCTCCACAGACGTGAATTGTGACTTGGCTTTATGGTGTCTCTTGCACGTCTCCTTGGAAATACGTTTTAATGCTATACTGTGGGACATTCCGGGCTGAGCAGTAACCTCTCTATAACCTTGAGTCACTTCTCATACAATACAAGCATTACCGTCACCATGGAGACGAGCGGGCGCTGTACCAATGACAGAAAAGTTCCACAGCAGGGCTTTAAGCGTGGAGGTGGATTTGCAATGGCTGCGGCGCTGATACCAGTGGCGCTCCTGTACAGACTATTTATTGTGTATATGCGATGGTGTACTCGTACTGTTCATGTTTGTACTGTAGTATTTTTTATGTGAGCTCCGGATAGGACTCTTATTTTTGTTGATGCGATGAAGTCTTTTTTTTAAAATGGATGTTTCAACAAAGGATTTTAGTGAAAAGAGACTGTAAAAGTAAACAGAATGCTTTGTCTTTTCTCATACCAGTTTTGTTTTGAATAAAATGTTTGGTAATTACAAAGCTGCCCATGTCTTTTGTTTTTTTAAAATTTTTTGTAGTATCTCATCATTATCACTTCAAATCAGACCTTGTGTGCGCTCTAATCTATGACAACCGTGGATAATTCTGTTATAATTTGGACAATTTAAATCGCAATATTCATCTAGAATGAAACAAATCCGCTGACCCTTTTTTTTTTCTCGTGATCTCAGACAACACGATTTTGGGATCAACAAAGCTGTTTTTTTTTTTTCCCCTCTGCAGTGCTCCTGACTGACCCAGGTTTTGTTTGGTTGACTTTCACATATACAGAGTTTCCTGCATGGCTTTAGCGTTGAGCCCCTACAGTCCCTGACAAAAGTCTTGTCGCTTATCCATTTTGTAGAAACAAAAGCTTATAACCTGACTTTAAATTGATTGGTTTTAGAAATTTCTCATATGAAAGCTAAAACCCTCCCAAATTATGCTCAATATACTAAAATAAATTTGCTTCACTGAAGAAAGATTGATCATTTAATGAACACAGAAAGGTCAGATTTTGGCAAGACAAAAGTTTTGTCGCCTACAGAAAACTGAACAAATTTACTTCAAATACAAAAATATGTTGCATAATGTCAGTGAATTAAGTAGTGATGCAGTGAGATCCATATTTAATATCTTGTATGACTTCCATGAGCTTGAAGGACTACATCCATGCGGTTCGACAATGATTCATACAATTTGTTGATGAAGTCATCAGGAATAGCAAAGAAAGCAGTCTTACATGCCTCCCAGAGTTCATCAAGATTCTTTGGTTTTGCCTTCCATGCTTCCTCTTTCATTCTACCCCAGACATGCTCCATGATGTTCATGTCTGGTGACTGGGCTGGCCAGTCCTGGAGAACCTTGATCTTCTTCGCCTTGAGGAACTTTGATGTAGAGATAGAAGTATGTGATGGAGCACCATCCTGCTGCAAAATTTGACCCCTATTATGGTTGGGAATGTAAGAGGCAGCTAATACTTGATATTTTAGGCTATTGATATTGCCTTCCACCCTGCAAATGTCTCGCACACCTCCATACTGGATGTAACCCCAGACCATGATTTTTCCGCCACCAAACTTAACTGTTTTCTGGGTGAGTCTTGGATCCATGCAAGCTCCAGTAGGTCTCCTGAAATATTTGCGGCGGCTGTGATGTAATTCAACCGAGGATTTATCTGAGAAATCCACCTTCTGCCACTTTTCCAGTGTCCATCCTTTTAGCAGGCTGTGGGCCTTGGCAAATGCCACATGTTTTTTTAATTGCCTTTTGTTTAGTGCTGGTTTCTGTGCACTGATTCGACCATGGAGGCAATTTCGAGACAGAATTCTACAAACTGTTCTGGTTGACACAGGGACTTGAGGTGACCAGGCCTGGTGGAGCTCTGCTGCAGTGGAAAAGGGGCTGGACTTGGATTTTCGAATCAACAAATGGTCCTCCCGAGCAGTTGTCTTGCGGGGTCTGCCGGACCTGGGCTTGTCAAAAACATCTCCAGTCTTTTCAGATCTTTGTCTTATTCTTTGTACTTGACGCTGAGACACATTGAAGGTGTCGGCCACCTCAGCAGTGGATCTGGTCTTCAGCCTCTTGATAATTAACGCTTTGGTCTCAGGGTAGATCTTAGGCAGGTTGTCAGAGGTCAAGTTGCAGTTGATGTGAAGGTCTGGTGTGCCTGGGTTCTTTTTATACACACCCACTAATTGATTGATCAGTATCTGATCACAGGTGAGGCTGTAATCTAGGATTGGGTGCATCATATGACAAGGCGACAAGACTTTTGTCTTGCCAAAATCTCACCTTTCTGTGTTCATTAAATGATCAATCTTTCTTCAGTGAAGCAAATTTATTTTAGTATATTGAGCATAATTTGGGAGGGTTTTAGCTTTCATATGAGACATTTGTAAATCCAATCGATTAATTTAAAGTCAGGTTATAAGCTTTTGTTTCTACAAAATGGATATGCGACAAGACTTTTGTCAGGGACTGTATATCCCTCTGAACCACGAGAATACTCTGTGCACCACTCCTCACTATTTCTGCTTTAGACCTGGTTTAGTCCTGGTTTAGACCTTGTGTAGTCCTGGTGTAGTTCTGGTTCAGTCCTGGTTTAGACCTGGTTTAGTCTCCTTGTTTAAACCTGGTTCAGTTCTAGTTCAGTCCTGGTTTAGTCTCCTTGTTTAGACCTGGTTCAGTTCTGGTTCAGTCCTGTTTTAGTCATGACTTGTGTAAGTCTTTGTTTAAAAAGGCGTTCATTGTTTTTTTGCTATAATTTATTTCTAATTCTATATTTTTTACAGAAGTGAATATTTTGGAGCTGCTGACCTGTCGATGATCGACCCTCCTGTTTTAATGTCTGACATATTTTGGAGATGGAAAAGTTGAAGTTTACTTTAAGTTCAGACACAGATGCTCTTTTAGTTCTTCAGTTCTAATCACTGCCGTAACTCCACCACTCAGTGATTTTATTATAGTTCTGTGGTAATGCATGTGCACAAATCACTCCAAATGCAACTTCAAGAGGAGAAACCACAATATTCAACATGCTTACAAGCTTTAAATCAAACTGTACTAATGCTTTTCTTTATGAGCAACAACACTCAGATCCATGTCTCACTGCAGCAGGGACTATGGACCAGTGGACTCACTCTGCCACTGCAACAGATCAGTGTGTGGATGAAAACAACTTTCTCCAGATAAACTCACACAAGACACAAGTCATAGTCTTTGGCCACAGAAACAAAGAGACAGTGTCAGTGTCACCTCCAGTCTCTCTCTCTAAAACCTTCAAATCTCAGGGTAATAATGGACTCAGACTTGAACTTTAACAGCCACATCAAATCAATAACATCTGCACCTTTTACCATCTAAAAACATGTAAAAAATCACAGTTCTACTGTCTAAAGCACATGAAGAGACTTATCCATGCATTTGTCTCCAGTAGGTTAGATCCTATAACAGCCTCTCACTGGCTTCTCCAAATGAGCTGTGAGAGCTGCAAAACATCCAGAACGCTGCAGCTCGGGTCATGACTCCAACCAGGAAGTCTGAGCACATACATCCTGTGCTCAGGTCTCTGCACTGCCCCCTGTGGTCAGGTCTCTGCACTGCCCCCTGTGCTCAGGTCTCTGCACTGCCCCCTGTGCTCAGGTCTCTGCACTGCCCCCTGTGCTCAGGTCTCTGCACTGCCCCCTGTGCTCAGGTCTCTGCACTGCCCCCTGTGCTCAGGTCTCTGCACTGCTCCCTGTGCTCAGGTCTCTGCACTGCCCCCTGTGGTCAGGTCTCTGCACTGCCCCATGTGGCTCAGAGACTTTAAAGTGGCTCTGCTTGTGCCAAAGTCTTTCCCTGGTCTACCACCAAAGTTCATCTGGGACATGTTAGTGCCACATGAACCATCTGCACTGTAAGGAGCTCAATCCAATCCAATCCACTTTATTTATATAGCACATTTCATAAATTGAAAGCGTTTCCAAAGTGCTGCACAAAATCATCAGGGACTCAGCTCAGGGACCAGCCTCCTGCTGGTGCCCAGAGTCAGGACTAAACTCGGGGAGTCAAAGTTTCAGATTCATGCAGCTAAAACCTGGAACAGTCTGAACATGTGAGACAGACTCTACTTTGACTCTGTTTACATCCAGGCCAAAAACGGTTCTGTTCAGCTGTGCATATGACTAAAAAAGGTTTTCATTTTCCATTACCTACTCTTCTCTTCTCTCTAATTTAATGTCCCAACTTTATTTTAAAAATGTATGATTATTTATGCTTTGATTTGTTTGTACTGTGATTTTAATGTATTTCTTATTCTGTAAAGCACTTTGAATTACTTTATGTACGAACTGTGCTGTACAAATAAACTTGCCTTGCCTTTATTTAATCCGAATGGAGTAAAGTAAACAAAAGCATTTACATAACTTGGCTGCATTAATAATAATCATCGTCATTGTGAAAAAGCTTCTTGTCCTTTTAAGGTGCAGTTTTGGATGTGACTTCCTGATTCCTGCACTGACAGAACCAGTCCTGCACCTGTGGCCCTTTTGTTTTCCTCCTGTAAGAACGTCAACACTGGCCACATGAGCCAGAACACTGTGTAACAGCTCAGGGCCCAAAGCAGCTCAATTATCAGGAATCAGGCACTCTGACTTATGTAGGCCATCTTCTGTCACTGTGATTGTTCAATGAGGGCTGAGAACAAAAAACTACTGAGTAAAATCAGACTGATAGAGAAAAAAACATCTAAAATAAATTTGCCATCTAGTGGATTTCCCTTAACCCTACACTAACAAAAAACCTGAACAGAGATGTTTTATTTTAGTGTCAGGATTTAAAGGGCGAATGACAAGTTTGGATGTTTCTCTCATTTTGACTTAATGTGGTGGAATAATATAAACTTAAATTATAGTTTTACACCAATCAAGAATCATCTATAAAGAAAAGCTGAAAACATGTTGAAAAAATACAGTAGAGTCTCATGTTGATGACACTGGGAGAATTCTGTCCACAAGTTTGGTACAATTTACATAACACTTTTTCCCAATAGTTTTATAGATTATTTCAACAAAATAAGTGTGTTTTCTTTTTTCCTTTTTTTTTTTTATCTGTCAAATAATAATATGACAATAGGGGAGTTTTGGCCAGCGTACCAACAGGAAGCAAAAATGATCTTAACTGTGTTTTAGTAAAAAAAAAAAGAAAAAAAAGTCTACCCTGTCATAGGCACTTACGTTATACAGAAATGTAAAGAATGTGATATATGACCCCTCATCATAACACACCTTCATATTTTAATGCTTCAGAAAACCAGGAATTTAGTCCAAATAAACCACTAAACAACTGGCTTTAGACTGCCCAATGCTTTAAAATTGTACGGCCACCACAGTACCAAACCTGTTATTATAAAAACATAATCCAACACATGTTTTGGACTGAACAACATTTTATTCTGCTGTGACAGAATCTCTGTACAGTACCCATGTCTGGACACCTGAGGCGTGTCCAGTGCCACACACATCTACAGATCGACCGCTGGAAAAGAAGGAATGCCCTGGAGTTTGAGCGGCCGTGTTCCGACCGCTCTGGAGAAAGTCTGGACAAACGCAAGACCACGAAGACCCAACAAACCGACCCGACATTCACGGCGGAGTTCAGAGGAGCCCTTTAGGAACTGTACAAACCACGAGCCAGAATCGCTGCACGTGTTTTTAAAGCTCCGATATTGCACGAAACAGACTCTTGTGAGCTTTAAACCGTGTTAGAACGTCGTTTAATCTGCTAAAACAGACCTGGAGTTGAGTTTTGTTTCATTTGCATGTTTAAATAACCTTTTTTTTAAGCTCTAAATGCTCCGTTCCACCTTGTGATGTCACGAAGTGGGAGTTTTTTAGTTTTTAAACACCTTTTGTTCAGTAGAGATTGGAAATTCCCAAACTGAAATGCAAAGGTGTGCGTAGAGTTCAAAAACACAGCACTTCCTGTATCACCGCATGACATCACAAGGTGGAACGGAGTGGGTTTGTGTGTTAAACGTGTGGGAATGAAAAAAAAACACGACTCCGGGAGTGTTTCTGAGGAGGGAACGGCATTAGAACAGATCAGAAAATATATGGGCCCTTTAAGCGTCCGCGTTCAAATCCACCACCGCAAACTCTACCGACGGAAACTTGAACTAGATACAAACAAACAGAGTGATTCAAATATTTCTCGGAAGTCGATAAACCATCCAAGCAGGTTTTCAGCTCAGGAGGTTCCAATCTCGACAGCAGCGTGTGACCGGCCTCTTCAAAGGAAATCAGAGCCAAAACTAAAGCGTGAACAGAAAGGAACTGGATTTGGAGGTGACCCTGGTTCAGTTTTCCACAATGAGTCAAATGTAAAATTTCCATTATTTATTTCTTAATTTGTACAATATTAACTATATGATCATGAGTTGCCCCTTATCCAATTTTCACTCTCAAAGCCAAAATTTAGTTCAATTTAGTATAAAAATTACAAAAATTGTACTTTTTTTTTTCAGTAAAAATCAGATTTTTTTTTAAAGCTCAAAAATTAGTCATAAAACGTTTATTTATTTATTTATTTAGTTTTGCGAGTGAAACCTGGCTATGGTCACGAGTGATCAGAAAAAATATAACTCTGTAAACTCATAGTTCTCTAACTCTAAACTAAAAAACTAAACTACTCATAATTCTCTAACTCTAAACTATGTAAATATAAACACAGTTTAAAAAAAATTCGGAGGTGTAATTTAGATTATATATATTATTTTAATCACTAGTGACCATAGCCAGATTTCACTCTCAAAACTAATAAAATAAAATTAAATAAATAAGGAACGTTTTATGAATATTTTTTTCAGTTTCAAAAATATCTGAGGTGTATTTATTTTATTTTTTTTTAGAGTGAATTCTGGTGATCATAAACAATATATAAACTAAAATACACCTCAAAAATGGTTTAAACTGAAAGATTATTCATAAAACTTTTTTTTTTTTAATTTGTTTTAACAATATTTTCTTTTTGGTTATGAGTTGCACCCATATCCCATTTTCACTCTCAAAAACTGTCAAAATTGTGTTAAATTTAATTAAAATGAATGATGAAAATTTTACTTTTTTGCTTCTTCAACTAAACAGACTCTTCGAAAGAAAGAATTTTTACAGAATTTTTGCGAATCAGGATGCGGCTCCCGGGTGGATCCGATTTCTACTGGGATAACTCCTTAACCCCGCCCACAGAGGGGAAGAGCCAATAGGAAATGACCTCTCTGCTGTGTGGGCGGGACTTGAGGTTTGAAGTAGCTGAGCCGTTTGTTCACAATTTGACTCTTGAATGAACAAATTCAAACGCCTAAATACGAAATGCAGATTCTTAGTCCAGTGTAAGACCCGTGTGAGACTCACTGTGGTTGGTTGGAACTCGGGGCACCTCCAGTGTATTTACGACTTAAAACAAGACATGTTTTGCTGTTTTGCTCTTCTCTTTTTCTCCTATTTTCCGATAATTTAATTCTCAAAATATTTCACTCCCACGTGTATGAAATGAAAAAGCCCAGCAGGTAAGAACAGCCCTTTTCCACAGCCCCGACTAGGCACGGCTCTCCCGGATCCCGAACCTTAGTACTGCAGGGGGCGCTACTGGGTATGTGTTGTACTTTGAGGTGTTGTAATTAGGAAAGTAAAGCTCAAAATGAATCAGTCTGAGCGTGAAAGTGAAGACGAGAATAAGGTGACTAGATCTTCAAAATAAAAAAAATATAAAAAAAACTGGGACACTGCTGGTTTCTGTTGGTTGGTAATAATAAACCTTTTACACAACGGCAGGAAGTGCCCTGATGTTGTGCAGCGCAACTTTGCTTTTGCTTTTCTATGGCAGAATACCTGTGGAAAAGTGTCACATATTTTTCACCAGCTTCATAAATCTGCCCCAACACCAAATCTTCATCCAACAAGGTCCACAAAGAATTTCTCTGAATCAGTCTGAGTCAACATTAGTGTTGATCAGTTGTTCATTGATGCTCATTGTTGTTTCCTTTAAGTTTTCATCTTTCTTCCCTTGATAGTTAAATTCTTTATGGACAGAATATGTTCTTTGTCGACCTTGTTGGATGAAGATTTGGTGATGGGGAAGGACTGAACCAGGACTGAACGAGGACTAAACCAGGACTAAACCAGGACTGAACCAGGACTGAACCAGGACTGAACCAGGACTGGACCAGTTCTAAACCAGTTCTAAACCAGGACTGAACCAGTTCTAAACCAGTTCTAAACCAGGACTGAACCAGTTCTAAACCAGTTCTAAACCAGGACTGAACCAGTTCTAAACCAGTTCTAAACCAGGACTGAACCAGGTCTGAACCAGGTCTAAACCAGGACTAAACCAGGACTGAACCAGTTCTAAACCAGTTCTAAACCAGGACTGAACCAGTTCTAAACCAGTTCTAAACCAGGACTGAACCAGGTCTGAACCAGGTCTAAACCAGGACTAAATCAGGACTAAACCAGGTCTAAACCAGGACTGAACCAGGTCTAAACCAGGACTGAACCAGGACTAACCCAGGTCTAAACCAGGACTGAACCAGGACTAAACCAGGTCTAAACAAGGTCTAAACCAGGACGGATTAAGGTCTAACACAGGTCTAAATCAGGACTGAAACAGGACTAAATCAGGACTAAATCAGAACTAAACTAGGTCCTTAACCAGGACTAAACCAGGTCTAAACAAGGTCTAAACCAGGTCTAAACCAGGACGGAACAAGGTCTAACCCAGGTCTAAGCCAGGTCTAAATCAGGACTAAACCAGGTCTAAACCGGGACTGAACACTAAAACTGCTTAAGCTCGGAGTGTTTTTGGTGAACATGAGTGTTTCGAACCAGCACGAAATGTTTCTTGTACAAAGTTGTAGTGTCAAGAGCGTGTGGAAAAGGGCCGTGTGAAATCCTGTGACAGAAGAACCGGAGGAACGAGAGGAGGACCGAGAATGTCCCGAGAATGTCCCGGGAGTGCTCCGGTGTCCCACAGGATCTGGACCGGACGCACAAGCGCTCACTGTAAAAACTCTACACGACTTTAAACGACTTGAACTCAAAATGTTCTTTTTGATTTGAGGCATTTTAGCAAAACTTAGTATGTCTCAGGTTTTACTACTTTTTTTTTTAAACTTTGGTTAATCAAATTCTAGTGACATTTTCTTGTCAAACTTCAATGATCAAATAAACTACTGCAAGCCTATTACTATTTTCGTTTGGCTGATTTGAACAGATTTTTTCAAGCTTCAAGGAAAAAAATGGATCAAAATTAACCCATAAACAGATCATTTAGCTTGAAACAAAGAGGAAATAAATTGCTGAAAGAGTACTTGAAAGTAATCAAAAAGTCTATAAAATCAAAAAGCTAAAACCCTCAAATGAAGCAAACTCTTGTGAATACAAGTCATTTTAATTCATGTAGATTTCTCCGATTCCGCAGTGCAGTCTTGTCTGAACACCGAAGTACAGCTGGTTTGCCACACAAAAACACAAGTTCACCCAGCACCACGTCCCAGGCAGGTCTCTGTGTGAGTGTCTCTGGGCGTGTGGGTGTCAGGCGCGGCCCTGTCTCAGGGGCTTGGCGACAGGTGCGGCTCTTGGCTCAGGGCTGGGTGCTGCCCTGGCTGTCTGGGTCCGTGCCGCTGGACGTGCTGTCAGAGTCCGAGTCGTCGTCGTTGGGGACCTCCTCGGATAGCATCTTGTCCCTGACGCGGCGGTGGGTGGCCCCCAGGCGGGACAGCAGGCCCTGGTAGTCGAAACGGCCCCGCTTCTCCCCAAACGGGTCCTGAAGAGAAGGGCCACATTACACACAGACACATCACACTATGAGTACGGATATAACAATAACCAAAGTATTGTGATATCGTATCGTCAAAGGACCATGATCCTTTGTTCCGATTCAGTGCAGACTACTGTATTTTTCGGACTATAAGTCGCACCAGGCAAAAAAATGCATAATGAAGAAGAAAAAGAAAACATGTATAAGTCACACTTTTTGGGGGAAATTTATTTTATAAAATCAGAGACTAAGAACCAACATTTCATCTTGAAAGTTATAGAAGTTATAGTCATAAAAACGACCCAACAGAGAAGAATCCATGTGGCATTTGTTTGTTCGTTTTTCAATATACCAATAATAAGAAAACGAAGAAACAACTCTTTTCTTTATTATTTGTCTCTAAAACCAAAATGAAAAAACAGATAATGATTTGTTTTTTTTCATTTTTTATTCATATATAAGATTCATATATTTGGTCTATGGACTGTCAATGTGAAAAATGTAATATATAAGTCGCACCTGAGTATAAGTCACTGGAACCACCCAAACCCTGAAAAACAGTCTGACTTATAGTCCGAAAAATACAGTACATGAAGAAATAACTGTTCTAAGCACTTTGAAATCGTCATTCTTTGGATTAAGTCTTGTGAAGGCATTTTTAGATAAATATCATACAGTGAGATGTACAATACTGTGCAAAAGTTTTAGGCAGGTGTGAAAAAATGCTGTAAACAAAGAATGCTTTCAAAAATAGAAATAATGATTGTTTGTTTTTATCTGTTTACAAAATACAAAGTGAGCGAACAAAAGAAAAAGCCAAGTCAGAACTCTCTTGAGCGTAAAGAAGTTGTGTTGGTGATGGCCCAACAGAGGCCTGACCTCAACATCATGGAGTGTGTCTGGGATTCCATGAAGAAACAGAAGGATGTGAGGAAGCTCCATCCACACAAGATCTGTGCTTAGTTCTTCAACATGTTTGGAACAGCGACCAGCCCAGTTCCTTCACAAACTGTCTGCAAGTAAACCTAGAAGAACTGATGCTCTTCTGAAGGCAAAGCTCACACCAAATATGGATCTGATTTAGATTTCTCTTTTGTTCATTCACTGCATTTTGTTGATTGATGAAAATAAATGATGAACACTTCCATTTTTGAAGCATTCCTAGTTTACAGCATTTTTTCTACACCTGCATATAACTTTTGCACAGTACTGTACTGTATATCATGAAAATCTGGTACAGAGAGATTTGGATATCTTTCCATCCCTAATGAAAATAAATGTTGTACCAAATGACTGGTCAAAGCATTTTAGAATGTCAGTCTTATTATGTAGAATATCGTAATATCCTTTCCCCATAGTGATTTGGCTTTTAATATAATCTCTATGATGAATTATTAAGAACTGTAACTCTTTTTAACTGACAAAATTTCAAAACTTTTCCACTTTTTCCCCGCTCTAAAGTGAATTTTCCATGACTTTATGGCACCTGCATGTGTAGAATTTCTCACACTTTTAGGGCTAAATATGAAATGTGAACTCTTTCCACTCACCTTATTGTTTGGTATTATAGTTTTTAACATTATAAATCCTGTCAGTGCATTTATCGTCATCTCTTTTAAACTAAACCTCTTATTGTGTTTGTCCTGCTGGAGCGACTGTGCAGGCGTTCAGAAATAATCACAACAGCCTCATGAGAACTTAACAGAACACTGGAGTTGTGTGAAAGAGATACCAAAATTCCATGACTTTTCCAAAACGTTCACTGAATTTACAATTTCCATGACTGTGGGAACCCTGATATTAATATTTATGGCTGTTTTATGGATGAACTTTGTTGTATTGCATAATATAGTACAGTTCTGATGGCTGGGACAGATGTTATGAACGTCTCTGTAATATTTAAACAAACAGTAGATTTTGTATTGAGCTAGACTTTGTGTGTGTGTGCATTGTCTGGAGTGGTTGCTTGTATGTGGGATTTTATGTCATGCAGGAAGTGGCTCTGTATCCTAGGACAAAGGTTCTCCAGGGGACAATAAAGTGACCTTACCTTCCCTCTCATTTCCAGAGCATCATTTAGAATCCAGGTGCTCAAAGACACTTTACAGTTCTATGCATTATTCATTTACTTTAATCTGTGCTGCATGACTGACCTGACACACACACTGACACACACACACGCACATCACACACAGCGTTCGACTCCATCCAGTAGTTATAGCGGTTTATCTGCAACCAAGACACATATTTGGGAATGCCGGTGTGCAACCAAAGAGCCAATCAGAAGCCATTTTGTTGAATGTACACACCCCCACCCACAGCAACGAGGAGTTATCGCTGTCAGTCAAACCTGTTGCCAACAGTCAGGGGAAGAAAACACCTGGATGGTCTGTTATTAATGTTCTTATCTTGGTTTAGGAACAAAACGGTGAATGAAAAACCCCAGGATCATGTAGAGCAAGATTTTAGTCTTACAATGTTGGTATTAGCCCGTTCTACATCGTCCTGGTGCTTTTATTTGGCTATTCTGTCCCTAAATCAAGGTATGAACATTAACAGACCAATCAGGCACCTTCTTTCCCTGAGGTTGCTAAGTCTGATTGACAGTGTTGCTAAGCGCCCATCCCTCGTCAAACCAGCGGGGTCGATGAGAACAGGAGTTACCTGCAACAGACATGTTTCTGATTGGCTCTTTGGTTGCTATATGATATGATATAGAACTCAGCTCCAAATTCACCGCTTTAACTGTTACCCTTGACGAGCTCTGGGTGACATCTCCCTTAGTCCACTTCTTTCTACAGTAAAAACATGCTGGAGTCCTGTTTGTTTCACTCAGACATTTCAGTAATGTTGCGTCGAGTTTGCTGCTCCTGAAAGCTCAAAAATCGGCCTCATTCTAAACACTAAAAGTTATGTTTGTGTGGATGTTGTAAAGAGTGTTTCACCTGCATGTTCTGTCCCTGTAGGTGCAGCCGCTCTTTGCACACGCTCTCGTAGAAGTCGTAGTACTCCAGGAAGGACTTCTCCATTACACTCCTGCACAGGCCACAGTACATCATGGTACACATACTACTACTACTCCTACAGTAATTAACAAATGTATTAGAGCACCACTCAGTAGAAGCTGCTTGCTGCTGCCATAAATAATTTAAGTAGAGTATTCTGTTTTCCAAAATATCATTTTATGTTTCTATAATGGTTAATCCTCCACTATATGCCAGATCTTTTTTTTATCAAAACCAAATATTTAATGCTAAAATAGAACTATTCTTGCTCTCCATACATTTTTAAAGTTTAATGTTTTCCGAAAATGACACCAAAGTCTCATCCAAAGCCTCTGAGAACAGCTGAAACTATTTCGAACTCAATAACAAAAGAGACTTTGCAAAATAACATGAAAACATTGGTCATTTTCTTCATAAATAACAATGGAAATTGTTCATTTGAAACAAGTTTTTGATAGACTATGCAGTGATTTCTGTCTTCTTGTTTCCATGACCGGCCCAGTACATTCTCTAAACCTGTACTCGAGTATCTGCAGTGTACCAGAGGGCGTCAGGACAGGGCACTTTCCCCTCCAGCATGTCGCACACAGCCACTCGCATGGTCTCGTGTCGGATACATTCGTTGTAGTTCTTACTGTCCCCTGGGTGGCGCTCCTGCACACAACACAAAAGTCAAATACTGAGAAGAGTTTAAACACACATAACAGATTTAGATCACCATGTGACATTTTATTGTCGTGAAATGTCCACTCAAACAGAATCCTGAGTAGGTATTTTCTGATAAACATTCAAAACTGTTTGTAGAGAGGTTGAGTGGACTGCACGCAGCCTCTGACGGCTTCCAGGCGCTCTGGTGGCAAGGCGTACATTTACCTTGGTCATACGTCATAACAACTCCAAACATCCCGCGCCTTCAGTCAGACGAGCGTTTGGAGTTTAGCTCACTGCATTCAGTTGCTTGTCTTTAGTACAGACGCTCTGGGTTCAAGACCCCAATGTGTCATTTACATTTTTATTTTGTTCTTTCTTCAGTTTTGTGTGTAAACAAAATCATTTATTAAAACCCAATGTTTTTTATTAATTAACGCTGCCAACACTAGCAGAAGCTGACCTTGGGGACTCACATGGGCCCCCCTCTAATATAAATTAATTGGAAGAGGGTCCAATTCTGGGCGCCTAAAACCCTGGGGCCCAGGGCGACAGACCACTTTGTGCCCTCCATGTCTTCTGCCCCGTTCCCACATGTGGTACCTGCTCGAAGCCTGGCTCGTTGTGGTAGGGGTTCTCCGTCATCAGGGACTGGATGGAGATGAGCACAGAGGAGATGCTCTGAGCTGGACTCCAGGCCGGACCTGTCCACGTGCTGCAAGACACAGGAGACGGATCAGTGCTACACTTTACTCCTATAATGACATGAGGAAGGGGTGGAGTCTTTTTTGTCATACATCTTAAAGTTTTACAAAAGTTACTAAAATCAGAATTGAACCTGGGTTGCCAGAGCCTTCATCTGCAGAGAGATTCTCAGCTCAAGATCATTCTAAAGCTACTCAAGAGAGGTTCACTTCTGTCCTGTCAATGGGACTATTTTAGTATTGATACTTGCGAAAAATGAGTGTCTACTAGTTTTAGTATCTTTTAGTATCCTTTTTTTCCCAATACTTTTGACAGTTAGTTAGGGCTGGGTATCATTTAGAAATTGCTGATACAATAAATACCTTGATACATAGGCCACAATACAATACATATCTCGAAACAGTGAGCTTATGACTCAATACAATTCAATGATATATTTCAAATTGATTTGATACGGTTCAATAAAAATTAAAGGCTAAATCGTGGCTCTGATATTATAAGTCTTTGTTAAAACACATCTTGTGCAAAGTTAATGTGAAAATACCTATTTTAATCATCAAAATTAATGGGTCGCATAAACAAGTTTCCTTCCTCTTAACGAGCAACAAAACTCGTTATGTGACATAACAATTTAAGGCCGACACACACTAGAGGATATTTTGATCTTAGATGATTTTTAAATGTGCAACAAAAAGCACACACCCCAGACACAAGGAGAATCTGATGAGACTTAAAATCTTTGCTCTCCCAGACTGCAGCAGGATCTTTCTGCAGACTGCAGCGGGATCTGTCTGCAGACCACAGGATATAAAGCTGTGAGCGCGATGGTGTCAGCTGTTTCCTGTCTACAGTAAAACCACTCGCTCTGAGACTCTGAAGTGTTCAAAGATCAGAGCTCTGCACTTCTAGTTTAGACACAAGTCAAAACTGTGTTATCATTATTTGTGAAATGTGGAGCAATACTTCAGATACAGCATTTTTAAAGCAGAAAAGAGGAGATAAAGTCCACAGGAAGTAGAGTCACTGTCGCTGATCTGCAGCTTCACCTTTATCCGTGCGCTGTGTGGATGGAAACAGACACACCTGAGAAACAATCAAGACTTTTTACTTTTAAAGAATGTCTCAAACTGGATTCACAGCACGGTATGGATAATGTGGATGAGATACTGCAGTTTATATTTACAACTTTACAAGAGGTGAAGAATAAAGTCTTTATTTTCGCTGTATCCCGAGTTTGTTTGTTGCTTCTCTGTGTCTGTCTCTCCTCTGCCCCTGACGCTCTGTTTTTCTGGTGGTTTGGTGATTATGATCTGACACGAGGAACACAGCGGCTTCAAAATCGCACACGAAGATGCAAAGTTAAACTTGGGGAGAAGCCAATCACAGCCAAAATACGGAAAATTCTCTTGTAGAGTGTGGCGGCTTTCAGTAAAATATACCAAAAAAATACTCTTGGCGATATATTGATACAGCAGCTCACAATATTGATACTGTATCATGACATATATTGGTATTTCAATATTTTGGCACATCCCTAGTCGTAGTGTGCACTCCCTAATTGCAATATTAGTCATAAAAAGCCCAACAGAACAGTTCTTGTGCCCTCTTGTGGTATGTGAATGTGATCTTACCCCAGGATGCTGAGGCAGACTTTTCCGTTCCTGTAGAAGTTGGGGTTGAAGCGCACCGTGTTGTGCCCCGTGGTGATGAGCTTGACACGGGGCGGGTGGATGGGGTAGTCCGGGGGGCAGCGGAACAGGAAGAGGAAGAAGCCGCCCTCGTACGGGGTGTCGAACGGACCCGTGATCAGGGCGTGGATCTGAGGGGGCAACAGGGAGAAGCAGAGAGAGATATGGACAGATTCTTTTTTTTTAAAGGAACGCTAGCTCATTTGTCCAGATGTTATCATGTTATTTCAGTGCCTGTAAAGTTCCACTGTATGACATTAAAAGCTCCTATATTATGCTAAATGGACTTGTGAGATTTAAGCCATGTTATAATGTTGTTTCCTCCTCAAAAACAGACCTGGAATTGTGTTTTTTTTTGTGTTTGAGTAACTCTTTATTATTAGTCTGTTTACATCTCCAAACCTCCAAATGCTCTGTTCCACCTTGAGATGTCATGAATTTAAATAATACATTTTATTTATATAGCACTGTTCAGGACTCTCAGGACAGATATAAAAGCAGTCAAAAAACAAATAACAAAGGAAAGAGAAAAAATGCAAATCAAATATATGGTTCCTACAGGTTTCTTTAAGTTAAATTCAAATATGTTAAGTCCTTTTAAAGACTATTTATGTCAAAACTTAATACCTATTTAATAGAGCTACCAGCAAAGAAAAAGACAATTCTTCTCTTCTTCTGTTATTTCTCAAACAAAGGAATATGGAGTAGAGAGACTTGAGCTGAATCCCATTTCACCCCTTGGCCCTACCCCTTTCCCCTACCCCTCCGTTTTGTGTGTTCACATGTAGGTTTAAGGGTGTCCCAGTTACCGTTATGACAGAGGGGTCGGGGGAAAGTGGTCGGGCTATATACCCTCCAAATGAAGATTTTTCAGAGGCACACTCCAAACACAGGGGTATGAGCAATTTCTCAGAATGCGAATCACCGGCAAGATCGGCGCTGCCATGACCAAAGAGACCAACAAAGTTAACAAATGTATTTTCTCCATTATTTATGGTTTTAATTTGTGATAACTGCTGTATTGTCTTAAGTTAAACGTTCTAATGCATAATGGTCATTTTCTTAATACTACGTTGAGCAGTGTCATGTTATTTGTGACTTGAGTGATCGGTTGATGCATGAAAATAAAGTTGTGAACGAATTGCAAGCGTCCGTGCTGCACAGTCATTAGGCCCGAGCGCCAGAGGCTGGCGAAGGGCCTATTAGTATCGCATAGCGATGCTCATAGGGGGCGGGAACTAAAATGACACGACGTGCCAAAAAAAGCGGAACATTGTTCTCGTATCAGAATATTATTCTTCTTATTTTTCTCCTAACGCACTCACCTATTTTTCACCCAGTGAACAATGACGAAAAGTCACAAAATTTGGCCACGTGTTAGAGACTCCGGATGTCTAACTTTTGGCTATTTTCATTTTCAAAAAATAAATAAAATGGCTCATCAGCGCCCCCTAACAAGACAAAAATGCATTAGGGAATACCAATGACACCAAAAAAAATTTGCACGTAGAATCATGAAATTTAACACAGAAGTCGAACATGACAAGACAAGTAAAAAATATTATTGGGGGCGGCCATCTTGGATTAAAGTTTGCAAAGCTGAAACGCACTCCTCCGTGGGCGCTCACCCAAATGGCCTCAGATTTGGCCCACATTATCTCGAGGATGGGAATGTCAAAAGTTATCCACATCTCCCAAATCCGTCTCACAATCTCTGAGCAGTGAAGCAACAAATAGTAAACACAAGTTTTGGAAATTTATAAATTGCTCCCATTTGCTCAAACAAACTGATTTCAATGAAATTTGACACAGTTCTTAAACTCTCTGCCCTAAAGCTACTGAATGTGAAAACATTTAGTTTGGTGCGTTAGCGCCCCCTACAGATTGAAATAAATCATGACCCCCCCAAACACTTTCAAAAACTCACCAAACTTTGCCAAAAGTTCAGAAATGATGAGACATTCGAGAAAATATAGGTTTCATGTGTGGGGATCAAAAAATGGAGATAATACGCCACCTCGAATATTAGGCTCCGCCCACTCCTATGGGAGCCGTCCCAGCCCAACTTTGTCGTAGAGCCATGAAATTCAGTACACACATTCGTCACGTGAAGACAAACAAAAAAATATTAGTATGGCCACGCCCCCTGACAAAGCAGAAGGTAGCCATCTTGAATTGAAATCTTCAAAATGCAGAGCCCGCATTTTGGCTCATGTTGCGTTTGAACGCACTCCTCTGAAGGCGCTTCAGCCACAGGGCTGAAAATCACTGTACATCATCAAAAGAAGTGCGGCTTCAAACGTTAGCTCAATTTTTTTGAAAACTGTCACGCTTTATGTGCGGCAAAACCACAAACTTCAATCAAAATTTAGACAATATTCAATGTCAAGATGTGCTCCCATTGGCACAGACTTAGTCCGATCGTGCTGAAATTTGAGTCACTGATGCTGATCTCGGCCTGAATATAATACACTATAAAGCATCTGAAAAATGACACTATAGCGCCCCCTAAACATGAAACAACATTATCAACATTATCGGATTTGCCAAATTTGGAAATTGAATTCTATGCATGACTACAAGCAAAAAAAAAAACATTACGCACACGGTGAATTTTTCACTGTTGGCCACCAGGGGCGCAAACACTCCTCAAAAATCATTTAAAGGTGCACTAAGTTTTTCTGATGGAGAATGTGTTGGCCTGAGGAAATTTGAATCACTAATACGTGATCTCGACCTAAATATAATACACTACAAAGCATATGAAAAGTGTGGTTGGGGTTTACGGTTATTAGGGTTAGTGTGGGGCATTGCATTCGCTGGGCGCAGCGTTTGCAGGGCACATCGTTTTGCAGGGTGCAGCGTAGGCGCATGCAAGGGTGTTATTCTGCTCTGACATTTCTCACAGTTATCCCTGTGCTTACGTAAGTTTACATAAAAGCTGGCGGAGACTTCTGATGACGTATGTGATTGTTGAAGGGGTGTCCCAATTCGTAGGGCTCGACTTTCAACCCCTCCCCCTTGGTGCTCAGTTGCAAGGGGCAAGGGGTAGGGGTAAAAATTACAAATGAAATTGGCCCTTGGAGTATTTTGACCCGGGGCTGCGTTGCATTCTCAATTATTTAACGTTATTTAACCAAATAATGACGGTTGACAAATTAAACTTTTGAGGAGAAATGTGATACAGAGAAGTTATGTACTGCACAAATTTTAAGACCCAGATATAAAAATTCAAGACTTTTTAAGTCTTAGTTTTTAAGTTATTATTTCCAAATTCACAAATTCAATGCTTTTGAAACTTTAAGACACCACAGAAACCATGCAAATAGAGGAAAAAGTTACACATTAAAGCATTTCTAAATAGATAGGTCTTGAGATTTTTCTTGAAGGTGGTGAGTAGTAGTCATAGTTTAACAGCTCGTTTACCTTTTATTCAGTAGAGATCGGCAATTCCAGGGCTGAAATGATCCAAATGATTCTAGTGAAGGTGTATATGGAGTTTAAAAACACAGTGGATTGTGTTGCCTGTATTGTCTCATGACATCACAAGGTGGAATAGAGTGTGAACGTGTGAATGAACCAAAGCAACAAGTGTTATTTGCTCTACTGATCTGACCTGTAACTTGGTCAGATGATGTCATATGTAAAGCTCTAACATTTTGATGAAGCCTGCACCACAAAAGCAGCACTTTTAAATGGTTTATCAAAAAGGAAAGTGCAGGTGTTTCATTCACAGGCACAGAGATGTAAATAAACCTGTAACCAATAGACACCGGGAAGTCAGGCTGCGCAGTACAGTGTAATCAAACCAAAATTACATTCGAGCTGACGCAGTTATCAAATCAAAGGCTGTAATTATTTGGATAATAGAACTGTATTCTTACATATCACCACTAACTGCTGTCTATGTGGAGCTCAACAGTGACCGCCCCTGTTCCTCAAGTAGATTTCTCCTTCACTTTTTCCATAAACTATCTGAAAATTATTCATATTAAAAGTTTCAAAGCTCAGGGCTAATCAGCTCTGTGGTAACAAATGACCACAAGACCGATATTTTATATCAAATCTGTCTCTTTTATGAACCATTAAAAGGTTATTAAAACATTATGGCAAATCTTTTTAAAAGTGCTTTTTGGGCTTAAAACAACTTTGTTATGGATATTAGTGAGCTGGTTAGCATGTACCTTGTGAGCCCTTGCGATGTCTCTGAACTCCACATATTTGAAATTTTGGAAAAGTCTATGGGAAAAATGAAAGGAAAATGTACTTCTGGACCTGGAGCAAGTGGTCACTGTTGAGCTCCATTAGTCTACAGCAGGGGTGCCCAAACTTTTTTCATCTAGGGCCACATATTAAAACACAGACCAGCGTGAGGGCCGATCGGGGGTCATAGACTGATGATCAAAACAGTGAGTAATTCAAATCTGTGTATTTATAACAGGTTTGAATGACCCTCCAGACCTTTGTTCAGGCTTAGACCCTCAGAAGGACACACTACATTTGCTTGATCAAGGTAGATTTCAAAAACATGCAGTAAAAAGTACTACTTGTGGTAATATGGGCCAATTCACCTGGAAGCCTGAGGGCCAAAAACAATTGGTCTTAGGGCCACATTTGGCCCCCGGGCCATAGTTTGGACATGCCTGGTCTACAGGCTATATGAGGAGAGTGGAGGGGCCAGGTGAGGAGAGTGGAGGAGGGGCCACAGGTGGGGACAGGTGAGGGGAGGGGACAGGTGAAGGGAGTAGGGGAGTGGACAGGTGAAGGGAGTGGGGGGGGACAGGTGAAGGGAGTGGGGGAGGGGCAGGTGAGAGGAGTGGGGAAGGGCCAGGTGAGTGGGAGGGGTCAGATGAGGGGGAGGAGCCAGGTTTCACATCTTCCATCTAGATCAGTAGTTCTTAACCTGGGTTTGATGGAACCCCAGGGGTTGGGTGAGTCAATCTCAGGGGTTCGGCAGGGGTCAAGACAAACATCCAACTCGTATGATTCGTGGCCGTTATTGGCTGCAGGAAATTTT
The DNA here is from genome assembly GCA_034769755.1 of Odontamblyopus lacepedii. Taxonomy (NCBI): domain Eukaryota; kingdom Metazoa; phylum Chordata; class Actinopteri; order Gobiiformes; family Gobiidae; genus Odontamblyopus; species Odontamblyopus lacepedii. Next base: position 16,981,091 of record CM068351.1, read on the forward strand.
GTGCTTGCAATAGTCTTGTGACTGTCGTGATGGTGTTGTGTAATTTCTTTCTTAATATTTTCCCTTCATACTAACTATGTCGAGCAAAGTGTGGAGAGGTCAGACGAATATGTGCAATATGGATTCACATGTGTGCACCAATAAAATATATATACCTATGTTTTGAATTTGAAAAATACCGTACAATATATTTTATTTTTCCAATTAAGAAGAGTTCAGTGAATGTGCATATGAAACTAGTGGGGTTCAGTACCTCCAACAAGGTTAAGAACCACTGATCTAGAGATTTTCAAACTATTTTGGACACCAAATTAATTTACCGTTTGGAACCAGTCAGTATAGTACATTCTAAGTTACTGCTGCAAATTGTGAGCTTTCAGCCCAGTTCCAGCCGATCCTTTCGAACCTTTATTTGAACACGACAGGCTTTTAATCATTACCATTTGACACAAAACATTTAAATGAGTTCCTCCAGAGTCTTCCTTCTGCTCCAAACCACAGTCTTTTCCTGACAGAGCACTGGTTACAGACGTCTCCATTAAAAACACCACACACAGATCACTTCTGACCACGAAGAACCCGTGTTTACTTGTACAAAAGTCAAAATACTATACTTTTAATTACATTTTACTGTGGATAAGTTTTACTTTTACTTCACTACATTGGAGGGCATGCATCTGTACTTTCTACTCTACACTACATTTTAGATCTGGACTAAAAAGTAAAAAGTCGAGACATATTTTTAGCACATTTGAGTTAACATCCCAACATCGAGCAAACCAAAATCAGCCAGAAAAAATAAGAATTCAAATCACTTAAAATCATTTGATGCTTTAATTCAAAAATCTCTGCAAAACACATTTACTTTTTCCTCTTAAAGTACATTTTTAAACAGTTTCAATAGTTTTACTTACGTAGATTTTTTTCATGTGCTATTTTTACTTTTACTCAAGTAATTTTTTTTGCCCCTGTATATGTAAACACCACTACTGCGAGCACTAACGGTACTTTCCACACACAGACGTGCTGAGTCACCTGCACATCAGACACTCCCTAACTACGCAATCACACACTCACGTCACAATATCAAATTAACTTAAACCATTTTCACTTTTGTTTCTGACCAAATCAACTTCTGGCAGCACCACATGAGACAGATAATTTTCAGGAATCACGCATTTGCACCGTGTGGATAATAAATGCATCATTTGTTTAGTATTCTAAGATAATGAAGTTCTACAGTCACACCCATTTTCCACATGTAAATTTGCCATTCCTTTTTCCATAGACTTCCTGTGCAATTCTAATGTGAAGTCTTTAAAGGCACAATGCTAAATCAAACCTAACACTTTCAGATTTTCTATGATCTAAACCGTGTCCAAGCACAACCCTCCGAGTAGTTTTGTCGGCCCTCAGACTTCCTGCTGAAATGGCCCAAATGACCAAAATCGGCATTTCTTACTGCAAATCTTGAAAAATTCTGCTATCATTGGTGGCACAATGCAAACTGCCAATAATTAGGGGATTTTCAACCAAAAAGATGACTAAGTGAAAAAGTGTTAGCTAATGTTGTATTTGTTATTTGAGAGGAACTTGTTTAACAGATCCGCTTGCCTGTTGGAGTGCAGCTGAGTCACTTCTTTATGGTCCGACTGTGATAAAACAGACTAAAGTCTAATTGGAGTAACAGCAGCAAACAGAGCAATGCCTAAAGTATAGAGCTGAACCATTTTAAGAACAAAAAATTGAATTGCGATTTTGATTCCATCCATCCATCCATCCATCTTCTCCCGCTTAATCCAGCTGGGTCGCGGGGGCAGCAAGCTGCCCAATTCTCATAGCACCTGACCCCGCCCTATGAACCCCTCTGCAGGTGGTGAGCCCGGAGGAAACCCATCCAGACACGGGGAGAACATGCAAACTCCACACCACTCCACTCCAAACTGCCGCCAATTTGATTTCATCACAACTTTTATTTCAAGTCACGTTTCAGTGCACGTAAACATTTGCATCACATCACAGAAACGTACATTTTACCATTCAAACACTAAAGTCCATAACTCTAATGCAAGAATGAAAACTAAAGTCAAGAATTGATTTCAAATGTCGTCATATTTATGAACGAGAACCCTGCTACAGCTACAGTGAGCTGGAGATATGGCAGTAATTAGAACTGAAGAACTGAAAGAGCATCTGTGTCTGAACTTAAAGTAAACTTCAACTTTTCCAACTACAAAATATGTCAGACTAAACCAGGACTGAACCAGAACTGAAACAGGACTGAACCAGAACTGAAACAGGACTAAAACATGACTGAAAAAGGACTAAACCAGGACTGAAACAGGACTAAAACATGACTGAAACAGGACTAAACCGAGACTAAATCAGGACTGACACAGGACTGGAACAGGACTAAGCCAGGACTGAAACAGGACTAAACCAGAACTAAACCAGAACTAAACCGGGACTAAACTGGGACTGAACCGCGACTACACCGGGACTACACCGGGACTACACCGGGACTGAACCGGGACTGAACCGGGACTGAACCAGGACTGAACCAGGACTGAACCAGGACTAAACCAGGACTGAAACAGGACTGAAACAGGACTGAAACAGGACTACACCAGGACTGAACCAGGACTAAAACACGACTGAAACAGGACTAAGCCAGGACTAAACCAGGACTGAAACAGGACTGAAACAGGACTGAAACAGGACTGAAACAGGACTAAACCAGGACTAAACCAGGACTAAACCAGGACTGAAACAGGACTGAAACAGGACTGAAACACGACTGAAACAGGACTGAAACAGGATTGTACCAGGACTAAAACAGGACTGAAACAGGACTGAAACAGGACTGAAACAGGACTGAAACAGGACTGAAACAGGACTAAACCAGGACTACACCGGGACTACACAAGGATTAAACCAGGACTACACCAGCACTGAACCGGGATTAAACCAGGACTAAACCAGGACTACACCGGGACTACACAAGGATTAAACCAGGACTACACCAGCACTGAACCGGGATTAAACCAGGACTAAAACACAACTGAAACAGGACTGAACCAGGACTGAACCAGGACTGAAACAGGACTGAAACAGGACTAAACCAGGACTACACCGGGACTACACCGGGACTACACCGGGACTACACAAGGATTAAACCAGGACTACACCAGCACTGAACCTGGATTAAACCAGGACTAGACCAGGACTAAACCAGGACTAAACAAGGAGATACCACAGTGAAATAGTGAGGAGTGGGGGTGTGTGGAGGATTCTCGTGGTTCACAGGGACATAGGGGCAGTCTCCTTAACTCTGAAGCGCTGCGGGAAACTCTGTATGTGTGAAATAGTTGACGAAACAAAGCCTGGGTCAGTTCAGTCAGGATCATTGCAAAGAACTGAGGCTTTGACAATCCCAAAATTGTGTTGTCTGAGATAGCGATTTTCAGTCCAAAGCAATAAATCCTCCAGCCCTATTACAGTAGTTTACTTCATCACAGCCCCAGAGAATGTAGAAAGCTATTGCAAATTGTCAGTTAACTACAATGCTGCTGTGATTGAGACTTAACATAAATGTTCTACGCCTTACTGAAGATGCTCAGACAAAGTGACGTCAAATGCAGCATGTGGACTGATTCCTTCATTGTCCTGGACCTGTGGCCCTCAGTGAAATAGGCTGGACTCCTCTTATCTAAACACTTGCAGACTTTACATCTTTATAACTGTTCTGCACAAAAGCTTGGCCAAAATGTAAGATATAAACACTTAAATCTATCAGAGAATGACATTAAAAGTGTTGAAATGATCTGTCCATGCAGCAAGATCATTTTACTTGACAAGTTCTCTTAAAATAAACAACCTCTAGTCTAGAATGAAGCAGTCTCAGAACTAGTAAGTAGGTAATGAATCTGAAAACAAGATGCAGAACCTGATAAAAGTTTTAAAATCTTGGCCAGATCAGAGAAATTTGCAGTGTGTCAATTCAAAGTGAGCTTTAAATCTGAGTGCGCATAATATTTCAGTCCTGTTTCCAAAAGTCACAGTGGCTGTTCATAGCTGAGCTTTATGTGGCTTCTAGTATTAGACAGTACAGTCTAAATGATTGACTTCGACTAAGACAAACTTTACTGATCTATGAGGGAAATGATTTGGACACAGCAGGTCACTCATCACAATATAATATTATAACAAAGAGAAAAACATAATAAAAATGGTGATAATAAATTCTAGCAAAAAGATAGAGTAACAAGATAGCCAGATGTCAAATAAGGCATAATTATATAAATGTAAATATACACATCAAAATAAAATAAAAAAAATAATAATCTCAGCTATATACGAGGTGATAGGAAGACGGTGCAACAATAGGCTCTGTTCACGCTTACGTCACAAACCAGGAAGACGTTTGGAAAGATGCAGTGGCCCACTTTTCTTCATGTAAATGTCCCCCACCACCCCTAATACCGAGCCGGCGAAAAAGTGAGGAGCGGAGGTACATATCACAGTGGGTCGGTGAGCCCAGTGTCGGTAACTACACCGGAAGTTGTCATCGTTCCAATCGTCTTCCTGTTTTGTGATATAATGTGAATAGAGCACCAGAATGACAGGGAGTCCCTTCAGTATATATTATCGATGCAACGATGGTTTTCCTACGATTTGATACATATCTCGATACATGGGTCACGATATCGATTCGATTTTGATACTTTTGAAAAAAAATTACATTTTTACTGCTTATGAGTATAATATAATAACACTAAGATATTAATAAAACAATACAGAAATTACATACAATACTTTACAGTACATTTGATTCAGTGATTCACAGCTCAGGATTTTTTTATTCAGTAAAAATAAAAACAGAGCATTCTCAAGCTATTTTCTATTTTATAATACAGCCAGTCTACTCTTAATACAGACTATCTTTTTTGATGATGATTTTATGATTTCTTTTCTTTTCCTTCTGAGTCTCTCCTCTCACAAGGTAATACAGGCTCCTGTGTGCTGCTCCATGTAGCTCCTCCCACACTGCCCTGCTCTTTTTACACACACTGCACTCTAACATCCTCCTTCTGAACACTCAGACTATGTTATATTACATAGAAATGTCTCAACAGATCGTTTTCCGAGTCTGAGAAATAGATTGTGTATATCGTCAGTCATGTTTGCGTGTGTGTGTAAACGAGCGCACTTGCTTAAAGCCGCTGTAAAGCCAAAAGTGATTCTGAAGTATTTAAAAGTTCATATCTTTGTCATTCCTGGGTCTGTGAATGTAAAATAAAGAGTGAATGAAAGATAAGACCTGACTTTGTGAGAATATTTCAGATGTAAATTCCTCTGGAGCCGTTTTCCTGCTGCATCTGAGGAGATTGCAGTGATAATTGTTTCCCTTTTGGACCAAAATATATGACAACATAGAGCGCTTGGAGGGACACATCATATCGACAAGTGTATCGACCAAACATGTGTATGTATCGAACAATTCAATATTACATTGAATGTCGTTGCACCGCTAGTGTATATTGTGCATGTTGTGTTCTTGTGTAGAGTGGCGGGCAGATGAGGCGAGCTGCTTTACCTTGGTCATATCTTGAGGATCGGGGACCACGAACATGCCCGGAGGAGGCTCCTTGTAGATGGACATGATATCCCTGCACAACAAGGAGAGGAGGTTACCCACAAACACAAACCACCATGAGAAACTAGAGAAGCATATTAAGCAACTATGGAACTTTTTGGTAAGGCTTTTTTCAGCTGTTTTCTCCATAGAGATGTTACATCTTTGTATAAAGCACAGCCAAATGGAGCTAACTCGCCGGCCGCTGCATTCCAAATAGGAAGTGAGCATGGGGGTCCGTCAACTCTGGCTCCAGTTCATTTTACATTGAAAAAACGTTGCTCCTCTCTCTGTTGCTGTGAGCCTAATCATTTTGGGCTTAAAATGTTCGTATTAACCTGCTCTACATGATCTTGGGTTTTTTATATCGCTACTTACCATAAAATACCAAATAACCGATGGGTTCCAAATAAATGGTGAGTCTCATGTACGAGCTGAAGACAGAAGTCGTTCTGCAACAACAGGACGCAAGACTGATGCTTGCGTCATCTCTACACAAACCAAACATAACCCACAGGGATCATTTACATAAAGTGATGAACGTTCTCACTCTGCTGCTCCACACTCACTGCGTCTGTCATTTGTTCTGCTAAAGAAATGTCTGCATGTTGTGGGAGGGTTTGAACGACTTTCTGTAATTCAGGAGTCGCTTTCAAATGTGGGAAACTCTCTGCTCTGTAGATATTTTGTTGTAACATTTCAAATGAACTCGCCTACGTCTGTATAGAAAGTCGCCTAAATTATAGTCACACTGGTTAAAAGAATTGGAGTTACAGTTCTGCCGAGCAAGATTTTTGTGAGGAAGGGATTAATCGCCCCAAATTGCCACCTGTCTGTTAAGTGACTGAAACAAATAAACGCCCCAGTTCTTATTTGGTATTTTACGGTATTACTTTTCCCAAATACTTTTTACCCTTACTTGATTAATGTATTTGTACTTCTAATTTAGTTATATTATTTTGAAGTAACACAGATTTTACTACTCTATTCTACTCTACTCTATACCTAGCCAGGCTGGTGCCACCTAGTGCCTCCGCTCAATTTAATTTCTCTCCAGCGACAGGAATAAGAATACACTCGGCGGTTTGCAAGAACTCCAGAAGTTGTAGTCGGCGCACCGGCCAATCAGAGAAGAGCTGTGAAGTCATGATGTTAAACTCCAGCACCTCTGGGTCCTTTTGTGGTGCAGCATAGCAGGACACAAAGCGTCCAGATGGATGGAGACGAAGGCAAACATTTTGTGTTGGCAACGATTCCTGACATTAAGGATTTAAAGCCGGAACAAAAAGAATGTTTGATGAGTTTTATCAATGGGAAAGACGTTATTGCCCTTCTTCCTATGGGATTTGCTGTTGTGACGTGAATACTTGGGCACCACTGAGCGTTCCGGCGCATTACATACTTTACCACCAAATAGCAGCGATTGGGTAAATCAAAAAGTACCCGCCTACCGTCAAGCGAACCAATCCTAATGCTGCGAGGTCAGATGGTTTCCACAAAGTGAAACCGGTTGATGCTGATGAATCAGGCTACACTCTACCCACCTCTGCTTAGAACTGCGCTGTAGTGAACTAAGCCAGAGCTTTGAACAAAGAGCAGTGTTGTGTGGAATGTTAGGTTTCTGTTCTGTTCTAGAGGCCTTTACTTTCACTCCTGCAACTCAGTTCCAAATTCAAACAATACAAACTAAAATGTGCCATGCATTACACAAAAACTTAAAGTAGTACGCATGTAATTTTTTGGTTGGGGGGTCCGTCACCTGCTTGTTTCCTATGGATATGTCATTGCACTGCCTGGAATGTGCCACAGTATGACATCAAACAGCTCTACTTTACATTTATTTAATCACAGGTAGTTTTATATCAGGGGGGGTCAGGTGCTATGAGTATTGGGCAGCACGCTGCCCCCGCGACCCAGCCGGATTAAGCGGGAGAAGATGGATGGATGGTTTTATAACTCAAAAATACCTAGAAAAACAACATTCAGACTGTGAGCGGGGTCGCCTCTCCACAGATCTGACCTGAAACTTGATCTGGTTTGGTCTCCATGAAAATACAAAGGTTAAAAAAAAATATATACTGTGAAACTTTCCAGACAAAGCAATAACATCTTCACAGAGAAAAGCATTTGACGGACCCTCTGCCGGAAAAGTCACACACTGCAGCTTTACAATGAATGCATCTGATTATTTTAGTTAATAATTCATCTTAATAGTTGGTTTGTCAAATGTAAAGTATACTTTTAACCAGCTAAAATATAACATTGACTGAAGGATCCTAGATAAAAGAATATTTGCAAAAATGATTTTAAATCAGTTCTCTGTGATATCGGAGGATTTCCACACAGATCATACCAGTCCGATATTGCCGCTATTTGGCACATGAGTGAAAATTGTAATTCATACTGCAGATGAATATGTTTTGTTATTATTTGTATTATTTTCTATACACTGAAATGTTAATTAGTAAACTTCACTATAACTCATATCATAGATTTTCTCTTTCTTTTTTTTTTATTGCTGCTTATTTAGAAGTTTATTAAATTTGTATATATATTTATATATATATATATTTTTTTTTTACTCTTGTAATATAATGTGATATATGAGCTACTGTGCCCAAGTAATTTCCCTTATGGATCAATAAAGTCCATCTAAGTCCAAGTTAGAAGCTTAATATTGGTGTTGGCTCCAAAAAAACTCATCACTAATTGTAATAGCTGATTAGTCACTGCAGCTCTACTCCTAACTGTACTGCAGTGTTGTCATACTAGAATGACAGTGACCAAGTGGTTTGCTCACTCCCAAATGGCCTGAGGTTGTGTTCTTGGGCAAGACACCTCATTTTATGTTTTAGCTATTGTGCGATTGATTGGTCAGTTATTCCTGAAGATTTCTCTCAGACTATATGGTGGCGTAAATACTGTCTATATGAAAAGGGCTCATGTTACGCTGTGTTTTTAAACTTCATGCATCTTTGCTCGAATCATTTGGTTCATTTCAAAGCTAGAATTTCCTATCTCTATTAAACAAAAGGTAAAAGGGGCTGTTAACTTTGAGCTTTGGAAATGCAGACAGACTAATAATAAAAAGATTACTCAAAGATATGTGAATGAAACTTAAAGCTCACAAGAGTCAATTGTGCATAATATAGATTTTCTTTCAAACTATTTGTATAGTTTCTATGTCAATTATTATTGCCTGTATTTCATAATTTAAAAGGGAGGTCCACCAAAGAGATGTTTTAGAGGTTGCTCAAGCTGCATGAAGTTTCCTGGAAAATGATTACATTTTTTTTTCCCCAAGTAAATTCTATGGACTTTACAAATTTTCTAAGCAACTTTTATGGCCTTTCTAAGTAATTTTTATGCAGGTTTCAGTTTATGTTTGAAGAATAAAATGATAAATTTTTTGAGTATGCCTTATTGATGTGGTTCACTATGTTATAGTATAGGCAATATAGAGGGCAATTTTCAAGTATCTTGAGCAACCTCTAAATATTAAATAATTTGCATAAAATTTGGGCCCAAATATTTTGGCCACATATGGAAACTTGGGGTTCTAATCTAGAGAATCTAAACAAATTAAGCACTCTAATTAAGCAGCCACAGTGTAGTTACGTTTTAACATTAATGACAATAAATTAAAGTATTAAAGTGATGTGTGTGAGTGATGGTGCAGATTGGCAGCCTTGCTTCCGTCAGTCTGCTCCAGGGCAGCTGTGGCTACAATAGTAGTTTACCACCACCGGGTATGGAGCGAATGAATACTGCTCTGTAAAGCGTCTTTGAGTGTCCAGAAAAGCCCTATATAAAACTGATGCATTATTATTCATTATTGTTACTATAAAAGGACATATATTATGTTATTTTTAAAGGATGCAGTCTCATAATTTGTATATTGTTAATATTCTGTGTTGTTCTGCTTGCAGAGGCCATATGCACAGAACGGCAGCCACTGATCCACCCAGGCTCCCTCAGGGCAAAAGAAACAATTTTGACAGCAAAAATGAATTGTGTTGCTATTATTAGTAGTATTTTACATTATTATTAGTTATTTTTATCAGTGTTATTATTAGTAGTGTTTTGTATTATTATTAGTTAGCATTATTAATATTATTAGTAATAGTGTTTAGTATTATTATTCATTAGTATTCTTAGTAGTAGTGTTTAGTATTATTAAGTAGTATTCTTAGTAGTAGTGTTCAGTATTATTCATTTGTATTCTTAGTAGTAGTGTTTAGTATTATTCTTCATTAGTATTCTTAGTAGTAGTGTTTAGTATTATTCTTCATTAGTATTCTTAGTAGTAGTGTTTAGTATTCTTCATTAGTATTCTTAGTAGTAGTGTTTAGTATTATTCTTCATTAGTATTCTTAGTAGTAGTGTTTAGTATTCATTAGTATTCTTAGTAATAGTGTTTAGTATTATTATTAATTTGTATTCTTAGTAGTAGTGTTCAGTATTATTATTAATTTGTATTCTTAGTAGTAGTGTTTAGTATTCATTAGTATTCTTAGTAGTAGTGTTTAGTATTCTTGTTCATGAGTATTCTTAGTGTTTAGTATTCATTAGTATTCTTAGTAGTAGTGTTTAGTATTCTTGTTCATGAGTATTCTTAGTAGTAGTGTTTAGTATTCATTAGTATTCTTAGTAGTAGTGTTTAGTATTCTTGTTCATGAGTATTCTTAGTAGTAGTGTTTAGTATTCTTATTCATGAGTATTCTTAGTAGTAATGTTTAGTGTCGCTGGCAGTCTGACCCACCTCTTTATCCGGAGGATGCACTGCTGGGACGCCTTCTCGTTGTCCCAGTCCGTGCTCATGGTCGGGTCCCAGGAGGTGGCGTGGATCTGGGACAGCAGACCGGCCCCTGCGACCCCCGCCACCCCGCCGACCCCGGCGAGCGGCGACGGGGCGTGCACCACGGGAGACACGGCCACCACCGGAGGCGTCGAACCGAGGCTCAGGGAGCCGGTGACAGCCGTTAGAGGAGTCACCACGGCGGCCAGGCCACTGTGAGCGGAGGACACGGGCCCGGAGCCGGAGGGAGCGCCGCCGCCGGGGGCCAGTAAATGTCCGGAGCTGGTGAGAGCGGGCAGCAGAGGGGCCCCGTTGCCTTGCCCGGTGACGCCTAAGCCAAGGGCACCACCGCTGGACTCCTCTCCGAAGCTGTCCGCCATGACTCGGTGCTAGCGGCAGGCAGGGCTCGGTGTATGCTGCGGTTCCCCGGGGGGCGGTTAGCACATGGACAGCCGGGGTAGAGGCGCCTCGTCGCGGTAGTCGTCCCCAAAATTCAGTGCGTAGACACCAGAAGCTGAGGTGAGGCCGCACAACACGGAATTTCTCCCCGCGACATAGTAGCCGTTTGCGGTTAGCTCAACAGTGTGGCCCGGGCCTCGGAAAGTAGCGCCTCGGCGGTGAAACGGGCATGTCCCGGCGGGGTAGTGTTCACTCGAGGTCCCGGGGCACGGTGCAGGAGGGTCCGTAAGAGCTGTCACGGTTTTACTCCCGGATCAGACGCGAGAGAGAGCGACAACACAACGCAACTTCAGCCCGAGCTTCAACGATCAACCGTCCGTAGAGAGGAGAAAATAACCGGGCATCCGGGCGGGCCTTCGCAATAAAACTACAGAGTGCAGGGGGATTTCAAAATAAAACATGTCTCCAGGGAAACTACAAGAGGCCAAAAGAGCTGCACATACAGTTTATAAAACACTGTAGCATCATGCTTGGTCAAAATGAGTTCATGTCATTTTGGGGGCATTTGAGACCTCCTTTATCATGTGAATAAATATGGCGACAAATATTGAGCTCAAAATTAACCTTTGACCCTTATTTGGCACTTACTGTGCAGTTACTGCCTTTTGACTTTGCAAGACTCCTTATTTTTGGCACATGATACAAAATCAAAGTACAGTAACTGCCAAATAAGGGTCAAAGGTCCATTTTGAGCTCAATATTTTGTGCATACAAATATTTCTTCATTATAGCAACTAGTTGTCAAATTTTGGGAGCCTTAGCTATTATGCTTTTGTCTGGACAAAAATTTTAAATCATTTTTCTTACACTCTGGCAAGTTAAAGTCTATTGCCTTCATAGGGCAGTATAATTGCCCCCTTGTGTCATGGCATCAGAGTGGTTGGCTGCTCTTGTGGCTACCTGGTTCACACACTGAGCAGATTTAGAAACGTTTTTTTTTTTTTTAACATATCATGGGAAGTGCACCATGTGCATCTGTCTGTCTAAATATATATTTAGAATGACTTTTATATATTCCAAATGACTTTCATTTATTGAACCATTATAACTATAACATATTTTAAATACAATTAAATTATAAATAAATAGAAAGTAATTTGGACTGTTTGCTTACAATTTACAGTGTCAGTAAAATGTGCGCTATAAACAGATGTGGTTATAGGCTACTTAGTAACTTCTGTACTTTCCAGAGTCGGATTGCTTTTCTAGAATCTAGAAGAATACATTTACTTCTACTTGAGCAATATTTGTATTGAAGTAACAGTTCTCTTGAGTAAAGTTGTGCTTCCTTTTTCCAGTATAACAAAAACTTTGTGACAATTTGAAATGATCTGAACATTTTCTTGCATCTCCTACAGATCTGATTTAGTTCATCTCATTTTTGTGTCTGTCCTTTGAAAAGACCAAAATACCATAGTGCAACAGTTATAGTTTGATAAATTAAATGATAGATGTTTCATTCAGAAAGAGCTCTTTAAGTTACTCTAACTTGAGTAGTAGTTTTTTTTATGCTTCAGTAATTTCTTCCATCACTACTTTGTACTATTTACTTGTGAAATCCACTCCTCAAAAAAAATAAAATAAAATAAAGGAACACTTTGAACATATAGCAGATCTCAATGTAGAAAAAAAAGTGAAATGCAAGAAAGATCAGTTTTATGTGCAGGTTTTGGTAGTACTGTAGGATATTTGACCTTCTATTGCTTATAGCATGGGTGTGCAAACTTTAATCAAGGGCCACATATTAAAACGCCCACTGGCGCCCCACAGATCCCGTCAGATCTCAGAAGCTAAGCAGGGCCGGGCCTGGTTAGTACTTGGATGGGAGACCACTGGGAATTCCAGGTGCCACAAGGGGGCGCCAGTGGCAAAAACTGTCGTAGTGTCCTTAGGCAAGGCACATCACCCACATTGCCTAGTATGAAAGTGGTGTGTGCATGAACGGTGGTGGTGGTTGGAGGGGCCGATGGCGCAGATTAGCAGCCTCGCTTCCGTCAGTCTGCCCCAGGGCAGCTGTGGCTACAATAGTAGTTTACCACCACTGGGTCTGGAGTGAATGAATAATGCTCTGTAAAGCGTCTTTGAGTGTCCTGAAAAGCGCTATATAAAACTAATGCATTATTATTATTATTATTGTTATTAAAACACAGACCAGTGTAAGAGCCATAGGGTCATAGACTGAGGGTCAAAACTGTAGTAATTAAAATCTGTGCATTTATAACAGGTTTGAATGACCCACCAGACCTTTGTTCATGCTTAGACCCTCAAAAGGACACACTACATTTGCTTGATCAAGGTAGAATTCAAAAACATGCAGTAAAAAGTACTACTTGCGGTAGTATGGTATGGTATAAATCAGTAGAACCCCTGGCTCCTGCCCCATTTGAGATTGACATCACAGAATCAGAAAACACAAATATGCTGCAGCTGACTGACTCAGAATCATCAAAAGATATCACTTTGTATAACCTCATTGTGCAGAGAATTAAATCAAGACGAACATTTACCATATTTAGCAGCTTATGGTTAGGGACTCCTCCAAACACAAAAATGGCCTCTTATTATTGGAACAGGGACAGAAAGATTAACTATAGTAAAAGTAAAGCACTAAATTAAACCGTATATTATATGTAAACCATACTTAAGGACTCATAGTTCAATGGCCAACAATGTATACTTCAAGAACATATGAAATATAAAATTGCGTAGCAGTGTCTGTATTATACTTAACCATTAAGATCAGTCTTTTCCCCCTGTAATAACCATGAAATAGATTGAGCCCTGACAGCCACATGACATTAAAATTTTGCCAATTATAGGACTAAACTTTAAAAAAAAAAAGGGCCGCTATCATTCCAGGAGTAAATTTTCCACTTCCATTAAGAGTTCAAAGGCATTGTGGAGGCGAATCAGATCTGTGACAAGTTCTGAAAACTAAAATATAAATAAAACAGTCCAAAAGGCACATTTAAAAGATTTGATAAAATGTTTTAACTTTGTGGTTTATAAGTAAGTAACTATAGTAACTAATAGCAAACACATAGCAAATTTCTACATTTTTTTCGCAAAGTGAGAAATGAATGAGAACTGTACTTCTGGACCCTAGGGTGGGCAGTCAGGGTTGAACTCGATTGCCCCTAAAATAAGTGGAAATCACAAGAGTGTTAGTTATCCCAAGCATTTATTTTTTGGACAGACTTTAAACCGAAGTGAGGTCTTACATCAACTTGAGAACACAAAAAGAAGTGGAACATAAAAATGTATTTTCAGGCCTTTGCTAAGCGCTGATGTACTGTGTTGATCTGTAGACTGGAATGGCCCGTGGCTGTCCCACGAGCCTGTCCCATGAGCCTTCAGGAGGACCGCAGGAGGGCAGGGGTCAGCCGGGGCAGTGCGGAGGAGGGGCACCGTGCCCAGGTTACATGGCGAACAGGATCAAGAACGCCACCATCAGACAGAAGAGCCCCATGGCCTCAGACAGAGCGAAGCCCAGGATGGCATAGGAGAAGAGCTGCTGCTTCAGGGACGGGTTCCTAAGGAGACAAAGGAAAACGGTCAAGAGGAATTTGGTACCAAGGGCCCCACTGCTCAAATACAGCTTTAAAAATCATCTTTATGCAGTATATCAAGATCAGGGCATGGGCAATTTGATTTAATATGGCTTTTTCAAAAACATGAAAATTACTGTAAAATGTCATTAACAAAAGACTTCAATATCGTTTCAATAACTTAAATAGGCCATTTAATTAATTATTCCAAACCACATACCTGCACTGAAACACAGCTATGGGGAGTTGTTGGTGCCATTTTTTATTCTTATAAACAGACATGTGCCTCCAATTACACAGAAAACAATGCGCATTCATACAGTTAAAAAAAACAAAAGCAAAATTGCATTACAATAAATCTGCAAAAGGTGAACTGCGTTATGGTGAGGGACGACTGTATACCAGTCTACTTTTGGTATAGACTGTAGTGGAGTTACACCATCAGCCTTTCCCTTCTTTAAGACAGTACTCTTTGCGCTCTTACAAACACTGCACTATCATTCTCTTTCTGCACACTGTTATATTACCGTATTTTCCGGACTATAAGTACTATTTTCCCAGGCTTTGAACCATGCGGCTTTTAGTACGGAGCGGCTAATGTGGACTTTTTTTCCACCGCTAGGGGCGCTCTAACTGGAATTTCAAAAACAAGATAGACGGAAAATGAATGCTAAGAAGAATATGCTATTCTTCTTATGCTAAGAATATGCTATGCTATTGTTTAGCAGATATAACATGCACGACAAATTACTAACTGGTAATCATTTTCAAATCCTCGCCCCTTCATCATGAAAAGCACACGAAGGAGTTTGTATGATGCAAGTTTTAAGTTGAAGGCATCGATCTTGCTCCAGGAAGGAAACCGCTGTAGAGCCCTTTACTGCCCCGGGACCCAACACAAAACAGTGTGGCGCGGGACAATGGATGTAATAAGAACATTCTGAAAGCTTATTGCGGGCGGGAATGCGACAGCACGACGCGAGCACGGGTGGGAGCGGTACTGAAGACTGCGGCAGCGGGCAGGAGCGGGGCTGAAAATTGTGTCCCGCAGACATCTACTGTGCTGCTGCACATAAGCTCGGCGTCAATTTCAGCGGAGATGATTAAAGTGACTTGTGGTTTCACTGCACAGGAGAAATGAAGGTAATCAATTACTGGTTCTTTTATGTTTTGACATTGTTTTAATCAGCACAGTTGCTGCCGTGTTAAAAGGCACTGTTCGGAAAGAATCTCTTCAGGTACATAAATGTACATTTGCAGTACAAAAATCGTTCTGTATATGCAGTAAATATCTCATTTTTCAACATAGATATCAGTGGCTTATAGCCAGTTGCAGCTTGTATGACTTTTTTCTTAATTTTTTATATGAGTGGATGCGGCTTATTTACCAGTGCGCTCTATAGTCCGGAAAATACGGTACATAGAAATGCCTCAACAGACCATTTTCTGATTAAAACATGAGATAGAGTCTGAGAAAAAGATTGTGTATATCGTGAGTCGCATCTTGTGTGCGTACACAAGTGCATTTGATTAAAGCCGATGTAAAGCCAAAAGCAATTCTAAAGTGACAAAGATATGAACTTTTTACTTTCTGGGTCTATCAACATAAAAAGTGACAATGATAAACCCTCCTCTGTTAGAATATTTCAGCTGTAAGTCCCTATGGAGCAATTTTCTGCTGCATCTGAGGAGGATGCCACAAGAACACTTTTCCTTTCAGACCAAAATAAATAACAGTACATGTGGAGGGACACATGCATATCGACACATGTATCGAATCATGAGACCAGTATCAGTATGACTCCATATTATATCAAATATCTTTGCATCCCTATCAAATACACTTAGGTTTACAATTATTTTTGCAGCACCACACGACAATGGAGTCATTTTTTCTATAAAAACAGATCCAATCATTTCAAATAGTCCCCGGTCTGTGCTCCAAACCACGAGTTTGCTGACTGACTTACGAAATAAATTGCAGTTTTGTTAAATGGCACAGATTCAAAGAGCCTATACAATTAAATAGCCTTGCCAGCAAGAGGAATTTTTGCAGTTTGAGAATTCAAACTGAATCGTTTGATTGGAGATTCTCAGCCTATAACAGAGCATTGTGGTTTGGGTGGAAGCCATATTCACCCTAGTCCAGTAGCAGTAGTAGCAGTAGCAGTAGTACCTGGCATATCCGATGATGAGACTGCCGAACACTGTCCCGATCCCTGCCCCTGAGCCGGCCACTCCCACTGTGGCGGCTCCTGCTCCGATGAACTTGGCTGCAGTGTCAATGTCCCTGGACACAGCACTGGTCTGGAACGAGCGCAGAGACACGGACGACTGGCTCACGGGCACCAAGGCCTGAGGGGACAGTGTGGAGCTCAGTGAGTGACCACAGAACACACCAATAACCTGTAACGCTTTTAAATATAGCATTATTATAGAGATATGAGATTACTACACTTTAAATTTTTTTTTTTTTTGTAAGATTTTACTTTTACAAACAAGGGCTGCCACTATAATTACTTATTACTATGATATAAGGACAAGTCATAAGATATTAGGACATCATAAGAAATGGCTACAAACAGATCAGGGAACAAATATAACATTTGGGACATGCAAGTTCAGGTTTAATTTGAGGACAGTGGCTCAATGGTTAGAAGGCTCATTCACAAACATGGTGGTCAGAGGATCAATTCCTACTTTGACAAAATGAATAAAGACAGTGGTGTTTTGAGAGGCTTTAACAAGATAAATTTAGCCTCAGAGCTGAGCCTCAGAGCTGAGCCTCAGAGCTGAGCCTCAGAGCTGAGCCTCAGAGCTGAGCCTCAGAGCTGAGCCTCAGAGCTGAGCCTCAGAGCTGAGCCTCAGAGCTGAGCCTCAGAGCTGAGCCTCAGAGCTGAGCCTCAGAGCTGAGCCTCAGAGCTGAGCCTCAGAGCTGAGCCTCAGAGCTGAGCCTCAGAGCTGAGCCTCAGAGCTGAGCCTCAGAGCTGAGCCTCAGAGCTGAGCCTCAGAGCTGAGCCTCAGAGCTGAGCCTCAGAGCTGAGCCTCAGAGCTGAGCCTCAGAGCTGAGCCTCAGAGCTGAGCCTCAGAGCTGAGCCTCAGAGCTGAGCCTCAGAGCTGAGCCTCAGAGCTGAGCCTCAGAGCTGAGCCTCAGAGCTGAGCCTCAGAGCTGAGCCTCAGAGCTGAGCCTCAGAGCTGAGCCTCAGAGCTGAGCCTCAGAGCTGAGCCTCAGAGCTGAGCCTCAGAGCTGAGCCTCAGAGCTGAGCCTCCACTCACAATTGTCCAGCACAATTATGCATTTGTGAGTAGCTGAGATTTACTCCCTTTGCTGGTGTGTTGTGCTCACCTGCTGCTCTGTGGGCTGGGGTCTGTACAGAGACACTGAGACTGGCCGGGCGAGGACTCTGGACCCTCCACGCAGCTGAAGGCACAACACAGATCATGCTAAAACAGTCACATGTTACAGAAGTGATCGGTTTGTCTTTCCTGCACCCAAGAGGTGAAAGTTTACAGACATACAATCACAACTGAAAGGAAGGAGAAGATGATACAAATGTTTTTCACATTAGAGGTTAACTAGTACCATTGATATTAAAAAAAAAACCCCTCAATATTCTGATTTTGATTCCACAATGAAAATGCTTTAGACAATCATGTGGTATCATAGTAGTTCTGATAAAGCTCAAGATTGTTCTAAACCTGTTCTGAAAGGTCAGTCGTGCATGTAATGTTTTGTAGCGATATATGTACACTTTAATCTCATTTTGAGACTAGTTTAGCATTGACAGCAATCTGATTTGACCCCAATTGGAAGTCATAATTGAATGTAAAAAGTGAGGAACACTGAGATCAATGGGGTGAAACTTCCAGAGGGACGCATATTGAAAGTTCAAAGCAGACAGCCACAGACAGGTGGTCAATACAGTGAGGCATTCACATGGAGTGTTTAACACCACATTAATGTTAGCAACAGGCCTGAGCCATTTGGCTCCAGGGTCATAGTTCGGACATCCCTGGTTCGAGATATCAGCACAAAACTTGTAAAAACCTTTGTTATCCATGCATATTCCAAACAAAGTTGTCACTTAAAAGCTTTGACATAAAAACAGTTTACCAAAGCTGCTTCAGGAAAAACAAAACCATGCTTTGGGGGCATTTTGTGCCTTTGGAGCGGAAGCCTGCTCCATTATCATTGATTGCGCTGAGGCAGGACACTTGTCTTGGAAGGACCTGACTTTGGAAGCAGGGAATGGCCAGAGGCATGTTGCATTTGAGAACCAGCCCTGGACTCCCTAAACACTAGAGGTCAGACGAAGGCCACAGGAGTCATGAATAGACCGGCTGACCTGTCCTTGTGCACAAGATTCCACAGGATCCAACCCACTATCATGTTCATCAAGTATTGTACCACAAATAACCCCCAAACCACACCAAACAGTGAACTCACCACGGCGGGGGAAATGACAAACTTGGAGCAGGCGTACATGGCTTGACCTGTAAAAACAACACAATAGTTATTAGACATTTTGTTCATCACAATTTTAGTAAATGAATTCTGTTCAAAGTTCATATTTAAAAAAAAAAAAACATCCAGATGAGCCGACAAAAAAAAACAAAAAACATTTCGACCATGTTTTTTTTATGCAGAATAATACATTGACGTTTGGAAAGGAAATAATAAGTCATTAAAAATTGCAGCCTTTGAGATTGGCCTACTGTGATTCAGATTAATCTTGCAGCCCTAATCTGAATAGTCAACTTCACTCACAAATTTTGGAAAGGACAACTGAAGTCCTACTGATGAAAATGACACAATTATTGAATTAAAAGTGGTAAGGAAAAATCAGACCAGAATTACATGACTACAAACATGTTGAATCTTAAAATGTCATGCAGCAGACTAATCCAATTGTGCACACTGGTCTTAGGATAATCAACCTGTTGAAAGAAACCATATACATCTCATGCACAAATCAATTTGGTATTAGAAGCCCCCTTACAAGCAAAGCCCTCCATGCAATCCCAACTTGTACCACAATGCTTGCCCTAAACACTTGCTTTAACGTTACAAAGAGGTCATCTAGTCCAGATCAGGGTCTGACCGGCTATCCAAGCTGCAAGAGGACAGGCACCAGGGATAGGCTAAGCGGCTAAGCTAACGGATACGGCCGTGCTGAAGGTCAAAAAGCGGCCGCAGCGCGACAGAGGCCCTCCGGGGGAAACGGCACACTCCCCCCGCTGCCATCTCCCGGATCAATGTGCACGATCCGCCGACGTTTTAAATGAGTGTGCCCCGTGTGCCGTCCTTGCGCAGCGGGCATAGGGACACCGCAAGGCCCCGCAAATCTGTCAGACATTTTACGCGCAAGGTTGGTGGTGGTGATGGTGGGAGCGAGGTCGGGGACAAGCCTGGAGCCGAAAATGGGTTGCGGCAGGCGGGTATCGGTGGTTAGTTGCACGATCCCATCGGTGAATCGTGTTATTTGTCATGTGATCGTGTGGCGAGTACGCACGGAACAAACACGGGTTCCATTCTTTCATTGGAAGTCATTGAATGGCCGACCCGGGGACTCTAGACTCTGGGCATTTCGTTCCAGGGCGGTGCTTGGCTTTTTACGTCACTCATTCGGCTGTCAACAGATTTCGGCAAATTTATCCAACAATGAAGCGCTAAAAATGATCAAAATGCGAGTTTAGATTTGGTGCATAACGAATTTAGACTAAGAATGACTTGAATATTCACGTTACCAATGCTGAACGCATAAAACAGCATGAAAAATCAGACCCTTCAACTACTATTACAAAAAACTTAGCCAAATCCGATACAAACGTGTAACCTTGACTAGAAAAAATGTCCCTGGACATGTCTTTAACTAAAAAAGGACAGTTACCTCTATGCATAATGAGTTTTGAATAAAAAAAAATGGTAGATATTGTCAAAATCTTCACACGGACGAAATGCCTAGCCTTTAGCGAGCCCGGAGCCCGGACCTACATGCGAGCGGCCGTGTTGTAGCAATGACAGCCCGCATTTACACGCCCAGCTGCGGGGAACGGAGCAGCGTAAACACGGAGAACGGGTAGCATGTTGGCTAAAGGTGATAGAAAGAACGTTGAGAGAGGAAAAATAGCCTCGGTTACCGGTTTGTGAGGGGTTTCGGAGGGTCCGGGAAGGCTGCTCTCCACACAGCGTCGGTCGGTGGATGTAGGCCGGGGGGAGCTGTCACCTTGTCATTTATAAGTCCAACTCCTACGTCCTCATCGCCGATTGGTCAGAGAGGGGAGAGCGTGCGTTCTGATTGGAGCACGGCGGCGTCTGTCTCGTGAAGGGCCCGTGGGGCGGGAGGAAAGTAGGAAGCGGGAGACGTGAGTGGTTGAAAAGACGAGGAGGCGGGACGACGTGAAGGTGCGTGGGTTTGACTGGATAGTTTTGGATAGACATGGAAGCATAGACCGTATGCATGGAAGGCAGGGTGACTTCAGTGTGAGCTGTGTTTATTGGTCAGATTCATTTCCACCTGTTTTTACTGTTGTAATGGGGAAATGCTGATATTTTTATTTATTTATTTATTTATTTATTTATTTATTTATTTATTTATTTATTTATTTATTTACACAAGGAATAAATGATAAATGGAACAAAATATCTTGACATGACAAACGTAGATACAGGAAATTAAATACAAGAAACAAATATAATGCCAAATATAATCACTGGAGTAATATTTCTGGTTTGACCAATTTTGTTACTTTGGTTTAATTAAGGTGGCTGAGTGGCAACACTCAGGCCTCACAGCAAGAAGGTTGCGGGTTTTTTGTGGAGTTTCTGTGTGGAGTTTGCATGTTCCTCCCTGTGTCTGGATGGGTTTCCTCCGGATACTCCGGTTTTCCCCATCAACCTAAAACATGCCCGCACCCCTATGAACTAACATCAAGGACCATGATGTCCACCCTCCTGTGGGCTCACCACCTGCAGAGGGGTTCATAGGGGGGGTCAGGTGCTATGAGGATTGGGCAGCAAGCTGCCCCCGTGACCCAGCCTGATTAAGCGGGAGAAGATGGATGGTTTAATTAATGTTGCAGGATATTGTAAGTATTTAGCAGCCAAATGATATAATATCTCAGCTTTTAGTTAATATCTTAATGGTTGTAAACTATTGCTATATTTCATTTTGGAAGTGGTTCTGATTTGGTTTACTATTTGCCCATTTTGTTTTGTAAATATGAAATTTGCCCAACATACTGAGAGTCTGCACCAATAGGGAAAGATCTTGAGAGAAATACATATATTATATTAATTCATAAAATATATTATTTTGGGGAAACCAGACACCACAGCAAATTGTTGTTCACCTACTTTACCCAGTATGAGTGTGGTGGAGGAGTGTCGGTGGTGGTCAGGGGGGCTGATGTAGCGTGACTAGACATCCCTATTTCCCAGGGACAAAAAAATGTGGCTGTTTGCTGCAGGTGTTCCAATCAGTTATCAGGTAAAGGGTGCTCTTGGATAAAAGTGGCAAACATTTAAACATAAACGAAATCCAGGCACTCCAAAAAAGCATTTAGTTTATTTAGATGGCCATCTAAATAAATGCCTTTTCCTCATGTGATTTTTACTTTTTTGGAGTGCCTGGGTTTCGTTTGTGTTTAAAAGATTTATCCCTATGTTTGACCAATTTGATCCCTGCCAACAGTAAAGAGAGGCACACACTGTCATTAGTTTAAGTAAAGTACAGAAAATCTGCTTAAAATAACCAAAACACAAAGCAAATGTGACTATACTGACTCACATAGTGCCAAGTGCAGAACAATTTTCCTTAATTACGCACTCGATTCACAATTTTATTATTACCAGCCACCACAAACCAGGGATGCCCCACTTTTTGATTTTGGAAATCTGGAGCTTGTGGCTCTGATAATAACTTGCCACCAAGTGTAGAGGTAATGAATAATTCATTATAAATCACACTGGGCATCTTTATAGGTGCTATATGCGACGCATTGTTATACTTTATTAGCTCAGAGTATATTATATTACTATGTAATGCCATACAACAGGGGACTTGAAAAAAACATTATAATGGAGCGCAGGTAGAAAAAAAAAATCTTTGTAAAAGTATGAAACTCATCCCAAAAATATATTATGGCCCGAATCTGGAAATATTGGATCAAACTAGATTTTGGACATGACTTGGCGTGATCATGGGGATTTATCAGCAAAATAAAAACATTAATAAAACATTTAAGTCTGGTTAAAAAAAAAAAAAAAAAAAACAATATTTGAGTTTGAAATACAATAACAAAATACATAAAAAAATCCCCTCAAAAAACAAGAAATGTCTGTAAAAGCCCAGTTGTTGAGATTCATTTGGTGATCATCATATAGGATTGTAAACAAATGTGTACATTTGTACATTTGTTTATTGGTATGGGATCACTGTATATTGGATTTAAGCTATTCATTCATTTCATATGCAGTTTCTTAACAAATATAATTCAGCTTTTGCAAAAAAAAGTTAGTATTAGCATTTTTATTAGGCCTAATATTCATAAAACATCTGTATATACTATGCAATTTTCAGTCAGGATTCAGAAAAGGTCACAGCACCCTAAGAGCAACAATGAAGGTGATCAATGATATTTCAACAGCACTTGTCTAAAGCTTTTGATTCTGTAAGCCATACTTTACTCAAAGAGAGATTGATCAATGTTGGACTATCTAAACAGGCAGTTGGGTGGATTTGCAATTACCTCTCAGACAGATCCCAATGTACTAAATCAGAAAACATTTGTTCAAATATTTTATCATTAACTAAAGGGATGCCGCACGGCTCGGTTTTGGGACCACTCCTATTCACAATCTATATCAACAACATTGGCCAGGATCTAGAGGACACCAAATTTCACCTCTATGCTGATGATATGGTTATCTACAGTTTTGGAAAAACCCTCAGTGACAGTGTCCCTGCAGTACAAAATGCCTTAACATTATCCAGAACATGTTTCTGAGACTAGACTTTTCACTAAATGCAAATAAAAGCAAGTGCTATTCTCAAAAACAAAAAACAATGTGCAAAACTGTCCTCCAGTTGTCACTCTTCAAGGAGCCGAAATTGAAATAGTTAAATCTTTTAAATATCTTGGTATTTTAATTGATGACAGTCTAAATTTTAAAGGACATGTTGAGCAGCTACTTAAGAAACTGAGGTTGAAAATTGGCTTTTACTTTCAGAACAGGTTATGTTTTTCTTATAATGCCAAAAAGAAATTAGTAGCAGCAACATTTTTACCCATTTTGGATTATGGTGACCTGATTTACATGAATGCCCCATTTCATATATTGAAGCTGTTAGATTCTGTGTATCATGCCTCTCTGAGGTTCATCACAAATTGTAACCCTCGCACACACCACTGTGAACTCTACACACATGTGGGCTGGCCAGCATTGGAGACTCGAAGGCTCACTCACTGGTATATGTTCATTTATAAGGGTATTCAGTGCCTCCTCCCCTCATATCTGTGTGACTTTCTTCAACCAAGAGCAACTGGACATTATTCTTTACGCTCTCAGGAAGCACTGCTGCTGACTGTGCCAAGTGTTCACACAGAAGCTGGTAAAGGGGCGTTCCAGTATTCTGCTCCCACAACTTGGAACAATCTACAAAAAGACTGGAAACTAAAGGAACTGGTCTCTATAGGTCAGTTTAAAATCTTGCTCAAAGCTTTGGAATTGGAATTTATGGTTTGTAAATGTTTTAATTGTTTGTAAATGTTTTAATTGTTTTAATTGTTTGAAATGCTTTAATTGTAAATGTTTGTAAATGTTTTAATTCTAAAACATTTTATTGCTTGCTTGTAATTGCTTGATTTTTTTTTTTTGTAATTGTATTGATCTGTGCCGCTGTCTTGGCCAGGACTCCCTTGAAAAAGAGATTGTTAATCTCAATGGGACTTTCCTGGTTAAATAAAGGTTAAATAAAAAAAAAAATAAAATAAAGTGTGTAGAAAATCCAAACAACAGAAGTGAGGCGGCCAAATATGCACCTCCCATCACCACCACCACTCACACACACCACATTCATACCCATAGCCAATGTGGGTGAAATGTCTTGCCTAAGGACACA
This sequence comes from Odontamblyopus lacepedii, assembly GCA_034769755.1. NCBI lineage: Eukaryota > Metazoa > Chordata > Actinopteri > Gobiiformes > Gobiidae > Odontamblyopus > Odontamblyopus lacepedii. The sequence continues at coordinate 17,005,655 of CM068351.1, forward strand.
GCAACCATCACTGGCTCTGGCGCCCCCCTGTGGCTCCTGGTATTTTCAGCATTTGCCCATCCAAGTCCTGACCAGACCGTGTCCTGTTCAGCTTCTGCAGTGTTGCCAGGGGCTTAGTTTTCCCTCTGAACTGGGATTGGGTGGCTTTATAAGAGCTGCTGTGGGTGAAAACTATTGTCTGTGGGTTGGTTTTATATATATATATATATATATATATATATATATATATATATATATATTGTCTATATATATATATTATATATATATATATATATATATATATATATATATATATATATATACGCTACTGCCCACCTCATACAATGATGAGAGGCGATAAAACTTACGAGATGCCGGCTCAGACGTCGCCCGGCCAAACAAGGTCTGCGTCAGGTGTCGAGGAACCAGGACACCTTGATGAGAAATGGGCTACTGGAACAAGACGGAAATGGGCGAGATGCGAGAACCAGGCTCTGTTGGAATGCTACTACTCCAGTAACCCTAGTCAGAGGGGTTACATGAACAGGATGTGGGAGAAGTGGTTACTACGATACCCACAGTCCAAGCTAACGGCCAAACAACTAGTAGCTCAGTGTTCCAACATTCACAAACGGCAACTGCTATCACAACTAGAGATTGACGAGGTACAACACAAATGCTATGGCAAGGGGGAGCCAGGAAGCCAGGTCAGAGGGGAGTTAACACTAACTCCCCAACCAGAGATTGGGAAGGAAGCCCCAATAAGTATCACGCTGAGCGAGGCAGCGACTGACCTGAAAGATAAGATCATGGCCCGGATGAACACAAGGCAACCCCGATGCCAGTTACAGAGGCTAAGTGAAGTACCATCTGAAAGTCTGCTAGAGGATGTGAATGCAGCACTCAGAGCGATCCCTACCACAACCATCACTGAAACCAATGAGCTGATCTACACTTCAGCAGCAGTGATCCTAGAGGTGTTGGGCTATAAGAGCAACCATGGGAGCCATGAGATACGATACCCACCATGGAAAAGACGGTTAGAGGCTAAAATCAAGGAAGTGCGGCGAGAAGTGAGCCAACTGTCAGAGGCCCAGAAAGGTCCGATGAAAAAGCGAGTACCCAAGATGTACAGCCAGATGCCCATATCTGAAGCACTCGAAACTGCCAAACAAAGGCTCCAAGCCTTGGCCAGCCGCCTAAAGAGGTACACGAGAGAGAATGAAGCCAGATGAATAAACCGCCTGTTCGCAACACACAACCTGCGAAAGTGTACACTCAATGGCAGGGTAATAACAGGGCTGCAGGGCGGCAGGGTAATAACAGGGCTGCAGGGTAATAACAGCAGAGCAGACCCACCAAGACTGTTGACTGAGATGTACTGGAAAGACATATGGGAAAGAGAAGCATCACATAACACCGATGCACAGTGGCTGGTGGCTCTGAGATCAGACCACAGCAACCTCCCTGAACAGAATCCAGTTACCATCTCAGTGGCAGACATCCAGGAAAGAGTCTCAGGCATGAAAAGTTGAACAGCACCAGGCCCTGACATGATCCACGCATACTGGCTAAAGAAGCTCACTGCTCTCCACGGGCGCCGAGCAGCACAAATGAACCAGCTGCTAAGGGATGGGACTCACCCTGAATGGCTAACCCAAGGGCGTACGATCCTGATCCTGAAGGATCCCGCAAAGGGTACAGTCCCATCCAACTATCGGCCAATAACCTGTCTCTCCACAACATGGAAGATCATCGCGGCTAAGATAAGCGGGCACATGGATCAATACATGAGCGCAGCACAGAAGGGCATCGGCAAAAACACCAGAGGAGCCAAACACCAACTCCTGGTTGACCGAACAGTCGCTCGTGACTGCAGAACCCGTCAGACCAACCTGTGCATTGCCTGGATTGATTACAACAAAGCCTATGACTCAATGCCACACACATGGATCACTGAGTGCCTGGAGCTGTACAATATCAACAGGACTCTAAGGGCGTTCATTGCAAACTCGATGCGGTTGTGGAAAACCACCCTTGAAGCCAATGGCAAGCCACTTGCACAAGTGACCATCAAATGTGGCATATACCAAGGAGACGCACTGTCCCCACTGCTGTTCTGCATAGGTCTGAACCCCCTCAGCCAAATAATCGACCGCACTGGCTATGGATACCGACTCAGAAACGGGGCCACCATCAGTCACCTCCTCTACATGGATGACATCAAGCTGTACGCTAAGAGCGAGCGAGACATCAACTCACTGATCCACACCACCAGGATCTACAGCACAGACACTGGAATGTCATTCGGGCTCGAGAAATGTAGTAGGATGGTGACAAAGAGAGGGAAGGTAGTCCACACAGAGGGGGTCTCACTCCCAGAGGGAACAATAACAGACATTGAGGACAGCTACAAGTACCTTGGTATCCCACAGGCAAATGGCAACCTTGACGAGGCAACAAGGAAAGCGGCGACTGCCAAATACCTGCAAAGAGTACGGCAGGTCCTAAGAAGCCAGCTCAATGGCAAGAACAAGGCGCAGGCAATAAACAGCTACGCCCTGCCAGTGATCAGATACCCAGCAGGAATCATAAGTTGGCCAAAGGAGGAGATACAGACCACGGATGTTAAGACACGAAAGCTCCTGACCATGCATGGAGGGTTCCATCCCAAGTCCAGCACCCTGAGACTGTACACGAGCCGGAAGGAAGGAGGCCGAGGACTAGTGAGTGTGGGAACCACTGTCCAGGATGAAACATCCAAGCTCCACAAGTACATCAGTGACAAGGCCCAGACTGATGACATGCTCAGAGAATGTCTCAGACAGTGGGGCGCAGAGGAAGAGGTGCTGGAGGGACCATCATGGCAGGACAAACCCCTACATGGGGCGTACCACCGGAACATAACTGAAGTGGCTGATATCAAGAAATCCTACCAATGGCTGGAGAGGGCTGGTCTGAAGGACAGCACGGAGGCACTCATCCTGGCTGCACAGGAGCAGGCCTTGAGCACCCGAGCAATAGAGGCCCAGATCTACCACACCAGACAAGACCCAAGGTGTAGGTTGTGCAAAGAAGTGCCTGAGACAGTCCAGCACATAACTGCAGGGTGTAAGATGCTGGCAGGGAAAGCGTACATGGAGCAACATAACCAAGTAGCGGGCATAGTGTACAGAAACATCTGTGCAGAGTACGGGCTGGAAACCCCAGGATCAAGGTGGGAAACGCCTCCAAAGGTTGTGGAGAATGAGGGGGCCAAGATCCTGTGGGACTTCCAAATACAGACTGACAGAATGGTGATGGCGAACCAACCAGACATCGTGGTTCTGGATAAGTGAGAGAACAAAGCCGTGGTGGTGGACATTGCAATACCGAGCGATGGCAATGTCAGGAAAAAGGAACACGAGAAACTAGAGAAATACCAGGGGCTCAAGGAAGAGCTGGAGAGGGCCTGGAAGGTGAAAGCATCGGTGGTGCCTGTGGTGATCGGCGCACTCGGGGTCGTGACCCCCAAACTGGATGAGTGGTTGCAGCAGATCCCAGGAAGGACAACAGACATCTCAGTCCAGAAAAGTGCAGTACTGGGGACAGCAAAGATACTGCTCAGAACTCTCAAGCTCCCAGGCCTCTGGTCGGGGACCCGAGCTGATGAGGGTGAGAGACCAACCACCGTGGAAGGTGAGAAATGCGGTTATATATATATATATATATATATATATATATATAATCCCTAATTGTCCTGAATTTTGGTACAAATCTTCATAGAGAAAGCTATCAGTGCTCAGTGGAGCTTCTTTTTGAGCGAGAGAGGAGGGGACATGGCTGTGTCACTGGAGAAGAGACACAGTGGTTTTTGAGATGCTCTTGTGAGGGTCGGGTCACTGAAATCTGGCAACCCTGAACTTCTGACGAGATCTGGCTTTGACAAGGAATTTGACCAAATAAGAACCACTAACTTATACAGAGCAATGCACATGAAGTCCTCTTATTCCTGTAAGCCCCGCCATGAAGATTCCTGGGGACTGCCTGATCCCACTTTGACTTATAAAAGAATCATTAATATTTCCAAATCTAAAGCAGAACAAACAAAACTTTTTGCAACACAAAACAGCACAAACGATAGACACAGTTTGTGTGTAGGTGTGGGTTTGTTGGGGGCCGATTTCACGCAGGTCAGGATGGGGCGTTACCTTCAGCTGCCTCACTCCTGGTCTTTGGCTCTGATGATATTGTGGTTGGAATTTAAAATATGGAACTCTGCTTCAAATTCACCCCATAACTGCAGATCTCAATGAGCTTCATTTGACTGTGGGTGACGTCACACTCCCTCAGTCCACTTCACTTTGTGGTATAAATAACATCCATGTTCTCAGTGAGCGCTTAGCCCCTGTAGAGTCACGTCTGTGTGCAGGGCGAGCACACTTAGCAAAACCGACACTGAGGGAAAAAATGTGGAAATAATAAATAATCCACCAGGGGCCTGTAGAGACTTTAAGGGTTTACAGGATGAATCCTGCCTCCTGATTGGCTGCAGTCCTGAACCCTGGCTCCTGATTGGCTTGGGTCTGACAACTGCGCTCTCATTCATATTCATGGGGATCTATAAACCTGCCATCCCCGGGGAGGAGGAGAAGTTGGAGGAGGAAGAGGAGGAGGAGGTACTGTGAGGAGGAGGAGGTACTGTGAAGAGGAGGAGGAGGAGAGGAGGAGGAGAGGAGGAGAGGAGAAGGAGAGAAGGAGGCGGCACTGTGAGGAGGAGGAGGCGGAGGAGGGACAGTGAGGAGGAGGAGGGGAAGAGGAGGAGATGGAGGGACTGTTAGGAGGAGGAGAGGAGGAGGAGGAGGGACTGTGAGGAGGAGGAGAGGAGGAGGGACTGTGAGGAGTAGGAGTAACTGAGGAACTGTGACAAGGAGAGGGAGGAACTGTGAGGAGGAAGAGGAGCAGAAAGATTAGGAGGAGGGACTGAGGAGGAGAGGAGGAGGAGGGGAGGTATGAGGAGGAAGAGCAAAAAAAGGAGGAGGAGGGACTGAGGAGGAAGAGAGGAGAAGGGACTGAGGAGGAGGATGAGGGACAGTAGAGGGCACTGTGTGTCTGAACATGTCCAAACAGGTCCAGGGAGTCATATTTTTAATTTCTGCTTCATCCATCCATCCATATGTGTTTTTAAAGCACCAGTGTGGAACAAAAATAAAATAAATAGCAAATGAAATACATTTCTGTTGGACGTGTTTATTGCACTGAGAAAATCCTGGTGAGAGTGGATCTGCACCTCCACAAACCTGACTCCTGCTTGTTTTCATAGAAATGTTGTTCCTTAGACTATAATATTCCACAGTATGGTATAAAAATGTCTCCATGGAGAATATTGTGGAATATTTTTCATGCAGGTGACATGAAACCCCAGAAGGTGACACAGTGTGGCTTTAAGGAAATATCAAAACAGAAAATCTATTCATTTTGTATCTGATTCTTGGTAAGAATAATTCTACGTGTAATGCACATCTGATAGTGAAGATATGATCTCATAATATGTTCTAATAGTGACATTTCATATTCTCCGTCTCCATGTGGTCAGATCTGGTACACAGGGCAAGGCCTGGTCAGTAAATATGTGTGTCAGTGTGATTCTATACATATCCTGACACAGGGTGTCACACTCTGATTGATACGATACATGTGTTTACTACATTAATGTTAATTGTAATTATGCTGAATAACAAAATACACTAGAATTCTAGGTTAATAAGAACAGAATTGTCCTGTGAATACATCACTTATTTACCACTGCAAATTCAGCCTTAAAAAGAGGGGGAGTTATGCAAATGTCATGTTTTTAGCTTTAGGTTTCTACCATGTGTAACATTGTCCCTCATCAAAACTATGTCTGAGGAGGTCCTTGCATGTTTGAGTAATCTGGTGATCTCTCTCGAGCCCTACAGCAAAAACTGGAGGGTTAAAATTTCAGGAACTTTGGTCCAGTGTTACTTAATTAACATTCCCAGATTAACTCTAGAACATGTTGGACTCATATAAACCCCGAGAAAATGTTACAACTGATTCTGTGAGAGTTAGTTTTAACTCCACTTTTTGCTGCTTGCTCTGCAGATGGAGCTGCTGTCCTCTCCTGTGTCCTGTCAGGGTTTTGTAAGATCTCAGACTCTCTTGGAGGCAGGGCTACGTGTGTCCATCAGGTATAAATGGGGGTGTGTCCATCAGGTATAAATGGACGTCCACTATAGTTTTAGTCATTTCTTCTTGTCATTTACACACTCACCTGCATTTAAACACATATGGGTCATTAAGACGTTTCCACGCCCCATGCTCCCACACGACATTTCTCTAGAAATATAAACCATGGTACAAAACTGTACACAACAACTTCACAAACCTGATGTGATTTGCAGGAGTTTGAGTGTGCTGTAAGACCACTCTGAAGGGGGAGTGACTTAACACAGAGAGCAAAGGGAAGGGAGACTCAGAGCTCAAAAATGAAAGTGAATTATAAAAAATGAGTTGTTTTTGGTAAATACTGCATTTTCAGAACAATAAAGGTTGATCTAAATATGTGTTGTTACAGGTAATAGCCCACAGAAGTCAAATCCCTCTTTAATCAGTTTGTTTAAATACATTCACAGAGAGTGGGATTTCAGGCTCGCACTGCCCACTCACATCCTCAGGCCAGCAGAGGGAGCCCTCATGCTGTACTGAGCATCTACTTAAGTGTATACGGAAGATAATTTATTCCATCCGATTTTGAATTTTAAACACTTACATTTCTCACTTGAATTTTTTTAACTTTGAAAAAAGATGTTTGAATTATTTTTATTCAGAATTTTTATTGCTGACATTTTAAGTGTACATGTTCAAAGTGTTTTAAATTCAATATCTGTCTGTCTTCTTCCGCTTTATCCGGCTGGGTCGCAGGGGCAGCTGTTCACCGCCCAGTCCTCTGTACACATGACCCTCCCTATGAACCCCTCTGTGAATGGTGAGCCCACAGGAGGGTGGATGTCATGGTCCTTGATGTTAGTTCAGGTGTGTTTTGAGTTGATGGGGGAAAACCAGAGCCCGGAGGAAACCCATCCAGACATGGGGAGAACATGTAAACTCCAAACAGAAAGGCCCGGGCGACTCGGGGACTGAACCCACAACCTTCTTGCTTTGAAGGCCACCGTGCCGCCCACTCAAATTCAATATTAATTTTTAAAATATTCAGCACAAATTGAAATTTAGCAGTCAAAATTCAGACTGTAAAATTTGCAGTGAAAAAATTTGAGTAAATATCCAAGATGCCAAGGCAGAAGCAATCAATCCAAAGTGATTTGATCTAACTTAGTAATAAACACGAAATGTCAGTGAAGCCATCTGACTGGTCAGAATTATCCTCATGCAAACCTCAAACCCTGCCCATAGATGAGAACGGCCAATAGGAAACAGCCTCTGTCCTCCTCGCCCACACAAGATCGGTTGGTTCTGCCTTGGCCTCTTGGATCTTTGCTGCAAATTTTACACTCTGAATTTTACACTCTGAATTTTGCACTCTGAATTTTACACTCTGAATTCTGCAGCCTGAATTTTACACTCTGAACTTTACACTCTGAATTTTGGACTATGAATTTTACACTCTGAATTTTATATTCTGAATTTTACACTCTGAACTTTACACTGAATTTTGCACTTTGGATTTTACACTCTGAATTTTACACTCTGAATTCTGCAGCCTGAATTTTACACTCTGAACTTTACACTAAATTTTGCACTTTGGATTTTACACTCTGAATTTTGCACTCTGAATCTGTTGAATTTGAGGACTTGAAAGTATTTGTGCTGAATATTTAAAAGGTGAAATTTTTATATTAAATTTGAAACACTTCACCTAAAATGTAGATCTAGAATTTTAGCAAGTAAAATTCAGAATAAAAATAATTCAAGCAAATATTTTCAGAGTTTTAAAAAAATTAAAATCGAGAAATTCAGCAGAATTTCAAATTCTAAATCTGATGAAACAAATGATCTTTTATAAGTGTATACATTGGAATTTGTAATACATTTCCATAGTTTAAAAGTATCACAGTACACATGTCTGTAAAGTCCACTCAGTATTCTGTGTACAGCCCAGGTCCCACAGGGGGGCAGCTGTGGCTTGCCATCGGGCAAGACACTTCATGATGTGGAGGTGTTCTGCATGGAAGTTTATGGCAGAATGTTCAGCAGTGTCTGTGGATTTAATGAGCACATTTCCAGGATCATTTTTTGGAGGTTGATAATAATAAAATTGTGAAATGAGGAGAATTGTTCTGAACATGAGTCTGGATAGTCACATTTTCTTTGTGTTTTGATCATATTTACTTTTACTTTAACAAATGACAGTTTATGACTCTCGTTATCGTCGGCAGGTATTAAATTGGTCCAAAATAGGGACACCTGGGATAGGGACTTGTATAAAACTGGGACAAATCAGTGGTTTGGGGTAAATTTGCTGGGACAGGGGACACAGGGCTCAGGGAAATAGGGACATCTGGCCACCTTAAGAGTGACTAACTGAAAAACTGTCGGCTTGTGACTGTAATGTTATTTAAGAGGGGCTTGTTAAACAGCACCAATCTATCTGCTGTGTTCTAATATGGTTTCCTCATCACAAACAGACCTGGAGTTGTGCTTCATTTCATTCACACATGTTTAACACACAAACCCTGCACATTTAGGGTTGACCAAAAAATAAATAATATATATCACACGCAGTAAAACTAGTGTTGGTGATTTTATTTACACAAGTGCTCAAAATAGTGAAAAAAAATGAAAAAAAATAAAATAAAAGTGTGCACACAGACAGCTCTAAACTTAACACGCACTGCCTTTGTGAAGATGGGAGGGCCCTTTTTATAGTACGAGGCTCCTCCCCCCAATCAATTAACAATGAAAAACGTATCTATTTCGGTTTCTCTACAATGACATGACACCTAAATTTCCTGTCCAGTTGCAATTTCCTCAGTTAAAAGGTTCAAATTTCATAATAATTCAGCACATTTCTGTAGCACCTCTGACCTCCATGGAACCAAATCATTTTTTTCAGAAATCATGAGTTATTCTGCATGTTTTTTGTCCTTAAAGTGTTAAAATGTCATGTGGTGCAACCATGCATCATATGGTGTGACTAATAACAGCAGGAATTCTATGGCTGGAGTTTGAATAACAGACTTGGGTAAATGGGATTCTTTAGGCATTTTTCTTCATTTGATGCATTTTACAGGGAAGTAGTTTGTTCATTAAACACAAGCAGGTGACGGTCATAATGGACAGCAAAAGAAAATATCAATATGCATTAAAAGAAACGCCAACACTTTGTTTCTATACACTTCATATTACTCACACCCTAGATTAATATCCCAACCATGTTTGAGAAAATAAAACCATTTTAAGGTTATTCTCAGTCGCACCAGATGACATTATATACTAAAAATGCTTCACATAAATATTAAACACAGATTTATGCACCTGACACTGTAAATATTTGAAGAAGTTCAACTAAACAATTAATATTTTTTTATATTTTAAAATTTGCCTGTTGAAAATCCTTATATACATCATTGACCCATAAACATTCCCCCTTTACTACTTAAAAATCATAAATATTACCATAAACAAAAATACCCTAATAATATTCTCTAAGCACAGATAAAGAAAAAAAAATTCAAATGGTCAAGTCACATGACGTTACTTGACTGTTGCCAAAAACAAAAACAAAAAAAACTCGGGGATAGGAGTAAAGCGAAATGCCGGTATGAGTGTGTGCTGGCCGTCACAAACAGAAAACACTCTGTTCCACCTTGTGATGTCATAGAGCAAGTCGTCACCCACTCTGCAAACCTTCACATGAATCATTTGGATCATTTCAGTCCTCTCTAATGAATTTAAGGTAAAAGGAGCTGTTCACCACTTCACAACATCACAAGGTGGAACAGAGCATTTTGGAGCTTTGGAGATGTAGACAGACAAATAATAAAGGAGTACGCAAAACACAACTCCGGGTCTGTTTTTGAGGAGAAACAACAGTATAACACGGCTTAAAGCTCACAAGAGTCCATTTTGTGTAATATAGGAGCTTTAAAACAACCTCAGATTAAAGTCTAACCAACATCAGACAGAGCAGTGCCTACAGTTAGCATCACACTCCCAAGGAAAATTGATGACGTCAGCTGCAAAGTATCACTTGCAAGCTCAGTAAGTGTGAAAAGAACACTCACATCACCTGTATTTGTGTCTTAAGTAGTTGTAGTACAGAGTGTGAGGGGCAGGGGGCAGTAGAGGCACACTGCCCCAAACGGTCCTGCCCATCTGCCTGTCATGGCTCTTCTTCATATGCTTTTATCACACAGTATTACAGATTTTTACCTCAGGAGAAAAACATCAAGTCCATCTGTGGTCCCAAATGTCCAGATTCTGCTCTGCTTGAACGTAACGGCAAAGTAACGGTGCTGTTGTTTCGACGAAAACGTGTCAGAAAATGTGCATGTGTGTGTGTTTATAGAGCCTTTCAAATCTTATGTCATCAGAATGTTCAAAATTTTGGAATGGAGGCAATATAACATAATATAACATAATATATTTACTATGGCTAAATCACAAGTACACCTAAATGCTGAAGATTGTATGACATTAGAACAAAAAAAAGGCAACAGTTTTGAATTTTCAAGCTACAAATCTTAATTAATTTGCTTCTCTGTTAAGAAGGATGGAAAAAAATACAGTTTTCTAACCCTCACAAAAAGTATAATTTATGATAAAATGTGCAATATATCTGTAGATGAAGTGAAAAACTGAACTGTAAACCCGAACGTTCAAAGTAACTAAATAAATTAAGTTGTATAGACTCAAAGATTTAGAAATAGTCTTATTAACTTAATTATGTCAAGTTGCTTTAACATGTTCTTTTTTTTGAGTCATTTTAACTCATATTTTTGGATTAAAGTGAACTATTGTGGGTATAATTGAGCAACTCAGTAGAAGTTAGTCATTAAAAGTCCTGGTATTTCCCTTCTATTGTTGTTACTTTTAATTCAGTTATCATAAAGTACAAGTAGTAAGCCATCCAACCTTTTACGTTCTGGAAGACTGTGACTTTTAAGTTCACCAAATTAAAATGATTGAGACAATCGACTGCCTCAATTTTATTTTGAGTTCTGGTAACTTATTCGGGTTTATAGTGTTAATGTGGATATTGCCCTTGTAAAACGCTAGTGTCAAATAAACAAATAATGTCAAACACAATTGTAAGTGTTTTTAAACTGGGCTCTGATCTCACTCACAAGTATCTCAGAGGTTTTAATTTTCCAAATTGCCCTTGATTTTCCATAATTTGTGATATTCTAAAATGAATCCTAGTTTTCCCATGAAAGTCACATTAAGTTCCGTTTCACTTTTGCCTCCAGCTGCCTCCATTCTGGAATGTTTTTGTTTACAATTTTTCAAAGGGTCTGTTTCTAAATCAGTACGCATATATATATATATATATATATATATATATATATATATATATATATATATATATATATATATATATATATATATATATATATATATATATATATATATATATATATATATATATATAGTACTGCGCTTTTCTGGACTGAGACTCTTCCCATTTGGGGGTCACGGTACCGAGTGCTCCAATCACCACAGGCACCACTGATGCCTTTACCTTACAGGCTCTCTCCAGGTCTTCCTTGAGGCTCTGGTATTTCTCTACTTTCTTGTGTTCCTTTTCCTGACATTGCCATTGCTCGGTATTGCAGTGTTTACCACCACGGCTTTGTTCTCTCACTTATCCAGAACCACTATGTCTGGTTGGTTCACTATCACCATTCTGTCAGTCTGTATTTGGATCCCAGAGGATCTTGGCCTGTTCATTCTCCACAACCTTTAAAGGCGTTTCCCACCTTGATCCTGAGGTTTCCAGCCTGTACTCTGCACAGATGTTTCTGTACACTTTGCCCGCGACTTGGTTATGTCGCTCCATGTACGCTTTCCCTGCCAGCATCTTACACCCTGCAGTTATGTGCTGGACTGTCTCAGGAGCCTCTTTGAACAACCTACATCTTATATAAATATAAACATAAATATAAACATAAATATAAAGGTAAAGGTAAAGTAGGTAAAGTCATTCGAGCCTCCCCCTTCCCCAAAATCCCATCCTGGGACACCTGATGCTGAAATCGACACACCTGGATCTTAGATTAAGCTCCGCCTCTGTTCCTTGGACCTGGAATGGGGGTCCAGTCCTTGGTTTTGTGCCGTGCTCCGAGCATGTTGGTCAGATAGGCCAGACACCATTCTCCATGTGTTGGTTCCAGACGGGGACGAGCAAGACCAGTGCAGTGGACTGGGTCTGAGCAGGTCCGTGTTGTCCTCTGCATGCTGATTCCATGTGGGCAAAGCGAGAACGTGCAGTGGATTATAGATCCGGGTGGGTTCCTCCATGCTTGAGGCTTGTTGAGGACTGAAGTGTGGCTCTTCCCGGGGAAAGAGCCTCTCAGTCCAAGGCACCGAACCACTCCCTGCTGCAGCTCCTCTGAGCTTGGCCTGCACCAGAGCTGCTCCTGCTGTTTCCATGATGCAGATGTGCAGTCTTAAATTCCGACCAGGTGCAACCGAACGTTAACTAATCAGGATCATATTTCCTATGTTTTTTGCATTTTACAGCTGATACACGCAAGCACATCTGCTGATATCAGTACAGCTGCAGATGTGTACAGATGTGGACAGTTTTTTTTTTTGCGTGTGTGTTGCACCTCCCCAGTGGCTCCATGGCGCCCCCCAGGGGAAGCGCGCCTCACAAGTTGAAAACCTCTGATCTAAAGTAAGAAATATAGATTTATCAAGTTTTGAGTGCAGTTATTTGTTGTGAATACAACATTTAAATCTGTAATTTGTGTAATTGATTGATAAAAACATTTTTATGATACACAATCATCAATATAATCCATATTGCACTAAGAAAAGAAAGATAATGACAATTGAGGGATTTACTACCAAATTCCACTTTTTACCTGTAGTATCAAATTTGAACACAAATTTTATACATTATTTTACTATACTAAAATGCAAAAAAATATGTAATTATAATTTGCTTCAACATATTAACTGTTCATGTTAAAACATTACTAAAAATTTCTTAGAAAATGTCACTGGAAAATCGTAAAAATCGCAATTTTCTTTACCTTGATTCAGTGAGTTGGGAACTATCTGAAGACAGCCATATTGGATTGTCCCTTGTACTGTGTAAGAATTGTTGTAGTGATACAGGATACAAGAGGGTTTTGAGAGAAGTTTTTACCATATACATACATACATACGTTTTATTATTATTATTATTACAAATTTATTTTTTTGTTTTTCCAAATTTCGCATTGACGGCTGCACAGTCTTGGGTGAGTCTGTCTGAGCAGATTCCAAGACACAAAATAACTTCTCTTTAGGAATGAACGGCTCAACCTGAAAACAGAACAAATAAAACATTAAATATAAAACCTTGATCTGTTTCTATACATGCTGTGAACCTTTGAGGTTATTTCAACAAAAAATTGCCAAATTTTGGGGTTTTTGGTGAAATGATGTCAAATTTTCTGGGATCCCCTGAACAATAAAAAAGCAACTGAATCAATGCAAGATATACAAGTTTAATGCCATACTGTGGAACATTCCAGACAAGGCAATAACATCTCCATGGAGACAAACATGTGACAGACCCTCCACCAGAACAGTTCCACAGTGCAGCTTCAATCCTTCATAATCTATAGTTGTCTTTTGTTTAGAAATGGTGAGTTTCATAGAGGGAAGTTGTATCATATAATAAAATCGTAAAACTCTTGTAAAATAAAAAACAACAATCACATTTGGACTAATAATGTAGGTTTGTAAAGTTCTGGTTTTATGGACCACCTGTGCAGTAAAAAACGGCCGGAAGAGAAGTGGTTTGTAGGGTCTGCTCTACAGCCAAGATGAAAAGTTAGACTGTATAAAAGAGAGCACGTCACCCTCTGTTTACTCATTTGCTTTAATAAGTCTGTATAAGTTCTATTTAAAGGGTGGGAGTGATACAAAATCCATCCAATTTTTTAGCTTTCTACCATGTCATAAAGTTCCCTCATTAAAAACACGTCTGAAGAGATCCTTAAGACTCTGTACAAGGCTCCGCCCACAAGCCTAAGTCCCCCGTTCTCCCACACAAAAGCATGATACAAAACAAATGAATACAAATACACATTTTAGTTCTCACAGTGGCATTATGGACTGTTTATGAGCATCTGAACTGAATCGAATCTGGACCTGCAGAGCCCACCCACACAGAGGACAGGTGTGAGAAGGGAGGGGTCAGAGGACTTTTATACTAAGTAGGTGCGCCACCTGCTGGTCACACACATGTCAATAAAGACCTCAGTATGTGTTTATTTTGTGTTTGAGCACAGGAGGAGTGAGTGTGTCACAGACACTGGGCCCATGTGTCTGTGACCTAATGCACACTGTCAATAAACAAGAAAAAGCATGCAGTGATGCACACAGAGCTTTACTGTTATTCCCATGGAAACAGAGTGGTTGGCTGCTCTTGTGGCTGCCTGGCTCACACACTGAGCAGTTTTACATGGGATTTTAACCTGCTAAGAAATGCAAAGTAAAGGACTGTAGGATTGTGTGAAATGAGCAGTTTGTTTTTCCAGCTAAGGAGATATTTAAGGAACTAGCTATGGGCATTTAAGATGCTACAGATTTATTACACCAAATGTGGCAGCAAATGTAGCAGGAGACCTTCCAGAGGAAATACACTGAGGGATTTAATCATTTCATCACCAACCATAATGTAGAAGCCATTCTTGTTTCGTTTAGGTTGGGGTTCATTTGGGTCACTCTTTACATTTGAGCACGTATATTTGGCCTGGCCACAAGGGGGCAAGGTGGAGTCGAGTCTACATGAGCGCACAGGTGCCAGTGGACTGGGTGTATGGGTGACAGAAGGTCACACAGTGTTTACTGCTCTATCAGGCCGGTGGTCTAGTCTCCACTATTCATCTCTTTCATATTATCGAGCATCCACCCACCCCGCTCCTTTCTGCCATAAACTGTAGCGGCTCTTGGATTATCATCATTGGCATAAATCAGAACATCCCCCCTAAATCTTTTTCCTAACACAACCTGGACTCTGAAGCACATTATGCCTGAATCCCCTGCACCCAGAAACAACAAAAAGTTAGGACAAAATTGTCGCTACACGTAATAACTGCAGAGTAAGAGTGAAGCCTTTCGTGTTCCCTCCTGTTCTGGACAGTGAACCCACACTCAGCACTAGGGCCCCACAAGTGTCTTCTCTGGATGAACAGCAGCCTGAGCAGCTCAGATCTGTGTGATTGTGCACGTTTGGAATGGGCTGGAGGAAGATGATAATGAGAAAACACAGAACACTGTTCACATAGAATCAGAATCAGAATCAGAATTACTTTTATTCATCCCCGAGGGGAAATTTTCTTCGTTACAGATGCCACCGACCAAGAGCATGTACATCGAACAAGTTACAAAATAAGCTAAATACAATAAGATAAAAGATAAAATAGCTCTCTTTGGGAAATTATTTACATCAGTGACATATTTATGACTATATACATGTGTGAGCAGGGAATAGGATGAAAGGATTGAGTAGTTTGTGAGTTAAAGTGCAGCGTTCAACAGTTTGATGGCGACAGGCAGGAAAGATTTCCTGTGTCTCTCAGTGGAGCAGCGCGGCAGCCGCAGTCTATGGCTGAAAGAGCTCCTCTGATTGGCCAGCACCTTGTGGAGGGGGTGGGAGGGAGAGTCCAGAATAGTCCAGATTTTGTCCAGCATTCTCCTGTCCAACACCACCGCCAGAGAGTCCAGCTCCTCCCCCACAACATGTCCAGCCTTCCTAATGATCTTCTCGAGTCTATTAGTGTCCCTCACGCGCAGACTGCTGCCCCAGCAGACTACAGCGTACATGATGGCACTGGCCACCATAGGCTCGTAGAACATCCTGAGCATTGTCCTGCAGATGTCAAAGGACCTCAGCCTCCTCAGGAAATAGAGGCGGCTCTGGCCCTTCTTGTAAACCGCGTCCACGTTCCTGCTCCAGTCCAGTTTATTGTCCAAGTACACCCCCAGGTACTTGTACTCCTCCACCACGTCCACACTGACCCCCTGGATGGAGATGGGGGTCACAGCAGCATAGTTAAAGTAGTAGTAGCAATAACAGCAGTGAACATAACTGTCCCCTTTATTTGTTGTTTTTTTAATTTTATTTTTTATATATATTCAATTCATGTCAACAGTGATACCTGCACTAAGCAGCTAAGACCTCCAGCTCCTCCCTCTGCAGCATGAGGTGTGTGTCTATGTGTGTGGGTGTGTGTGCTTCTTAATTCCTCTTCACACTCATCATCAAGTAGCACTTTAAAGTACACTAATCACACTGTCTGGCCTCATATAAGACAACAGTGTTTATCCGGTTCTGTACAGCTGCTCAGGGCTCCATCATCTCCCCCACACCCCCTCACACCTCCTCACACCCCCCCACACCCCCACACAGACCTGATCTGGGAAGTCCCACCTGGGCGCTGCTCTGTACTTACTCCATTAGACCTCATCATTAAGAGCTTGTCCTGCAGAGGAGAGCTGCCGTCACCTCCACATCATAAACCGTTCTATTTAGACGCACACTCCGGCTCACCATAGCATTAATGAAGCTCTTCAATGAGCAGGTTTGCTTCTATTCAAAGCCTAGTGGTTGATTGTAAGATGATATGATTGCTATGGTGGCACATGTGTCATGCAGTGGGAGGAGCACTGCACATGTGTCCATGCACCACCTGCCCTGGTACTGTCCAGAGAAGGAACTCCCTAAAAGTTTGGCATTTCAATCAGGGGCAGGACATTCTATTGTAACCATGGAAACCCCCTTTTTAACAGTGTTTTCCTATTGGTGGTTTTCAGATTCTAAAATGTGATGGTGTCACACTCCCAGATGAGGAGCAACAGTCAGTTTTTCCTATTGATCACACTGCACTTTACTGTGAAATATCCAAAAGGTAAATGCACACATCCATCCATCCATCCATCTTCTTCCGCTTATCCGGGGCCGGGTCGCGGGGGCAGCAGTCTAAGCAGGGGCTCCCAAGCTCCTTCTCCCCAGCCACTTCCACCAGATCCTCCGGACGGACCCCGAGGCGTTCCCAGGCCAGCCGAGAGACATAGTCCCTCCAGCGTGTCCTGGGTCTTCCCCGGGGCCTCCTACCGGTGGGACATGCCTGGAACACCTCCCGAGGGAGGCGTCCAGGAGGCATCCGAACCAGATGCCCGAGCCACCTCAACTGGCTCCTCTCGACGTGGAGGAGCAGCGACTCTACTCTGAGCTCCTCCCGTGTGACCGAGCTCCTCACCCTATCTCTAAGGGAGCGCCTGGCCACTCTGCGAAGGAAACTCATTTCGGCCGCTTGTATCCGCGATCTCGTTCTTTCGGTCATTACCCAAAGCTCATGACCATAGGTGAGGGTAGGAACGTAGATTGACCGGTAAATCGAGAGCTTCGCCTTTCGGCTCAGCTCCCTCTTCACCACAACGGTCCGATGCAGCGACTGCATCACTGCACCGATCCGCCTGTCAATCTCACACTCCATCCTCCCCTCACTCGTGAACAAGACCCCGAGATACTTGAACTCCTCCACTTGAGGCAGAGACTCCCCACCCACCCGGAGAGGGCAATCCACCTTTTTCCGGTCGAGAACCATGGCCTCGGATTTGGAACAG
Source organism: Odontamblyopus lacepedii (assembly GCA_034769755.1). Classification (NCBI taxonomy): domain Eukaryota; kingdom Metazoa; phylum Chordata; class Actinopteri; order Gobiiformes; family Gobiidae; genus Odontamblyopus; species Odontamblyopus lacepedii. Next base: position 17,023,442 of record CM068351.1, read on the forward strand.
CTGATTCTCATCCCAGCCGCTTCACACTCGGCTGCAAACCGCCCCAGTGCAGGTCCTGGTTTGATGAAGCCAACAGGACAACATCATCCGCAAAAAGCAGCGATGAGATCCTGTGGTTCCCGAACTGGACCCCCTCCGGCCCCTGGCTGCGCCTAGAAATTCTGTCCATAAATACAATGAACAGAACCGGTGACAATGGGCAGCCCTGGCGGAGTCCAACATGCACCGGGAACAGGTCTGACTTACTGCCGGCAATGCGAACACAGCTCCTGCTCCGGTCATACAGGGACCGGACAGCCCTTAGCAAAGGGCCCCGGACCCCATACTCCCGAAGCACCCCCCACAGGGCACCACGAGGGACACGGTCGAATGCCTTCTCCAAGTCCACAAAGCACATGTGGACTGGTTGGGCAAACTCCCATGAACCCTCGAGCACCCGATGGAGGGTGTAGAGCTGGTCCAGTGTTCCACGACCAGGCCGAAAACCACACTGCTCCTCTTGAATCCAAGGTTCGACTATCGGCCGAACTCTCCTCTCCAGTACCCTGGCATAGACTTTACCGGGGAGGCTGAGGAGTGTGATTCCCCTGTAGTTGGAACACACCCTCCGGTCCCCCTTTTTATACAGAGGGACCACCACCCCGGTCTGCCAGTCCAGAGGTACTGTTCCCGACCGCCACGCAATGTTGCAGAGGCGTGTCAGCCAAGACAGCCCCACAACACCCAGAGACTTAAGGTACTCAGGACGGATCTCATCCACCCCCGGAGCCCTGCCACCGAGGAGCTTTCTGACCACCTCAGTGACTTCGGCCAGGGTGATGGATGAGTCCGCCTCCGGGTCCCCAGCCTCGGCCTCCTCTTCGGAGGACGTGACGGTGGGATTGAGGAGATCCCCAAAGTATTCCTTCCACCGCCCGACAACATCCCCAGTCGAGGTCAGCAGCTCTCCCCCCGCACTGTAAACAGTATTGGTGAAGGGCCGCTTCCCCCTCCTGAGGCGCCGGACGGTTTGCCAGAATTTCCTTGGGGCCGTCCGATAGTCCTCCTCCATGGCCTCCCCGAACTCCTCCCAGACCCGAGTTTTTGCCTCTGCAACCACCCGGGCTGCAGCACGCTTGGCCCGCCGGTACCCGTCAGCTGCCTCAGGAGTCCACCGGGCCAGTAAGGCCTGGTAGAACTCCTTCTTCAGCTTGACGGCATCCCTTACTTCCGGTGTCCACCACCGGGTTCGGGGATTGCCGCCGCGACAGGCACCACAGACCTTGCGGCCACAGCTACGAGTGGCCGCGTCGACAATGGAGGCCGAGAATGAAGCCCACTCGGACTCCATGTCCCCAGCCTCCCCCGGGATCCGGGAGAAGCTCTCCCGGAGGTGTGAGTTGAAGGCCGCGCGGACAGAGGGTTCCACCAGACGTTCCCAACAGACCCTCACGATACGCTTGGGCCTGCCAGGTCTTTCCGGCTTCCTCCTCCGCCAGCGGACCCAGCTCACCACCAGGTGGTGATCAGTTGACAGCTCTGCCCCTCTCTGCACCCGAGTGTCCAAGACACACGGCCGGAGGTCAGATGACACGACAACAAAGTCGATCATTGACCTCCGGCCTAGGGAGTCCTGGTGCCACGTGCACCGATGGACCCCCTTGTGCTCGAACATGGTGTTCGTTATGGACAAACTGTGACTAGCACAGAAGTCCAATAACAGAACACCGCTCGGGTTCAGATCAGGGAGGCCGTTCCTCCCAATCACCCCTCTCCAAGTGTCACTGTCGTTGCCCACGTGGGCGTTGAAGTCCCCCAGTAGAACAATGGAGTCCCCGGTCGGTGCACTGTCCAGTACCCCTCCCAGGGACTCCAAGAAGGCCGGGTACTCTGCACTGCTGTTCGGCCCGTAGGCCGACACCACAGTGAGAGACCTGTCCCCGACCCGAAGGCGCAGGGACGCGACCCTCTCGTTCACCGGGGTGAACTCCAACACGCAGCGGCTGAGCTGTGGGGCAATGAGCAGGCCCACACCAGCTCGCCGCCGCTCCCCTCGGCCAACGCCAGAGAAATGGAGAGTCCAACCCCTCTCAAGGAGTTGGGTTCCGGAACCCAAACTGTGCGTGGAGGTGAGGCCGACTATATCTAGCCGGTAACGCTCAACCTCCCGCACAAGCTCAGGCTCCTTCCCCCCCAGCGAGGTGACATTCCATGTCCCCAGAGCTAGTCTCCATGTCCGGAGATCTGGTCGCCGAGGCCCCTGCCTTCGACTGCCGCCCAGATCTCTCCGCACCCGACCCCTATGGCTCCTCCCGCGGATGGTGGGTCCAGGGGAGGGTGGTCCCACGTCGTCCCTTCGGGCTGCGCCCGGCCGGGCCCCGTGGGAAAAGGCCCGGCCACCAGGCGCTCGCCATCAAGCGCCCACCCCAGGCCTGGCACCAGGGTGGGGCCCCGGTGACGCCAATCCGGGCGACGTATCTTGCCTCTGTGTGTTTTTCATCATATGGAGCTTCTAAATGCACACATGTTGAACCTGAACATTTCTATCAGTCTAGAACAGTGGTTCTTAACCTGGGTTCGATGGAACCCCAGGGGTTCGGTGAGTCAATCTCAGGGGTTCGGCAGGGGTCAAGACAAACATCCAACTCATATGATTCGTGATGACACGCCCCGTTTGGCCGTTATTGGCTGCAGGAAATTTTGTGCTTGCAATAGTCTTGTGACTGTCGTGATGGTGTTGTGTAATTTCTTTCTTAATATTTTCCCTTCATACGAACTATGTCGAGCAACAAAAGGAAGTGGTCGGGCGAATATGTACAATATGGATTCACATGTGTGCACCAATAAAATATATCTACCTATGTTTTGAATAAAAAAAAAAACATATTTTATTTTTCCAATTAAGAAGGGTTCGGTGAATGCGCATATGAAACTAGTGGGGTTCAGTACCTCCAACAAGGTTAAGAACCACTGGTCTAGATACAATAACTCACTGTATTACAACAAAAATCTGCAATTTAACAATATTAATTTGAGCTGTCCCCATCTGTGTGAAATAACATCGGCCTATATAATGCTGTGATGTCACCTGAAACCCACCAATGTGCCTGTGCAGCTAAAACACTTTTTGATATGAGAAAGCTAATTTAAACCTAAAATTATACCAAAAACACATCCAGCTTCTCTTTCATCTGGACGACACCCCTCCCCTCAACACATTTATCCCAAACAACAGTCATTCTCTATTAGTGGCTGCGTACACAAATCACAATCAGGTTCTGCCTCATTTACGTACCCCGTCACGTCTCTGGTCCAAGTGTATTCAGATGAAATCAGATGGTTTACACCACTGCAGCACATCTCCATCTACACCAAAAATACACACACAAAGTCTAATTCTGAATGATTGTGTACCAGCTGTTACCACACAGACGGCTGTTTCCAATTAAACTGTTCTGTCTCAATACGGAATCTTTTATTTCTACACCGGCTGGACACTCAGCTGGACACAACTTATTTTTTAGGTGCATTTCAGTTTTGCTGAAGCTCTCCTGGACATATTCATGATTTCTCACATAAATTAAAGCTGTGAGATGTTTTCAAAAACCAGCGCACGTTGCCTCTGTCAGCACTCGGCTTTACTTTCACTTTCACTTCAGGGAGCGACAGCTGGAACACTTGTTGAATGCTTAGGGAAGAAAACACGTTGGTTTGAGGATTTATAAAGAAGAACGACAAATATAGGAGCAGAGGAGAGGGCTGAGGAGTGGAGGATGAGCAGAGGAGAAGAAGATGAGTGGAGGAGAGGAGGATGAGTGGAGGAGTGGAGGATGAGCAGAGGAGTGGAGGATGAGCAGAGGAGTGGATGAGCAGAGGAGATGATGATGAGTGGAGGAGCGGAGGATGAGCAGAGCAGAGGAGAGGAAGGTGAGCAGAGGAGTGGAGGATGAGCAGAGGGAAAGAGGGTGAGCAGAGGAGAGTAGGGTGGGCAGAGGAAAGGAGGATGATGTGGTGTTATCTATTAGACATAAAATAAAACTGAATGAAGACAGTGTAGCTGAACCTCAATATTTGCGAACTCTCTCTCAAGGAAAACACAGCAGGTACGTGAGGCTTGGAGGAAACATTAAACCAGGCCCTGAGGGCCCCTGTGCCTCTGAGAGGAGCGGCAGGAGAATATGGGAGTCTGTATGGTAAATTGATCTGAGCACAGTGTCCATGAGCTGCTGTGTCATACTGAAGCCCCACAGTCCTGCAGAGGTTAAGGATGACTCAAGACCAGAAGAATTGTGTTGTGTTTCTTTATTCAGAATCTCTCACACAACAAACAGTCACAGGCTTATTTCACCCAACCCAGAGGTGCACATGAGTCCACAGCCCTTCATCTGAGTTTACAGTTTTAGATTCTAGGTAGTTTTTGTTCTTAGAGTTAAGGGGGAAAAAATACAAAAGAAACATTTCAAGTGAAATTAAAACAAAAGAAGAGTTATTAACAAAGTCATTAGATTCATGTGATGAATGTACATACACCTGCTGAGGGTTCACCACTCACAGAGGGGTTCATAGGGGGTCAGGTGCTATGAGGATTGGGCAGCGACAGCTGCCCCCGCGACCCAGCTGGATAAAGCGGGAGAAGATGGATGAATGTACATACAAACATACAAACATGCTCAATTAGTCCAGACTAATTTTAAAATGATTCAGTGTCAAACTGAACTTCAGTAGATCCCCACACACATGCGTATATACACACTATATTGTATACATATACACACGTACACATATGTACATACATTTATACTCACGTATACATCTGTACATACATATGCACCTATATACACACATGTACACACATGTACATACATGTATACACATGCACCTATATACACACATGTACACAGATGTACATACATGTATACACATGCATACGCCTTTACACACATGTACACACATGTACACACATGTACACACATGTATACAATATTGTGTCTGTTTATTAAATAAGATAAACTTACATCACACACTAACTAAACAACATTTTGACAAAACTACAATAAAATTGTGCTTTGATAAATCTTCAAATCTGAGGATGTTTGGTTTGACTTGCAGAGTTCATTTGGACCACATGGATGAACCATGAAAGACAACTGCCTTGTATCACTTTTTATTTGGATGCTTTCACTCTGGGCCTTTAATGCTGTTTATTGGTGCAGACAAAGTGCTGCTTTGTACACATACATGCGTTCTTTGGTCAAAAATCATGTCTTATTCTAATATATTATTATGTCATTTAAGGCTTCTGAACTACTTTGCATAGTCACAGTGTGTCAGAAATCAGAACAGATCCAATGAGGATTTGAAAGATACAATTCACTGAACAGAATGACCTGTAAAGTAAACAATGACCACTGCAGGTAAGTTTTGGAATGATTCTAATATGATCCAAACTGAGCATACACGGTTGATAGTTTAGTCCAGAGGTAGGTGGTCTGTTCACACACGCTCTGGAGCAGAGTGGCGTTCACACTGGACCTTCTGGAGCAGAGTTATGTTCGCACACGGTCTGGAGCAGAGTTGTGTGGTGACTCTGGACCTTCAGGGCTGCTCTGGCTCTCTCCTTTGGCCTTGTGCAGAGGCTCCTGGCCCCAGCTCACCACACACAGGGGGCAGGGGCAGGACAGAGGGTGGCTCAGGATGCCGGAGGAGTACAGGGCTCTGCCGGTGCATGGGTTGAGCCTGAGGGGGGAGCTGTAGGTGCTGTGAGAGGGCAGGGGCAGTGTGGGGAAGGGCAGAGGCAGTTGAGGGAGGGGATGAGGGAAGAGGGGGTGGGACACAGGGGCTCGGGACAATAGCAGTGCCCCCATCGGGTTGACCAGGGGGAGGGGTACCATGGAGTCCACCAGGGGGAGGGGCCACGGGAGGGCGTGTCTCTGACGCTTGTCCTTCATCCTACGGTTCTGGAACCACACCTAAAACGCAGATTTTTTCATTGAATACAAAGTTGAACTATCCCCCTATAACCTGACAAACTGAATAATAATAACTGAATGGACTTGGACCAAGTACTTTGGACCAAGTAATTTAACATTACTAAATACAATTATTGTTGTATTATTTTATTCAGTATTCTATATATAATTATTTTACATACATACATACATACATACATACATACATACATACATACATACATACATACTTACATACATACATACATACATACATACATACTTACATACATACATACATACATACATACATACATACATACACATAGATATACATATATATACACATACAAACATATATTTTCTAAGTATAAGTATTCTTCCCAACACTCTCTACATTCTATAATACATAAATAAAAAAATCATGTAGTGCTATTTAAAGTGCTGAGTTGGAAACAACTGTTTTTCTTGATTTGCTTCATTATTTCGTGCTCTTGTCTGATTATACAGAACAGTGGGATTCATTTCCAATGTCAAACTAAAACTGTAACATAACAAAACCAGACAGAGCCATCTTAGGAACTGTCAACACATTCTGAAATATTGAAGTGAATGGATGCTGGGAAGCCTTTATTTTACATTTTTATTGGGAAATCTTCTCTGGAGCAAACAGCATCACCCAAGGATCCTTTGACTCAGTGCTTCATGGAGCTGCCCTAAAGCCTCTCCAACAGAGTCCACAAGATCAACTTATAATTGCAAGTTATGAACTGTGCAGTAAAACTGTGAAAATGATTCATTATTTTATGTAGGAATTTATTTAATTTCTATGATCACACAATAACCCAGAGAGAACAAGCACAGTCCACTCAGAGAGATCAGGAGTCTAACCCACAACCTCCTCACACTGCTACACTAACACAGGGAGGACATGCACACTCCAACCTGCTTCTAGTGCCCAAGAAGGTTCCACAGTATGGCTTTTATCTCCACAAAGACAAGTAAATGACACTACATGACAAAGTTACAGGTCAGATCTGCAGAGAGGTGACCCCACTTTGTTTTTCCCAAATGTAATACCTGTTTTTGAATAAGCATCAGACAGATCAGTTTAATGCCATACTGCAAAACATTAGAGAGCAATAACATCTCCATTTTATTTCCTGATTTTGTTTCCATGTATTTGAGCAAAATGTGTCTTGCCCAAATACGGTGAGCATCCTCTGTGAACCATGGTGATGCACTGTTAGCATGTTAGTTGTTGTTAACATTACTACGACTGACCGAGAGGTGTGAAAAATACTTATGAACTCATGGATGTTCTGAGTGCATAAGGTGACTGAGGAAGAACTGTGCACCACTGCAAACTGTTTACAATTAACAAGTTTTAATTTGAATGTTTTTAAGCAGTGGTGGACGAAGTACTCAATTTTGTTACATAAGTAAGGACAAATAGCAGAGCAAAAAAAAAAAAAACCCCTATGAACTAACATCAAGGACCATGTTGTCCACCCTCCTGTGGGCTCACCACCTGCAGAGGGGTTCATAGGGGGGGTCAGGTGCTATGAGTATTGGGCAGCATGCTGCCCCCGCGACCCAGCCGGATTAAGCGGGAGAAGATGGATGGATGGATGGAAAAAAAAAAAAAATCAAGTGAAAGTATCACATGAAAAAATCAAAGTAAATAAAACTTTTAAATTGCCTGTTTAAATGTACTTTATTCTGAGACTAATAAAGCATCAGAGTCTTTTTCATACAAATTTGTGCTGAATTTTGTTCAACAAAAACAAATGAATCGATTGTTTTTTCCATTGATGTTACAGATATAACATATCTAGATATTTTGATCTAGATATTTTGTATATTTTTTATTTGCTCAAACTGTGAGCATGTTAAAAATAAACTCTCAGACTTTTCAGCAGGTCTCAGACAGTTATAAAATTACTTTTACTTATCAGTCCTGTTAAAAAATGTAGTAGTGTAGAAAGTACAAATACCTGCCCTCTGATGTATTGAAGTAAAAGTATCCACTGTAAATTTTGCAAAGTACAGATACCTACACATTTACTAGAAAAAATCCTCGTAACAATTTGCACCTGCACTTTTTAAGTACATTTTTCTGCTGTAATATCAGGTACAATTTACTTGTCAGTATTAAGTAAAATGTTCTCACCACCATTATGTAAAAAAAAAATAATAATAAAAAAAAAGGAAAATATATCTAATTAGTTAATTGCATCACTGTGGTGAAATAATTAAGTACATATTATATGTTGAGTATTTACTGATGTATAATAAATGGTAAATTTTAGTGCTTCACTTTACTGTGCTTTTAGTGCTGCCCTGGGATCACTGGACAAATGCTTTAACCCACTGAGCTACAGCTGCCCCAGCCCCAAATCCATCTCCGCAGAGTGCAGGACTTATCCAGAAAGACTTTGGCGTTAGTGTGAGTAGCAACTATAAAACCTTTCAAACATGTTGGTGATTGGTGTAGAACTTAATGATATCATTAAACACAAAATTTCCACTACACAAGGGAAAGAAGTACATTTTGTCCATTGCTGTTAAATAAGTTGTAATTCCCACAGAATTATGTTATTTCAGTGTAAAAATGACCACAGTTCATTTAATATAATTTACCAACCCCAGAAGTGATTTTACTTAAACAGTACTTTGCTCCTTTTCCTTTGTTAAGTTCCCCCTGTTTTTTAGGCAGTAAACACCACTAGCGCGCCTTTCACTCTGCACTCAGATCAGGAGTCTCACCCACAACCCCTCTCCTCCCACCTGCTCCTTTTTTTTATCAGGGCGTCCCGGAAACCTGGCAGTGTCAGGTGGTTTCTTTACTGGACCGCCGCATTCCTGCTCGTCCATAAAAGAGCCCATGTTCCGCTCGCAACGCCCACACTGCCACACCGCCACACCGCCGTTGCCATGGAGACACCTACAACTGTCACTGCCCCGATGCCGTAAAGATGTCTGCCAGCTGCTGCTACCGTTCTGTTAGCAAGTTACAGCTATCGCGCAAGTATCTTCATTTCAAATCTGTCGTTCAGGATTGCCGTTGGAGGAGTTCTTTTTGTTGGTTTTGTTTTAATGCCATACTGTGGAACTTTGGAGACAAGCAAGTTCCTCTGAAAGAGAGTTAGGCTGTGTAGTTAAAGATGTAAAATGGACTCTTGTGAGCTTTATGACATGTTATAAAGTTGTTACCTCCTCAAAAACAGACCTGGAGTTGTGTTTTGTTTCATTCATTGGGTGTTTGGGCCACCTAGAATGTTTCACAGTATGGCATTAAATCAATCTTACTTGCATTTGTTCAGTTACTGGGATTTGTTTTGCTCAGTGAAAAAAACACAAATTTTTGTCTGTTGTGTGCAAGCTTGCCTTTCCATAGAGCTGACCTGTAACTGGGCCTGATCAATTTGATGCCATATTGTGGAATGTTCAAGGTAAAGCAATAACATCTCCATGGAGACAAGCAGGTGACAGGTTACCAGGACATATTGCAGATCTGTGGACTGTGGAAAGATGAGCCAGTGTACAGTTAAGCCCCATTCACACTAGAAGGCGATGCAAAATCGATGCGGTTACAAACTGTTTTTTGGGGGGAAATCGCCAAGGTATCTCAAGGTATCACTATACGAATCCAAATGTTCGCCACGGCCTCATCAAGTGCATCATCCTCTGAATTTTTTTTTTAAATGTTCAAAAAATTTGTCAGTGGTCGCCAAGAAAAATATTCTAAAGTTAAAGGTTAAAGGCGTTGTTAACGTTCTCCAGCCTTCGCTAGTGAATCACTATTGATCACCAAGATCGTCAATGCTTGAACTGGCGATTTAGTAGCAATTAAATGACAAAGATTGACGAGCGAACACTTGTGATTCAGATCTGAAATTAAACCGACATATTAACGAATAGACGGGTTTCTGGGCCATGCCACAGACAAGCTTTTCTTCTACAGTTGCCAGTAGTTCGCCAGCAGTCGTCGGTATTTGTTAATATTTGTCAAGATGTCGCTATAAGATCGCCGTAACAACATCTTTGCATCACAGCCACCTTGTCAAAGAGGAACACTAGTGATTTCTTGACGAGGTGTTTGCAATATTGCGGTCACCAGTATGTATGAAAATACATCGGCAGCCACTGTGAAAGGGGCTTAAGAATAAGTATTTGAAGTATTAAATATTTCATGGTATTTTATTTGAGCAATTAAACACCTGTAATTGAATAAATTCAAGACAGATGTCTAAAGCCATACTGTGGAACATTCCAGGCAAAATATTATCTATGGACACAAGCCGAGCCTACACCAAAAATGTAGGACACCTTTATGAGTCTTTTTAAAAAGGGAATTTATGCAAAATGAAGCTTTCTCTCATGTTCTAACATTGTTCCCTCATCATGAACATGCCTGAAGGGGTTTTAGAGTCATCCATACATGTTTCAGTCATCTAGAGATCTCTCCCGGTCCCTATTCAATCCCTCTTTACAGTTAGCTGTTAGATTCTGTACAAAGCTCCGCCCACAAGCCTACGCCATGCGTGCTCCCACTTCACAATTCTCCATAAATATACAAAAACATGATGGTTGAAAGATTTCAAAAAGTGTCTCCATATGTCTCCAACACTCTGGCTCACGAGACACCCTATGTCCAAAATTCTGAACTGTCCCTTTAATCATTGGAAATATTTTAATGTTTGAACGTTCTTCAGCAGTTAAAGCAAAAACTAAAATCTAACCAAGTGCAGATGACTTGAATTAAGAAAATTCATGATTTGAGTCAATTTCACTTGGCAAGTAAAATGGTCTGCCAATGGAAGAAGACTTTTTGTAGCTAAAATATGAAAATACATCTTTCTTACTACACTTGAAGAAAAAAAAAACACTTATTCCATTGGCAGGTCATTTGACTACTCAAATCTACTCAAATAAAGCCAAATGTTCTTAATTTAAGTCACTTTAACTTAACTACATATTGTTTTTTCAGTGTGCACTGTGTAACTCTTCTGGAGGGGGTAATGCTTGGGTTTGTCCACAGGATGGAATTAAACTAATCCAGGGGTTTCCACACTTTTTCCTCCCTTGAGTTCCCTTTGCAAAACAAAAATGCCAGAGACCTACTCAATTTAGCAGCCGCAAGAAATTGAGATGATTATAAAAAAGAGGGCGAGGCTTTGGCAGTTAGATGCCGATAAAACATAAACCATTGTACATTTATTAATGCTTAACCTTAACCTAGATTGGCCAGAGTTTCAAAATTTTAAAACTGGGATATCCTGTTTTTTGGTGGTTGGTCATAATAAAATTGTGAAATGAGTGTGTCATTAAGGAATGTTATAATGTAGGTTCTGCAGAGACCATTCGTGACAAACATCTGAGTCAGTACTCAGTACTGTTTATCATTTTTGGAAATGTTAATTAAGTGACAAGGACCAATTTCCTGTTTAACCCTGAAATCAAGAGTTATACTAACATTCTGAGAGTAAACAGATAACACTTTGTAGGGTTATCCTGATTGAGTGAAACAACACACAGAGGTGTTTTATTTTTGCACTATATTTGAGTTATTAAGATGAAATGATGCACAAACTGGTTCAAACTGGTCTTCTCTGGTGGGAGTTTGAAGTGGTGGGAGGTGCCCAATTAACACTAGTGGAAGTTGAATATATATATATATATATATATATATATATATATATATATATATATATATATATATATATATATATATATATGACGTCCACCCTCCTGTGGGCACCACTCACAGAGGGGTTCATACGGGGGGTCAGGTGCACAGAGGACTGAGTGGCGCATAGCTGCCCCAACGACCCAGCTGGATTAAGCGGAAGAAGACGGATGGAGTCACATTTTTTGTGTTTTGGTAATTTTTAAGCAGCTTTTCTGTATTTTACCTCAACAAATGACAATGTATGCCTCTCTTTATTGTTGTGAGGGATTAAATTGGTCAAAAATAGGGAACATTTTTTGTATAAAACTGGGACAAATCACTGGTTTTAGATAAATCTGCTGGAACAGGGGACACAGGACATCTGGTCACCCTAAATTACCCTGATTTTTGTTTTTCAGCGCAATGGTATAATTCAGAAATCCCTTGAGCTACATGGAAAGGTGTGGAGAGCTCCAGGTTTGAGACCCCTGAACTAATCTGTCTTTGCATTTATTACTATGGGTGTTATTTATTGCTCAAAAGTCTCTCAAAAACATCTGTTCTTATGCCACTAATCTAACCTGTACTTTGGCTTGCAAGTCTCCATGGTGATTCATAAGTTTATGGCCATACTGTGGGGACATCTCCAAGAAGACAATCAAATGACAGAGCCTCCAGCAGACAACTTGCACAGTGCACTTTTAAACAAATTGACGCTCGCAAATGTTTACTCTTTTCAGTTTCTTCCCTCGTTTGTAAGCCAGTGGAGGGAGACCGCTTTTTTGTCTGCACTCAAACGGTATAAGCTCAGATCTGTTAAGGGACGAGACGCAGCACCATTTCCACAAAACAAGACAAGACCAGACTGGGCCCACAAGAATGAGACAAGATGAGATTTGACGCCATTTCTAATATCAATTTTCTGTTTATTTTATGACATATTTTGGTTGTCAGGCTCACATTGCTTTTTGCAACAATAAAAAATGGAGCTTGCCACTCCAAATGTAAAAATGCAGGGGGGAAATAAGATCCTGTGGCTCCAGATCTTGTCCTGTCTTTATTTACTTTCCACTAAATATTTCAATCATTCTTAAACTTCAAGAACAAGACTTAAGTGTCCAAACTTTATAGAAATATGTCAGCTAAAAACAGATCATAGCTTACATGTTCTCCTCAGTCACTCACATAGTGAAGTGTCTTGCTGAAGGGCACAATTATTATTTTTTTGTTTAACTTGCCAACCTTTAAAACATAGACGTTTAGAAACAGACTTTTCAAATCTGTTTGCAGGAGTCCATCTTTAATTTTAACCCCTTCAGCCTCCAGTTTGTTTAAACTGTTGTTGTGCTCTTGAGCAATACACTTTGACATCAGGACATGATCATTTATAGGAGAGTATAAGAATTCAAACGGACACCCTTGAGAGATGAGATGTGTTTGGCTTTAGAGAGTCATTCTTTAAAGTGTTTCAGCTCGTACCTTGATGGTTGTCTCGGGCAGGTGCAGCGCCGTCGCCAGCTCGCAGCGTCGTGCTCGTGACACGTAGCTCTCTTTGAGGTACTCGTGCTCGAGGCGGGAGAGCTGCGCGCGCGTGAAGGCCGTGCGGTGGCGGCGCGCGGAGTCCAGCAGTGCGGTGTGCGGGCACGAGTCCTCCTGCTGCTGCGCGTGCTGTGCCCCGGGAGCGAGCACGGAGGTGCTCCTGTCCTCCGCCACTGCGCGCACACAAAATCCACAAGGGTCAAGAAGGAGCTCACAGATCGGAGCGTGCCATGCGTAATTACGCACGACCAAAACAGACTGTTTCAAAAGCAGTTACTGGCGTGCTATAAATGTTTGATTTAAATAGTCCCTAAACAGAAAAAATACGCACACGTACCCCACAGAGTGCACGAAGAGTCCGTTTGCAAAAACAGAAGTCTACTCAACTGCAGTCTACTCAAAAAACAGATTTTAATGCAATCTAAATCTGATTTCTAATCCACTGTACAATGATGTCATTGATCATATCTGCAAGAAAAGAGAATAATACCTTTGGCCAATTTTTAAAAACATAAAGTTCTGTTTTTGCAATCGAACCCTTCAAACAGAAATACCCAGACCTGTTCTAAATTCACGCATTCCCGGTGTCCCGGGAATAATTTTGAAACATAGGCCTATTTGTCAAGATGTTGAATTATTTTAGCTGCTGCAATTCACCTGAAGAACAAGCGCCTGATCGAGAAGAAGAGGTTTGATTCGAAAGATTTATTTTTTTTTAAACCTAAATGATCAATGATCAATTATTTTTTTGGGTAAAGCTTCGATTAGAAATTGGGTTTGAAAACACAGAACAAATATAAGGCCTTAAGTAATTCTATCTATCTATACACACACACACACACACACACACACACATATATATATATATATATATATATATATATATATATATATATATATATATATATATATATATAGATATAGATATAGATATAGATATAGATATATAGATATAGATATAGATATAGATATATATATAGGCTATATATATATATAGATAGATAGATAGATAGATAGATATAGATAGATATATAGAGATATATAGAGATAGATAGATAGATAGATAGATAGATAGATAGATAGATAGATAGATAGATAGATAGAGAGCAGAGCGACTCACACATGAGGCCGTCCGTGCGCTCGCGTCTCTTCACAGCGCGCTCGTACCCTGCTCCATGTTCGGTGCGTAACGGTGATGCGTCCTGTCCCGTGCCGCCGGTGCTCCTGATGTGGCCCGGCGGAGGTGTGCGCCTCTGGATCTACACTTCTCAGACAGTCCCCGGTTCCCGCCCCTTCTGTCCGGCTCTGGTGCCCGGGCCGTGGGTGCGTCTGGCCGGCGCGCCTCGCAGGTGTTAAGGGGGTTAGCTCCAGCCTTTGTGCTTTTGTTATGGAGAATCCCTGACGCGTTGCTGTTTGAAGTGAAGGGCTCATTACAGAGCGCAGAGCAGCGCGGGTATTAATATGCGCCCGAGAGCGCCTCTTTCATTTAGCACAGCCACAATAAAGAGATGATTATAATGCGTTCACCTTTAAGGAGAGCACAGGTGAGGACCAGTACACTGCCTGAGAATACTCATTTACACACGGAACAAGAAGTGATACTCAGGCAACAGTAATGTTACTTCAACATAATCGAAGTACAAAGTAGTGTTCAGGAAATGACTCAAGGAAGAGTAAAACGTATTTGGAAAACTTCCACTCAAGTGAGAGTAACTTAAAGAGAAACTGTCAGGGCAGAGCATCTGATTTATAATTCAAAAACATGAAAGAAATCACAAAATCTGGTGTTTTCAAAGGGCAGATACAAAAATGTAAGAAACACAAATGTACAGACCATTTCTAATTGCCACATAAAACTTTTGGCACAGAATCATAATCATAATCATAATCAGAATGTTTTTTATTGCCATATGAGTGAACAGGTTCACAACATTCGGAAATTGCTGCGGTACTTGGAGCAGAATGTAGACAAACACTGACATGCAACAAATAAAATAGAATAAAATAAAGAAGGAAAAAAAAAGCTATAATATAACAACGAAATTTACAAATTTACATGAATATAATAATATAGAGTATAAGAGTATAAGGGAAAGAGGAAGCACAACTTTTACTCAAGTAAGAGTACTGTTACTTCAATCAAATTATTATTAGTAAAAGATTAGAAAAGTGGTTATAGACACATCTGTGTGGATTAACTTTGTTAGTATGTTAGTAATAGACATTTGACATTCACACATCCATGCGGAAAGTCTGTAAATGGTTCTTGTTGCATCAGTGACGATGAAGTTCTGAAATGGAAACAACAGTGAAGTGGAACATAATGTGATGAGTTGGTGTGTGTCCGTACAGTTCAGAGTGCAGTGGTTACACACACACACAACACTACACACAACACACAACATTACACACAAGACTATACACACAACACTACACACAACACTACACAAGACTATACAAGAAAGTACACAAAGTATAACATCATGTAAGAACCTGTGATGAAGCCTGTGTGCTGTACAAATGATGGCTCCACAACAGTTTTTCATTTCCTCTGCACATACAGACAATCTCCCTCCTCTTCATCAGGGGCCGGGGGGGTCAGAGGCATCAGCCTGAGCGGGAGGCTCTCCACACACATGTCCTTTAAGTGTTCAGGCCGACCCACGGGTCTGTCCCCAGTGTGTCCTGTACAGAATACACTGGAGTACAAGAGTCCAGAGTGTGGTTCATGAGGAGAGTGAGGGCCACTCCTGAAGACCATCAGCCCCATGTACACTGTGGTCTACAGCAGAGGAGAGGAACAGACTGGACAAGGTCATCAACAAGTCCAGCTCCATCCCGGACTGTCCACTGGACTCAGAGCAGGAGGAGGGGACAGGAGAGTGTCCTCTGGACTCAGAGCAGGAGAACAGGACACTCTCCTGTCCTCCTGCTCTGGACTCAGAGCAAGAGGACAGGAGAGTGTCCTGGGGGGTCAGGAGGATCCTGAGCTGTGTAGGAGGTGGGGCAGGTCTTTCCTGCTGCTGTCAGACAGTAAAAGACAGCGTTAGTCCTGTTCATGTGTCTCCTCCTGTAGTAATCATGTGTATATTGTAATACTGTAATAATATTGCAATACTGTATACTGTATACTGTAATCATGTACACTGTAATACTGTAGTAGTGGAACAGACTGAGACTTTCCTCGTACACTTCACCAGGTCACTTAAACTGCTCTTTATTATTCACTCAGCCCATGTGTTGCAATGTACCAGAGTCAGAGTACTTCATGTACACATAATACTGCACACATAATACACCAGACTGTGGTCAATGTAGCATAGGTATTTCTTATGTTACTCCTTTTTGTATCTTACTACATTCATTAGAAGATCTAAGTCTATATTTCATTTATGTTGTTTTTTTATGACACAGTATTTTCTTGCTGTTTTAGAATTATGTGTTGCAACACAGAGATGTATCCATGGATAAATAAAGTCTGTTATTAGCTTCTCTTAAAGGAGCTGTATGTATCATGCCTTCCAAAAAGTTAGAACTGTCACAACTGACCCTGTGTCTCCAGATTCTTTGCCTGCAGACAGATACATCCAAGTGTGTCTCATTCTCAGTTTATGTTCAGGCCTCATGTGAAGCTCAGAACCTCCAGAATTCCCTCCCTGAGCTGCAGAGGCTGCACTAGCACTGACTCATGATGGTACAGGTGCTGGGGCTTAGGGAGTGATCGTTCAGATTAGAGAGAGACATTTGAACCCACAAAACACATTATTCTAACAATGCAGTTGTTTTTACAGCATTAGAACAGTTCTCAGTAAAAGTTGTATTTGAATTGAACAGGTTTACCTCATATCTCGAGACACAAACAGGTCAGGTTTATGAAATTTAAAATCTAAATCTTACAGACAGTTCCTTTAAACCTGAGCAGCCATAGTGAGGAACTTCGCCCCCTACTGGCCACACACAGCACTGCACCTGCCGTCTGTTGTCCTGCACTGTGGGAGGGGCACATCACTATCAGAATAAATCGACGTAAATTGACATAAATATAAGTTTACAAAGTTTTTTCTATTAAATATCAAAAAATGTTTTAAGTAAAGTAAAATTTGTGTTGTCATGGTTTCTGTGCTGCCTGTTTAGTTTAGTTTATGTTCTTAAAGCTTCACTGTGTAACATGTAGAGAGTCCATTGGCTGTTTTTTTCTCCATGGAGATGTTGGGAATGTTCCACAGGAAAGCATTAAACTCTTTTAAGTCCATGAAGATGAGCAGAAATTAAACTAGGCCAAGAAACAGGTCACATCTGTGGAGAGGTCTCTCACTGTCAGAAGAATGCCAGTTTAATTTTAAAAGTCCCATATAATACAAAACTGACTCTTGTGAAATTTAAGTCATGTTCTAATGTTGTTCCCTTCTCAAAAACAGACCTGGAGTTGTGTTTTGTTTCATTCACATGTTTGAGTAACTCTTTATTATTAGACAGTCATCTCCAAAGCTCCAAACGCTCTGTTCCACCTTGTGATGTCATAAAGCAGTAGTTTTCAAGTGAACAGCTCCTTTTAACTTTAGTTCCCTAGAGATTGGGCAGTTCCAGGCCTGAAATCATCCAAATGATTCTAATAATGCATGGAGTTTAAAAACACCTGGAATTGAATAAACTGGCAAAATAGCCAAATTTAATGCCGTACTGTGGAATATTCCTGACAAAACAATCACATCCCCATGGAAACGGAGACTAACACAGACCAAAGCATTGCTATTTGAGCTTTTATAACCCATACCTCGAACTAAAGTTAAAGGTTCACCTGCTGTACTGTACCTGCTTGTTTCCATGGAGATGTTTGGCTGAAATGTTCCACAGTATAACAAACATAATCTTACGTTTACATTTATTTACACACATATTTCAGCGAGTAGTAGCCTCTCCACAGACCTAGACCTGTATCTTGGCTTGTGCTTGTCGCCATGGAGACAGCAGCAGATCCTCCACCAGATAGGTTACATAGTGTAGCTTTGTTCGGTTGTTTTGAGGCGCTGAAGTGTGATGAAATGTTTCCTCATTCTTGCGTCAAAACAGCCGATATAACGTGGTGATTGACAGGTGGATGAGCCAATCAGGGACAGGCGCGCTCCAGTCGTATCAAAACAAATATAGACGTTTACAAGGAAAAAAAATAAAGAACATCTGAGGGGAGAGAAATGTGTTTTTATTTGTAAATGAAGGGGACCAATGCACTCCTTCGTTTCACATGTGTCACTGAAATAAACAAATCTGATTGGCAGACCATAATCATACCTCTCTATATGGGTTTCAGCTTCCTGTTACTGTATGTGGTGCCATTTTGAGGACTGCCAACTATTCCAAATGTCCAATATTTTATTTTGAGTTGTAAAAGAGTCCACGTTAAGATGTTTTCTGTTTTCTGGTCTGTTCTAATGTCATTTCCTCATCACAAACAGGCCTGGAGATGTGTTTTGTTTCATCCACACATGTTTAAAACACAAACTTGCACATTTAGTTCTTTAAAACTGAAAACACTCTGTTCCCCCTTGAAAGGTCAGGTACTAAAACAGAAAACGCTCCATTGTGTGGTACTCCACACACTTTCACTAGAATCATTTGGATCACTTTTGTTTTGGAATTGCCAAATCTCTACTGAACTAAAGATAAAAGGAGGTGTTCACTTGAAAATTACCGACTACCGAATTACTATCTATCAAGTCCAGGTGTTTTTAAAGTGTTTTTAAACTCCATGGATTACTAGAATCATTTGGATGATTTCAGGCCTGGAACTGCCCAATCTCTAGGGAACTTAAGTTAAAAGGAGCTGTTCACTTGAAAATTACCGCTTCATGACATCACAAGGTGGAACAGAGCATTTTGAGCTTTGAAGATGTAGACAGACTAATAATAAAGAGTTACTCAAACATACAGTATCTTACAAAAGTGAGTACACCCCTCACACTTTTGCAAACATTTAATGATATCTTTTCTTGGGACAACACTGACGAAATGACACTTTTATACATGTAAAGTAGTCCATGTACAACTTGTATAACAGTGTAAATTTACTGTCCCCTCAAAATAACTCGACATGCAGCCATTAATGTCTAAACTGCTGGCAACAAAAGTGAGTACACCCCTAAGTGAAAATGTCAAAATTGGGCCCATTTAGCCATTTTTCCTCCCCAGTGTCATGTGACTTGTTAGCGTTACAAGGTCTTAGGTGTGTAAGTGGAGCAGGTTTGTTAAATTTGGTATTTTCGTTCTCACACTCTCTCATACTGGGCACTGGAAGTTCAACATGGCACCTCATTGCAAAGAACTCTCTGAGAATCTGGAAAAAAGAGTTGCTGCTCTACATATAGATGGCCTAGGCTATAAGAAGATCACCAACACCCTGAAACTGAGCTGCAGCTGGGTGGCCAAGAACATACAGCGACTTAACAGGACAGGTTCCACTCAGAACAGGCCTCGCCATGGTCGACCAAAGGAGTTGAGTGTACGTGCTCAGCATCATATCCACATGTTGTCTTTGGGAAATGGATGTACTGTATGAGTGCTGGAGCATTGCTACAGAGGTTGAGGGGGTGGGGGGTCAGTCTGTCAGTGCTCAGACCATATGCCACACACTGCATCAAAGTGGTCTACATGGCTGCTGTCCCAGAAGGAAGCTTCTTCTGAAGATGAAGCACAAGAAAGCCCACAAACAGTTTGCTAAAGACAAGCAGACTAAGGACATGGATTACTGGAAGCAGGTCCTGTGGTCTGATGAGACCAAGATAAACCTATTTGGTTCAGATGGTGTCAAGCATGTTTGGTGGCAACCAGGTGAGGAGTACAAAGACAGGTGTGTCTTGCCTACAGTCAAACATGGTGGTGGGAGTGTCATGGTCTTGGGCTGCATGAGTGCTGCCGGCACTGGGGAACTACAGATCATTGAGGGAACCATGAATGCCAACATGTACTGTGACATACTGAAGCAGAGCATGATCCCCTCCTCAGAAACTGAGCCACAGGGCAGTATTCCAACATGATACCGACCCCAAATACACCTCCAAGGTGCCCAGTGCTTTTCTAAAGAAGCTGAGGGTAAAGGTGATGGAGTGGACAAGCATGTCACCAGACCTAAACCCCATTGGGCTTCTGTAGGGCATCCTCTAATGGAAGGTAGAGGAGCGTAAGGTCTCTAACATCCACCAGCTCTGTGATGTTGTCATGGAGGAGTGGAACAGGATCCCAGTGGAACCCTGTGAAGCTCTTGTGAAATCCATGCCCAAGAGGATTAAAGCAGTGCTGGAAAATAATGGTGGCCACACAAAATATTGACACTTTGAGCCCAGTTTGGACATTTTCACTTAGGGGTGTACTCACTTTTGTTGCCAGAAGTTTAGACATTAATGGCTGTGTGTCAAGTTATTTTGAGGGGACAGTAAATTTACACTGTTATACAAGCAGTACATGGACTACTTACATTGTATAAAAGTATAATTTCATCAGTGTTGTCCCATGAAAAGATATCATTAAATGTTTGCGGAAGTGTGAGGGGTCTACTCACTTTTGTGAGATACTGTACAGTATTAATGAAACAAAACACAACTCCAGGTCTGTTTTTGAGGAGGGAACAACATTAGAACATGACTTAAAGCTCACGAGTCAATTTTGTGTAACATAAAATCATTAATTGCTATGGCAACGGTCTTAACTTTTCATTCTGAAAGTGCATAAAAATACAGAGAGTCTGGACTAAACTTGCAATAAACCAAGAACTCTCTGATGGATATGTTTGACTGGAACTAAACCAGTGAACTACAGGAAACAAGATTAGAAATGGCCTAAACCAGGACTAAACCACGACTAACCAGAAATAAACCTGAACTAAACCAGGACTAAACCCGGACTGAACCAGGACTGAACCCGGACTAAAACATGACTAAACCAGGACTAAAACTGGATTAAACCAGGACTAAACCTGGACTAAACCAGGACCCAACCAGGAGTAAAACAAGACTAAACCATAACTAAAACAGGAATAAACCGGGACAAAAATAAGACTAAACCAGGACAAACCAAATCTACTCGAGTCTCACACCGGACTGAAACTGAAATGATATAAACTAGGACTATACATCAGAAATGAACTGTCTAAACTGGAAAACTAAGCCAGGATGAAACTCTAACCAAAATATTATTTGGTTTAACCCAAGCAGATGTGACACAGAAATAAAATGTTTCTAAACCAGGTCTAAACTAGGTCTAAACCAGGTCTAAACTGGTTCTTAACAAGGTCTAAACTGGGACTAAACTGGTTCTTAACGAGGTCCAAAACTAGGTATAAACCAGGTGTAAACAGGTCTCAACCATGTCTAAACCAGATCTAAACCATGTTTATACTAGGTCTAAAGTGGGTCTAAAAGGCATCTAAACCAGGTCTAAAACAGAACTAAACCAGGTCTAAAACATAACTAAACCAGGTCTAAACCAGGTCTAAAACAGAGTTAAACCAGGTCTAAAACAGAATTAAACCAGGTCTAAAACAGAACTAAACCAGGTCTACAACAGAACTAAACCAGATCTAAAGCAGAACTAAACCAGGTCTAAACCAGGTCTAAACCAGGTCTAAACTGTGACTAAACCAGATCTAAAGCAGAACTAAACCAGGTCTAAACCAGGTGTAAACCAAGTCTAAACCGGTCCAAACCAGGTCTAAACAAGGTCTAAAACAGAACTACACCAGGTCTAAACCCAGTTTCGGCCAAATTGATTGAATTAACATCTGCAATTTAATTTTTTCTCCAATATTAGTTTATGCTCCGATAATAAAAATAAAATACATGCTGAAGTGTGCTCACCTTTACGCGCGGCGGTCCCTCTTCTCTTTGTCTCAGACCCGCGCGTCATTTGGCCATTACGCACGGTGCACCTGCGCGCTCTGGTCTGGCGTCTCCATCCACACATGCGCGCCGGAGTCCGAGCTTTTATTCACATCTTAATTATCTCCAGACTGCGCCAAAGACCGTGCCACGGACTGCGCCAAAGACTGTGTCAAAGGCCGCACACGTGGAGGGTTTAAACCGGGTGAAGGGCCGTAAAAGGGCTCAGGATTACGTACAGGACCACCGGGAGAAGCGAGGACCGGAGACTTCTGGAGGAGATGATTAAAGTACGTCCAAGATGACCAAAAGTCAGAATTCACACTCGGTTTTGACAGTATTTCAGGCAGCAGAATGTATGCAGAATTATTTTATCCTCAATATGTATATATTTATTAAGACATATCCTACAACTTGTCCATATAATAATGAAGACTTCAGCGGCAGAATCCGTTACCTCCAAAAAGATAAAAATAGGAATACAAGGGAATTTCCTGCAGTTTTGAGAAATTTTAGTTTCGTTTTTTTTTTTTAATGCTTTTTCCCAGACTATAGAATCTCTCTGTAGTATTAAGTCTGTAAATCCTTCAATACATCAAGAATCAAATGCAGAATTGAAGACTTTTGGAGAATATCCCGTTATTAAAAGTATATCCAAGATTATAAAAATAACAGTAAAAGATCCGTATACCCACACACTTTTGACAATTTTAGTTTAGTTTTAAATGTTTTCCAGTCAGTAAAATGTAGTATTCCTCGATTAAACAATGTGTTTTTAAAGAAATATCCTCCAAATTGTCCACATTTGAAAACTGAAGAGTTTTGGGACAGAATCCGTTTCCAAAAGTACCCCAAGACTTTAAAAACGGGAGGAAAGAAGTCCCACTGCTCCTACTTTAATCAAATTAATGTTTTTCAGACAGTAGGCCTATAGATTTTCTGGATAAACTATTGCTCTATCCACCATATCCACCAATAGGTTTATTTTTATGATTAATATTTTCTCCAGTTTTGACAAATTTCGCTTGGTTCTTAACACGTTTTTCTGACAGTAGAACGCACCGTGTTTATCAAATCATAAATATCTCTAGTTTTTATTTAGAAATATCAGAATGGTCCACATATGTTTAACCCGATTATGTATTATTAACTAGGCTCGTTATCCCGCTGTATTTGTCCAACCACACCACAACATCTGCAGAGGCATTTGACCTGTAAATACAGCAAATTAGACAAAAAAAAGATGACAATAATGGAAAATAATGATGAAAATAATGTTCCTCTGTTTGCTAAATTATGAATGCGATAATCGTGTCAAAACTTCACTTTTTTCCAAATAAAGACAGGATATTTCACCTTTATTAAAACACGACAGCTGATGCATATAAGGGAAAGTCAATAAATAGTAAGAATAGTGTTATTATAAGAGCACGAGTCGCCTTTAGTCGCTTATGACGTAGAGGCAGGACTCTACAATTTGCATGTCATGTCCAAACGCGCCACAATGATTCCACGCGTGTATTTGCAATGAAAGTGACAGCGGGAGATGGGCGGACACCGCGGCACTTTGAGCACACGTCTCACGAGACTGCGACAAAAAGAATGACGCATGTGCAAAATATGACTTCAAACTGAAACTCACTTGTTTTTATTTTTTATTAAATTTGTTATTATTATTATATAGGCCTATCTAGAAATGACCCTGTTTGTTTTGAAAATCTAAAATGTTTACGCACAGGACGACGCATGGAAAGTTTGATAATATTCTATACGCTGCTTTGAGCTCGGCACGGGGGCCTTACGTGCGTAAAGCCGACAAGGTCAAATATGACGGCGTAAAACGAATCGGTCAATGACTTTCTAATAACCGTGCATAAAATGTGGGTCAGGTGACATGACGCGTAATTGCGCTGCTCCATAAGGTGGCCTAAACAAATATGTAAACAATAAAATAAGATATTATGCAATTAAATTGTGAGTGTGGGTCAGCCAAATTATGATTAGGATTATGATGCATATTTCAAAAGTGAAAGAATCGGGTACTGTCTCGATTATTAATTTCCGTCACGTGATGCACCAGCCGGTCACGTTGCTACGTCGTTATAAAAACTGTGCGTCTGAGATGGTGGAGGAGCCAAAAATGAGTAACGTTACCTCAAAATAATATTACAAAAGAAATGGTCCGAGAAAAGACTCAAGTAAGAGAAAGAGTAAGTAAAAAAGTATTTGGAAAAAGTAGAGTACTGTTTCTTCAATAAAAACATGACTGAAGTAGGAGTAAAAGTACGCTGCTGGAAAGGTATAAGCCTAAATTCTGAAAATAAATTGTTACGTTCATCTACCATGTTTGGATGACGTCATAACAAATTGAACAGGCCTAGTGTTTAATTCAACGTACATTTCTACAAGGGAAGAGACGAGACGTAAATTTCACAAAACGAGATACGAGAACAGGTAAACGAGAACGAGACTGCATGAGAGTTGAACATCATTTCTAGTAGGCCTACATCAATTGTGCGGACCGTTTTACAATTTTGGCCTCATTATTTTTAATTCATTTTGTCTCATGTTTTTCTTGTCATCGTACTGCTTTTTGGAACTGACGGTGGAAAAAAATCTCACAAGACTTTCGTTACTGCAGTTTTGTCTCACGAGATCGTGCGACATGAGATCACGCCCCGTATTTCATGTCTGCTGTAAATATTGTGGAAAAGTGTGACGTCATAAATTAAAATTGTTATGCTGGGATCTTTATGAGCCTATGGAAGATTTAGTTTTGATTTTTTTTTTGCTTGTTTTGATTTTGAAAAAAGTCTCCAAACTTCTTATCCACAAAAGTTGAACCTTTTCATTATTTGTTTGGAATCGGCTCCACAAAGTTCATGCCAGTGTAATTCCAATAGTTCATTTGCGTTGATGCTTTTTAGTTTCTCGTGAATTGACCCGTAATTACAGAGATCTACTCAAGTTGAAGTACAAAATAGTGGTCCATTGTAATAGCAGTAGCAAATATAGAATTCTACCATCAATATTTTTTTCAAGACAGCCAAAAAACAAAAAACAAAAAAAACACCACATATTGATTCATATGTTGTCAGACAATTAATGCATATATTTGTTACCAATGCAGTAGTCTGTTTGAATACCTCGAATTGTATTCCAAATCCTAATTGCATTCCGTATTCCTCAAATAAATTCGAAAACAATACTTTTAATTGGTAAAGGAAGCTTTGAGTAGTCTTTACGCAACATTTTGATTTTGGATTTAATCAACATTATTTATTTATTCTTTATTCCAGACACAAATATTATTCAGTCCATAGTTTAAAAGAAACACTGGGTACAAAAAAAAAACAAAAAAAACAAAACAAAACAAAGCAGTGAAAGCACCAAAGTAGTCCATAAAGGCATGAGCTCATTTCAGGATTGGTCAAAGGCATTATTCATTTTCTCATTTTTATTTGAGCATCTAAGTATCACAGTGGTCAGCAGATCGCAAGGAACAATATCAATAACAACAACAGAGGCGTCTGTCTACACATTAGTGTATTTGAAAGTGCACAATACATTTGATTTATGATATTCCATTTACAAATTCTTTTCCAAAACAAACTTAAAACATTATGATAAACACCTCCATGTGTGCATTCAGTGTCTAAATGTCTAATGTCTATTGGTTTGAATGAAGTAATAACCAGTTGTTGCAGTGAACTGACAAGTCATTATAACAGGCTAAACATTTTACATTAAATCCAGTATTTTCATGTCTTAGAGTATATATATATATATATATATATATATATATATATATATATATATATATATATATATATATATATATATATATATATATATATATATATATATATATATATACACACACACACACACACACACACACACACACACACACACACACACACACACACATATATATATATATATATATATATATGTTTCTATGATGGTAAAAAAGGTAACACATTTGGTTAGTTCAGATTGGGAGGATTTCCGATGAAAAACACTACCTCATAGTAAATATTCTGTATTGCGCAGTGCGTGTGGTGCGTTCACGATCTCTCCGGAGCTGTTGGACTTCAGTCAATCATCCACGGGCAGTTTTCCTCCGCGTTTTCCCGCAGGCGTCGGTGCGTCTGTCTCCTCTGACGCAGAGGAGGGGAGCGTTGGGGTGGGTTGGGGTGGGTCGAGGCATTAGCTGGACTTGAACTTGAGTCTTACACGATCTGCCCTCCTCCTCCTCTTCTTCCTTTTCCTCTTCATCCCCCGGGCCCCCCTTCACGCGCGCCCGGTCCCGTGTAAAACTTGACCTTGACCTCGCGGGGTCCGGTCTGACCTCTGCCCCCCCCTCACCCCCCGGGACCACACGAGAGGTTCCGGGGGCCAAATCCGGAACGGGCGCGCTTTCCCGCTGTGCCAAGGACTCACCAAGACCGCACGGGCAGCCACACGAACCACGAATTTCTGTTACGTTTACATTTATTTGTATCTTCGACTTGACCTCACCGTTCCCTAATTGTTGTAGCGTTTCAATCAGATGCCCTCCCATGCGTGTCCTGTTGCGTTTTGTGGCATTAGGGCAGGTCAAATGTCTCTTGTTAATGTGCAGATGTGGTAGGATGGAGAATGGACCTTGTCACTAATAGAAATGATCAAGAAAAAAACATTTGTGGATTTTGTGCTCAGAGAGTTCATGTAAAAAATGACAATCTGCACATTTTAATCAAGAATTATGTGAAAATTAGAAGAGTAGAATTATTTGGATTTAAAAACAAAACAAAACACAATGCAGATAATACGTGTAAACTTTAATTTTAATAAATAAGTATGACAATACAACATCGACAAATATACAAAAAGACGCGTGCTCCTAACGTGGCGAACCAACTTGAAAAAATATACTCGAGAAGTCTGAATTCAAAGTAGAAATTTTAACAGTATAGGTAAAATTTAACACATATTTTACAATGTATTTAAGATATATATATTGGTCACGGCAATAAAAAGCGTCTTTGTTGCTTGCGTAAAGACGTTTTCGTTAGTAGCATTTAAGTTTAACGCATTCTGAAATCGATCAATGTGGAATGCGTAGGATTTGGATAAAAAAACAAAGAAAAAAAAACCAACATGAATTATTAACAATACGATTTTCCACCGTTTCAGTCTTGAATTAAATCGAATGCTCCAAGCCGCTCCAAAGTCTCACATGACCCACTTTTTACGCACGGTTATTACGCACGTCTATTATAGCCATTTACAATCCATATTTGTGGAACACATTTGACATTTGTCTGTTATGCACAAAATATTTGGCCATGTCTAATAAGGTTGAGAGGTTTGGATAGGTGTGTTTGGTTTTGCGCACAGAAAAAGAGGACACTAGGTTTACGCAGAGGTGATGTTTAGTGTCACTGACTTGAACGAGCTGCGTTTGTTCGTTTAGGAAATCAGTGTTATCCTCACCAAAAAAACAACAACAACAAAAAATACAACTAACGACAATTATCAGAATTATTATAAGATTATTTAAAAGGGATTTTTGCGCGTAATATGGTTGAGCTTTGGGTGACTTTGAAATAACCTTAAATATATCTGTGAGAATGGCACCAGTCACAGCCAGAAATATGTGGCTGACATTTGTCCCACAGAGGCGCAGAAGCACATGCGTCTGCGGCAGAGTCTGAGCCCGTGCCAGGATCATCTAAACTCCTCCATATTCCACTGTATCCGTGACGTATCACGGCCAACCGGTCTTTAATATTCAAAGTTTGGGCTAAAAGTAAAAGTCCCTCCCATCTTATAATTTTTAAAAAATATTTTACGACCTGATAAAGAGTTTTCATGTATTTGGCAGCGCCGCTTATTAGTCTATAACGTGTCTATAATTCCGCGCATTTACACCGGTTTATTCTGACGCGTTAAGAGCGCGCGGGTCATTTACGGCGCTTTAAACGCAACTAAAGACTAAATAGACCTGGGTGCAGTCTCCACTAAGCGCTGCTGTTTGGAGACATGGATCTTTACGCACTGCGTAATTCACACACTGTCTATCAGGCCAGACGAGGGCCGTTACGCACGGAGCGGCTCTCAGTACATGCTGCGCTTCCGCGTCACGCTGCGCCCCGCTCGTTAAATCACTCTCTCTGACTGACAGTCATCAACTGGACTCTTCTTCTGCGGTTTTTTCTCTTGTCACGTCACGTGACTGGCCGTTCTCATCCAATGGACAGGCGCGCCTCCTCCTCGTGCCCCCGGGGTGCGTTGCGTCAAGGCTGCGGCTGAATGTAACGGCTCTGCGGCCGCACACCGGGGTCTTTGCACCGAGGTCTTTGCCTCCAGCGCCACGGTCGTGGTGAGCGCGTATAGCTGACGTCTGTGAGCGCGTGCAGCCCATGTAGCAAAGGCGCGTGCAGCGGACTGCCCTATGAGCGCCTCGCTCGTGCTCAGCCCTCGCTGGCACGCGGACACGGTGATGTTTGTGTACGACAATAACCTGGACGAGCTCAACAAGAACATGGAGGGCTTCCCCACGGCCGCGGCCACGCAGTGCCGCAACATCATGGCCCACTCCGCGCTGGGTGGCCATCCATCCGGCCTGGTGCACTCCTCCGCGGGATACCCCACCGTGGAAGTGCCAGCCTCCGGCTCAAGCGACAGCAGCGCGGTCACGGGGAAGCAATGCACCGCGGGTCCGTGCGCCGCCGCGGTGCCTCACCAAAGCTCTTCCGCCGCCACCGCTCTGCCCTACAGCTACTTCAGTAACGGCTACTACCCGTGCCGCATGAGCCGCGGGGCGCTCAAATCGTGCACGCAGGCGGCAGGAGCGCTCAGCTCCCAATACATGGACACCCCCGTGAGCTCCGAGGAGTACCCTAACCACCGCGCCAAAGAGCTGGCCTTCTACCACAGCTATCCCGGCCCCTACCAGTCCATGGCCAGTTACCTGGACGTGTCCGTGGTGCAGACGCTGGGCGCGGAGCCGCGGCACGACACTCTGCTGCCCGTGGACACTTACCAGCCCTGGGCCCTGACGAACGGCTGGGGCGGACAGATGTACTGCAAGGAGCAGGGCCAGAGCCACCTGTGGAAGAGCGCGTTAGCAGGTAGGCTCCCCCCCGGGCTGTGTGTGTCTGCTCCCCGTGCTGTGTGTGTTTGCTCTCCGGGCTGTGTGTGTCTGCTCCCCGGGATGTGTGTGTCTGTTCTCCGGGCTGTGTGTCCGTGTGTGTAGCTGTGCGTAAAGGCTACGTAAAGGCAAATCTGATAGAGGGCATCACACGAGGCTTTAATTAGTGCATCATCAAAAAGGTCACGTGACTCCTCGTGAAAAGTGACCCCTGTATTAATAAGATTAAAG
Source organism: Odontamblyopus lacepedii (assembly GCA_034769755.1). NCBI lineage: Eukaryota > Metazoa > Chordata > Actinopteri > Gobiiformes > Gobiidae > Odontamblyopus > Odontamblyopus lacepedii. Next base: position 17,052,821 of record CM068351.1, read on the forward strand.
TGATGCATCTGATTAAGATCCAAATACCAATAATGACACAGCAGCGCGGCTCATATGAGGCTCCAGAGCTGCACACGCAGGGCTCAGGCACAGGATCATTAATAACTTATGTCTTTATTATTAACGAACTAGTAACTTAAGTAACTCATTATTATTACATCACAATACATGAGAATGATAGTCAACATTAATATAACTGTAGCCAGTGTAAGTGAATGAACAGTGCTCCTCAGAAACACGCTGTGCACGATGCACATCACATGAATTCACATTCACACATGACTGAGTCACATTCTCTCCTGTTCCTACCACAGGCCTATACACTTGACACTTTAGTGATATCTTCATTAGTCTGTGCTCAGCTGTGTGCTCGTGGATAAACCCAGGACTAGAGATCCTGCATTTATGCCTCCATTTTAAAAGAGTAAACGCGCTCTTCTCACGCGTGTGGAAATGGCGGCGAATATCGTTTGATTCTTATTTGACGCACGTCTCCGGTCTGACGTGATGGTTTTACACACGGAGGCTTCGTTTGGCTCAAAGCTCTGACACGAGTGAATATTCAACTCCTGAGCAGTTGGAAGGATTTTAGACACACAAACACACAGAGGCACATTCACCATCACCATAACCGACACAACACACACCAGATTTACTATGGTCGCCGATATATGATTTTATTTTTGGTAGAACACAAACAAAATAAACAAATCGGTCTTTATTGTGGAATATATTTTCAAATTATTTATAACTTTGTGGAGCCACATGGATAATTCGCTATCTTCAACACAAAGAAACGTGTGGTGTATTCTGGAAAAAAAAAATGAAATAAAAAATAAATAAATAAAATAATAATAATAATAAATAAAATAAATTAATTAATTAAATTTAAAAAAGCAAATGAAAATTAGTAATATTTAAATTTTGAACAATGTTGTGGAAATTAATTTTGATATTTTAGAATTGATTTTTATCATTTAAAATATACCGTAGACTGGCATGAATTAATGACGCTTTGCACAAAGTTGTGAGAACCAGGTTTTAGCCTATTTTTGTGTTCCGATAAACTTTGATTTTGTGAAAATATTTTAAATGACATTTTAAAATTGTATTCACTTAAAATAAGGAAAATACTCCTACTCGTTGGCCTTAAAAAAAAAACAAAAAACAAAAACAAAAAAGTTCTCCAAACAAGAATCGGTTAAAAAACATAACTTTGACATTTTACGCACATCTTTTATGACCTAAATGACTAGTATATATCGCGTTCTTCATAAAATTATTACGTTCTGCAAAGGCTCCCCTCCCCTTTAATGGATTCTATTTTGGTCGGCGATAATAAAAGTCCCTGTGACCTACTTTTGCGTTGGCAGACACGGGACGAGACTGCGGCGTTTGAAAGCACAACGCTACCAGTCACGCCAAAACATCATTGAAAATCAGGGTTTGGGTTTGGAAACTATTTTAATGCTCAATAAGCGGTGACTATGGAGCCTTTAAATGTTTCTGAAAAAAAAAAAAAATAATAAAAATATTCTACTGAAATTCTGTGCTGGAGGCACAAGTGAAGTGAGGTGTAGCCTATTGGAATTTCAAAGACAGATTTGATATTCATTATGAAATGTTGCAAAATATTGAAAATCAAGTTTGGATGATTCTAACCACTCTGCTACATGTGAGTGAAATCAGAGAATTATTTCAAAAGATTTACAATTTGTTTCTGGACTAATTTAACCTATGATTTTTTTTTTTTTTTTTTTTTTTTTTTTTTTTTTTTTATGAAAGATTTATTGCATCATTCACCACAAACACAATTCTGAGGTTAGATTTTCTCACTGTTCTTTGCCATAAAACATTTCAGACTTAGAAATTCTAGTTTGTAGTGTTGTTTTTGTAATTCTCAAACCAAATTTGTAAAAACATAATCCGATTTACTTTGATATAACATTTTAACGGGTCTGTTCATGGGGGGCACTTTCTTGTTCTATTCTGAGGACTTTTTTACCATTCAAAATATAAAGAAATATTTTGTTTTACATCTTTAAATGCTATGGCAACAGTACTAACTACGCAACTTTGTACATTGTTAGTTAGATATTTGATAATTAGACTAATCGGCTTTTTTTAATAACGCGCGCGCGCGCGCGTGTGTGTGTGGTGTACAGATCCATACAAAACGTGTTAAAATTAATACTCAAAGTCTCAATTAGGGCTGCAATTTTTGAAGTACCATTATTTCCTCCACAAACAACTAAATCTTCTTTCTTATTCTATTCTAAAATCTGCTAACCCTGTAGTTTAGATTTGTACAAAGATGTTCCTGTGTGTCAGATGCCCTCCCCGTGTCTCCTGGGGTCTTAATCGATTTATTAGTTTCATATTTTAGTCTTTTCGTATTCAATCCACAAAAATTGCAATTAGAGTTTCACCCAAAACAAGTGCGACTCTGATCTCAGTTTTTAACAATGATCTTGAGGACTCATTTTGAGCACGACGCCATGGCAACGCTCCTAACTTTCCATTATTCTGAAACCAGCTGTCTTTACAGCACAAGCAGCCCATTACAAATGCAGAGTGTTACTAGTAATAGAAAAATCGTTTTTTTCTCCTTTGTGCTCTGGTCTTTGTGCGATCTATTTTGAAACAGAACTTTATTTTCATTTGATAATTCGTGAAACAGCCTTTTTTTGAAGTACAGTGACTTTCTGGAGGTGGAAAGATGACTTCATGATTTCATGGAAAGTTAAATCCACACTTTGGAACATTCTCCATAAATATCGATGCGTTTTATGATGTAGCCTACTGTGGAATAACATAGAAACAAGCACGGGCCCTCCTCCAGCCCAAATACAAGTCAGGTTTGTGGAGATGCAAACCTGCTCACTGTAAGGACACATGTCTTTGTATGCTTTAAATAAATCTGTGTGTATATGTGTGCGTGTGTGTGTGTGTGTGTGTGTGGTGTGCAAATCAGTTGAAAATGTATACAGTCAAATATATCTATAATCTATCTATAATATTTTAGAATCTGTCCTGTTATTATTATTATTATTATTATTATTATTATTATTATTATTATTATTATTATTATTATTATTATTATTATTATTATTATTATTATTATTATTATTATGTGGTTTACTGCACTTTATCATTTTAGCACTTGCATTTTAGCACTTGCAATATATTTTCTACATTCATTGCACTTTACGTTCGTAATTGATGTTTATCTTATTTGATTGTTGTTTTCTGCTCTTGACGTGTGCTGCTGACCACTTGGCCAATGAGATCTGGATCTCAGTGGGTCTTTGCCTAGTTAAATAAAGGTTAAATAAATAAAAGAAATAAAAGAAAATTATTATTATTGTTTTGAACATTGATGTTGAGTACTAAATTTGAGTGTTAAACATTTAAAACTGTCCACAATGGCTTCAAGTTAGTGTTCTAAAATTTCGAACATAATTTCAATACTAAGGAAAAGACTCAATACTTGGTAGTACCGATTCTGTTACCATTATAACACTAAAAGCAAAAACAGACAATCAAAACCTCTTCTTTAGACAATAGAATGGGATTTTCAACATTAAATGGTAGAACTTTCTTTTCTATTCCCATATATGAGTACTCCCTCAGTGGTCCAGGTAGGTTCCATAGTGCTCCATGGACGTATACTAGTCTGTGTGCTCTTATATATTCAGGAAAAGGCTAATTTCTGTCGAATCATTTGGACTTTTTTAGTTTTGATACCCCCTGAAATCAATAAATCAATCCACAACACAAACACAAAAAAGTGCAACACAAAGTGCTTTACAGTGAAATGAGAATCTGCAGTCAGTATCTAGTTTCGGATACTAGTTTAGTGTTGATTAGTATCTGATTTTAAACCCTACTACAAATGATGTACTATAAATCTGCACCATCCTGAAATACCTTATTTTGTCTTTCACGTAAGCTTTTCAGTATGACACAAATATCGTAAATACATCGGTGTGTATGCAGTCATGTAATAACACAATTCCCCCCCTTTTGTGGTGTGTTTTTGCGCAGACGTGGTGGCGCATCAGCACGACGGCTCTCCCTTCCGCCGCGGCCGAAAAAAGCGCATCCCGTACACGAAGGTCCAGCTGAAGGAGCTGGAGAAGGAGTACGGCGCCAACAAGTTCATCACCAAGGACAAGCGCAGGAAGATCTCCGCGGTCACCAACCTCTCCGAGCGCCAGATCACCATCTGGTTCCAGAATCGGCGAGTCAAGGAAAAGAAATTCGTGGCCAAAGTGAAGACGAGCGCGCCGTGACGTGTGAAAGCGTGCGTAAAAAGGCGTGCGTAAAAAGGACTGGTTTGGCGTCTCCAGAATCCTCCAAAAACTGTAAAATATGAACTCTTGAGAAAGCATCACACTCGGGACATCAAAAAAGACAATGTGAAAAGTGCCAAAGCGCGTCCCCGTGTGATCTGTACAGCACTTGTGCCTGCGCTATACGTGTACGTCAGTGTCGTGTCGTGTCTGTTTGTTTGTTTGTGTCTGTAGTCATAGCGACCGTATATATGCATATGTTTATTACGCCTGTAAACGTGAGTATAGTGTATCACTTAATAAACGCTGTTATACCCCCGCAGTGTGCGCCAGACTCTCACTGAGCGTGGGGAACCCGTGCGTAGACATAAAAAAGAGAGAAAAGGGTTGGGTAAGTCGCGTTCTCGTGCGTAAAGACAATTTTGGGCATACGCGGGCAAAGATGGAGATGAGACTACACAAAAACCTTGCCAACTTGCCAACCTAGATTTAAGCAGTCTCAGAGAATTTTACGCATAGTGCAGCAATAATTTGTTTAATTTCTCAACAATACATAGTCTACTCTATAAAAAAAAAACAAAACAAAACAAAAAAACAATAAAAGAAAAAATCTGGTTTTATTTGCCTCCTAAACAGAGATGGATAGTGTTCGGTTATCTTACATTTAGAGAGAGAAAGACATACATTTTTATTTATTTGATTTACTTGAGGAACCTCTGAAAGAAAAAGTACAAAAAGTCTTGTTCCACTGGTGGATTATTTTACTTGTCAAGTGGAATTTACTCCAATCCTGGTGAAACTTTCTTAATTCGAATATTCTTTTCTTGGATAGATTTGAGTTTTTGCGGTATCAAAATGTCAAAAGCTTTATGTTGGTATTTTCGTGTCTGTCCTTTGAAAATGATGAAATAAGTCCCAAGATCTGGATCTTGGGACTTATTTCATGATTTTGTCCTTCACATTACCTTAACTCTAAATTATAAATCATAAATCAGACGTTATGCCTCACAGTTGCTTTTACGTGAGTAGTAGTTATCCCAACTCTTAAATATTTTACTCTACCCATTTAAATATACGTTTGTTAATTATAAACTAAGGTTCTAACACCAAATTCCTCGTTTTCTAGTTAAAAGCACAATGTTTTCACTAACATGCGTACTGGCATGCGTAAAAGCGTTTGCACCAGTCGCGCGTAAAACCATCGTAGTGCCATAGCGTCATTTCGGCTATTTCCCGAGCCAAACCCGAACCCACAGCACCAGCACCGGCGCAACGCAACACGGGCTGTGACGCGCGCGGAACGGCTCCAAACAGCGGTGCTTCACGGGAAAATTTCGGGACCCGCTTTATTACCAATGGACTGTAGACATTATAACGCGATTCAAGCAGGAAACGGTAGTTTTTACTTTCTTCCGGACTTTTTAACCAGAACGCACTGATGGGAGGTGTTTGGACCTAAAATCAACATCTCCAATAAAAGAGGCAGTTGAAATGAGGCTGTGGCGTTAGCTGTAGGTTACGCGAATACTAGTAGTCACTATAATGGACGTTAAAAGGCCCGTATTATACTGTTCTAATGGAGTTTCCTCGTCACAAACAGACCCGGAGTTGTGTTTTGTTGCATTCACACATGTTTAATACATAAACCCTGTACATTTAGAAGTTCGAAGTTATTTTTTATTTTATTTTTAATAATAATAATAATAATAATAATAATAAAAGATTCTTACACAGAAAACGAATACAAAAATATAGGAGAAGACAGAGGTGATGTCAGAGGAGGGGTAGAGTAGTCAAAAGGTCACACACAACAAAGGTTTACGTCTAACATACAAAAATAAATAAATAAATAAAAACAAAAATTAAAATTGAATTGCTCAAAAATTTCTCGGGTTTTGACCGCTTTGGAAATGGATGAAATGGATGGAAATGGATTCTCATCGTTTTGCATTTCTGAGGGGAATATAGCAAAGTAGTAAATTTACATTTCTGAATATGGAATTTTGCCAAGATGATTAAAACACTAATTATATAGTAGGGATGTAACAGTAACTGAAATATGGTGATATCGTATCATCAGAGGTCTCACAATAATATCATGGACCATCACAATATATCGATTCCCAAGTCTCTTTGCTTAAATGAATAGTTCTGATGCAGAAATAGCTAAAAAAAAACAGAGGGAACTACATAGACCATGATCCTTTGCTCTGTTTCAGTGCAGACTACATGAAGAAATAACTGTTCTAAGCACTTTGAAATCTTCATTATGTGGATTAAATCTTGTGAAGGCATTTTTAGAGGAAAAAGGAGCAGATTCACAGTTTTGGGAACCTCTATAAAATATTGAAAGCAAGACAAAGCTGCACATTTACTCCCAAACTGCCTTTTAGTGGATCTTCGTCAGATCAGTTTGGGTTTAAGTGTGCAGCTTTGTCTCGCTTTCTGTGTTCAATGTAGCATCCTTGTACCAATGACGTGCATATACCTAAACCTGATACCTTTTTTAAAATATAGCAATAAGTCTGGTACAGTGAGATATATATGCTGAAAATATCGTACAGAGAGATCTGGATATCGTTCCATCTCTAATAACAATAAATGTTGTACCAAATGACTGGCCAAAGCATTTTAGAATTTCACTCTTGTTTTTATGTATAATATTGTAATATCGTGAGCCTTGCCACCATATCATGAGCTTTCCCACCATATCGCAATAAATATCGTACTGTGAAACCTGGATATTGTTACCTGCCTATTATGTAGTATTGTTTAGTTTTTTACTGGTCAATCTATGTTCCTACCCTCACCTATGGTCATGAGCTGTGGGTCATGACCGAAAGAACGAGATCGCGGATACAAGCGGCCGAAATGAGTTTCCTTCACAGAGTGGCCGGGTGCTTCCTTAGAGATAGGGTGAGGAGCTCGGTCACACGGAAGGAGCTCGGAGTAGAGTCGCTGCTCCTCCATGTCGAAAGGAGCCAGCTGAAGTGGCATCTGGTCCAGATGCCTCCTAGACGCCTCCCTCGGGAGGTGTTCTGGGCATATCCCACTGGTAGGAGGCCCCAGGGAAGACCCAGGACACTATGGATTGACTATGTCTCTTGGCTGGCCTGGGAACACCTTGGGGTCCATCCGGAGGAGTTGGAGGAAGTGGCTGGGGAGCAGGAAGCTTGGGAGCCCCTGCTTAGACTGCTGCCCCCGTGACCTGGCCCCGGATAAGCGGAAGAAGATGAATGGATGTTTAGTTCTCGTGTGATGCACTTTGCAAAAACCAAGCTGCACATCTTTAAAAGAAAGGGTCAAATGGGACATAAAGTTTGACAAAAAGTTTGACAAAAAGTTTGACGTAAAAGTTTGATGTAAAAGTTTGAAAAATTCTTTCCAAAAACACACCGAGTCTCGGCAGGTCCAAAATAAATGATTTCATTTTTCATTTTGCAACATGTACAGTTTGTGTCCATTGTTTTTTTATGTATTTATTTTGGGCAATTAACAAAAGTACATTCTTTTCCAATGGAGCATATACAATTAGTGAAATCATAATTGAAATAACAACAACAAAAAATTTCCCAGAAAGGACTGGGAAGAAGAGAGTTTTATTCTTTAATCCCACCCCCCTCTTCTAATCTAACACAATAAGCTTTCTTTTTCATTTTTCAGACATTTTACATTAACTATATGAACTAACGGACAAGGAGTTTTTCCACTGCTGAATGGGATATGGGATCGTAGTTCTATGTTCTTCTTTCAAACAGAAATGTCCCTTGTGATATCATGCAGTGATACAGGAAGTGCTCCACACTGTTTTTAAACTCCACACAGCTTCACTAGAATCATTTGGATCATTTCAGCCGTGGAACTGTCAATCTCTGCTGAACTAAAAGTAAAAGGAGCTGTTCACTTGAAAACTACCACTTTGTCCTTTTATGCATTGGTACATTTGTGTTTAACATGCACAAACATGAAAAATTACAATCAAAACTATAAACAATACTGCACTGGGTGATCTTTAAAAACGCAGAGGAGCAGATGCAGGATTACCATGACGACTGCATACAGATACGGAAACCGTCTGATCTGTGAAAAGACAATATAAGGCGAATAAATAGGGCTTTTAAGTTTCACTGTGTAACTTTACGTCTATCTCCTGGAAACAAGCTGCTACCAGGCCAAGTTACAGGTTCGATCTGTGGAGTGACAACCCCAGTCTTTCTAAGTAAAAACGTGTGTCTTTTTTAGCAATAGAAACACTTTATTTGAAAAGGATTGAATGTCAACTTAATGTTGTATTGTGAAACATTCTCGGCACAACGTTACCGGTCAGATCTCTGGAGGGGCGGATACACTCACAAAAAGAATGCATGTTTTTTTTTTAAGCAACAGAAACACTCATGATTGAAAATGATAGAGCACTATAATGTCATACTGTGGAACATTTCGAAGCAGAAACATCTCCATGGAAACAAGCAGAAAACAAAACAATTTTAACAAAACTTTAGCAATACAAAAAACGTATTTGACAAAGATAAAACGATTTAGTACTTTTATACGACTTTAGACACCATGTCACCAGTCAGATCTGTGGAGAGGCGAGCCCACTCATAGTAAAAATACATCTTTTTTTTTGCAATAGAGACACAAAAGATTTTAAAAGATAGAACACTTTAATGCTAAACTGTGGAACATTCCAGAGAAAGAAGTAACGTCACCATTGAAACGAGCAGAAAAGTTAGACAAAGCACGTTTAAATGCACCGTTCTGTCCATCTGTGTGGGTTTGGTGTTCGTGCGTAATCCCTGTCTTAAGTAAAAGTGAGTGTCTTTTTTAGCAACAAAAACTTGATTAAACACTGTAATACTTTCATACTGTGGAATCTTCTAGACACCACATTACCAATCCCAATAGCCTATAACGTCACCATGGAGACAACCAGAAAAGTGTATTTGTTTCATTCATACTTTACAACTTTAAATGCACCGCTCTATCCATTTGTCCATCCATTTGTATGTGTTGCACAATGTGTGTCTTTTCAGCAAAAAAGAACACTTTAATGCCATGCTGTGGAACATTCCAGGCATAGCAGTAACCATGGAGACAAGTAAATGCACCGCTCAAAGATTCCTTCTTATGTTTGATATTTGAAGTCAAAATCTGTGTAGAATCTTGATAAAACCCTTGAATAAAAACCCACGTTCATACTGTGGAACATTCTAGACATCATGTTCCAGGCAAATTTAATCACATCACCATGGAGACAAGTAGAAAAGTTACAAATAACAACTTTAAAGACACTGCTGCATCCATACATAAGCGTTTGTGCGGTTGTTCAGTAATAGAAACACCTAAACATGCACACTGTCATATCATACTGTGGAACATTCCAGGCATAGCAGTAACCATGGAGACAAGTAAATACACCACTCAAAGATTCAATTGTACATTTTTGGTATTTTAAATAAAACATATGGTTAGAAACTTGATAAAACACTTTCATACTGTAGAACATTCTAGACGTCACGTTACCTGATTCCAGACAAATTTAATAACATCACCAATGGAGACAAGCAGAAAAGTGACATATTACAACTTTATTATTACATATTCAAGCAACATCCATTGTACGTGTTTAATATTTGTGCGTAATAACGCCTTATCTTGTTTTTTCAGTACCAGAAACACCTCAAAACAAACACTTTAATTCCAGACTGCGGAACATACTAGGCATAGCAGTAACCATGGAGACCAGCAGTAACCATAGAGACCAGCAGAAAAGTTACATGTGACAACTGTAAATACACCGCTCCATCCATTTGTACGTGTTGGATATTTCTGCGTAATGCGTAATGTCTTTTCACCAATAAACACCCGAGATTTAAAAAGACAAAACACTTTAATGGCCAAACTGTGGAATAGTAATCACAATCTCCATGGAGACGAGCAGAAAAGTTACATAGTGAAGCTTTTCGATATCCATTTGTGCGTGTTTGGTGTCCGTGCGTAATTGGAGAGAACGCGTACCATCCCCCACCAATGCGCACCAGTGAGTGACGGGCAGGTCTTGTCGAACACGTCCGATCAAAGAGCACTGTTTACCACGGCCACACACACCCTCGTCGGGCGTGGAGTGGCCCTTGACCCCCGGCGTTTACTAGCGCACGCACGGACACGAACACGAACACGAACACGAACACGAACACGCACACCCACCCACCCCCCCACACACACACACGCACGCACACGCACACGCACACACACACACACACACACACACACACACACACACACACACGCACACACACACACACACACACACACACACACACACGACGTACGCGCGCGCTCACGGTCACGTACACGGGGGAAGGAGGGAGGGAAGGAGGGGGAGAGGTGCACCAGCCAGCGCGTCGTGTAAGCGTCTGCAGCCCCGAGTTTACGAGGCTCAGCGGCGGGCTCGGTCGTCAATCACGTCCGCATGCTCGCTACCCACACCGCGTGGCTCGTCGATACCAGCCCGTGCGTAAAAGACGGAGCCGTGGATTTTAATTATTTAAGCAGCCGGATTAAATAGAGATGTCGTCATGAAAAATGGGTGACGCATAAACTGTGTTTGAGAAAATGTCTACCTGGCTAATTATTTACGCGTTTATATAAATGATTTGACTTTTCGGAGAGGACAGTTTTTGTTTTAGTATTTCCAAACGGATACGCACAAGACATTTAAAAATGGTCAAAATCCAACTCAAATCCAAATTATTGTTCCGAATTCTCATATTTTTACGTGGTTTAGACTGTCTATTTGTATTGTAGTGGTGCTCGTCTTCATTTAAACAGACTGGTGTATAAAGCGCGGCTGTCTGGACACCTCTCGATCAATACAGTCCCTGCGCGCTCGTAAAACGCGCTCTCCAATTGTGGTAACCCCGCGCCAGGTTAGGTTTGGCACAGAAAACGCCACAGTGTAAAAGATGAGGCGAAATGGCTCGGGTTCAAAGTAAAAAAACAAACAAAAACAAAACAAAAACAAAAACTTGAGCATTATTCTAAAATTGCGTGCGTATTATTTGCGTGTTTATTAAGGTAATATCGGATAACCAATTTCTTACTCCATCTAGAAAATATTGCTTGAAAAAAAGTTAATTCATTTACGCCTATTGTGAATACGCTTCTAGTCCAAAATACTGACATCAAAATTATGAATTCAAATCATTATCATCTCTTGAAATGTACGATTATTCGAAAAAAAAGTACATTTTGCGGTGCCACTGGACGTCCACAACGCATCTCGTCTGTCCACGCTCTGAGTCTTACCCACGGATGTGTGTAGTTATGAATGTACAGCGGCGCGGCCTATATTTTACTGTGCGTAATGCGCGTAAAACCACCTGCCAGAGAGAAAGGGCCGTGCGTAAAACACCTACACATCACACTGAAACTCTGATGGGGTACTAACATATGTGTGAGCAGAAATTCTAAATACAAGACTCAAAATGACACGCAACAACTCAATTTAGTCAAACCGTTTATTTTTATGATTACAAATGCTTTTTGCGCCTTCAAAAATCTGGCCGACCAATGCGCACGTAAACATGGCGCGGGATTTCACTAAGTCAGATCCATAGACACATTCCTCATTCTGAGTTTTCATATTCAATCATTTTCACACACAGAGAAATGCAGCAAAATGACTCATGAGCTTTAAGTCATGTTTTAATGTTGTTCCCTCCTCAAAAACAGACCTGGAGTTCTGTTTTGTTTCATTCACACTCGTTTGAGTAACACTTTATTATGAGTCTGTCTACATCTCAGCGGTCGTTTTCAACTTTTACCTTTCGTTCAGTGGATATCGGCAATTCCAGATCTCAAATGATGTTAACGTTCATTCTTGTGGAGGTGTATGGAGTTTAAAAACACAGTGGAGCACTTACTGTATCACCACATGAGTGTTTTCCATTTGATAAGAACTCCGTCTAAATATGCAGGATTTATGAATGAAATAAAACACTCCATTAATTAACTCCATTAATCAGAAAACAGTGTAATAAGGACTCTGTCACTTTTTAAAAGTTCATATAAGATTTGTTGAGACATTTTTTTAGCATTCAATAATGATAAGAAAAAATACATGACCAAGCCTTCTCAAATCCGTTTAGAACAAGTCAGTTATGCAAAACAACAAAATAAACCAAGAATTTTACACGTGGAGCTTCAGATTTTCACGCTCATTTATTCACGTCTCAATGTTTAATCTGAAATGACAAGAAAACCTAAAACCCTATTCACCTGTAGTGTTTTACCCTTTAATAGTTTTTATTAGTCGGTCTGTGGTACATTAGTCCTCACCTCCTCACGTCTCTGTGGAACGGGAGTGGAACAGGAGCAGGGGTGGGCGGGTTCTGATCAGCCCAGCCTCGTGTTTACAGCAGCACAGAGCGCACTGGGGCTTCTGCTCGCACTCTGTTTGGTGCTGCTTTTATTATTAAGACCTGGTCCTGGTCTCTCTTAGTCCTGGTTTAGTCCTTAAACGCCACTGTTGTGCACTGGAACTCGAGCGATTCTAGACTTCTTCCTTTATTCACGATGGTATATGCCTGATAAATAGAGAGACACTGTAGGTGAAAAGAAAAAAAAAAAAACACATCTCAATTTGAAACTTCTGCTGTTTTTTTCATTTAAATGTAAGAACAAAACACATACAAGTGTTTCATCTTGTCATGTTTTTTGTTTTTAATAAAAATAAGGGATATTAATTGTAAAAAAATAACCAACAATGTAATTTTTTGAGACATTCAAAACAGAAACATGAAAAGAGCAAGGTTTAAATGTCTTACTTTTTATTGTTGACATATTAGATCAATCAATCAAACTTTATTTATAGAGCACTTTTCATACAAAAAAACAACAACACTTTTTTACAACTGTGACACTTTTTTACAACTGACTATCTGATCTGGAAACTATACTAACTATCTCCAAACTGACTACTAATAGATACTAAAAATATACAGAGGGGATTTTGTACATCTTAGCATTGAGTAGTATTGAATGAGATCTGGCAAACACACAAAACAAAGCAAAAGAAAAAAAAAAAGTTTTTCCTGCAGTGTCCTGTCCTCTTGTGCACACCTCAGGGCTGTTGGATTCATGTTTACAGTGTGAACGTCTCTCCAGAAAATGTGATTTGGGGAAAAATGTGATTTGAGGCTCAGCACCTGCAGTGAGCACAGCCCTGTCTCCTCACTGGTGCATGTGGGACTGTGTGGGCGGAGCTACAGATACAGAGTGATCCAGTGTGAGAAGCAACAGAGACGCCAACACAAACACATGTGTCTGTCAGTGAAAGGTGCACTACACACTGCACATTCAGAGGCGGTTCACACTGTAAAGAAATGTGTAAGTGTGAGAGTGTGAACACAACACACACAAAGGACAGGGCAAACACAGGCTCAGAACAATTTGTCAGTTTATAATTACATCAAATAAGTCGTCTCTTTTTTTTTTACATTAAAGTTGGTTTTATGTTTGTCTCACTTTCTTTCCCAAAATTGATTTTTCCCATATCAAAATATCCATTAACTTTAAAATCTCATTTTATTTCATTTCTCACTGTTAATGTCTGACGTTTGAATGTTTAACTGGATTTAATTTGTGCTTCTCCAGTGAAAAAAGTGTCTCCTGCATCGTCTGAGCGCTGTACGTCAGACACATGAGACCTGTGCTCGCACTGCAGAAGATCAGATTTGAACCGGATTTATCTCCACATATGAAAAAATGTGCTTCATCCTGTTCACACGGACATGGAAACTCCAGACACAATTGGGCTGAAACATCTGAGAAGACCTACAGCTGCAGTGTGACAGGAGCCCAAAGAACTGTTCCTGTTTTGTGGAGTTTATTCCTTTTCCCGAGAATGTGGCACAACATGGTTTTCTAGCAGATCTAAGTTGCATTTATTAAAATACTAGGGCTGTTATTGACAAAAATTAAATTAAACTGAAAAAAAAGCTCTGACTTGTAACTTGTCCTGGTGACACCTGCTTGTCTTTAAAATATATAAGCTTAAAGCTATACTGCGGAACATTCTAGACAATGCAGTAGCATCCACATGAGCAGAAGATGACAGGCCTCCAGCAGAACAGTGACGTTTCAAGCAGAATCAAGAGCAAAAGTGAATAAAGTCAAACATGGGACCATTCTGTGAGTTGGTTTTGCCCGGTGAGCTCCTCCTCTTCACTGTGGAGCTAGTAGAAAACATCACTCCAGATACACTCAGCTCACAGCAGATGTACAGAGGACTCCAGTCTGCTTTGGAGTTCAAATGAGGCTAAACACAATAGCAGCTCAAAGGCTGGGATGCAGTAGAAAGTGAATATGAGCAACTGCTGTTATAGTTTCCTTCCCATATTTCTGATAATCAAAAAACAAACAGGAGCAGAGTCTGTTTGGGACATTATTTACAGTTTATGATGAACAATTCTGCAAATTTTGCCTGATATGATGGAGTATGTCATCTCCACACACACAAATACAAGGAAGTGTGGGCAGATAAACACTCCTATGACTCCAGTGTTCTGTCAGAGATTCTGGAGACAGCACAAGCTCATCCTATAAATGTGTGAGCGTAGCTTGTTTGAAGAGGTGCACTGACAGAGACGTCACCCACACCACCCCTTCCCGCCTGCACTGCTGCTTTAGCAGGGAGCGGGCGCTTAGCAACGCTGTCAATCAAATGTGTTGCTGATGCTAACGGGAACCTTGGGAAAAGAAGGCGTCTGATTTGTCTGTTATTAATGTTTAAAACTTGATTTACAGCCAAATAAAAACCACAGGATCATGTAGCACGGGTTAATACAAACACTGTAAGACCAAAATGAGGAGCCTGACAGAAGCAGGTACAGAGAGAGGCCACACTTTTTCAGTAGAAAGTGAATTGGACAAGTCGATGGAGCTGAAGAACGTCCATTAGGGATGTAACAATAACTGAAATATGGTGATATCGTATCGTCAAAAGTCTCACAATAATATTGTGGACCATCACAATATTTCAAATCACAAGTTTCTTTGCTTAAATGAATAGTTCTGATGCAGAAATAGCTAAAAAAAAACAGAGGGAACTACACAGACCATGATCCATTTCAGTGCAGACGACATGAAGAAATAACTGTTCTAAGCACTTTGAAATCTTCATTCTTTGGATTAAGTTTTGTGAAGGCATTTTTAGAGGAAAAAGGAGCAGATTCACAGTTTTGTGCCTCCACAAAATATAGACAGCGAGACAAAGGTGCACGCCTTTCATAAATGACAATGTTTCGATCAGTGGATCTTCATCGGGTCAGTTTGGGAGTGCATGATTTGTCTCTCACTGTAGTAGCCTTGCACCAGTAATGTATGTATATCTTTAATGATACCTCTATAAAATATTGCAATAAATATCATACCGTCAGATGAATATGGTGAAAATATTGTACAGAGAGATTTACAGTCCTGTGCAGAAGTTCTAGGCAGGCGTGGAAAAACTGCTGTAAACTCGGAATGTCTTCAAAAATTGAAGTGTTCATTATTTATTTTCATCAATCAACAAAATGCAGTGAATGAACAAAAGAGAAATCTAAATCAAATCAATATTTGGTGTGAGCTTTGTCTTCAAAAGAGCATCAATTCTTCTGGGTATAGGTGAGGTTCATTGTCAACAAAAGCCCGTGTTGCATGCTGGGAAATATTTTGGCAGCAAGACAAATGGCGAATGTAGTGAGAAAGCGCATAAAAGGTGCTGATCCTGGTTATTTATCCACTCTAACTGCAGAGGACTGAAGATAATTTGACCAGAAATTAGTCATGAGCATCAAAGGATGCCCAATCTCCCTTTACAACCCCGATAAAGTGTAGACAAAAACAGATTTCTGGTCTGAATCACCAACTACGTGGCCAAACATCCACTTCGGCAATATTCACACTTACTTGGTAGAAATTCCTGGGCCATTCACAGCAAAATTGAAAATCATAATATTATGAATTTTAAAGAAATGCACAAACCTGTCAAGAAATGGGCCCAACATATGTGTTCTTGTTGAGTTTGCTCGGATTGTCAATATTCGCTTTGAAGATGTTTGAAAGCTGTTTAATCCATCACAGTTGGTTCTTTTCACTCGGAATACAGAAAAGACCTTTTCCTTCTTCCTTCCTTCTATTTTTGCATCCAATAATGCAGCAGGAATTCAGCATTATTGCTGATAAACTGACAGACCGCAAAGTCACGTGTTTCAGCCTCAATATTTCCCCTCATGCAACACGCACATTTAATAACAATGACATCAGCGGAAACTTGCCTAAATGACTAATACAGTTTGTAAAGAAACTGGGCTGGTCGCTGTTCCAATCATGTTGAAGAACTAAGCACAGATCTTGTGTGGATGGAGCTTCCTCACATCCTTCTGTCTCTTCATGGAATCTCAGACACACTCCATGATGTTGAGGTCTGAGCTCTGTGGGGCCAGACCATCACCAAGACAACTTCTGGCTCTTCTTTACGCTCAAGAGAGTTCAGAATGACTTTGGCTTTTTCTTTTGTTCGCTCACTTTGCATTTTGTAAATTGATAAAAGGAAGTATCATTATTCATAGTTTTAAAAGCATTCCTAGTTTGCAGCATTTCACATCATGCCTAAAACGTTTGCACACTACTTTACATTTTTCACACAATATTCACAGTGTCAGTGGAGCACCCAGTAGGATACTATGAAATATAAACTCCTCTGCAGTCTCTGAAAGCTGTGAAAAGTGCTTAGAAACTCATCACTGTGAAAAATTAGGATGCTCTGAATGCAGAAGGTCTGTGAGGAACAACTTTTTATTTATTTATTTTTAATTTTTACTACAAATAATAGTAAAAAATATTATATGATGATCAAGCCCAGTAGGATACTATGAAATCTGAGTTAAAAAAAATCCTAAAACATTTTAAAACTTTGAATCCAACCGTCATTATCTTTGACCCCATCACAATCCTTAGTGTGAGCGTGTTTCAAATGGATCTGCTCATAGTTTGCCTGAGCGGCCAGTCCCTTCTTCACCCTGTTTGAATGCAGAAGTTTCTGGAACAGGATGATGAAAAGTGAAAAACCTCCGTTCAAACTTGAGATGGTCCAACCACAGCTGCTCATTTGCATCATGTGGTTTTTGAATACAGAAGACACCTCTTCACGAAAATTCTCCTAACATTCAGGGCAAAATATAGAACTTCTTTTACCTGAGATAGGTCATATACAGCAAAAAAGCCATAATTTCAGATATAAACACTTTAGATTAGAATGAAGCAGTCTCAGAAATAGTAAGTAGAGAATAAACCTGAAAACAAGATGAATAACCTCATAGAAGTTTGAAAATCTTGGCCAGATCAGAGAAATTTGCAGCGTAGTTTGTTTATTCTGTAAGCACACACTGTTTCTCCTTTATGTAGATTTTTTTTCCTTTTTATCTTTAAGTAACCACATTTGTTTTAGACATAATAGAGCATGTGTCTCTCTGATTGGTTAATCGAACTGTCAGTCACATCCTCTGAAATCAGGGAGACAGGACACAGCTCCAGATCCACACATCTTTGTACTGACTCTGGCCGGTCAGGTTCAGGGAAGTTCTTGGTGCTGCTGGAGACTGCTCTGTGTGGCTCTATCCCTCAGGGCTGCAGGAGTATGTGTCGTCATGGTGACCACTCACACACTCTGTCCTCACTGCCCTGGACACTTATGGTACGTTCACACCACAGGGTCCAAAAACGCCCTGGATGCCCCTATTTGGATGCCTTTGCATCTGAATTCAAACACCCCTGACGCGCGTCTTGGAGGCCATGCAAAAAATGGAGTAAAATAGTTGATGTGCGTCCAGGGAGTCAGCTGTGGTCTGCGAGTGCCGTGTTTACCCAGTCTAGAGAGAGACTTTCGTGTATTTATTCTATAAAACACATAACTGGAGCTGCGGCCCGCGGCCCAGGGCTCCAGGCTTGGGGCCGCTTTCTCTTTCTTCTCCTTCTTCCAGATAATAACATCGCTATGTCACTGTATAATTGTCCCTGATTGGTCGACGCGGTGCACCCAATGCCAAAAGTTCAGCTTTTTCAACTTCTGACGGCCTGGACGCTCTGGGCGCTCAAGATGCGCCACCTCGACACCAGATTCACGCAGCGCTGATGCCTGGAGATGCGCCACAAAAACGCAGGACGCCCTAGTCATGTGTCCACATAAATTTTACATGTAAACTGGACGCCCTGACGATGTGGTCTGAATGGGCATCATCATGTTTTCCTCCAATCCCTCTGTTTCTGTAGGCGACATGTGGAGTCAGGCTAAAATAAACCCCTAAACCTACATATATAGAAGGATCATGTGGTGGACAGTGAGCTCTGGATGGACGTCACTTTTGCAAATGAAGTAAATGCAAAATAACACTTCTCTGTTTTTTCAAAGTCAATGTCAAAGTTAACTTTATTGTCAATTCCACCATGTAACAGACATTACATACGGAGATCGAAATTACAATTTCACCAATTCAGAGCATGTTCATGTGATGATCTTGAGTGTGTTGATGAGCCTAATGGCCTGTGGGAAGAAGCTGTTGCAGAGTCTGTGTTGCTCTGCAGCTGGGATAACATTTGTCGGATGGTCGGAGAGAGAACAGTTTGTGTCAAATGTCAAATATTAACAGCAAAGAAAACAACTGATGTATTAATGGAAATGTATGTAAGATTTACATTTTAAATACCATAATAAGGAGTAGAAAGCAGTGTAAATGCATAAACTTCGACCCCTCTGACTTTTGGATATTGACATCTGTGACTAACTTAGTGAATGTATTTGTAGTAATCTCTTACGTACATTTCTACGTTTGTGTTTGTTTGTTTGATACAATTCAACAGATAACTTGTTTAATTTTCCTGCTTATGGTTTATATTTAAGCAACTTTTTAGGTTTTCATTTAAGTCATTCCATAAATCAACCCCACCTCGTCTGATTCATATTTTTGTCAGTTTTGTTCAGAAGTAAATAGTTTTTTTCTTCTTTTTTTTTTAAAGTTCATCTTGTTCCTTAAATTGTGGCTTGCATCTCTATCACAAAACATATTCTGGACATTTATTGGTGCGGATAATTATCCAAAACTGGTGCAGCGTTGGCAGTGATGCCATCGCTGTATCGGACCGTTGTGGTGAAGAAGGAGCAGAGCCCAAAGGCAAAGCTCCCGATTTACCTCAGTCTACGTTCCTCCCCTCACCTATGGTCATGAGCTCTGGGGAATGACCGAAAGGACGAAATCCCCAATAGAAGCGGCCCAAATGAGTTTCCTCCACAGAGCGGCCGGGCGCTCCTTTAGAGAGAGGGTGAGGAGCTCGGAGTAGAGCTGCTGCTC
The DNA here is from genome assembly GCA_034769755.1 of Odontamblyopus lacepedii. Lineage (NCBI taxonomy): Eukaryota > Metazoa > Chordata > Actinopteri > Gobiiformes > Gobiidae > Odontamblyopus > Odontamblyopus lacepedii. The sequence continues at coordinate 17,072,511 of CM068351.1, forward strand.
CTCCACGTTGAGCAGAGCAGCTGAGGGGAAGGCATCTGTTCTGATGCCTTCTGGACGCCTCCCTCAGGAGGTGTTCATTTCCCAATGGAAGGAGGCCCCAGGGAAGAGCCCGGACACACTGGAGGAACTATGTCTCTGGGCCTGGGAACACGTCGGGTTCCCCTCGGAGGAGCTGGAGAAAGTGTCTGGGGTGAAGGAAGTCTGTGAGTCCCTGCTTAGACTGCTGCCCCCACTACCCGGCCCTGGATAAGAGGAAGAAAATTGATGTATGGCTATGTCAGATATTTTCAGGTAGTAGTTTGTATCCAGTTTAATAAAGTAATTACTATTTACTAAATCCAACTGTTTTAAGACTTTGGACTTAGAGAATATCAGATGGAGTCAGTGTGAGTGTAGTTTTTAAAAATGTAAAAGTGGAGGATACATACACTTCTTTTAAAGCCCATATGAGTTAATGTGATGCACTTCAGGAGCCATTTTTAGTACTTCGTCATGACCAAGTCTTATTTTTTTATGAAAATTGTACAAGCACATGAAAAAAGTTTTATGGTGGTTGGAGGTTCTGTTGTGTTGTGCACAGAGACGATGAAATGATCAGAGAGAGAGCGATAAAGACGAAACAGTGTTAGCTTTAAAAACATGAGGAGCTGGGTCATCTCCTGACATCATCGTACCTGCAGAGATGATCTGACAGAGCATTAGGACTGACCCCCCCTCTCCTCCTCCTGTGGGTGGAACAGCCTGGTACACCCCCCTTCTCTTCTCTCAGCCTGGTATGTGCATGTGGAGCAAAGGGCAGAGGCTTTATGGGCTCGCGGGCTTCCGTCTGTATTGTTGTTTTACGGGAGGACAGAGACGGGCTGTAAAAAGAGTCAACAGCAGCAGCCAGACGTTTGTCAAGTTCAATGCTAATCTTTAACCCTTTCTATACCTCCGTCCCTCTCTTTCTCTGTCTATCTCACCAGCCCTCTCTCTTCTCTCTCTTTGTCTCCGTTCTGATTCTGATATTGATTCTTGGGCTTTAAGTGTTTGCCGATATGTTGACCCAATGTCAATCAATACCAGAGCAGAGGAAAAAGCATTGGTTTCCAAAAAGCCACAGTATGGACTAAAATAAAAGCTTGTAATGTGAGTCTGTGATGAAAAAAGACTGATTTGGATAAAAGTATTTTCACCATCAGCTGAAATCACCTGTTCACTATCACTGTTATTCATGCAGTAGATCTTAGCCGGGCTCGAACATCCAATTACTTTAGTCCAATCACATCTCTGCATCCTCCTGTCCGCCCAGAGGAGGGAGGACTTGGGCTGCATCCAGCTCTGATTCCTAACCTCCTCGATTCCTTGATTCCTCCGCTTTATGCCCCGCCCACTGATGAGAGAGCCAATAGAGGAGAGAGGCAGGGGATTTCTATACTTACATTATAATATAGTTTAATTTATCCTTATGTGTCATATTGTAATAGAGTCTGGACTGCACTTCCCCAACTACTGTAAAACTATAACTACTATATACTATACTATACTATACTATACTATAACTATTATAAAATAGTATACTATAACTATTATAATATTTATGATGTTAATATTTACCAAATTTGTATTTTTATCTATAAAATTCATTATAATTCAACTACCATCCCTGAACATTTCACATTTTACTTTAAAACCAATTCATCAAAATTGTCATTTTCATGTTGTAAAATGTGTCACATCAAGAGCTCAAGAAATTGTGGAGCGGTTTTCACATCTGGTTTGTGACGGCATCAGAAATTATGAAAATTTGTTTTACGAAATATTTGATATTTCATGATAATGTTTGATGATCTTTTAATTATTTCATTGTGTTTTAATCCATGTTTGAATCAAATGAATTTAATCTAAGGTGTGTTAATGTATTTTTTTTTAATTAATGTGCAGCTATAATGTTAAAATTTTAATGTATTCATAAGGTGGAGGCTTTAATATTTCACCCTTTTGTGTTTGTTGCCTCTTCCCATGCTGCTTTCCTTCCTCAAAACGCACTAACAGGTAGGGCATCTGGTATAAAGTCCTCATATTGCCACATCACCCTGTAGAATCACATAAGAAATGTTCACTATAGGACGTATATTTGTAAAAAATATAATTCTAACTAAATCATTTTAGTTCATTTATTTACTTTATTCATTTGTAGTCTGTGTTTTGTTGGTTCTCAAACATCTTCGTTTTCTCTGATAGATACAGAGATTTTTTTTTTTTTTTTTAGTCGTTTTATTTGGACTGAACCTCATGTTCAGTCTTACCTCCAGATCAGCTCCCATAATCCTCCTGGATGTACATTTAACTGTCCTGTGTCCTGCTACATTTCAATTTTCCCTCCCAAATTTTTAAGGAGGAGAATTCCCGAGAGAAAAGCCATGTTTCCTCAGCCTAATTAAAACCTACAGGTCTAACAACAGCCACAATCAAGCGGCCTTTGTAAGATTTAAACATGCTGGACATAGAATCGTAAAAATGTCATGTTATTGTCGTCAAATTTCTCTTTGCAATTTGAGCAACACCTCTCAGACCATCTTTTTCAGTGTACTTTTTGATCTAGAGTGTGTTTTTTTTATATTTTTAATTATGTTATATATGTGGAAAATAAATAAATAAAAGAAATAAATAATAGGCTCTCTCATCTCAATTGGCAAACTGCTAGTTCAAAAATACATCCCAATAACTTGAATCTGCAGTTTTAATAGACACACACAAATGTTTTAACACGAGCTGCAGTTAAGATCTCAACATGTTCTGAAATACACGGGATTGCTGGATTAGTTTGTCCGTTCAGATTTCAGTCTCTCTCAGATGTTCATGCAACCGGACTGGTTTAAAATGCATCCCGTGAACTGTAAATCCTGATTTGACGGCGTAAAATTGTGGGAAAAACGGCAGAATGTCAAGTCAGAGGGACGGGAAGTGATGACGTTTAAGAACAGGCGTAATGTTGATGCAAATTCGACTTTTTGGAGCCTTCTACTGTTGTTCTTTTATCGAAAACACGCCTGAAGAGGTTTTACGTGTCATCTATGCATGTTTGAGTAATCTAGTGATCTCTCCTGGGCACTATTCATGCCCTCCATGCTCCCACATGCCAATGACAAACCTGATGTGCAGTAGTTTTATTAGTGGGATACACTGATGTGGGTTAAGGTTAGGGTTGCTGTGAGGGAGTTTTAAAAAGTGCTTCTTGACTTTATGAATATTTGCAAATATCTGGTAAACCTCCATGATATTTTGAACCTATGGAACCAGAGCGGAACTGTTGAGTACTCCATACTGGTCAGAAATATGGCTAAAATTGTTTTTGAGGTTCGATTTTATGGACTAAACTTGCACAGTCCTACTTTTGGACGCTGCCTCCCTGGAGGACCTTCTATTCGCTGGAATGTGGGTCCTGTCTCAAGTTCATGTCCAAAGTCCTTCTCCCCCTCACCCAAATCGTCACACTAGTTTTTACAATGAACCCCCCACACCATACACACCCCCCTTTGTCTCACACGCACACACACACACACACACACACACACACACACACACACACACACACACACTGCCCGGTGGCTCCCATGCAGGTTCAGGTTTTGGAGGGTCTTTGCAGTTGAACTTGAGACAGACAGACAGCTCGTAAAGACTTATACAGGTCTGGCCCCTGTCTGGACCAGAGTTGGCACAGGGGAGGGGGGTCAGGGGTCCTGCATGTCCAGAGGTGTGGAGACCCAAATACACTCGGAAAGTGATCCAGGAGTCATTTTAGTGATTGACAAAACAGCTTTTTAAATTAGTAAATAATTTGAACAGATATGTATGTGGGACAATGATGTGATGCCTAAATGTTCTGTCCAGTTGCAATTTCCTCAGTCAAAAAGGTTCAAATTTCATAATAATTCAGTTTTTTGTCCTTAAAGTATTAAAATGTCATGTGGTGCAACCGTGCATCATGTGGTGCGACTAATAACAGCAGGAAATCTATGGCTGGAGTTTAATAACAGACAAACTAGACTTGGGTGAATGGGATTCTTTAGGCATTTTTCTTCATTTGATGCATTTTACAGGGCAGCAGTTTGTTCATTAAACACAAGCAGGTGACTGTCATATTGGACAGCAAAAGAAAATATCAATATGCATTAAAAATCTATAGAAATGCAACCATTTGTTTCTAGACACTTCATATTACTCAGAACTTAGATTAATATCCCAACCATGTTTTAGAAAATAAAACCATTTTTATTATTCTCGGTCAAACCACATGACATTGTACACTAAAAATGCTTCATATAAATGTTAAACACAGATTTATGCACCTGACACTGTACATATTTGAAAAAGTTCAATAGAAACATTTTTTTTATATTTTGTAATTTACCTGTTGAAAATCCTTATACGTCATTGACCCTTATATGCTTTAGAGACTTTTTCCTTTGAAATATGTTATTTATTTAAAAGTAGGACAGTTCACAGACTGCACATATGCCTCCTAAAAATAGTATTCACTAAATTCACTATATTCAACACTAATTTCAAATTCACCATGACCTTGTAAAATGCACCAAATCCAATTCATTGTTATCAGTTTATTCTAAAATCTACAGTTACCAAGTTCATGTTGAAGCTGTCGTGTTGCTGTTTATTTATGATATCTCTTGTTGTCATGAAATGATTAGTTCCAGTTCCAGCTGAAATCAGCCGACCTGACACACAGAAGTCCAGATCTAAACCTGTGTGCTGAAATTCCTTTAATTACCCCATAAACCTAAAATTCCTTAAGCGTTTTTATTTTCTGTTTGATTGAATAGTTGTACCTAATGAAGTGGCCTCTTAAATCAATTATAAGCTAAATAAAATGCATGGTCAGACTAATATAAATATCATTTAAAAGCTTAGATTCAGAATTCTTTTAATAGTGACATAAACATTTTATCACAATTCAATACCATTTTCATATAATATTTTTGATTAGAACATTTACACAAATGTGCAACTTTATTATTATTATTATTATTATTATTATTATTATTATTATTATTATTATTATTATTATTATTATTATTATTATTATTATTATTATTATTATATATTTATTAAACTTCAAAATAAAGCAACAAGACAAAGTTTAATACATTGACTATTACAGATATTGATTTTCATTTTCAACATTTCAAAATGCCTCTAAATACCATTAAAATTCAAAATGATCATATTAAATCATAAAGGAGTTTGGCAGAGATGTGTTTAATCACTTTTGTTATTTAACATCTATTCACAGGTGACAGTGTGGTGGTGCGGCTTCATCAAATAAAAAACTAGTTAAAAACTAGTCTTGTTAGTAGTAGCTTAGTCTTTCAGACACCATACTTTTCTATACTGCAACTTTTGAAAAACAATATAACCTACTTCTCCGAGTACTTTTCTAGCAGCATACTTGAAATGAAATGATCTGAACATTTGTGTTTCTTGATTTGATTTTGCTCACTTTTCTAGTCAATCTTTTGAAAACACCCGATTTCGGACAATGCTTTGTTAAAGATGCACTCTGTAACTTTTCGGTTGGGGTCCATCACCTTTGTGTTTCTGTGGATGTGTCACTGCCTCGAATGTTCCACAGTGTGACATTAAACAGCTCTACGCTACATTTATTCAATTACAAATAGTTTTATAGCTCAAAAATAGAAAAACAGGCATTCTGACTGTGAGCGGTGTCACCTCTCCACAGATCTGACCTGTAATTTGGTCTGTTTGGTGTCCATAACGATAGAAAGGTTTAATGCCATACTGTGAAACTTCCAGACAAAGCAATAACATCTCCATGGGGAAAAGCAGGTGGCAGACACATCAGAAAAGTTACACAATACACCAAGTTTGTCCGACTCATTTCAGATTCTAATAATAGTTTTAACACTCAGACTGGTACTCTTCCACATACTCTAACTGCGCAGTAGTTTCACACATTCATAGTACCAGGACCTTATGCTTCCAAGTATTTTTTACGAGTCTGTATTTGTCATCTGAGGAGCTGTTTTACTGTCTGTTTGCCTCTGACTCAACACAAATATATAAAAACTCAATTGAATAGCCAAGAAGTCCAGATTGTCACGGTCTAAAATCAGGTTAGTGAGCAGCTCCCAATACTCTGATTCTTGTCCTGCTCTGTTCACACTGGAACAGAGGTAGATAAAGAGCAATTTTTCACCTTTAAAGAACCACTCACCCATTTACACACTCACACACACCAGGGTACGCAGACAGCAGGAGCAAGTTAAGTGTATTGCCCAAGAACACAATGACAGCATTCATCTGTGGGAACTGGATTCACACTGCCAAACTCTCAACCAATGATTTTTTTTATTTATTTATTTTTTTAATGTCGAGAGTGGGATTCGAACCGCCAACCTCCTGATCACAGTCCAGACCAGATCAGGGTTTACATTTTTATACCCAACAACTACTGCAAGAGCCTCATTGCAAAAAGGACTATAACAATACAAAAAAAACAAAAAAACCAAAACTAAAATTGAGGTAAAACTGCCTGATTTTCAGTGAAATTATCTGCCAGTGCACTAAGAAATTACTAATTTTTCTTAAAACAAAACAAATCTTGTTTTAAGCAGAAAACACTAGTTTCAAGTATTCATGGCTAGATTTTTCACCGTATTTTGAGCATATTTTTGATTTAAGTCATTATTATAAATTATATAAACAGATGGAAAACTGCTTATTTCTAGTATATAACATAGAGCGTAAATTTACACTGCATGGCAAAGAACAAAATCTAGTCAAGTTAAGATGACTTGAATTAAGAAAGTTTTGACATGAAATTTGAGTAAATTTCACTTGATAAGTAAAATGATCTTTTTGTACTTAAAAAATGAAAATCTTAAAATTAATTGCACTTAAAATAAGAAACACATTTGAATATTTCTTGAATTAAGAAAAACACACTTGTTCCATTGGTAGATCCTTTCACTTGTCAAGTTGAATCCACTCTAATGAAGTCAAATGTTCTTAATTTAAGACATTTTTACTTACCTAGATATTGTTTTTTCCCCCAATGTATACAGAGGCTCTCAGTTCAGAAATATATTTCAAAGAGCAAAAGTTACACTAGTACTTCACCTCATAACATCACACATGTACTAGTGAGTAACAGCAGACACCAGTGTGTTTCAGAATCACACTACAGACTGTTTTATAAACAGTGTTCAGGGGGCAGCTCCAAAGGCCCTGCTATAGATAACAGGGATGTAACAGTAAGTGAAATATGGTGATATCATATTGTCAAAAGTCACAATAATATCGTGGACTATCACAATATATCAAACTATATATCAAACACTTTTTGCTTAAATAAATAGTTATGTGTGTTTTTTATGTCTTTCTTTGTGATTTGAATGTCCTTCTTCACCTATAAAACACTTTGAATGACTTTGTGTGTGAATTGTGCTGTACAGATAAACTTGCCTTGCTTTGCCATGGTGCAGCACTAGCTAAAAAACTACATAGACCATGATCCTTTGGTGTTTGGTGAAATAACAGTTATGGAGCTCTTGTCACCTCCTAGGACCTGGCGTCCACATATGTGCACATATACAGTATGTTCAACACATTTTGGGTTGTTCAGGCACTTAAGAAATATTTTTTGCAAATCATTCTTCAACTGTGACTTTATTCTGTTTCATCAAAATGATTAAAAAATCAAATGAATGTTTTATATTCCATCTGTGGACATATTTTTTCTCAGAAACTACATCATGTAAAAATAAAATTATATTTTTTTTTTTATGTTTTTGGACTCATCAGGTCTCAGTCAGTCAAATAACAAAGAGAAATTAATAAAGCGTGAAAGAGTTCAGGTCCATCCATCCATCCATCCATCCATCTTCTCCCGCTTAATCCGGCTGGGTCGCGGGGGCAGCTTGCTGCCCAATACTCATAGCACGTGACCCCCCCTATGAACCCCTCTGCAGGTGGTGAGCCCACAGGAGGGTGAACAACATGGTCCTTGATGTTAGTTCATAGGGGTGCGGGCATGTTTTAGGTTGATGGGGGAAACCGGAGTATCCGGAGGAAACCCATCCAGACACGGAGAGGAACATGCAAACTCCACACAGAAAGGCCCGGGCGACCCGGGGATCGAACCCGCAACCTTCTTGCTGTGAGGCCTGAGTGTTGCCACTCAGCCACCGTCCTAGCAGGTTAAATCTTAATTCTTGAGATTAAAAAAGTACCAAAGGCTTTTCAAGGCATTTCCAAGACTTTTAAAAGGAAAAGTGGCATATTCACAGTTTTGTAAGCCTCCACAAAATATTCAATACATATGGAAACGTGAGATGCATATCGTAGCAATATCGTCTTGAGGGATTTTGATATCGTTACATCCAGACAATGTACACTGTACTTTTTATTTTTTGACTAAATCACTTCTTTTTATAAAGTTCAGTTTGTATCTGAACACAGACACAAAGAATGGTCAAAGATTTGAACTGTGTGTGAAAAAATGCCTCCTGGTGGAGGGTCTGCTTATGTTTTTGTCTCCATGTTGACGTAATTGTTTTGCTTGGAATGCTTCACCATATGGTATTAAATAACAATGTATGTCTCTCAGTACAATGTTTTCACGGTACGATATTTATTGCTATATTTTGTGTAGGAATATACTTTGAATATGACTGAACAGAGCAAAGGATCATGGTCTATGTCGTTCCTTTTGGTTTTTAACAATGAATTTAAGCAAAGAAACTCATTTCGATATATCGCGACAAACCACAGTGTTGTGAGACTTTGATGATACGATTTCACAATATTTCACTTAGTATAACATCCCAATTGAACTATCTCCATGGAAACAAGCAGGAGATGACGCCAATCTGAGTTACCGGTCAGATCTGTGTAGGGGCGCATGTTTTTTGACTGATACAAACGCCCATAATCGAATGAATAGAAGATTTTTCAGACAAACTAATAATAATATATCTCTGGAAACAAGCAGGTGTCAGATCCTCTAACCAAAAAGTTACGTAATGCAGCTTTAAAGGGTACTGCACAGGCCTGGAAAACAAATGAAGTAGAAATGATGCAAACATAAAATGAATCACTTTTTACTTTTACGAGGTGACAGCTGATCATACAATGGTCAGTCAAGAAAAAAATAACTTAAAAAATGATTTAAAAAAACATACAAAGTGAGGTTATGATTCAAACACACAACGCACACCTTCATTCTCAGCTGAAATCAGGTTCAATTTTGGCTTTTCGTTTGGTTGTTTCTCTCCAAAACAGCGGCATAAAATGGGCTTCCGTGTGAAATTACAATGAGACATTTTGCACGAGGGAGGAGTTCGCAAACAGTAAAGCCCGTAAAATTCTGCGTAACAGTTAATACGTACGCAGTAGATGTCTATGAAACCTGAAACACACTCAGACCCTCGCGGAGCAGGGGGAGGCGATAATCTAACGATACACGAGTATGGACAGGTTCTGTCTGTGTCCATAATGAGGACGAGGGGACAGCTGCTCTTATGAGGACGAGTGTGACAAGTTAGATCAGTGTCAACCCTATCCCTACAACACATGGAAACTCTTTAGAGTTAAGATTTTATTGAATTCATTTCTTTTTTCATGACATTTATCAATTGACTTCCAGGCTGGATACGGATATTTAAATAAAGTAAAATCTTCTTAACCTGTGTTTTTTTTTTTTTTTTTGTTAAAGTAGAGTAACCAGACGTCCCCATTTCTCCAGGAAAAGTCCCCGTTTTTAACCCATGTGTCCTCTGTTCCAGCAGATTTATCCAAAACCAGTGATTTGTCCCAGTTTTATACAAGAAATGCCCCTACAGCAGTAAAAAGGTGAGTATATTGTCATCTATTTTGCTAAAATACAGAAAAACAATCTTGAAAATGACAATGAGGCCAAAAACCCCAAAAGTACCGACAAAAGTCCCTCAAATTACGACCCGGTTGAGAATGGACAATGTTATGCACAATTTTATTCACAAAAATCAGTAAATTTTGTAAATCTGGTCCCCCTGTTTTAAAGAGTCTTCATGTAACAAGCCTAAAAATTGCATTCATATTGTGGCATAAAATCTAAATAAAAACTGTTAGATCGGCCTAATGCATTTGTGTGTTCAGCCAATAAAAAATAATAAAAAAAACAACTCACCTGCTGAAAAGTGGAACTGAGGTTCAGTTCAGCCAAGGTTTTGTTTAGTTGAGTGATGTACAGTATGTGGAGATCGTTCAATAACTGTTACCTAGCAACCATAATGCAAACAAGAGCAGAGAAGAGCAAATAAGAAATAAACATTTCTTTTACATTAGATTGAGATTACCATGTTTACTGGACTAAGTCTCTCCAGAGTAAAAGTCGCACCAGCCAAAAAATGCAAAATGAAGAAGAAAGAAACATATATAAGTTGCATTTTTGGGGGAATTTTTATTTATTTATTTTTTTTAATCAGACACCAGAAACAGACATTTCATTTTGTGTCTGGTGTGTTCACGTCACATGAACAGTTATACAGAAAACTAGAGCAGAAACAACAAGTTTACCAAACTCTCCATCTCACTTGTAGTTCGAGTTTCCTCCACTTTTCTCCATCAAACACAAGTATCTCACTCCAAACTTTCTTTCTGCTGCTCGATTCGTCCTCTCTACCACCGCTCTACAGACATTTCCGGTACTCCGCTCAACATATACACTGAGTAATAATGTGTTTAATGCAGCTTTGTGCACATTTGTTTACGTTTTACAGAAACCAAACTTAAAGCCTCATGGCTCATTTGCATACAGTGAAAAAACTGCTGGTGCTGATGCTTCTGTCGACTAAAGGACAAGATTCAGTGGATTATTCACTGTCTGGACAAAAATAAAGTCTCTACCTGGATTTAATTAAGGAAATAGGCACGAGGTGCTGTAGTTGGCATAATAGGCGTAGCAGATACCGATACATAAGCCTAGACCGCCCTCTCATGGTTGGCAGTGTGGAAATATTGTATGTCATACTAAGAGACAAGACACTCAGTTTTCTCTGTTGCATATCCTTGTTGTACATCCTTTAACCTCTACCCTGTCCTCTTCTTTTTCCCATTCTTTTCTCTCTCTCTCTATTCCTGGGTTTCAGATGACATCACAACATTCTATAGGGGAATAATATTTAATACAGATAGGGGGGCAGCTAAAATAAATAGTTAAAATGTAGGTTTTTGTTGTAATATAGCAAATTAATGGGTTTGTCACCAATAGAAAAGATTACATTAAAGATTTGTAAATAAACTTTTAGGATATTTCATGACGAATACAATGTTATTAATAGGGAAATCTGTCTCTTACTCCTGTCTGAGAGTAGACATCACATTCTAGAATGAAGACCACCATTGGTCACATCACTTTGTCATGACATATCCAAAAGGCAAATCCACAAATGTTTGACTTGATCATTTCTGTTTTTGACTAGACCCAAGAACACACAGAATTACAATAAAAATAATCGTTTTAACACTATTAATTTTAGCTGCTCTGATCTCTATTAAATAATAATATAAGAATATAGAATGTTGTGAAGTCATGTGAAACCCAACAGTGTCCTCTATAACAATAATATAACAAAAATCAAATCCAATAAATGTTGACCTGGATTTTTTCTGAGGACTTCACTGTATAAAGTCTGTATTTGAACATTTGTGTTTGTTCACTGTAGTGGCCCTTGTGTACTGGCATGTGACGCTCTTTAAAGCTCAAATATTTAGGATTCAAATGGAAGTGCCAGTCTTATTTTTCTCTCTTTAGTTTTTTGAAAAAGAACATGTTTTGTAATGTAAAAGCGTGTGAACACAACTGAGCTGTTTCCATCCACACTTCTCCAGTTCATGTTTTAAACATCAGTTCCAGCTCTGTGGGCCACTGTGTACTCTGTTTGGACTGTTCAGCCCTGCTCTGCTCCTACTCTGCTCCTGCTCTGCTCCTACTCTGCTCCTGCTCTGCTCCTGCTCTCCTCCTGATCTGCCCCTGTTCTGCCCCTGTTCTGCTCCTGCTCTCCTCCTGATCTGCCCCTGTTCTGCCCCTGTTCTGCTCCTGATCTGCTCCTGTTCTGCTCCTGCTCTGCTCCTGTTCTGTTCCTGTTCTGTTCCTGTTCTACTCCTGCTCTGCTCCTACTCTGCTCCTGCTCTCCTCCTGATCTGCCCCTGTTCTGCCCCTGTTCTGCTTCTGATCTGCCCCTGTTCTGCCCCTGTTCTGCTCCTGCTCTCCTCCTGATCTGCCCCTGTTCTGCCCCTGTTCTGCTCCTGATCTGCTCCTGTTCTGCTCCTGCTCTGCTCCTGTTCTGTTCCTGTTCTGTTCCTGTTCTACTCCTGCTCTGCTCCTGCTCTGCTCCTGTTCTGCTCCTGCTCTGCTCCTGTTCTGTTCCTGTTCTGTTCCTGTTCTGTTCCTGTTCTACTCCTGCTCTGCTCCTGCTCTGCTCCTGTTCTGCTCCTGCTCTGCTCCTGCTCTGCTCCTGTTCTGTTCCTGTTCTGTTCCTGTTCTACTCCTGCTCTGCTCCTACTCTGCTCCTGCTCTCCTCCTGATCTGCCCCTGTTCTGCCCCTGTTCTGCTCCTGATCTGACCCTGTTCTGCCCCTGTTCTGCTCCTGCTCTGCTCCTGTTCTGCTCCTGCTCTGCTCCTGCTCCTCTCCTGTTCTGCTCCTGGTCTGCTGACAACCGTTTCCCGAGGTAAAAAAAGAATTCTCTGGAGAAAATGTGCTGTTTAAATTGTAAGTACTATGGGATTAACAGTATTACAGTATTAATACTGCTATTAATGGATATGTGGGTAGAATCTGTACCTTCTTTTATTTATTTATTGAATAGGGACAGTGCATATTCATGAACATTTACAAAACTGCAGTGTGAATATGATTACAGCACAAATTCTAATTTCTTTTGTCGTCCCTCAGCAGGTGACACCACAAATTTAACAGCAAAAACAAAAACAAGTAATAGCAACAGTTCTACACTAAAGTGACCACAAGTCTGGTTTATCTTTAGCCGCTGTGCTTGTTTCAAGTGTGATGTGAAAGTGTCCGGTGCTGGAGTCTCTCCTGTTCCAGAACTCACACTTTGTCTGAATGTGGTGTGTCTGGAGCTCACAGTTCCCCCGGGCCGTGGTCTTCGTTCCCTCTGACAGTCTTTGCATGAATAAAATCCTGCAACAAAACATCCATATTTAAAATGAACACACTTATGAAAATGAAGCAGGTTGTACTTGCCTAAAATAGCGCAGTGTGAACTAAGAATGTATTTACAGCTGTTTAAAGAAGTGATTCAGCTGGTTTGAGTCTTTGAACGTACTTTTACTGCTCACTTTTACGATTATGACTGCTACAGATTTGCTCAGTCGAAGTTTGGCTGTATTTTGTACAATGACAGTAAGTAAATCTACAGTAAATAACCCTAACCCCATCTAAATATATCTACTTATTGTCATTTATTGTATATTTTAATAATTTAAATTTTCTTCTGTGAAAAAAAAAAGTGTTTTTATTGTCTGCTCAGACAAATACATACAAAATAAGAAACAAAATACAAACATTAAAATGAAATAAATACATGCTTTTTGTGCAGTGAAATTATAAACCTGGTTGAGAAAAAGACAAATCCTGAACACGAGTCACACATAATGAAAAAAAAAAAAGGAAAAAAAAAGAAAGGGATTTGCGGGTTTGATTCCTGGACTGTGTTTTCCCTGTGTTCTGACCATAGAGCGCATATATGAGTGGACTAAGTGAGTATGACATCACCCATAGCGTTTAGTGCCGCTCAAATGAGGCTTGCGTTGCCACGGTTACAGGAGCGAATCTGGAGCCAGGCTCTATGTTATGAATAGGATTTTTTTGATAGACAAAATAGTGAAAAAGAAATTCAGGATCCTGTAGAGTGGGTTCATATGAACATTTTAAGACCAAAATGATGAGGCCACAGCAGCAAGTACAAAGAGAGGGGCAATAAGATCTCAATGTAAGTCAATGGGAAAAAGGGAGAGAAGGAGCCGGAAGAGCCTCCTGGAGCACTTCCTGTTTGGCATGCGGTGGCTAACGGGTTAGCTTTGTCCACTCATATATACGCTCTATGGTTCTGACATATTTTTCAGGTGCATTACTACAGTACACAGCTGCTTCACTTCACATAGATTTGCATTATGACCCATGTGGAAACTAACAATAACCTAAAATACACACACTCATTTATAAAGGTCAGTTTTGTTACCAAAAATATGAAACATCACATTACAATAACAAGAGTTTAGTTCCATTAAAACACACAGTGGTCAGTGATTTAAAGACCAGAAAAAACTATAGAACAAACAAAAAGGAAAGAAAAGAAAAAGAGTAAAAAAAGCTCATTTTATTTGTTTGTGTGTAGAATTAAAAGGAATAAATAACACGTTACCTATTTAATAATGCAATCCCACTAACTTCATTTAAAGGTGCATTTTAGAGGCTCTGTCGAATACTTTTCTCCATGAGATGTTATTGCTTTGTCTGTAATGTCCAACAGTATGGCATTAAACCTTCCTATCTTTATTTAGACCAAACCAGACCAAGTTACAGGTCAGATCTCTGGAGAGGCAACTCCGCTCACAGTCAGAATGCCTGTTTTTATAGGTATTTTTGATCTATAAAACCACCTGTAATTGAATAAATGTAAACTAGAACTGTTAATGTATGTATCCATAGAAACAAGCAGGTGACGGTTCATTTAATTTGATTTTAGGCTCCGCTAAGCCAATAATGGTTACAAAATCCAAGCATTGACATGAGTTTTTCTCAGTGAATACAGCATGCCCGGCCTCATAAATGGCTGAAATACTCTGTTAATATCAGCACATGAATTATTTATGTCACACTAAAGCCCCTGGACTCAATTTCTCCCATTACATTTGGATTAATACAGAACAAATGTTTTTAGAATGATATTTTTAGAATGATTTAGAATGATGAAGTATAAGAGCTCATAGACTTGTGTACCCCCATGGAGCACTATGGAACCTACACATGGGAACAGAAAAGAAAATACAACAATTTAATGCTGAAAATCACATTCCTTTGTTTAAATAAAGTGCTTTTTTATTATCATCTTGGCATCCAAATCAGTATTAAGGATTGAAATTCAGTTTTTGCCATTGCAGTATCGTGACAACAAACATGCTCACAGTCACAGTAAAGCATTTCCCGGTGGTCCACACAGATGCCAGTGCGGTGTGCCACAAACATAGGTTGTCATGGCGATGAGAAGCAGATGTGTGGGTCAGCTGACCTCAGGCACTTCCTGTCCGACCGCCATGTTGGAAGTCTTGTAAAAGGGCCGGTCCACCTGGGTGGTTCTGGGACAGGTTTATAAGCAGACCTGAGGCTCACGTGAGGTCTGAGCGCCTGCACTGGGTTTGAACACAGAGAGATTAAGTTACCATAGCGATTAACCATTTAAAACACAACATTATACAGCTCTGGAAAAAATTAAGAGATTAGATAAGCATTTTATTTTATGAAATCAGCATCTCTACACGTGTGACAGCCGTTTCATTCCAGAGGCTGTTGAATTCCACACAAACACACCTCATTCTGCTTCAGGAGGCACTGATGAGAAGATCACCTGAACCAAATCTGATTTAAGCCCCTAACGCCTCAATTTATATAGATATACTGTATAATAATAATAATAATAATAATAATAATAATAATAATAATAATAATAATAATAACAACAACAACAATAATAATAATAATAATAATAATAATAATAATAATAATAATAATAATAATAATAATAATAATAATAATAATAATAATAAAAATAATTTAATAGTTTAATAGTTTTTGCCTTTAAGTAGATGGTAAATTAAGTCGAGATTATTCATTTGACTATAGCAAAAAGAAAAATCCCCTCCAAAGAATGCGACTTATAGTCCAGTGTGATGTACATATGTTTTTTTTTCTTCTTCATTGTGCATTTTTTTGGCCTTTTTTTCAAACTATAAATTGTAACTCTGTCTTTCTTTCATTAAAACAAAACAAAAGCAAATGCAGCATACTTGCATCTATATAACTTTAACATAAATATGAATGAAAGGCACAGAAAGAAGCAAAAGTTTATAACATCTGCCCCTTATCAACTCAAAATTATATAACAACTCTAACAAAAAAAACAAACATCCTCTTCTTTTTACGCAGAAGTATTTTATCTTTTCAATAATGCTACTTTCATACTTTTCTTAAAAACTTGAATAGACTTGGAAGTTTATTTTCTTCTTTGGTTTTGTTCTAAATTCAGGTTCAAAAAATAAATCAGCTCCTCTTCATTTATAACTAGTTTCTCTCTTTTTGAATCTGTTTTGCCGTTTGGTCATGCTATTTGGTGAGCTTTGTACAGAGGTTTGAGGAGGTATTTTGAGGAATTTTAATGTTTCTAATTGTATAAATTTTGGATTTGTGTGGGCTCTATATCTTTATTTTCACACTGATGGCCATGGGGGGGGTTGGGGGGGGGGGAACACTGAACACAAATGCCCCCAAACAGAATATTAATAATATCATATTCTGCAAATTACAAGCTGTAAGTGGTGAAATCTGCAGCTGAAAACGGTGATCGAGCAGCAGAAATAAAGTTTGGAGTGAGAGAAAAACTTATAAGAGACTGGAGAAAAGCGGAGGAAACCTGAACTGCAATGAAGAAAACAAAAAAAAAGCTGTTACCGCTTCATGCAACGCAACAATGTCCGAAAAACTGCTGCAGACGTCCACACCGAGGAAAGTTTGAAGTGTTGAAATGTCTGTTCTTGGTGATTTTATAAAATACCGTAAATTCCGGACTACAGCACGCACCCGATTAAGAGCCGCATGCTCAGATTTATGAAGAAAAATCAATTTTGTAATTATATGAGACACACCATATTATAAGCCACTGGCCAAAGACTAGGCGGGGGGTTCGCTTCTGCGTCCCCGCCGCCTGGAGCCCCTCCGGGACGGGCCGCGGACGCGGTCCCCCGCTGAACTCTGGGGACGGACTCGCTCACTGGTGACACTTGGGACACACATGCGCCACAGGCACTTACACACCTTCACACACTTGGGACACACACACGCGACATGCACATACACACCTTGGCACTCTGGGAATAAACCACGTGAGCGCAGAGACCGCGCGCGGAATCTTATGGGACTGAGCCCTGCTCAGGTCCAAAATGTCCGTCCGCTGGGCTCCCCGTAAAGTACGACACAACACCAACGCAGAGTGAAATACGTTTAAACGGACAGCGTACAGAGTTTATCTGACAGACAGCAGCAGGGACTGGATGGCAGTGAACTACTTATTCATTTTATTGGTCCATGTTTTTCCCGCGATGGAAAAAAAAATAAAAAAGCCACTTCATATTACAAGCCGCAGTGTTGAAAGTGTAGAAAAAAAGTAGCGGCTTGTAATCTGGAATTTACGGTACATTTCCCATTCAAAAACTGTGACTTATATATGTTTTTTTCTTCTTCATTGTGCATTTTTTGCCTGCTGCGACTCCGGAGTGTCTTATACTCCGGAAAATACGGTAATAGAAATTTGTGCATTTTGCAAATTTGCGACAATTAAAACAAGTGGTTGCCAAAGGTTCCTTGGAAGGTTCTGCATCTGCACTAATGGCACTGGGGAATGCAGCCATTATTTCAGCTCATATTTTCATCCAAACAGTTTGTTGCATATTTGTGACATTCAGCATTAAGGAGTTAAGGAGGAAAAGTAGAAAAACCCCTGCTGCGTTCATCACTATCCTCATGCAGGGTTACTCCACCACATATTGATTTCTGAACTCTTCCTAAGTTCAAACATTAGTATTGTGTTTTAAAATGAATATGATCTAGATTTCTTCACATTATTTGAGGCCTGCAAACATATAATCTTTTTTGTTATTTGTTATTTTCTGCAAATGAATGCTCTAAATGTCAATATTTTTATTTGGAATTTGGGAGAAATGTTGTCAGTAGTTTATAGGATGAAACAAAAATCAGACAAACAGATAATTTTGCAGTGGTCTTTTATTTTCTCTAGACCTGTATCTCCTGAATGGAAGCGAGTTGTCAGAATGTTTCAGGCTGGTTCATACTGACACGTTCACTGTGTTTGACAAAGCAGATCTGTGCACTGACTCAACACTGTCTCAGGTCTGCAGGGTCTGACTTATAACAGTGAGGTTACAGGTTTGATCCTGTTTAACATGACATATATTACTCTACTACTGCATCAAGAAACTGGTGACTTACTGACATTACTTTGGGGTGATTTGATTTGTGTTGTATAAATGACTCAAATAGGTAAGGTAAGTTTATTTGTATAGCCCAATTCATACAAGAACTTTACAGAAATACATTATAAAATCACAATGCAAACAAATCAAAACATTAAAAAATCATCATAAAATTAAAAACATTAAACATTAAATTAGAGAGGAAAGTGCGAAATGAGAAATAAAAACACGTCAGTCAAAGCATTTTCTTGTTTTATTAAGGACATTTGTATAGTTTAATTGTACTTAATGTGTTTATATTGTTGTAAGGCGACCCTGAGTGTCCAGAAAGATGCCTATGAAATCAAATGTATTATTATTATTATTATTATTATTATTATTATTATTATTATTATTATTATTATTATTATTATTATTATTATTATTATTATTTAAAAAGATGTTGACACCAACTGTAGACATGAGGAACATGTCCATGACACTGCTACAGTCTGCTCCTCTATGGTACGTCCCAGCACATGTCACATAAGGTGACCAGACGTCCCTATTTCCCTGGAACAGTCCCAGTCCTGAGCTCTGTGTCCCCTGTCCCAGGAGATTTATACAAAACCACTGATTTGTCCCAGTTTTATACAAGAAATGTCCCAGTGTCCCTATTTTTTTTACCAGTCTGATCCCTGTCAACAGTAAAGAGGCATACACTGTCATTTGCTGAGGTAAAATACAGAAAAGCTGCTTAAAAATGACAAAAACACAAAGAAAATGTGACTATACTGACACATTAGTGCTGAGTGCATAATAATTTCCCTTAATTATGCACTCATCTTACAATTTTATTATTACCAACCACCAAAAACCAGGGATGTCCCAGTTTTCTATTTTGACAATCTGATCACCCTAATGTAACGCCTATGGGTAGTTTAATATTTTGTCAGTAGCTGCTATTTAATTTCTTGTTTTTCTGTCATATTTTATTTCATTTGCAACATACAACATGCACACAGGCATTAGACAGGGCAGGACAATACAGTAAGTACAATAGGGAACAATACAATACAGATGCATGCACCAGCACAGCAGACGAGGTGTAAAGTGTGTGCATGTGTGTGTGTGTGTGTGTGTGAGTGAGTGTGTAAGAGTGTGTATGTTTCAGCATCAGTACATATAAATACTAAGTCACTAGGTATTTATAGTTTAGTATTTTGTCATTAGCTGCAATTTAATTTCAAATTCATTCATAACAGTCAAAAAGTGTTATATATGTCCACACAAATATGAAAACGTTCGACTCCTCTATGTCCATCAACACACACACACTGACCAGGCAGAGGACACATGTCTGCCTAGTCCTTCTGTCCTCTGCTCTGTCCTGCCTGACCAGCTCTGTGTCTCCATCTAGAGCAGGAGATGAGGTACTGCAGGTGGTGAACATCGGTCTCTCTTCTGATTGTCCGGTTTCACCCTTTCACACTTATTTTGCGGTCAGTGGGATTTCAGTAATATCACATGGGTTCTAAAAAGTGATATATATATATATATATATATATATATATATATATATATATATATATATATATATATATATATATATATATATATATATATATATATATATATATATATATATATATATATATATATATATATATATATATATATATTCTTAATCCCATATGAAATTGACATGTCTGAAAGTTCTGTTTTCTGATGTTTTGAGGTACAGTGAAGAACTTTGGTCATAGCAGCTATTCTCCTCTAGATACAAAGATCATCTTGGGCCTAAATTGAATCTTATAAACTTGGGAAGTTTTTTATATACATTTGAGGCACTGATACATGTAATAAAATGCTTGAAAATTGTCATTTTTGATGACAATTTGTCAGGTGGAAACTTTTTTTTTGTGTTTTGGGGCATGTTGAGGGTGATATTTGACAGTAAAAATGCAGCAAGCCCCAGAATATTTTTCGACTAGTTTTCCTGATATGTCGGATACACCAGGCAAAATTTTTGTGTTATTTGACCATTTATGCAGTTGCAGTACCTTAATATTTACAATTACATCATTTTGCCAGCAGCTTTTTCTAAATACAGTGTTTTTTTGGACCTTGAGACCAAACGGGGCCCAGTTGGGATTGGTCCCTATCAACTCATAATGGCCCAAGATATAAGATAAGAAGAAATAATAGTGACAAAAAGGAGGAGTTGACCTGGCTCCCGGCCTATATGTGCTCTTATACTTGTTTTGATACAGAGAAAGATCATTCTAAACACATTCAGGAAATATTCATTTATATGCTGTAAATGGGACTTTTTTAGTATCGATACCTGCTCAAATGAGGATCTAGTTTCAATACTAGTTTTAGTATCAGTTAGTGTCTGATTTTAGATACTTTTGAGGACCCCAAAAAAGAGACAGACTGATAAACAGATAGATATACTTTAATACTAGTCAAACCAGCAGACTTAAAATAGTTGTAAAAAAGTAATGTAAAAAAACAAAACTAGGCCAGTGTAATGAGGAATATAAAAACAAATACAATTAATGAATGACTTTACATGGAGGCATTAAGAAATCTATTATAATATTTTTCCAATCTCTCTGCATTATTAGTAAAAATTAGGGAAACAATATCCAAGTCTCATGATACGATATCATCACGGTATGAACGTCATGGTACGATATTTATTGCGATATTGTGGGAAAGCTCACAATATTACGATATTCCACAGAATGACAAGACTGACATTCTAAAATGCTTTGACCAGTCATTTGGTACAACATTTATTGTCATTAGGGATGGAACAATATCCAAATCTCTCTGTATGATATTTTCACCATAAACCAGATTTAGTGCAATATTTTGTGGAGGCACAAAACTGTGAATATGCTCCTTTTTCCTCTAAAAATGCCTTCACAAGACTTAATCCAAAGAATGAAGATTTCAAAGTGCATAGAACAGTTATTTCTTCATGTAGTCTGCACTCAAATGGAGCAAAGGATCATGGTCTATGTAGTTCCCTCTGTTTTTTAAGCTATTTCTGCATCAGAACTATTCATTTAAGCAAAGAGACTTGTGATTCGATATATTGTGATGGTCCACGATATTATTGTGAGACCTTTGACGACACGATATCACCATATTTTGGTTATTGTCACATCCTTAGGAAAAATGAAATGGAAATTGAATTGAAATTTTCATCTATGAGCTTAAATCAGACTTCTTTAAACTGCACTTTTCAGAGTTTTGACCCATGTTCTAGTATTTCTTCTCACTGACCTCCTCAAGTTGTATTTGAGTCATTAGTGCATGTTTGAAGAATCTTTAATCACTTATTTTCAAGATGCAATTTTGTTCTACCTCTGTTTTCAGCTGGACTGATGCACGCCCACTGTGACGTCCGCACTTCCCTCTCCAGTTTGATGTTCTTTCACTGGTGATACTCGCAGGATTGGGCAGCGTTGTGTCATCATTTTGGTCCAAATGTAAAAAAATAAATAAATAAAAAATGCTCTGCTACAGTGTGCAGATCGCAGAAGGCAGTGGAAGGTGATACCAGCAATTCAGAAAAGTTCTGTTATGAACTTAACAAATCTAAATAAAACGGCGATGATGTACATGCAAATAAAAATGCAAATGAACATTCATAATAATATCAAGTCATAAATTAAATTCTATATATATCAGAATAAGAGACAATATTTAAAAAAACATAATGAACAAAAACAGATGTTTTTTTATTTTAATGATATATTTATTTGTTAGAAAAAGGCATTAATAATGTCATAACATTATACTTACAAGAAATCAATGAAAAGGAGCAGAAAGAAGAGTTGTCTTATGTTCTCTATTCCTCTTCCCTTTTCCAGGCAATACATCAACACAGAGAGTTACTTTAAAACATTTAAAATCTGTATGTTTTGTTGTGGATTTTTAAATCTGAGAAAAATAAAAACTGGAGAAAAGTTGTCTTCAATTAAAGAGTCTAGATTTATTAAAGCAATTGTGCACACAATTACAGAGAAAGTGAAAAAGAAACCTATCTGTCCCTCACGCAAGGTGAGGGACAGATAGGTTTCTCCCTAATCTGAACCCCTGGCAAAACAAAAACAAGCTTCTTATACAGTTTACAGACGTCATCATATCAACATGAGACAAAACATACTACAGCCTCAGTTACTGATCAATCAATTAGTGGGTGTGTATAAAAAGAACCCCAGCACACCAGACCTTCACATCAACTGCAACTTGACCTCTGACAGCATGCCTAAGATCCACCCTGAGACCAAAGCGATAATTATTAAGAGGCAGAAGACCAGATGGTGAGGTGGCTGACACCTTCAATGTGTCTCAGCGTCAAGTACAAAGAATAAGAAAAAGATCTGAAAAGACTGGAGATGTTTTTGACAAGCCCAGGTTCGGCAGACCCTGCAAGACAACTGCTCGGGAGGACCGTTGATTCGAAAATCCAAGGCCAGCCCCTTTTCCACTGCAGCAGAGCTCCACCAGGCCTGGTCACCTCAAGTCCCTGTGTCAACCAGAACAGTTTGTAGAATTCTGTCTCAAAATGGCCTCCATAGTCAAATCAGTGCACAGAAACCAGCACTAAACAAAAGGCAATTAAAAAAACCGTGTGGCATTTGCCAATGCCCACAGCCTGCTAAAAGGATGGACACTGGAAAAGTGGCAGAAGGTGGATTTCTCAGATGAATCCTCAGTTGAATTACATCACAGCCGCCGCAAATATTGCAGGAGACCTACCGGAGCCCGCATGGATCCAAGATTCACCCAGAAAACAGTTAAGTTTGGTGGCAGAAAAATCATGGTCTGGGGTTACATCCAGTATGAGGGTGTGCGAGACACTTGCAGGGTGGAAGGCAATATCAATAGCCTAAAATATCAAGAAGTATTAGCACCTCTTACATTCCCAACCATAAAAGGGGTCAAATTTTGCAGCAGGATGGTGCTCCGTCGCATACTTCTATCTCTACATCGAAGTTCCTCAAGGCGAAGAAGATCAAGGTGCTCCAGGACTGGCCAGCCCAGTCACCAGACATGAACATCATGGAGCATGTCTGGGGTAGAATGAAAGAGGAAGCATGGAAGGCAAAACCAAAGAATCTTGATCTTGATCTCTGGGAGGCATGTAAGACTGCTTTCTTTGCTATTCCTGATGACTTCATCAACAAATTGTATGAATCATTGTCGAACTGCATGGATGCAGTCCTTCAAGCTCATGGAAGTCATACAAGATATTAAATATGGATCTCACTGCATCACTACTTAATTCACTGACGTTATGCAACATATTTTTGTATTTGAAGTAAATTATTTGTTCAATTTTCTGTAGGCGACAAAACTTTTGTCTTGCCAAAATCTGAACTTTCTGTGTTCATTAAATGATCAATCTTTCTTCAGTGAAGCAAATTTATTTTAGTATATTGAGCATAATTTGGGAGGGTTTTAGCTTTCATATGAGACATTTCTAAAACCAATCAATTAATTTAAAGTCAGGTTATGAGCTTTTGTTTCTACAAAATGGATAAGTGACAAGACTTTTGTCAGGGACTGCAGTAGCCTCGCACTGCTCCACAAACAGCCCCACTCCTCCCTTTTTTCACATCTCTTGGTTTTGACAGAAATGTAAGGGCAAATCAGATCATTTCTCCCCATGAGCATTAGATTTTTAATACATTTTAATTACACTTTTTATGACACGTCTCTTTTACAAACTTATTTGTGAATGATGTTTTATTTTAGCATTTATTATATCAACAGGTACTTCAGGTCACATGAATACCTCGTAACCAGATCATCCTCACTACCCTGTGCTAAAAGTTTTCCTATTACTTAAAATGCGTTCACAGGCACATCAAGGGAGCACTGCACATCTCCAAAGTTCTTAAAATCTGTACTTTCAAAGTCACACTTTGCCATGGATTAAGTCAATCAGATAAATCAAGGGATTTGGGGACAATTTCAAATGGAAGTCATAAGCGGGGCTCAACGTGTGTTCCCCCATACAAGATAGAGTTGCCAATTCTTTATCTGAAACCACTTCTGATGTGGAGGTGTGGCAAAGGCTCAACCTGCACATCAGGTTCTGTCCAAGCAAACTGATCAGACATACTGGGCAATAGAGAAATTAATTAGTTGTAGTCAGAACATATCAGAGGAGACGTGTGCTGCTCTCCTGCTGTGTTTCCAGACGCTGCTAAAGAATATGTAGGCACATGGGGAAGAGTTGAGTTTTATACTACAGAACACGTAGCCCCAGAGTCCACTGGAAACTGAATCTGATCACCATTTACAATCAAAGTGGACTCAGAAATTTTCATTGCTTTGTAACAATTGTGAGTAAATGCCAATAGTCCCCTGTGCCTCAAATGAAGCGTTCTCATCATGTGAGTGTGGTGTCTGGTGCATGTTACCGTCCACTAGGAGTGGTGGCGCTGGTAGTAGAGCAGATGTTCAAGCAGTGGCCCCCAGACCGGTCCCTCGCCCCCACTACCCTCAGTCGGAGCTGCACCCCTGTCCCCTCGGTACATTCTCCGCAGGCACCATCTTCCCATGTCTCCTTGGTACAGTCTCTGGCCAAATGTCTAGCCTGACCTCCTTGAAACAAACATTCTGACTGTACCTGGGGCTATGAGGGAGATTTTGTGTGTCTTCTGCCCCGGTGCGCCTGCTCCTGGAATGTGCGATGGGCTTTGGCTGCATATGCCCGTAAAGTCCTCCAGGTTGGGCTTCTCGTTCACACCCATATCCAGTCTCTGTACCATTAAATGGAGCTTGTTTGCCCTGGACGGCCTGGGCTTGGATGTCTCGGCTCCATTATCTAATCTCGGGGTCAGCATGCAGCTCAGTCTCTGGTTGGTTAGGGGCTCACTCAGCAGGCAGCAGGTCGAGGTCCCGGTCCACTCCGACCGCCGGAACATCCCTCAGATCTGTGTAAAGACGAGAAACAGCAGTAACTCGCTCTTTCACATTAGTGTCAAATGTAAGTGTAGGTGCTCTGGGCCCAGTGTTGTCAGCAGGTGCGTGTGTTTGTCTGAGTGAGTTTGTATGTGAGTAATGTGGGGGCTGTTTCTCCCACCATACATTCTGACACTCACACTTGTTGAGTTTCACATCTGCAGCACATCAACTCTTATCAGGCTTGCTACTTGATTTACATGGAGTAGCCTGTTTTGCTATTGTTTCCCACTGTCTGCTCTCCACCTCTGTCATTCACACACCCAACCATTTCTCATGAATATCCATTACCTTAATAGATTCAAATGTTATTTATTATTATTATTATTATTATTACTTGTAATTTTTTCCCCTCTCCTTTAAAAAGTTTGCTTTAAGCTTCGTAAGGTTAGAAATTTGTGAAAGTCTTTCAGGAAAACCATATCGATCCGACCATACTGGCAAACATTTCCAGACAACTTTACTCATATTCATTCGCCACAGTGATGGGTGACCCTGGAACCTGACGAGCCCCGCTCCTGGATTGCTTGTTTCCCATTTCTGCGCACTGAATTCACCCCTACGAGTCCGCAGGAGAAATTTTTTATCAGACGTTTTTTTGGTCCACTATTTAGCCCTGCTCTGTCTAGGACCCCCTTGGCCCTTCCCCCTGCAATCCAACCAGCGTGCTCACAAATCAATCAATCAATCAATCAATCAAACTTTATTTCTATAGCACCTTCCAACAGCCAAAGCCGACCAAAGTGCTGTACA
Organism: Odontamblyopus lacepedii; assembly: GCA_034769755.1. Classification (NCBI taxonomy): domain Eukaryota; kingdom Metazoa; phylum Chordata; class Actinopteri; order Gobiiformes; family Gobiidae; genus Odontamblyopus; species Odontamblyopus lacepedii. The sequence continues at coordinate 17,098,528 of CM068351.1, forward strand.
ACAAATGTCACTAAATTCCAGAATGAGGTCACCCGATGTCACCAGCGCTGCGCTACTCCTGCTTATCTGTTGTCAAATGAAATGCCAGTATAGTGTACATTATTAACTTCAATTATTTGTAGCTTCAGAATCAGAATCAGAATCAGAATTACTTTTATTCATCCCCGAGGGGAAATTTTCTTCATTACAGATGCAACCGACCAAGAGCATGTACATCGAACAAGTTACAAAATAAGATAAATACAATAAGATAAAAGATAAAATAGCTCTCTTTGGTAATTATTTACATCAGTGACATATTTATGACTATATACATGTGTGAGCCGGGAATAGGATGAAAAGGATTGAGTAGTTTGTGAGTTAAAGCTTATATAAGCTTATAATTTAATAGTTTTATAATTTTAGTTTTGGCAAGTTTCCCCTTTTTTTATGAAACCAAAAAGCCAGAACAGGTTGAAAAAGACAACTCACCACAACGTAGTAGTATTAGCAGGTTGGCCTCTTAGCGCCAGCCATTTTCCAGCGAGAGCGATGCAGGCCCGTCCTCAAAAGTCAGAATGCAGGCCGGAGGCTAGTCCATCCAGGGTGATCAGCCGCTGGATCGCAGTCGCAGAAAAAGGAACTGGTCAAAAGAGCTGTTCGTTGACGCCAGTTGTTGTGGATTTTTAAATCTCAGAAAAATAAAAACTGGAGAAAAGTTGTCTTCAATCAAAGAGTCTGGATTTATTAAAGCAATTGTGCACACAATAGAGAAAGTGAAAAAGAAACTTATGTGTCCCTCACCAAGGTCCGTCTCTCCCTAATCTGAACCCCTGGCAAAACAAAAACAAGCTTCTTATGCAGTTTACAGACGTCATCATATCAACATGAGACAAAACATACTACAGTATATCTAAACAGTTCTCAAAAGGAGACGATTTATCTGGGATAAACTGGGGCATCGATTAGATGAACTCAAGCCAATAATTCGAAATGAAAATGAACAGAACAACAACCTGTTGTTTTAACCCTGGTAGATTATTGCTAAACATAATGTCTTGTCTCAGGAAACCCAGATACAGCAGATCACACCACTGCCTGTGACCATGAATACAGAGATGCTTTAGCACTCATATATATATATATATATATATATATATCTCTATATATATATATATTTGTATATATATATATATATATATATATATATATATATATATATATATATATATATATATATATATATATATATATATATATATATATATATATATATATAGACATGGGTGTACATGTGTATGTGTGTACATATGTGTGCATGTATGGACTTTTTTTTTCCTCTACTGTATAATCCATCAAATTATATAACTGCGCTAAAGGACTAAATGAAAAAAGAGAAATGGAAAAAAAAATAGGCTTGATCATCCCTGATTTTATGTTTACGTTTATGATGAATGATCATGAAGATAGTTCACCCCTATGAACTAACAACCCCCTCCTGTGGGCTCACCACCCGCAGAGGGGTTTATAGGGAGGGTCAGGTGCTATGAGGATTGGGCAGCAAGATGCCCCCGCAACCCAGCTGGATTAAGCAAGAGAAGATGGATGGATGATTTATTTATGATCTATTTTATGCATACATTTAAGATTTGGTTGAGCACATTTAGTGAATGTTTTTATTTTATCTTTTTTATTAGACCAACCCATAAATACACTACCAGTCAAAAGTAATTCTCATTCAGTGATATTTTTTCTTTTTTCTTACTATTTTAGTACTTTACTTACATTTTATAAATATACGTAAGACATCAAATTTACGAAGCAAGGTGGAATTATTTGGTAATGAAAAAAGTTGAATAACTTTTCTCTCTAGTGTTCTAGTGTGATGTGCAGTTATCCACAGGAGGGGCCCACAGCATGCGCTTTGTTGTGATGAAGGTACAGAGTTAAAGTACATAGGACAGGTTAAACTCCTCCTTCTCTAAAACAAAGATTTAAAATTTTGACTAATAACTACTAACTAATAAGAGCTTGTTTGGAATCTGATCAGGTCACCTTCTGGTCAAAGGACATTACACTTACACACTGTGCCACTGCTGCTCCCCTGCTCATCTCATCACAATATTGATCTATTAACTATAATAAGAGGCCAAAGCAAATAACCATTAGCACTGGCCATATATTTTTTCTTTATTTTTTATTTTAAGTTATGGTCAAGAAAATATATTAATTTTCAAAATGAATACTGGTCCATATAATGTGATTTAAGATGAGCGTAAATGTGCTTAGGACCCTCAGGTATGTACTACCCTACACTGTAAAAAAAATGATGTAATTTTCCGTAATTTTCTTGTAAAATTTTACAAGAAATGACTGTATATTCCAATTTACAATAAAATATTGTAATTTGCAATGCATTGTGGGATACCAAATAGAATACAGTTCAAAATTGTAAATTTACAACATGACATGTTTATTTTACTAAATGCTGCTGTAAATTCCTGTTTTGTAATGAAAACAAATTGTATGCATAACCACGTTGTGTAAGATGTTTATTAATTGCTTAATGTGATTCATATCATAATCCACTATCTTGCATGTTTATTTACCATATGCAATTTTAGTTTAAAGGGATTATTGAAGCGTAGTTGATGCATGATGTTAATGGGACAGCTTAGCAGGACAGGGAAATTGGTAATTCAGTCTGATAATAAGCGTAGACCAGTGACGGCTGGTAGTCTTTCAAACAGGGGAGGCTGGTCAGTTAGGCAGATAGAAAAAAATGTCAATTATGGCCCACACCTTACTTCTGAGTCGGCCCACTTTTGGCTGGGGACCCAGAAATGGTCCCACGCACTGTACATTGTCATCTGAGTGTCACCTGTATTCCTGGCCCAGTACTGGCCCACATACTGTGAAATGACCTACTGGTTCTTTTGGCCCAGGACTCAGTATTGGCCAACACACTGTGACATGACCTATTGGTTCTATTGGGCCAGGACTGGCCCAGCAAGCCCACAAATTGTGAAGTGACTCTGGCCAATATACTGTGACATTTTATTACAAAATTATTTAGTCTATTTGTTAGTCATTTTCATGTGGGATATATTTTAAACTGTTAATAATAAGGCCTATGTTGCTTTATGCAGAAGAACCACCACCATAGCCAGAAAATTCTGCCCTCCTTTCTTTTTTCTAAAAAAAATTGTGTTACCCTGTCATACCAGCTGGGCGTCTTCTCTATGGACTCTGGATGGCAAGCAGAGCAAGGTTGCTAAGTTAGCTTTGGTTCATTGTGCTACAGCTGCACCTGCAGTTGGCCAATTGACCATGTCATACTACACTGTAAACCCGAACAGTTAAACTTTGTAAAAACATTTAGGTACTGAATACTTAAATACTTGAAATATGTTGAATGCACTCTAAATATTTGGGGGATTTGAACAAATTTCCAGTTTTGATGTGACAGTGGTCAATCATTTAGAGTTTAAAATATCTTTGTACTCAAAATGTTTGACCAGACGTGGTGTGACGTCACGTACGTAAGTTACGTGCTCCAGTCTTTCCACAAGTTTGAATCCGCCATCTTGGTCCTCTCGCTTCAGCGTAGTGATCCACATTTTTAGCAACGAAAGCTCTTGACTTTGAGTCTACATATTTGGTAAGTACTTTACATTTCTTTCATTCATTCAGTGTACATTTTGTTATCGCGGAACATTTTTACAAACAAACATTGCTTCGTATAGGCCAAGCCAGGCTAACCATTTTGACACCCTAGGCAAGATTTCAGATGGCGCCCCTTGGATTGCAAACAAAAATAAAAATACTGCCAGAGTACAGACACTCACAAGAAATCAAACAGTTCATAGTGACGATGTTTTAGACCAGGGGTGGGCAAACTTTTTGGCTCGAGGGCCACAAAGGGTTCTAAAATTTGATGGAAGGGCCAGACCAGGAGCAGATGGATGGAGTGTTCTAGTCTGACTACGTCAACCCAGCAAATAAGACGAAAATAACTTGCAGGATCCAACAATTTACATGTGACATATTCAAACATCTCAATTCAACATGTGCACCATATATCGGGCCGATGATTTTCCACTTCAAAAATTAACATTTTTCGTTTCAGAAGTTTTGACTTCCGTTTGATTGTGACACATTTGATAATTCTGTTGACAGTGTTGGGAAGGTTACTTTAAACTGTATTCCCTACAGATTACAGATTACATACCCCAAAATGTAGTTTGTAATGTAATCCATTAAATTACTTAAATAAGTAACTGGATTACTTGATATTGTCATGTTTTTTTAAAACTACATGAATGTAGCAACCACCTCCTGCAAATTCTTGTTTGGTTTTAGACCTGGTTTTAGTCCTGATTTAATGCTTGTTTACACATGGTGTAGACCTGCTTTAGACCTGGCTTAGTCCTGGTGTTAGTTCTGGTTTGGAGGTGCACAGGAGAATGCGAGGTCCACGCAGCGTATGCAACAAGACACAGTCCACGCGCGGTGTCCACACCGAACAAGAGGAAATGTGGCACGCGCCGTGCGGGAGCAGGTGCAGTGTGCGCGGCACACTAGATATATACTTGGCCGCAGTGCTTTATGGGAAGGTTTTTGGACCATGAGTGAGGAAGTCGTGTTCAAGATATAGTTCTACCCCCGGGCACTGTACACCTGGCCCATGTGGATAATTTGGTTTTATGTATCACTGTATCTAGAGTGCGCCATCTATTGGGAAACGCCAGAATTGCAAGGAAAATAAAACTAATACATTTTATTGCAGTTCATTCATGTTTGGCGGGCCGGATTAAAAAGGTTAACGGGCTGTATGTGGCTCCCGGGCCGTAGTTTGCCCACCCCTGTTATAGACAGTGGAGGATTTTATCCCCCATCGCCGATTTTTGCGCTCGGCGCTCCCTAGTGGAGCGACGCCCTTAGCATTTGCCTATGTTGCCTAATGGGGGGCCGGCCCTGGGCCAAGCGGGAGGAGAGGTGCTGCGGGTTTAGTGGGTCATTTGCCCGCTAACGGTTTCTCGAGTCTCCGCGCCCTCCCGCTCAGTCTGAGGCAGCGCAAAGCAAACCGCGGATAACCGGAAATATTGTATTTTTAATATAATATTCGCCAGTGTCAGAGCCAAGCAAGGGTCAAAGCGGAACTCCGCGTTGAAGCGCGGCGGGTCCGTTCAGATCTCGTGGTGACACTGCGCTTCGCTCCGCTCCGTGATTATTCCGTCACACGGAGGATAACGTGTCTTCTCCATATATACGGTCTCGCATATACAGTCATATCTACGGTCATATCTACGGTCATATATACGGTCTCATATCTACGGTCATATATACGGTCTCATATCTACGGTCATATATACGGTCTCATATCTACGGTCATATATAGGCCTACGGTCATATCTACGCTCTATGGTGTTTTCAATGCGCACGGTGCACGACTGGTAATGAGCTCGATATACAGCAAGATGTGTGTTGTTGTGCGTGGTCTTTTCTGCTTTACAAGTTGTATTGCAAACACGTCAATGAATTAATCGTGTGAAAATTGTACATTAAAAATTGCTTTTCGATCCATGCGTGTAAACTAGGTTGGGCTGTTGTTGCATTTGTCCTGCGTCACTCTTAATTCCAACAAACTGGCAAATGAAGAGAAACTCTTTATTGCATAAATACCACAGTAATTATTATGCAATAGTGCTTTAACATTGTGAAGTAAAATTAATATTATTAAGATATACCTGCAGATTGCATTTCATTATGTGATTGATAAACCGACTGAATATACAGCTGTAAAGTATCTTAAATAAGGTGGACCTATTGAAGCTTTTTGTGTCATTTCATGTGTTGATTTGAGTGATCTCTATTAAAAAACAATATTTACACTTTGTTTTCTAGGATGAAACTGAGGCAGGTAATTTCTGGATCACGCCAAATGGGAGTGTTCCACCAGGTATACATCTTAAACAATCACACTGCATCACACTAAAATAAAATGTTCAGGACATGCAAACATATTGTTAAAGTCATTTTATCAATTTGTCTTCTTTTTAAGACATGCATTAATTCCCTTCTATATTGATTCATTTTTAGAATGGTTTGCTTGCTAATTTTATTTTAAATGTTTTCTAGGTTGAAGCTGAGGCAGCAAACTCCTGGTTTCCAGTTTTGCCATTTGTTACACCATCAGTCTTCATCAAGGTCTGTATTTATCTCTATCTTCAGTGTGTTACTCTCTAAGGGGATAGACATGCATTTTTTTTGTTTATAATTCTTGGCTTCATTACACATTTGTTCCCTCCAATAATTTTGTTTAATAAACAATTTCTTTTTTGGTTTTACTTAATAAATGTTTCTTAAATATTTTAGGTTAAAACTGCAGTTACTAACTCCTGGGTCAAAATTTCTCCCTCACTCACACTAGTTGGGAGTGTTTAGCCAGGTATGCATTTTCATTTTCAAGCTTTTTTTGTTTTTTGTTGTGTTAGTAAATGTTTCTTAATTGTTTTCTAGGTTGAAACTGAGGCAGCAAACTCCTGGTTTCCAGTTTTCACCCTCACTCAAGCCTATTAGGATAAGCCAGGTCTGCATTTTTCTTAATTTTCTTCATCTAAATTTACAGACACATTTTTCTCAAAAACTTTTACACTTTCCCTGGACCATTTTAAATCACTACTGCTTTGTCCGAATCGTGAAACCTTCTCACAGCTCACTGGATCTTTTGGAGTCCAGATAACAATTATTCAGTTATTAAATTTGTTGGCAATAAGTAATTGGTTGCCATTAATCAACGTGTTTCAGCCGTAAATGTAATTTTTAATGTACAGTGTTGAATTGATTGACTTCTTTTAAGTCATACATTTATTCTAACATTTTTATTTAAATTATGTTGCAGACAGCCAATTCCAGGTTTCCAGTTTTTGCAACCAGGTATGTCTTTATCTTAATAATCCCCACACAAGATCGATGTAAAACATCCCAAGGCTCTTTAAGTCATCTGTTCTGGTTCTGCCCGGTGCTACAAACATTTTGGACGGACATATTCAAGTGGTTCAGTGACAACTACAAAACTCTGGTAACCCCTAATCCTCTTATAGCGCTGTTGGGCTGCTTTAGTGACCATCATGTGCACTCTCTTTACACAAAAAAAGTCATCAGGATGGGAATGGTTGCAGCTCTCAAACTAATACTTCGAGCTTGGAAATCATCAACTCCACCACCTTTTACTAACTGGCTTAATGAAATGACTTTGGTAGCAAAATTGGAATATATACGTTACGAACAAAACCAGGCATTGGACTCATACTTCAAAACATGGTCCCCATTTCTGAGGTCATTAAGTTAAATCTCCCTAGGTGTCTGTGTGTATTTGTATATGTGTATGTATCTGCGTATACATATGTATATGTATGCGGTGCATGGTAGGCATGCGTATATGTACATACATATGCATACACACATATTTATTTATAGTTCTTTGTACTGTGGCTTTTTCCCCCCCCTTTTTTATATTATTATTATTATTATTATTGTTATTATTATTATTAAATTGTTTTTTATTAATTATTACTATTATAATTTTTTGTTTGTTTTTGCTTTGTTTAAGTTTTGCTTTATTATGAAAACCTATAAAAAAATAAATAAAATAAATAATAATAATCCCCACACAATGTGGTCATGCAAAACATAATGCTTATATTATTATTATTATTATTATTATTATTATTATTATTATTATTATTATTATTATTATTATTATTACACTACTACGTTTGTTTGGCTTCTGTTAGTTTGTTTTTAATTTAGCTCCTTTTTAATGTTTTGCTTATTAAATTTTTCATATTCTTTTAGGTTGAAAACGAAGCAGCAAACTCCTGGCACAGCAGGGTAAGCATTTTCTTAGACTCCTCAGTGCACCACACTAAAATCAAATGACATGGACATACATACCCTGTGCTGTAGTCTTTCTACACAGGTTTCAAGTCATAGAACACATAACATTACTGCAAGCAGCCATTACCATTTTCTCCTTCTCCCATGTCTCCACTCCCCCCTTATGTGTCCTCTCCTCTCCCCTGCTGCTGTCTCTTGTCCTGTCTCCTTTCTCCTTCTGTCTACTCTTTCTTGCTCTCCGGTGTTTCTTACACTCACCTCCAGTTTATCCCTCACCAGAACCTGCCACCTTCATGTTGCCACTGTCTGTTCACTGGCTGTAGTCAAGTTTGTTCAGTTTAGGCTCTAACATTGTTTTGTCTTTGTTTAGGTTGCATCAACTGATGAAGCTGAAGTTCCAGATCTTCTCATGATCACATCCAATGACACAGACACTCTTATGTCCCTGAAGAACTGCAGTGGTCCCTTAGTGCAACATGGTCACTGATGTTTATTCTCTGGATGATGGTATGTCACACTTTTTGGACTGATGTATGTGCTGCACTTAAGTTATCCAAAAAGTCAGACAGTTTCTGTTTGACTGTTTCAGTTGTTTCTGTTGAACAAAATTCAGCACATATCTGTAGTGCATTTTAAGCCTTATTATAGTCAAAATATGAGGAAAATACTTTTACTTTTTACTCTTTAAAGGTACTCTGTGTAACTTGTTTGTTGTGGGTCCGTCAGCTGCTTGTTTCTACAGAGATGTTATTGCTCTGTCTAGAATGTTCCACAATGACATAAAACAGCTCTACATTACATTTATTCAATTACAGGTGGTTTTATTGCTTTAAAATACCTAGAAAAACAGGCATTCTGACTGTGAGCGGGGTTGCTCTCCACAGACTTGGTCTGGTTTGGTCTTATGAAGACACAATGGTTTAATACTAGATAGATATAATAGAAAAATGATACAGTAAATGTGTTTAAGTTGCCTGGCTATGTCAATAAGTAAAATGCCTGTGTTGGGAAACATGTAAAACAACCCTGTTAAAATTGTTTGTTCAGACAAACCCTCACGAAAACCGCCCATAACAAGCTCCTGGTACAGTCCCTTTGTTTTTACAAACCAGGAAATGTGTGGAGTTTGCAATGTCGTTTACTGAAAAATGTGCTTCTGTTAACCGCAAAGATTTAATAAACTTAATATTTTGAAACAGTCATTGGGTACAATTGTGATTATTTGGCCATTTATTTAGGCACAGTAGTGCTATTAATTTAGAGTGCCTTTAGCGTGCACTTCTTTTTACAGTAACTTACAATAAAGTAAAACAAAGGTCACGAGTTGGTACTGTAATAATAAACCGTATGATACAGAATTTATTCAGTCAAATGCTGTAAAAAAAACATCAAGATACTGTAACAACTACAGCAAGTTACTGTTTTCATGTTACAGTAATGTGTTGTAATTCTTTAAAACTGAACATTATTGTAATTTTACAACTATTAGTTGGCAACTTTTTTGCCGATAATTTACAGTAAATTCCATGAAACAATTTTTTACAGTGTAAGGTGACCAGATGTCCCTGTTTACCCAGGACAGTCCCAGTTTTGAACTTGACCTGTGTCCCCTGTCCCAGCAGATTTATCCAAAACCACTGATTTGTTCCAGTTTTATACAAGAAATGTCCCAGTGTCCCTATTTTTGACCAATCTGATGTAAACAAAGACTGAACAAAGACTAAAGAAGGACTACATCAGGTCTAAACCAGGACTACATCAGGTCTAAACCAAGACTACATCAGGTCTAAACCAGGACTACATTAGGTCTAAACTAGGACTACATCAGGTCTAAACTAGGACTACATCAAGTCTAAACTAGGACTACATCAGGTCTAAACCAGAACTAAACTAAGACTAAACCAGGACTATCACAATTTTTGACTAATCTGGTCCCTGCCAACAGTAAAGAGCATAAACTGTCATTTGTTTTGCCAAAATACAGAAATCTGTGTTCGCAAATGACCATAAAGCAAAATATGCAGCGAAAGAAATCCCTCAGATTATGACTAACACAAAAATGCACAATCTTACAAGCTCTTTTCACTATTTTATTTATCCCAACCATCCAAACTCTGGTGTCTCCCAGTTCAGAATTAAAAAAATCTGGTCACCCTATACTTGCCAGATGCCCTACCATTGCTTATGTTACAGTGCCCCCTAGTGGGCACACAGGTTCAAATCAGTCCTGATTAATGGAGTTGGGGTATACTTAATTTGCAATTTGCTAAATGTAACTACATGTAAGAAATCAAATGTGATGGTTCATTTGAAAACAATTTAAATTATAACAACTAAAAATAACCAACAACAGCAATACATTTGACGAGAACTTAAACAGGTCTTAAAACATCAAAAGCACAACTAGTTCATTTAAAAGAGTTTGCAGTGGTCCAAAGTTCTTTCTTACTTACTTTATGCATTGAGAGCGTCCTAATTATTCACCACGATGAGTTTTAAATAATGTAAATGTAACACTAACTGAAATATGGTGATGTCGTATCATCAAAGGTCTCACAATAATATCGTGGACTATCACAATATATCAAATCACAAGTCTCTTTGCTTAAATGAATAGTTCTGATGCAGAAATAGCTAAAAAAACAGAGGAAACTACATAGACCATGATCCTTTGCTCCGTTTCAGAACATGAAGAAATAACTGTTCTAAGCGCTTTGAAATCTTCATTCTTTGGATTAAGCCTTGTGAAAGCATTTTTTAGAGGAAAAAGGAGCAGATTCACAGTTTTGAAAATGTATATGGTGAAAATATGGTACAGAGAGATTTGGATATCGTTCCATCCCTAATGACAATAAATGTTGTACCATATGACTGGTCAAAGCATTTTAGAATGTCAGTCTTGTCATTAGTGACTTTCACAACTTTCAGAGACTTGTGGAGTTTTGCCTCAGAGTAAATCTAACCAAAACTACCATGGTAACGCAAACTTCCTGATTCACAGACACAGGCAGTGCACAGTGGACTTATTTTGACCTCAAGAGCTGATTATACATCTATCTGTATTGGGCCAAGACATGTTTTAGTCAAATACATGGAGAAAATCAAATCTTTAAACAGCTTTAAGCCTGAAATGTTCTTAATAATTTTCTCAGAATCAACAACAAAATCAACAAGCCCAAAATAAAAGAAGTTATATATTTTGGTTTAAAGGTTACCGGAATTTTCAAAAGTAGATGTCTTCTGTGTTTAAAGTCTCGTGGTTGGACCCTCAGAAGTTAGGATGGAGGTTTGTGATGCTCTATGATCTAATTTCAGATCTTTCAAACAGAATATAGAAGAGAAACCGCATCTCAATTTGAAATCCAATCAAAATTATGTTCAAAGTGCGGACACACAGTAAATCCATATAACTGGACAGGCCTCTTTGAGCATGAGCTTCAAAATGTGGTACACTATTTTGTAGAGGTGTGTAGTGTACTAAAGTCATGGTAACGATAATATTTCCGGAGGTTTCCTGTGCTGACTTTGCGTGTTCTCCCTGTGTCTGGATGGGTCTCCTCTGGGCATGGTTTGGGTTGATGGGTCAAATTTTATGGGATTATGGGTCATTTGCAGAGGATGGATTTCTGAGGACAGTAAAGTAAAGCACTTTACCTTGACGTTAATGAGATGTTTGACGTTTCTGAGGTATTCACTGTAACATGTCACATATTTAGATCAACATGTTCATTTTTATTGTTTTGAAAATGCTGTATTCACACAAAACAACATATTAATATATTTTATATCCACCTTCTGAGCGCTATCACAAAACATTCGGCGTGAATCCCACTAATTAAACTCCTGCACATCGCATCAGGTTTGTCCAGTTGTTGTGTACAGTTTTTTTAGACTTGTGGGAGGAGCCTTGTACAGAATCAAATAGCTAACTGAAAGGATGGTTTGAATAGGCTCTATTCACACTTATGTCACAAACCAGGAAGACGTTTGGAAACATGCGATGGCAACTCCCGGTGTAGTTCCCGACACTGGGCTCGAGCGACTGTGATCAAACCATCCATCCATCCATCTTCTCCCGCTTAATCCAGTTGGGTCGCGGGGGCAGCGTGCTGCCCAATACTCATAGCACCTGACCCCCCCTATGAACCCCTCTGAAGTAAATGTGATACTTGGTAAAGGAAGACTGCAGACGTATGTGCTGTTTGGAATCATCCTTGTCTCTTCTAATCGCATGTACCCAGTACGAGAGAGAGTTCTGTGTGGAGAAATAATGAAAACTGAGGTATGGCTGGAATTGTTGACAAGCCGAACATAATGGAACACTGCAATGACATGGAGATGAAGAAAACTGGGACATTTTCTCATTTTTACTACATTTTGTCTGACTTATGACCACGAAAGAAGCCCGCTGGAAGTTGTCGTCAGGTCTTTCCAAATGTCATCCTGATTTGTAATGTACGCGTGAATAGAGCCTATAGGGCCCAGGAGAGATTGCTAGATTACTCAAACATGCATGTATGACATCTACAACCTCTTCAGACATGTTTTTGAAAAGAGAACAACGTTATAACATGGGAGAAAGCTCCAAAAATAGATTTTGCACAACATCTCCTCTTGTAGATACTTCTAGATTGATAATTTGACCAAATGTGAATTGTGAAATGTCAAAGGAAAGAATTCATTTTTCAACTGGACAAGAAAAAGCAGCTTGGGTGAGCGGCAAAATGTATGTCATGGGGCGCGTCTTCAATATGAGCCTAAGGCTGAGGACGGTACCACAGTTGTGGAAGACCTCCTGTGTGGTACCGGTGCAAAAGACACCGCACGCCAAGGACCTCAGCAGCTTCAGGCCTGTGGCTCTCACATCACACCTGATGAAGACACTGGTGAGACTGGTCCTTGGCCACCTCCGCTTCACCGTGAGCACAGCAATGGACTCGCTGCAGTTCGCATACCGGCCTGTCATCGGAGTGGAGGACGCCGTCATCTTCCTGCTGCACCGCTCCCTCTCTCACCTGGAGAAGCCCGGCAGCACTGTGAGGATTCTGTTTTTCGACTTCTCCAGTGCCTTCAACACCATCCAGCCGCTGCTTCTGAGGGACAAGCTGGAGGCAACCGGGGTGGACTGCGACCTGGCGGAATGGATCCTGGACTACCTCACAATCCGGCCCCAGTTTGTGAGAGCCCGGGACTGTGCATCTGATGTTCGGACCTGCAGTGTAGGGGCACCCCAGGGCACTGCCCTAGCACCCTTCCTCTTCACCCTCTACACTGCAGACTTCAGGCACAACACGGACAGCTGCGTCCTGCAGAAGTTCTCTGATGACTCTGCCATTATCGGACTCATCACGGACGACGATGATGCAGAGTACAGGGGACTAACGCAGGACTTTGTGGACTGGTGTCAGCAGAACCACCTCCTCATCAGTGCCGGGAAGACCAAGGAGATGGTGGTGGACTTCTGCAGATGCCGCTCCACTGCCTCTCCACCAGTGAACATCCAGGGAAAAGACATTGAGAGAGTGGACTCATACATGTACCTGGGTGTTCAACTGAACAACAAACTGGACTGGACTCACAAGACAGATGCACTGTACAGGCAGGGCCAGAGCAGACTCTACCTCCTGAGGAGACTCAGGTCCTTTGGAGTGAGGGGGCCACTCCTGAGGACCTTCTACGACTCTGTGGTGGCATCAGCCATCCTGTACGGTGTGGTCTGCTGGAGCAGCAGCATCACAGAGAGGGACAAGAGGAGACTGGACAAAGTCATCAGGAAGTCCAGCTCTGTCCTGGGCTGTGCCTTGGACTCGGTGCAGGAGGTGGGGGACAGAAGGGTTCTGGCCAGATTCACTTCTATGCTGGACCTGGAGTCTCACCCTCTTCAGGGCCCTGTCTGCTCTGGAGAGCAGCTTCAGTGACAGACTGATCCACCCTCGCTATGTGAAGGAGAGGTTCCGCAGCTCTTTCCTTCCTGCTGACTTTACAACAAACGCTGCTAACTCTGCTGCCTGTGCAATACTGGGACCATGTGCAATACATAAGATGTCCAGCAGTCACTTTATTACAAATGATTACAAATTTATTTATTACTGTAAGATACTGTAGCCACTTTAAAGATATAATGTTATTTATAACACTGTACAAGCTGTAGCCACTGTATTCAGATAGCAATTTATTGTATATAGAATTTTATTTTATAATCCCTATCTTTCTAGAGTTTGTCTATTTTTAAGTAATTCTGTACTTCTATGCTGCTACTGTTTTCTTGCTGTTCTCTTAACTGTACATTGCAACATTGAAACTTCCCCATTGTGGGACAAATAAAGGATATCTTATCTTATCTTATTCAACCCAATAAACTCTTGTCTAGTTGACGAATTGAACTCTCTCCTTTGCCATGGATTCTATCTGGATGACTGACGGATTCTACACACAAATTGTGAAATGTGAAAAAAAATGTATGAAAACGGCTGCCGACTGTGCTATTAAAAGGTCTTTTGGAGTGTCTTCCAAAATCTGTACAGTCCAGATTATGACTAGTATTATGATCAAAAATAAATTTCAAAATTCTTGTTGAAATTACCTCAAATTTTACAGAATGTACAGAAACAGATCAAGATTTATATTTAAAGTTTTATTTTTGTTCTGTTTTCAGGTTGAGTCATGCCATTCACTACCAAGCTAAGAAATCTAGGAGCATGTTTTGATGATGTGATGACTTTAGAACATCACTCAACAAGCAACTTGCTAAAAACTGCTTTTTTAAAATGCAAAATATTAGTTTTATTATGTAAAACTTTTTTAAACCTGAGTTAGAGATGGATTTGCATGCATTTGCGTCCTCCAGACTAGACTATTGTAACAGTCTGTTCACCTGCCTGAGCAAGAAAGAACTTACCCAAAATTCTGCCACAAGGCTTCTGACCCACACCAGCAGGAGAGCACATATCACTCCTGCACTGGAAAAAAAAAAACAACATAGGGTATGCAGGTAAGTTAAAATTACATAAATTAAGAACACTTTACTTTATATGAGTAGATTCAGTTTGACAAGTGAAATGATCTGCCAGTGCAATACGTGTTTTTCTCTTAATTCAAGTAACATTTGATTTTTTAAGTGCACAAAGTTGTTGTTTTTATTTGAAGTGTAGCAAGATGTATTTTCATATTTAAGTACAAAAAGTCTTGTTCCACTGGCAGATCATTTTACTTCTCAAGTGAAATTTATTCAAATCATGGTAAAACTTTCTTAATTCATGTCATCTTAACGTGACTAGATTTTGTTTTGTGCAGTGTCTTGAAATTATTACACTGGCTCCCTGTTCTTTTTCGTGTCCACTTTAAGATCCTGGTGTTGACCTTTAGGGTCATACACAACCAGGCTCCAGCTTCCATCACAGATCTGATAAAGCTGTACACCTCTGCTCGTACCCTGAGGTCCACCAACCAAAACTTGTTGATGGTTCCTTGAGGTGACAGATCTTTTTAAGCTGCCTCCCCTAAACTCTGCAATGAGCTGCCTTCTCACCTAAGCTCTCTAGAACAACACTCAAAGAATTGATCCAGTGGTCCGCAGATATGGCTTTAAGAGTAACCCGAGGTACCACAAGAAGATTGTGTAACGTCCCTAGATATAGAACTGCTTTTGCCCAATCTGCGTTAGGGCTGTTAAACAATGGAACCCGCTCCCATCTGAGGTGCTGAGCTTAAACAGTCTTTCAGCCTTCAATACAGTGGTGAAAACATGTTTTTAGAAAACCAAACATGTACGCACAATTAAGAATGAACTGTAAGACCGGAATGTGAATGCTGACTTTGCAATGAATGTGTTTTTAAATACACCAGTTTTTGCTGGTGAATACAGTTTGTGTGAATAGCGGTATGAATGTGTTGTATGCATTGGTGAGTTTGGATAGATGCTGCATGTGGAAGCAACAGGGTTGTGGTTTTTATATCTTGTTGTATATATGTAAATATTCCTTGTTGACCCCTCCCCCTGAGGACTGCAGATGGAAATGAGCTGTAAACCCAGAGTTTGGAACAAGCATCTCTGCCATTGTGCCTAATGCAATTGTCCTAATAAATTAAATGAGAAAGTGTTGATGCTTTTAAAAAACATTTCTCTTTGAACAAGCATTACTGCTCTGTTAGTTTTTGGAGCTGCTCTGACTGATTTTATTCTGAATGCATCTTATGCTGCTTTTTATCCTTTATATGTGAAGCACTTTGTGACCTAAGTCTGTGAAAAGTGCTATAGAAATAAACTTTACTACCTTATTTACTTACAAACAGAAGTCAGAAGAAGTTTTGCGTCTTGGAATCTGCTCGCACACACTCACCCAAGACTGTGCAAAATTTCAATGCAAAATTTGGAAAAACTTCACCAACTGACAAACAAAGTCCCAGAATAAACTTATGATGCTCAACACCTAAACTGTTCCATTTCACTGAGCTAGACTTAGTAGTTTTCAAGATAATTTATTTTAAAATGGTGTCAAATATTTTGGGACACCCTGTACAATCAGGGTTATTTGAATAGTTGTTTTGTTTTTTCCTGTTCTGGTTTCTTTGACAAAACTACAGCAGAGTTAAACAAAACTTCATTTCCGTCAAAAAACTCCAAATGGTCTTGCACTCCACTCAGACAGATCAGGAGTCTCACCCACAACCTCGCCCCATTTCCCATTTTGTCTTTATTAAAGCGCGCTCATCTCTATCCCATCTCCGGGCGTGTTCTCCCAGAATGCACCTGTGCTTTTACGGTAGTGTATTTCAGGCGTGTCTTTACGGGCGGACAGTTAAAACGGTGGAACACACGGTGGGCGCCCGTCAGCACAACGCCGCGTCGTAAAAACATTTGGAGTGTGAAAAACGAGCAGCGGATCGTCACAGAGCAGAGAGCCGGGAGACGGGGGGCTGTAAATGGTAAACCCCTAAAGCCCCCCCAAATCTGAGCCGTGTCCTTGAAATCTAGCCCAAACCAAACTCAAGGATGCTTACCACATCGAACGCCACTGTAAAACCTGAGCTCTCATTTCCAGCTTCTGTTGTGCCGTTGAGCAAGACACTTTTTTGTTTAGCCGAAAATGTTCTACTGGGAAACGCATGGTCTTGACATGAACAGAGGAGATATTTCAAAGCTGATGGTAACTATTATTAAAAGTGTAAAATATAAAATAAAACCAATTTACAATGTTTTTATGTGGCCGCTTCAGTTTGTGGTGTTGTTTTGTGGAAGATTTTAAATCCAAATTTGCATTATGCTGTGGGATAATCTGTGTTGTAAATTTACACAGGAACACCCATCCATCCTGGAATTCCTACTCGGAAATTTGGGCGACATTTCCAAACCCAGTTCATCATTCATCGTTTTGGTTGATTTGAACACTTCCTCAGTTTTATTCCTACATCGATCGACTCTGACTCTGAACTCTGACCACCGACGTCTGAGGATAAATGGGAGCCTGCATTAGCCTCACACTTCACCAAGATTACACCGGTGAAGTTTGCACATCATTTAATTCAGTCACATCCACCTGCACCTCACTATTTTATTTCATATATATTAAGGATTATTTCATATATATTGAGGGGTATTTCATATATATTAAGGATTATTTTATTTCATGTATATTAAGGAGTATTTCATCTATATTAAAGATTCATGAGATGTTTTGAAATCTGTAGATAGACTGCAGATATGTCATATGTCATCCACACATGTTTGGATAACTAAACTGCACACACAACCTGACAAACCTGATGATGTGATGTGCAATGGTTTCATTAGTGTGTTTGTGCACGTTGATGGTGTTGTGAAAGTGCTCTGGACACTCAGAGCGTCACAAACAAATGTGACACTTACAAAACATGTTCATACATTGTTTTCTCCAAATATAGAATTTTTCAAACAATAAAATGGTGATTTAAATAAGTGAAGCCATCCATCCATCCATCCATCCATCTTCTCCCGCTTAATCCGGCTGGGTCGCAGGGGCAGCGTGCTGCCCAATACTCATAGCACCTGACCCCCCCTATGAACCCCTCTGCAGGTGGTGAGCCCACAGGAGGGTGGACAACATGGTCCTTGATGTTAGTTCATAGGGGTAATAAGTGAACCGTTACAGGTAAAAGTCCCTCTTTGTTTTGACCATGATTCTGGAAACCCACCACCAGAACATGTGAATACACAGCACTTTTAGTTAGTATTTAGTATAGAATATTTTTGTTTTTTATATTTATATTTTATATTTGATGCATTTATGTGTTATTTATTTATTGTGGGTCTGAGGGACTTAGTAGCACCTGTGTGATGATAACAGAGTGTCATGTTTATGCAGATGCAAAGGGACATTTTACTGACACAGAGAGAACATGCAACCTCCACACAGACACAAGAAGAATATGAAAACTCCACACAGATACAGGAAGAATATACAAACTTAACACATACAAGG
Organism: Odontamblyopus lacepedii; assembly: GCA_034769755.1. Taxonomy (NCBI): domain Eukaryota; kingdom Metazoa; phylum Chordata; class Actinopteri; order Gobiiformes; family Gobiidae; genus Odontamblyopus; species Odontamblyopus lacepedii. The sequence goes on from CM068351.1 coordinate 17,116,866, forward strand.
CAGAACATCCAAACTCCAAACAGACACAGAGAGATCCGGTCATCATCTTGGATCCTCTAGTGCGATTATACAATAAAGCAAACAAAATACATGGCAGACACTCAATCTGGACCCATCACTGTACATCCCTTACATACTCCAGTACACTAACAGTCCAGAATTACACAAATTTCCTCCTATAAAGCTCTTCTATCAACTATACACAAAATGTCTCCCACCTACAATTAATTCACTCATCCCAGAATGCAGTGAAAGACCGGCCCACACTGCTCGCTCCATTACACAGGACCTCAGTCGAACCCCAGTGCACAAAAACGACTTTGGCTTGAATTCTTTCATAAGCACATTTGTTCTGACCTGGAATGCGTTATCCTCCCGAACAAAATCGGCTTCTTCTGTCACACAATTTAAACAGCTTTACAGATATTATCTAAAAACAATTCAAACCTGCACCTGTTATTGTCCATGATGTACTTTGAATTTGATCATTTCATGCGCTCGTATCTTGTTAAATATGCACTTTATAATTATATATATTATATAACTCTGTATACTCAAGGTATTTGCCGTGTGTTCATTTTCTAACAGGAACTGACTGAAAAACAGTTCTTGATATGCAACTTTACTGTTGTATGTTGACCTTTTCTTCAAATAAAAAAGAGAAAAAAAAAGAGAACATGCAAACCCCACACAGACACAGAGAGAATATGCCAACTCCTCACAGGGAGAACATGCAAACTCCATACAGAAAAGCCCAGGAGACACAGGATTGAACTTGGACCCTTCTGGCTGAGAGGTGTAAGTCCTCGTCTGTAAAAATACTGCATTAACAAAAATATTTTAATAAACAGAATGAACACTGGTGTGGTGTGCATGTTCTGCGAGTGTCACTGTGGAAGTGTGGTTCTCCCGTCTCCTGCTCTCGGTGCAGAAGTTGTGGGTGAGACTACTGCTCTCTCTGAGTGTTAAATTCTTCATAAGCGTTTATGAAACATTAACAGTGCTCATAAGAGAGCGGGCGAGTGTGATTACATCTTCATATCGCACTTATGAAACCATTACTTCACCTCTCCGTCCTCACAAGGTCACGGGTTCCTCTGGAGAGCGTCGCCATCTGCTGGGGGAAAGGGGGCATTGCATGGGTTGTGTCATTGAGCACACAACTGATGCATGTGTTATTTACACTACAAGTCAAGAGTTTGAGCACACTTTTTCATTCAGGTTTCTTTATTTCCATGAATATTTACACTGTAGATTCTCCCTGAAGCATCAACACTATGAATGATAAATGTGGGGTACAGGAAACAAAAAAATAAACTCAAAATAACTCCACTTGTTTTAGATTTTAGCTGTTTTATGCTTTTCTTTGAACACTGCTTTGCACTTTTGGCATTTCTTTACCCTGTGGCACGGCTGTGAAGTGAAATCCATTTCAGGAGCATTCATCATGAGGGAAAGAAAAAGGTTTGCAGTGCTGTCCACAAAGCAAAGGGTGGAGACTTTGAATTATTCAAATTATATTCAAATTGAATATAATTTGAATATAAAATAAAAACATATATAAAACATATATATTTAGTTATTTCACTTTTTGTTAGCTATATGATTCCATACATCTTACATCAATTGTTTTAATGTCTTCTGTGTGCATATAAATGTAGAAAGTGGGAAACTTAACCAAAAAAATTTAATAAAATGAATGAGAGGGTGTGTCCAAACTTTGAACTGGTTGTGTAAAAAATATAATGAGTGTTCTTCTGTATTTTACCCAAGACCTCAGTGAGACGGATTCTTGTGACTGTTTCATAAATGACAGAAGAACCTGCCACACAACTAAACTCAAAGTGTTTTCTGGAATATAAAATAGAGAAATTCCTGTCCGTGAGCTGAGATTGGTCCACAGGAGGAAGTGAACCCCCTGTGGACCCAAACCAAACACACTCTCTGTTTGCTTTGGTTCATGGAACAAACTACACATACAGTTAAAGTTATGTAAAGAGTTCCAAAAGTTTACTGTGGAATTAAAAACAAATATTTTTGAACAACACAAGCACCAAAGTGGGGACAGAGGGAGCAGAGTGGAAGGGGATAGAGATATTTAATGTAATTGTACTTTGTCTATAGATTGTGTTGTTTTATGCTGGGTGTGTATTTAGTGTTTTAGCTACGAGAGTCTGGTACATGAATTGTGAAAAGTGCTTTTTTCATGTTCTAAGGACTGTATAAATGATTTAAATCAGCACCATTAACACCTGTAACCCATTTTTACAATATGGCTTATGTAGAAAAGTGTATGTATCGTTTTTATTTTAGGGTTCATGTATAGGGGATATAAAGTACTTTCAATATTATAATTAATTTGTCACGTAGTAGTATATTGTACTTCAGAATGTGTAATCAATACATACAGGCCTAATTCATGACAGATCTCCTGTTACTGGATCCATAGTACTGCACTGCTGTAAACAGACTCGGCGGCGCTCCTCTGCCGCTGTGCCCTTGAGCCTCACAAGGTCAGCTCAGCGTGAGGCCGGCCGTCACACACATGCAAATGCAGCTCTATAAATATGTTTTAATTCTCCTAATGCGCTGACGGCGGGCCCTTCATAAAAAAGGCCTGGGTTCCCTGAGGACGCTTTATGGGGACGGACCTCTGAAGTGTGTGCTGACAGCGCTCACACAGGCACCCAGCTGTAAAACTTTACTGCCATCTGGGGCCCCGTCGCCATGGCTACGGCTTATACGAGCCCAGGGGCCGCTGTGAGGGAAGGGCCTGTTTGTAAAAGTGAGTGTGTTTTGGAGATGCCAGAGAGGATCTGGTGTTTTATGTGTCTGTGGTGAATGTGCTGACGAGCCGAGCTTAATGGAATGGAAATATGATTGGGATGTGAGTGTATGAGCACATGACACATGAGTATATGAACACATGACACATGAGAGTGTGTGAACACATGGCGTGTGAGTGTACGAACACATGACGTGTGAGAGTATGAACACATGAGATGTGTGAGTGTGTGAACACATGACGTGTGTGAATGTATGAACACATGACACATGTGAGTGTATGAACACATGACACATGAAAGTGTATGAACACGTGACACAGTGTGTATGAACACATGACATGTGCGAATGTTTATGAACACATGACGTGTGAGTGTATGAACACATGACACGTGTGAGTGTGTGAACACATGACACGTGTGTGAACACATGATATGTGTGAGTGTGTATGAACACATGACATGTGTGAGTGTATGAACACATGACGTGTGAGTGTATGAACACATGATGTGTGTAAGTGTGTGAACACATGACACATGTGAGTGTGTGAATACATGACATGTGTGAGTGTATGAACACATGACACATTTGAGTGTATGAACACATGATGTGTGAGTGGGTGAACACATGACATGTGTGAGTGTGTGAACACATGACATGTGTGAGTGTATGAACACATGACGTGTGAGTGTATGAACACATGGCATGTGTGAGTGTATGAACACATGACGTGTGAGTGTATGAACACATGATGTGTGTAAGTGTGTGAACACATGACACATGTGAGTGTGTGAATACATGACATGTGTGAGTGTATGAACACATGACACATTTGAGTGTATGAACACATGATGTGTGAGTGGGTGAACACATGACATGTGTGAGTGTGTGAACACATGACATGTGTGAGTGTATGAACACATGACGTGTGAGTGTATGAACACATGGCATGTGTGAGTGTATGAACACATGATGTGTGAGTGTGTGAACACATGACGTGTGAGTGTGTGAACACATGAGATGTGTGAGTGTGTGGACACATGACAAATTTGAGTGTATAATCACATGACATGTGTGAGTGTATAAACACATGACATGTGTGAGAGTGTATGAACATATGACATTTGTGAGTGTGTGGACACATGACACGTGTGAGTGTGTGAACACATGGCATCTGTGAGTGTGTGAACACATCACACGTGTGAGTGTATGAACACATGACACGTGTGAGTGTATGAACACATGACAGGTGTGAGTGTATGAACACATGACATGTGTGAGTGTGTGAACACATGACATGTGAGGGTGTATGAACACATGACATGTTTGAGTATGTGAACACATGACATGTGAGTGTATGAAGACATGACACATGAAAGTGTATGAACACATGACATGTGTGAGTGTATGAACACATGACATGTGAGTGTGTGAACACATGACAAGTGTTAGTGTGTGAACACATGACAAGTGTGTGTGTGAACACATGACGTGTGATTGTATGAACACATAACATGTGCAAGTATGTATGAACACATGACATGTGTGAATGTATAAACACATGACGTGTGAGTGTATGAACACAAGACGTGTGAGTGTATGAACACATGGCATGTGTGAGTGTATGAACACATGATGTGTGAGTGTGTGAACACATGACGTGTGAGTGTGTGAACACATGAGATGTGTGAGTGTGTGGACACATGACATGTGTGAGAGTGTATGAACATATGACATTTGTGAGTGTGTGGACACATGACACGTGTGAGTGTGTGAACACATGGCATCTGTGAGTGTGTGAACACATGACACGTGTGAGTGTATGAACACATGACACGTGTGAGTGTATGAACACATGACAGGTGTGAGTGTATGAACACATGACATGTGTGAGTGTGTGAACACATGACATGTGAGGGTGTATGAACACATGACATGTTTGAGTATGTGAACACATGACATGTGAGTGTATGAAGACATGACACATGAAAGTGTATGAACACATGACATGTGTGAGTGTATGAACACATGACATGTGAGTGTGTGAACACATGACAAGTGTTAGTGTGTGAACACATGACAAGTGTGAGTGTGTGAACGCATGACGTGTGATTGTATGAACACATAACATGTGCAAGTGTGTATGAACACATGACATGTGTGAATGTATAAACACATGACGTGTAAGTGTGTGAACACATGACACGTGTGAATGTATGAACACATGACACGTGTGCATGTGTGAACACATGAAATGTGTGCATGTATGAACACATGACACATGCGAATGTATGAACACATGATGTGTGAGTGTGTGAACACATGACACGTGTGAGTGTATGAACACACGACATGTGTGAATGTGTATGAACGCATGACATGAGTGAATGTGTGAACACATGACATGTGTGAGTGTGTGAACACATGAGATGTGTGAGTGTGTGAACACATGATATGTGTGAGTGTGTATGAACACATGACATGTGTGAGTGTATGAACAAATGACGTGTGAGTGTATGAACACATGATGTGTGTAAGTGTGTGAACACATGACACATGTGAGTGTGTGAATACATGACATGTGTGAGTGTATGAACACATGACACGTTTGAGTGTATGAACACATAACATGTGCAAGTGTGTATGAACACATGACATGTGTGAATGTATAAACACATGACGTGTAAGTGTGTGAACACATGACACGTGTGAATGTATGAACACATGACACGTGTGCATGTGTGAACACATGAAATGTGTGCATGTATGAACACATGAGACATGCGAATGTATGAACACATGTCGTGTGAGTGTGTGAACACATGACATGAGTGAATGTGTGAACACATGACATGTGTGAGTGTGTGAACACATGAGATGTGTGAGTGTGTGAACACATGATATGTCTGAGTGTGTATGAACACATCACATGTGTGAGTGTATGAACACATGACACGTTTGAGTGTATGAACACATAACATGTGCAAGTGTGTATGAACACATGACACATGTGAGTGTGTGAATACATGACATGTGTGAGTGTATGAACACATGACACGTTTGAGTGTATGAACACATGATGTGTGAGTGGGTGAACACATGACATGTGTGAGTGTGTGAAGACATGACATGTGTGAGTGTATGAACACATGACGTGTGAGTGTATGAACACATGGCATGTGTGAGTGTATGAACACATGACATGTGTGAGTGTGTGAACACATGACATGTGTGAGTGTATGAACACATGACGTGTGAGTGTATGAACACATGGCATGTGTGAGTGTATGAACACATGACGTGTGAGTGTATGAACACATGACGTGTGAGTGTGTGAACACATGAGATGTGTGAGTGTGTGAACACATGACAAATTTGAGTGTATAATCACATGACATGTGTGAGTGTGTATGAACACATGACATGTGTGAGAGTGTATGAACATGTGACATTTGTGAGTGTGTGGACACATGACACGTGTGAGTGTGTGAACTCATGGCATGTGTGAGTGTGTGAACACATGACATGTGTGAGTGTATGAACACATGACACGTGTGAGTGTGTGAACACATGACACGTGTGAGTGTATGAACACATGACATGTGTGAGTGTGTGAACACATGACATGTGAGGGTGTATGAACACATGACATGTTTGAGTATGTGAACACATGACATGTGAGTCTATGAAGACATGACACATGAAAGTGTATGAACACATGACATGTGTGAGTGTATGAACACATGACATGTGTGAGTGTGTGAACACATGACAAGTGTGAGTGTGTGAACACATGACAAGTGTGAGTGTGTGAACACATGACGTGTGATTGTATGAACACATAACATGTGCAAGTGTGTATGAACACATGACATGTGTGAATGTATAAACACATGACGTGTAAGTGTGTGAACACATGACACGTGTGAATGTATGAACACATGGCACGTGTGAATGTATGAACACATGACATGTGTGAATGTGTATGAACGCATGACATGAGTGAATGTGTGAACACATGACATGTGTGAGTGTGTGAACACATGAGATGTGTGAGTGTGTGAACACATGACACATGGGAGTGTATGATCACATGATGTGTGAGTGTATGAACACATGTGTAAGTGTGTGAACACATGGCATGTGTGAGTGTATGAACACATGACACATGAGTGTGTATGAACACATGACACGTGTGAGTGTGTGAACACATGACATGTGTGTGTGAACACATGACATGTGTGAGTGTGTATGAACACATGACATGTGTGAGTGTATGAACACATGACACGTGTGAGTGTGTGAACACATGACATGTGTGAGTGTGTATGAACACATGACGTGTGAGTGTGTGAACACATGACGCATGTGAGTGTGTATGAACACATGACATGTGTGAGTGTATCAACACATGACACATGTGAGTGTATGAACACATGACATGTGTGAGTGTGTGAACACATGACCTGTGAGAGTGTATGAACACATGACATGTTTTAGTATGTGAACACATGACACGTACGAGGGTATGCAGACATGACACATGAAAGTGTATGAACACATGACATGTGTGAGTGTATGAACACATGACATGTGTGAGTGTGTGAACACATGACAAGTGTGAGTGTGTGAACACATGACAAGTGTGAGTGTGTGAACGCATGACGTGTGATTGTATGAACACATAACATGTGCAAGTGTGTATGAACACATGACATGTGTGAATGTATAAACACATGACGTGTAAGTGTGTGAACACATGCCACGTGTGAATGTATGAACACATGGCACGTGTGAATGTATGAACACATGACATGTTTGAGTGTATGAACACATGACATGTGCAAGTGTGTATGAACACATGACATGTGCAAGTGTGTATGAACACATGACGTGTGAATGTATAAACACATGACACGTGTGAGTGTGTGAACACATGTCATGTGAGTATGTGAACATTTGACATGTGTGAGTGTATGAACAGATGACATGTGAATGTATGAACACATGACACGTGTGCATGTATGAGCACATGATACGTGTGAATGTATGAACACATGACATGTGTGAGTGTGTGAACACATGACTCGTGTGAGTGTATGAACACATGACATGTGTGAATGTGTATGAACGCATGACATGAGTGAATGTTTATGAACACATGACATGTCTGAGTGTGTGAACACATGACCTGTGAGTGTGTGAACACATGACCTATGTGAGTGTGTGAACACATGACATGTGTGAATGTGTATGAACACATGACATGTGTGAGTGTGTGAACATATGACCTATGTGAGTGTGTGAACACATGACCTATGTGAGTGTGTGAACACATGACATGTGTGAATGTGTATGAACACATGACATGTGTGAGTGTGTATGAACATATGACATGTGTGAGTGCGTGGACACATGACCTATGTGAGTGTGTGTGAGTGGTCACATGCCATATGTGTGAGTGTATGAAAACATGACACATTTGTGAGTGTGTGTGAGTGGTTACATGACACATGTGTGAGTGTGTGTGAGCGGCCATATAAATTCCTGTATGTTTTTCAGTCTCCTGTGATACCTTTCACTCACAGTCAGGTGTTATTCACATTTACACTGTTTAATGTATAGATATAGACTTAGACTATAGTCTATATATAGACTATAGAGAAAGCTGTCTGCCTAGAGAATGTTCTAGAGTATGGTTTTAACTTTCTACTTCCATGGATCAGATACAGGTGATGTGCCTCCTCCAGAAAGTTACATAGTGTTATTTCAGCACATTATTTAGCAACCAAGCACAAGATTGACTTTGGTGAATTTTTGTGACTGAATCATTTCACTTGTTGGTTGGACATGAGTAGCAGATGTCACAGAAAAACACTGTCCTGTAATTTTCCACTTTTCTCCACAAACTGCCATGTAAGTAACTGATAAATCCTGACCACAGGCACTATCCACCAAACCACGCAAACATGAAAACCTGTGATATGCACTTTAATGTATAAACTCACTAAACTGAACCAGCCTGAACGAGTGGACCTGAGGAAGGTTCAGAAACAGCAACATAAGAGCAGGTCTGTGTGTCGGCTGACCACCAGTACCTGGACTTTACTGCTGTGGGTCCAGTGAGAAGCAAACTGGGCATGTTCAGAACTCAGATCACAGCAGCAGAATGCACTGATCTACATAAACCAACATAACAAAAGTAATGTCCCAAAATTCATTGGTCACATTCACACTATTTTAACAAAATGAAATAGTTTTATTATATATATATATATATATATAATATATATAATATATATATATATATATATATATATATATATATATATATATATATATATATATATATATATATATAAAAAACAAAAAAAAAAACGCATTTCTCACCTTCCACGGTGGTTGGTCTCTCTCACCCTCATCAGCTCGGGTCCTCTACCAGAGGCCTGGGAGCTTGAGAGTTCTGCGCAGTATCTTTGCTGTTCCCAGTACTGCACTTTTCTGGACTGAGATGTCTGTTGTCCTTCCTGGGATCTGCTGCAACCACTCCTCTAGTTTGGGGGTCACGGCCCCAAGTGCTCCGATCACCACAGGCACCACCGATGCTTTCACCTTCCAGGCTCTCTCCAGCTCTTCTTTGAGCCCCTGGTATTTCTCTAGTTTCTCGTGTTCCTTTTTCCTGACATTGCCATCGCCGGTATTGCAATGTCCACCACTGCTTGGTTCTCCCGCTTATCCAGAACCACGATGTCTGGTTGGTTCGCCATCACCATTCTGTCAGTCTGTATTTGGAAGTCCCACAGGATCTTGGCCCGCTCATTCTCCACAACCTTTGGAGGCGTTTCCCACCTTGATCCTGGGGTTTCCAGCCCGTACTCTGCACAGATGTTTCTGTACACTATGCCTGCTACTTGGTTATGTCGCCCCATGTACGCTTTCCCTGCCAGCATCTTACACCCTGCAGTTATGTGCTGGACTGTCTCAGGCACTTCTTTGCACAACCTACACCTTGGGTCTTGTCTGGTGTGGTAGATCTGGGCCTCTATTGCTCGGGTGCTCAAGGCCTGCTCCTGTGCAGCCAGGATGAGTGCCTCTGTGCTGTCCTTCAGACCAGCCCTCTCCAGCCATTGGTAGGATTTCTTGATATCAGCCACTTCAGTTATGTTCCGGTGGTATGCCCCGTGTAGGGGTTTGTCCTGCCATGATGGTCCCTCCAGCACCTCTTCCTCTGCGCCCCACTGTCTGAGACATTCTCTGAGCACGTCATCAGTCTGGGCCTTGTCACTGATGTACTGGTGGAGCTTGGATGTTTCATCCTGGACAGTGGTTCCCACACTCACTAGTCCTCGGCCTCCTTCCTTCCGGCTCGTGTACAGTCTCAGGGTGCTGGACTTGGGATGGAACCCTCCATGCATGGTCAGGAGCTTTCGTGTCTTAACATCTGTGGTCTGTATCTCCTCCTTTGGCCAACTTATGATTCCTGCTGGGTATCTGATCACTGGCAGGGCCCCCCCCCCCTCGCTCGTCGAAATGGGCGATATATATATATTTGTCAGGTAAAATTCCAAACTAAGAACCTTGTCATTATTGTTCGTAATAATATTATGGCTTTAAGGCTTCAATTTACAAAAAATGTATAATAGATATTGTAGTCATTATTCGTTCGATTAATCGATTCATTGTTTGGATTGTAAAACACCAGTGAATGAGGTTTGTACTTAACTTGATCCAGATGAATCTGAAGTGATTCTGAAGCTGGATGACATCCTGAGAACAGAGAAACACACACAGCACGTTGTGGAGTTTGTGCGTTCATATAATGATTATGCCATTTCCACATTAGCTGACACTTACTTCAATAATCAATAATTTGCACTTAATGGTTTTTGTTTCAGCCAAAGTATCTACTTTAATCACAAATACATAAGATCTAGACAGGAAGGTGAATAGTGTACAGTAAACCTACTTTTCAATATTAAAAAAAAAAAGAAAAGAAAAGTAAGGACCACTGTGTAAGTTTCTAGGACATCAGGGAGATGTTTTGGAATGTTCCACAGAATGACTGAAAACATCATGGGGACAAGCAGGTAACTTCAACAAACCAAGACTTTTAAGTTTTTAAGTAAAAACAAGTGCAAAATTGCAACTGATAAATGTTAATACTATACTGTGGAACATTCAAGACAAAGCAATAAGAGGACCCTCCACCACAGAGGTTACATAGTGTAGCTTTAACCTCTAAAACGTGCTGTCAGACTTTGCATTCAGTTACTCGAGTACTACCAGCACTGATCCCGCTACAGCTGGAGTACTCAACATCACTGCCATCTGCTGGACATAATGCAGCACTGCATTCACATGGTTTAAAAGGCCTGTATCACTCTATTTTCTGAGATCACAAGGTGGAAAGGAGCATTTTGAGCTTTAGTGATGTAGACAAACTAATAATACAATTCAACTATATATACAACTCCATGTGTGTTTTTGACGAGGTAACAACATTATAACATGACTTGAAGCTCACAAGAATCCATTTTGTGTAATATGGGACTTTTAAAGATGCATTATATATGATTGTAATGTCATTTGGTGCAACGACTCCATGTTATCTTATAAAACTACACAATTTACAAAAGAAATCTATACCAGTAATATCTTGGCTCCAGTTTAACAGTCCCTCTGATCCTCTACAAATATAAGCTCCTGAAACTCACTTATGCATCTTATTCCCCAGTGCCTGTAAAATGTATAATGTAGTTTTTGGACTCAGCGAGCGGCTCTGTCAGCTCATCCAGATCTCTGCAACCTCTCATGACCACAACATGAGGGGAAATCACTCCTGAAGGGAAAGAAACATTACGGGGAGGGGGTATTTGACTTAGTAACTGCAACACATCACATCTTTAGATCACCATGTTGTGTTTATTGTTTTGAAAATGCTATATTTGTCCAACCAACGTATTAAAGCAGACCTGCTATGCAAAATTTACTTTTTTTTGGAGCTTTTACCCATGTTACAGCTTCTCAAAGTCGTATTTGGAGTGATTTGTGTATGTCTGAGCAATCTATAATAATTTATTTTTCATTATTGTTAGCTCTGACTGCTTCCCTTTAGGACAAGTACACTTCAGGTTTGTCAAGCTCCTGTGGAAAGTAAAAAATAACAATAATTATATAGGAGTGCTATTTTTTACACTATTATTTAAGGTAAGGCTAATTGGGCACATAAAATAAATGGGAGGCTTAAACACCAAACTCATTAGCAACTCTTCCCACTTGTAGCTGTATCAACTGGTGTATGAACTGTTATTATTTCCATAGTTGTTGTTATTCTCAACATTGACTTGATTAATTGAATAAAAAAGTTATTTGAGTGCTGGACTGGATCAAAATCATACACTGTATATATAAAGGAGCATAGGTGGCTCTTCCGGCTCCTTCTGACTCCGGCTCCGACTCCTGCTGTGTGAGCCTCGGCATTTTGGTCTTAAAATATTAACCCACTCTACATGATCCTGGGGGTTTTATTTCACTATTTTGTCTGTTAGAAAATCCTATTCATAATATAGAGCCTGGTTCCAGATTCGCTGCTGTGACCATTAACACCATGAGCCTCATTCGAGTGGAGCTGAACAGTGTGAGTGACATCACACTCACTTAGTTAACTTTTTATACAGTCTGGGATCAAAACTTACAAACGCAGGTGCTCATCAGACCAGGGGGCTTCAATTCTTGTAGAGATATAAAAAAAAGAGGGCAGAGTCTGTGATTTAGCAGTGTATTTATTGGTGGTCATGCCTGATATCAGTGTGTATAAGACATACAGAGATATGAGTCTGTATAAAACAAAGAAATCAGTGTGTATAAAACAGATATATCAGTCTGTATATAACATACAGCAATATGAGTCTGTATAAAACACAGAGATAAAAGTCTGGATTCAGAGAGCTGTGAGTCTATATAAAACATTCAGACAGATGTGAGTCTGTATAAAACACAGAGATATTTGAGTCTGTATGAAACATATAGAGATGTAAGTCTGTATGAAACATACAGAGATGTGAGTTGGTATGAAACATACAGAGATGTGAGTTGGTATGAAACATACAGAGATGTGAGTTGGTATGAAACATACAGAGATGTGAGTCTGTATGAAACATACAGAGATATGAGTCTGGATAGAGAGATGTGTGTCTGTATTAAACATACAGAGATGTGAGTTGGTATGAAACATACAGAGATGTGAGTCTGTATGAAACATACAGAGATATGAGTCTGGATAGAGAGATGTGTGTCTGTATTAAACATACAGAGATATGAGTCGGTATGAAGCATACAGAGATGTGAGTCTGTATGAAACATACAGAGATACGAGTCTGGATAGAGAGATGTGTGTCTGTATTAAACATACAGAGATATGAGTCGGTATGAAGCATACAGAGATGTGAGTCTGTATGAAACATACAGAGATACGAGTCTGGATAGAGAGATGAGTCTGGATATAGAGATATAAGCCTGTATAAAACATAGAGAGATATAAGCCTGTATAAAACATAGAGAGATTAAAGTCTGTATGAAACATGCAGAGATATGAGTCGTGAATCTGGATTTGGCTGGAAAACATGGATTATCTGTTCTTACAAATGTTATGGACCTGTTGATAAGATCAGGACTGCTTCAGGAGTGTCCTGTTGCTCCTAATGCTCCACATTATTGCATTAAGGGTCATCTCCATGGAAACAAGCGGGAAACATTACCAGACCATGTTACAGGTCAGATCTGTGGAGAGGCGACCCCACTCACAGTATGAATACATGTTTCAGAGATTCTGAGCATTAAAACATTTGCAATTGAATTAATGCTAGTCAGATAACTTTAATATGACAGTAGGGAACATTTAAGGCAAAAAAATGACATGTCCATGGAGACAGACCCTCACACTGGAAAAAAGTTGTGCCTCTAAAGCCACAGTGTGTAACTGTTCAGCCAAAATTTGAATAAAATATGAGGTTTTCTTTTTTTTAACATTGATTTCACTAAAAAAACAACAAATATCTTGCTCGCATCTCGACAAACCTGATTCTTATTTGGCCTGGTGGAGAGCCTCCTCCTGCTGGTTTCCATGGAAGTATGGTTTTAACTTTATATTTCCATCGAATCATTCTGGTGATGTGCCACCTCCAGAAAGTGACAGTACTCCTTGATGTTTTGTCCTTGCTACGACTGAGACACACTTTAGTGAATTAAACACATTAAAAGCATTCATTAAATTAAATATGACACAAGTCCAGAGACTCGTGTCTCTAAACTCGTGTCTCAGGACTCATATCTCTGTGTCTCTGAACTCGTGTCTCTCGCCTGAGACACGAGTTCAGAGACACAGAGATATGAGTCCTGAGACACGAGTTTAGAGACACGAGTCTCTGGACTTGTGTCTCTGGACTAATATCTTTGTGACTCAGGATTCGTGTCTCTGAACTCGTGTCTCAGGACTCATGTCTCAGGAGTCATATCTATGTGTCTCTATGCTTGTGTCTCTGGACTCATGTCTCTGAACTTGTGTCACTGAACTTGTGTCTCAGGACTCATATCTCTGTGTCTATGGTCTTGTGTCTCAGGACTCATATCTCTGTGTCTATGGTCTTGTGTCTCTGGACTCGTGTCTCTGTACTGAACATAACGGAACACTACAATGCAGATAAAGAAAACTGGGACATTTTCTCATTTTTCCTAGGTTTTGTCAGACTTAATACTGCGAACAGAGCCCAGAGGAAGTTGTTATTGCATCTTTCCAAATGTCTTCCTGGTTTGTGACATAAGCGTGAATAGAGTAACTAACTAAGAGTAACTAACACTAAACATACTTAGATCACCATGATACTTTTACTGTTAGGAAAATATTTGTTGAAATTTTTAAATATAAATTTCACTTTTTATAAATTTCACTTTTGTTTTAACACTCTGTGTCTCCCCTACCTTTGCTCTCTGTGCTCCCCCTTCAGAGCGTTATTACAACACAATCAGTATGCATCCCACTAATGAAACTACTGGACATCACATCTTGATGTCATGTAGTGGTTGTTTTTAAGTTAACAGCTTCTTTTATCTTTTGCTCATAAAAGAGGGCAAACGATTCTGGTGAAGAGGTATAAAGTTTAACAACAATGTACAGTTTTGTATCATCTTTTTGTATAATTTATGGAAAATTGTTGCGGGAGCATTGGTGATGTAGGCTTGTGGGCGGAGCCTTGTACAGAATCTTACAGCTAACCGTAAGGAGAGTTTGAATAGGACCCAGGAGAGATCACTAACTTACTCAAACATGCATGGATGACTGTAAAACTCTTCAGACATGTTGTTGTTTAGGGAAAAACATTATAACATGATAGAATAAAAAAATATAATACATAATAATATCTAACCAACTGGTTACCATGGTAGTACATTGTTGCATTATTAACATATACAACACAGTCACAACCTTATAACCAATCTATGTCCTTATTTTTCCTTTTGTAGAATCAGGTTTACGAGGATTTGCAGTAGGCCCTTACACTGTTTAGGCTCTCCATCTCCCCCCGTGTAAACATCCAAACCATTTCCACAACTATATATACTCATTTCCCGGTGGTCTGGTCCCCATTACCTCCCCAGCAGGAATACAGCTGTGGGCGTGCTCTGTCTATAAACCGCACTGTCCCATTGGCTGCGGACCAGGAAGCGTCGCATCTCTCCGTCCACACACCCAAAATATGCGCCTCCAATGTCAGTGCGCGCGCTGTGGACTCGTTAACTCTTTACGCACTGTGCCGTGTCGTACTACCACGGGTTTCACGCGCTCTCACCACACGACCCACGATCATACCATATCGTTATTTACAACCCGTCACACGTCGATCATTTTTCGGTTTCATTTTCAGCCTCACGTCAGAGCATCTTCGGAGATCACCTGCCAACGCGTCCAACCATGCGGAACTATAACGCGCAACGAAAGGTAGGCGACGCATCTCTGAAAAATGACACAAAACCAACATTTTCGCCACAAAATGACTCGAGATGTTGAGGAGGATGGAGAGAGGGGAAAGGGGGAGGGGGCACATGGAGGATGCCCGTGCGTAAAAGAGCGTCAAATATCATTGTCAGGTCTAGAGGCGAGACGCTGTTGCTTCCTGTCTGCGCGCTTTTATGGCGCACTCTAAAAGACAAAAACAAAGGATTCCTTTTAGTCCCGATGAGTTTATGGCGCAAAGATATTGCCTTCTTCCCGTGTCCAGTTGTTCACTTTGCACCAATGTGTTTCTGGGGATCGTAAAGCGCACGGAAATACTTCGGGTGATGCAAAATGCGATAAATGTGTGCGTAAATATATAGTATGGTCATGTAATTTGCGTTTTTCCATATCTTTTATTTAGTTTTATTTTGAGAAAGAAATACAGACTTACCTGTGTTTTTTTTTCTTCAATTAATGTGACAAAACGTATAGTGTTATCTGTTATATTATTAATACAATAAGGCAGGTAACCAAAACAGCTCGGGTTGCCAAAGAAATAATTTCAAAATTACCCAAAGCCGCATATTAGAAGAAAAAGCATCTTTACGCAACTTATAAATTATAAATGACAAATGTGTAGCCTATTGTGGAAGTATGTATTCGGTTAAAAACTAATTCCAAAATATTTCCAAATTTGTATCACAAATATGATTGAAAAAAATTAGAAAGTGAAGCTAAAAAAATAATGCCATAAATGCCATGTTTTAAAAATATGATTAAATAAACGTATTTAACTGTAGACAATACCCGAAAAGGTTTGATAGAAAACGTAACATATAAATGTGTTTATCTTTTGGTTACGCAATCAAATAATCCCAAATATCCAAGTAGGATTTATATATTATCGTAAATCAAAGGGCCACACAAGCGAGCAGGAATATACTGTGCGTAAAATCAAAGTATCTCAAAAAAAACGCACGATCCATATATCCTCTGCAAGTTCATGCATAGAGTAAATTTATGCGTCAGGATTCTGTGCCAAAATCTCCCTCTATAACATGTGCGCTTATTCCCCTTCACATGACCTCCACAGATATACCCAAAGACGTGTCCGTGCGTAATCGCAGTTTCGCGTTGGCTCAGTATTTAAAAAAAAAAAAAAGGTTGAACGTCCTTTTCTTTATGTCCCGTAATTTAATCCAGGTGGTATTTACGCGTTCCCGCATGCATTAACACCTCCAAACTGCGCAGATGCAACGTACCGTAACATGGTCACGTTTAACACTGTCTTCAAGCTACTTCAGGAGAAATCATTTAAAATACACTTTGAAGAATACGTGCGTAATTCTTGTCCATACGCGAAATAAAGTGTGTTTGGATGTTCGCATAATTTCTCCATTCAAAATAAATAAAATAAAAATAAAATATGTCGTTTCTAACTCTTGTTTAGTCATTTTAACATTTATACGTCTATTTTGCATATATGTGTGTGTGTGTGTGTGTGTGTATGTATGTATGTATATATACATATATATATATATATATATATATATATATATATATATATATATATATATATATATATATATATATAAATTTTCCATTTTCCTCACAATGTTCAAATTGAGTATTTAACAACACGAATCTTTTCGAACCCGAAGCAATAAGTTGCGCGCCCTATGTTAATACAATTACATCACACACACCTTACGTATTACACAATTTACTTAAAACAAAAATTACGTATTGGACAAATCGTGCTAAGCGACAGTAAAGAAGACAAATTCGAGTGTGTGTTTGATGATATAATAATTTCCAAATATAATAAAATATGTTTAGGATGAAATGTCGTGGCGCGTAATGGAGAAGTTCGAAATTACGCACAGACGCATAGCCTAAAAAAGGGGATGCGGGCCTATGTTTATAAGATGGCACGGTGTGTGAATTATTTGCAATTACTGAATACACGTAAAAAAAAAAAAAAGAAATACACAAAAAACAAAAACAAATAAATAAATAATTAGGATTAAATGTGCAGGTCGTATACAGTTTCGGTCAAATTTCTAACGGTGTTTTTTTTAAATCGTGGCTCTGCGTAAGTGTGTGTAAATATTGTTTGTGTGTGTCCGTGTGTCCCTGTGTGTGTGTGTGTGTGTGTGTGTGTGTGTGTGTGTTGTTTCGTTTTAAAACATATATGTAAATTTCCTTGTTTATGTCACGAACTTTAAATTCACATAAGATCACCCAAAAAGCGCTGGTTATTATAGTGGTTCAACTAACATGGAGTCACCTTTGGGACTAATACGTTATGCAAATTATTTAACGTTTTTCTAATTAGACTAAAACCGACATTTTAGGTAGCCTATATAAAAACACCCACACAAGTCTCAATTATTAGCGAGAGGAAAAAAAAATCCTGAATCAATGATGATATTTCCGAAAAAAAAATAAAAAAAATCCTTGACTAACAACCACAAATATTGAAATTTATGAGAATCAAGGGTCCTATAGTTCCGTTATATTTTATCCAGGCACACCACAAATATTCGAATTTATGATAATACTTTTACCAGACCACATCAGCTCTTGGTCTATTACAACGTTGTCTTCTGAAACAGCAATAACCACCAGCAAAAAAAAGGGGGAACGGGTTTACGCGCATGTCCAACACGCACATATAAGGAAATAAATAATTAGCTCATATATTTGATCATATTTGTGTAATTTTCTATCTAATACGCGTACGTGTATCGAGCTTAATTACTCTGTTTCTTACAAAAGCGGAAAACCAGGACGTTCTGCTGCGTAATCCAACCGTCTCCAGACCAGAGCGCAGGACACCGCGCCGTGGTGAGACCGTGTGGCCACTGCGTGAGAGCCCTCAGCCGGACACATCCCTCCTCCGACACCCGCAGCGCAGTGGGGCTGGGTTTGTGGCGACTCCTGGTGGACATAGTCGGCAACGCAGCGAGGTGGTCGACTCCTGGATAGACTGAAGGTGAGCGTGTGTGGAGTAGATTAACGTCCTTGTAAATAAATTAAAGATTCCGAGACTCATACATGACAAATGGTAAAATAAAATGAAATCCAGTACAGATGAATTGTAAAAGCAGCTCTTATGGTCAAAATGAGAATGACACATGCTGTCTGTATCCTATTATAGAGCCTTTTACTCTCTGCAAAACAGGAAATGTTTCCTCATGCGATTTTTTTTTGCAAGTGCCTGGATTTTGTGTATTCATCTAAAACAGGAAGAGCAGCTATAGCATGCTAATTGTTCTTAATAAATTCATTGTTGTCAATAATTAGGACACTAAGGTAAGTAAAATTAAGTATGGTAGTTCTGTTTTTCAGGTTTTTAAGACTGTGAAACTTTAGATTTTAACATTCTTCAAATCATTCTATGCAGCATTTATGAATATGAATGACAAAAATGGAACTCCAAATTAGCTGCAGTAACTACTAGTCTCGATTGACTATGATTCGGTCTAGTATGGCACCCCATAGTCCACTTCTCTACACAGTATCTGGACTCAAATAGAGGCAAATGTGTGTATTAGGAATTCTAATGGGTGCTTAGATCCAGGCTGAGAGTGAGTAGCGATACATTCAAGTGCAAGTGGATCAAATCTCCCACATCCCAGTAACACATCTGGAGAAGCCGATACACACTCTGATACCTGATTCACATAAGGCACAAACAAGAAGGGGCATTCAAGTGCATATGGTAAGAAACAGCCACTGAAATAGTTAGTTTGTATTTGTATTTCACACCAGACAGTGACAGTGACACATTTACACGTCGATTAATCGTAACAATAATTTGTTTTCACTGTAGTTTATGGTCAGTTGGCAATTTTCTGTCTCTCTCATAGGCAGAGCCTTTCTCGCTCTCCATCCGGTGTGTCTCTCCATTGAGTTGTTACACTGAAAGCGCCCCCTGCAGATGTGTGGTGACTCTTTATGCAGCGTTTTATGATTTTGGGTGTTTTCTTGGATTTCATCGTTTCATGCTTTGCATCGTTTCTCTATTTGCAGTGCATTTGATGATGATACATTTGTCTTTGTTTCTTTCAGCATGTTTTTTTTTTTTCTGTGTGGAGTTTGCATGTTCTCCCTGTGCCTGGGTGAGTTTACTCTGGGCACTTTTGTTTCCTTCATCAACCCAAAACATGCACAACAGGTCAAATCCTCCAGCTAAGGCAGTCCTGACTAAGACTACCTCAAAATCTGGAGATGGTCCCTGCACACACTCCTTTTCTTTATTTTGCTATTAAAACTCCCTCTTTTAATCCCTAATGAAGTGTTCTACATCCTTTTTTCAGTACAACCTGTTATTTCACAATCTGCTGCTGTAGTTATGTCATATGACTGTAATAAAAGCTACAGGACCGTAAAAAAAAAAAAAAAAAAAAAAAAATCAAAAAAACAACAACACAACTTTCATACAAAACACACAGCAAATATGTATACACAACTTTTTGGACATGAAAAAACTATCAAGTCTGTAAGTAAACTAAAAATGTCCTTATTGTCTCAAAAGAAAACAAAAAAGTGCAATAGCCCCATGACTTTCCTGGTGCAGTCATGGAAACAGCTCCTGTCAGGTCCAGGGCCAGAGCCACAGCACTTCTGCATTTCCATTGTGGAAATTACATTTGGATTTGGACATTTGGACTGAAATAAACCTTTCAAATAAAAACAGCAAGTAGAGAAAACAAAGTTCCTATTGGACACTTGTTTTCCACACGTCATCATGCACATAGGATAATAGTAAGTTTCTATCTTTTATGGTTGGAAAGTTATGCACAGTTCTATAAAACATATACCCAGGTACCATATACGATATTATCGGTCTGGAAGGTTTGACCCAGCAGCATTGACAGATTGGTCAAATGCAGAGGAAACATTTCCCAACATGAATTCTGGAGGTTCTGAGCTTCCACATGGACCATGGCCTGTCCACATACTGAGAATGTATTAACATGTTTTATAAGTTTCTCTTTGTTTTTGATAGTCTGAGTCCCCGCTCTCCATGCTAAGTCACTTCCCTTCAGAGTCCTATTAAAACACAATCAGTGTGCATCCTGCTCATTTTTGCCTTTATTTGTCAATTTCTTCACATATACAAGACATACAAAGGAATCAAAATTGGATGAATGAAAAGCTCTTCAGGCATTTTCAGGTTTTTGATGAGGGAACTAGGGCCCGACCGATATATGGGTTGGCTGATATTATTGGCTGATATGAGCTCTTGGAAACATATTGGCTATCAGCCTAAATCTTTCCGATATGGGCCGATATTCCACGCGGACATGTTTTACCTCGTTATAAAGCTCAGACTCTCTATATTCTGCCCATTTAATCCAATTTACAGACAGATAAATGTCCTGATATGTGGCACCGCATCAGGATTTATCCGAGGAGCCATTTGTCTGTGTCCTGAACACATCACCATGTGCATTTGTTTACAGCCGCAGCCACAGATCCATGTGCACAACACTGAGATTCTCTTGTTTTTCTGGAGGCTCAGTTTGAGTCTGGATTAAAAGGACAGTTCTTAGTGTGGATTTGTGATCTGAGTGGAGCCTGTGTGAGGCTAAGCGTTGAAATGTGTTGATTTTGAAGCTCGTTTTGGTTCTTTCTCATTGGTTAGCGATTAGCTTCTGTAGCTCGCACACATAAACAGGCTGTTTTCTCTTCTGTTAGCGACTGTAAATTGACTATAGTGACCGTATATATGTTACTGGACACGCACTGATATATAAATGAGCTGTGAATAGAGTTGTGAATTATCAGCATTTAGCAGATCATTAATTACTGCAGCGCACACACATTTACCGCTAAAGGCTAATAGCGATAGTTTACTTACAGCACTTTCTTTATGGGCTAGAATGTCATACAAAAACACCATTAGGCTGACCGACTCTTTAAATATGACGCAAAGAGGCACAATAACAATACATGTCGCCTAAATAAACCCAATCGAAAATCCAATAGAACTTAAGTTAACTTTAGTTTTCTAAAGAATTTAAGATTTACGGTGAATTTTTATGTCATATTGTTGAGTATATTGGCGGCTCCAACTTCCATTTTATCAGTATCATATCGGCCGCAACAAAATCCATATCAGTCCGGCCCTACAGGGAACATTATAACATGGTAGAAGCCGCCCTTAAAATGCATAACCCCTCCTCTTTCAGCCCCATATGTTCTCAGCAGTGTCCAGCAGAGGGCTAAACCAGCTCTGAAGTACTGTATTATCTCAGCCTGTCTGACACAGCAGTATTATGTGAGATATTTATACAAAAGTACAGCTGTGTGTTTCCTGACCCTCTCCAAGTCCAGCTGCACTGCACATGAGCACCACATCTTCCACACACATTGGACCACAAACTCAGTCTGAGCTCACCACATGGGGCAAAATAAATAGTGAAATATCCTTTTGTTCATCAGGTCTTTACACCAGATGCCCTTCTTGCAGTGACCAGCCAAGTGAGTAACAGGCCAAGGTGACTGTAGCCAGAACCAGCATCCAGAATATTCTTCAGCAGGGGTGCCCACACTTTTTCAGCATGCGAGCTACTTTAAAATGACGAAGTCAAAATGATCTACCTACTACAAAAATCCAAATTATTTATTTATTTATTTATAAATATATTTAGAATCAGTCTTGGTGGGACGGTACTTGGACTTAATGACTTCATGTGGTAAAAGGCTGACTCACATAAATAAGTTTTTATAGATCTATCTCCATTTTATCTGATAAATGTTTATTTAAGCCAAACAAATTGTACTTCACGGAAACAGTCTGTGCCCCTTTTTGGACCCTCACCCACAGTTTGCGAGCTCATTCATTTAGAGAACTTCCACTGGCACTTTACATAAAACCGAATAAAGTAAATAAAGAGTGTAGGATTTTTAAACTGTTTTTTTTTTTTCAAGTTCCACTGGAGTTACAATATCTTACTGGTTTTGCAGTGGTATTTACAGCCTCTGCACATTTACCAAACGCGCGTCGTGACAAATACAGATGCATGTTGCGGTAGGTCTGCTCTGTGCTGTAATACCGCTTTGTGGCAACACTGTAACATAAATTTAGATTCGTTTTTGCCTCGTATTTCGTCTTTCCCTTCTAGGCTAATCAGCGCGCATTGAGGACGGAGCCTGTAGGCCTATGTGCTGCACGCAGGGAGGAACGAGAGCGCGAAAAGGCGGTGCACTAAAGTGAGGCAGATGGACAGGTAGAATGTTTTAAGAAGTTTAACCTGCAGTGTGACACACACTGTTACGTGAGGGTGTTGTGGACAAGCTGCGAGCGCTCGGGGTGTGTGTTGTGACGCGCCGCGCAGTGTCCACGGACTCCAGACGAGCGCATCGCCTGTGAGAGACCCCGCGCGCTCCTCCACATCGGTCGGTATGAGTTTATTGCCAATAGCAGCGGCCTTTATGAAATATGATCACACTGGACAAGAGTCAGACCAAGACCGAGTCCAAACGCCGTCCAAGACCGTAAAGAAACGTCTCGAATACTACAGTACGATCTACCTTGGCGATCCACCGACACTGCCTTGGCGATCGACTGGTCGATCGCGATCGACGTATTGGGCACCCCTGTTCTTCAGTGTTCGTCTGCTTTCTTTGGTGAAAACACTGATCTCCACTGAGGGAGGACACAGAATTTAACATAAAAGTAGAATACAGGGATATAAAAATAGGCTAACCAAAATATTGTGATATTGTATCATCAAAGGTCTCACAATAATAACATGGAGCATCACAATATATCAAATCCCAAGTCTCTATGCTTAAATGAATAGTTCTGATGCAGAAATAGCTCAAAAAACAGAGGGAACTACATAGACCATGATCCTTTGCTCCGTTTCAGTGCAGAATACATGAAGATATAACTGTTCTAAGCACTTTTAAATCTTCATTCTTTGGATTAAGTCTTGTGAAGGCATTTTTAGAGGAAAAAGGAGCAGATTCACAGTTTTGTGCCTACACAAAATATTGCAATAAATATGGTACGATAAGATGTATAATACTGTGCAAAGGTTTTATGCAGTTTTATGTGAAGAAATGCTATAAACAAAGAATGCTTTCAAAAATACAAATCATGATTGTTTGTTTGTATCAGTTTACAAAATGCAAAGTGAGCGACCAAAAGAAAAAGCCAATGTCCTTCAGAACTCTCTTGAGCGTAAAGAAGAATTCAATTCAATTCAATTCAACTTATTTTGTAGCACCCAAAATCGCAACAACAGTTGCCTCTAAGGGCGTTCCAAGATTTGGATGAGTAAAACATACACACAGACATATCAAAACAAGAATAAACAACATTCATGTAAAGCAGCAAATGAAACATTGTCCAGTCATCCCCTGTCCTTAGACCCTCCTTCTCAGCAAGGAAAAACTCCAAAAAACCCAGGGACCTGGGAAGAAGAAGTTGTGTTGGTGATGGTCCGAGTGTGTCTGGGATTCCATGAAGAGACAAAAGGATGTGAGGAAGCTCCATCCACACAAGATCTGTGCTTAGTTCTTCAACATGTTTGGAACAGCGACCAGCCCAGTTCCTTCACAAGTAAACTGTCTACAAGTAAACCTAGAAGAACTGATGCTCTTCTGAAGGCAAAGCTCACACCAAATATGGATCTGATTTACATTTCTCTTTTGTTCATTCACTGCATTTTGTTGATTGATAAAAATAAATGATGAACACTTCCATTTTTGAAGCATTTCGAGTTTACAGCATTTTTTCTACGCCTGCATATAACTTTTGCACAGAACTGTATATGGTGAAAATCTGGTACAGAGAGATGCAGATATGATTCCATCCCTAATAACAATAAATGTATCAAACTACTGGTCAAAGCATTTTAGAATGTCAGTCTTGTTATTCAGTAGAATATCTGTTGAGATTGTCTAAGTAGGGCGTCTAAGTAGGGTTCTAAGTAGGGTTCTTTAATTATCAAAGTATGCATCAGACTTTTACCCTTCTTAGCACTAGGAGATACGCAACCCCCTGATGTTACCCTATTATCAGATCCTTTCATTAGACACTATATTAATTGCAACATTACATAATTTTAACAAGGACATCTTCCTATCCTGTTATGTTTTGTGGTCATAGGTAGTATACTACTCCTGATTTACAGACTTTTCCCCTTCCTAATCCTAAGGCACTCGGGATACATCACCCCAACCTAAACATTCACTTGCTTATCCCACATGAAATAGAGTTAAACAGGCCTTACCTTGGCTGGACACTACTACCTTTACCTCCTATGGTATGTATATGGATTTACAGATTTGAACGATGCTTGAAATTGTCTTATCGTGATTTTACACCACGGATTTATTATATCATTAAGACAACCATTTCACAACTCATTCACTCATAGACAGATAGACAACCACGCGCCGAGTAGTATGGTATTTCCTCAGCATTTTTTTCACATGGAAATGAATGGACAGGCAAATACTCACACATGCGCACAACAACTCATTCACTCGTAGCAAGACAACACACGGCGAGTAGTATGGTATTTCCTCAGCCTTCTTTCACATAAAGACGGATTGGCAGACAAACACACATGCATACTCACATATCCGTGAAAACAACTTCAAGCATATAAATTTTACAAAAGAGATTCAGAGAGATCGAGCGAGAGTGGGAAGTATTCCTTCGCGTCAGAGCTGGCCTCGTCAGCGCGCCTTCAAATGAGAGGGCTGTGAACACTTCGAAGATGCGCTCGATGTCCCTTCACATTTATGCTTTTTCACAAACCACAAGTCACATGTCATGTTTCCGTCAAAACCGGTTCAAACCAGCTGCATCTAGACGTACCTCTAATCTTTACCTAGGCACAGCACACCGTATTCTTGCAGACTTGCATAATGTACATATTGCGCAATGCTGGAAGTTTCCAAAAATGTACATTCTTGTGCAAGGGTCAAAAACTGGTTCAAGCCAGTGTATCTATACGTGCCTCTAGTCTCACTTCTGAGACACAGCACACCACATCCTGTCAATCACATCAATCAGTGCTTCTAGCCTCATTTCTGAAATATGGCACGCCACATCCTGTCAATCACATCAATCAGCTCCTCTAGCCTCATTTCTGAGACACAGCACGCCACGTCAATTCATCAATCAATTAAACCTATTTATACATTAATGCAGGGTTCACCCAATATTTGGATTCCCTGTCTTCCTCCGTAGGGCCAACTTTTCCACCATTCTCAACAATATCGTAATATCGTGTGCTTCCCCACCATATTGTTCATGGAGGATCATACTGTGGCGATAGTGTATAGTCAGACTTGAATATTGTTACACCCCTAGTAGAATATATTTTACACAATGCCGATTTGTTTCCACTCGAGATTGTTGCACATTTTAGCAGCATTTACACCTTTTCATACAAAAGTCACAGTCATGAACCTATAGACCCTTCTAGTGTGAGTAAACAGTGATGATGTAGGCACGGTTGTGCACGCCGAACAACCAGACATTTTGGTGCTGGAAATGTTTTTATCTCCGTCTTCTTCTGTCCATGTTCAGTCTGAATGAATCAGAATAAACGCAGAACAATGCCATTTCCGTTGCCAAAATGCACGTGCAGGTTTTTTTTTTTAAAATCACTTCCGCCCTAAAAGGGTCTGTAGTACTCCATAGAGTTTGACTGTACCACACCACAACACGGTGTGTGGAGGTTGGTTTGATAAGAATAATGTGAGTGTGAGAAGATGGTGCTCATTTGCAGACAACAAAGCCCTAACCTTGCAGATCAATAAAACAGCAGCACCACACAGCTGTCTGTTTATAGGTCCATCATACAGATGCACAAGATTAGTCTCAAAACACGTAGCACAGTATAAAGTGTAAATTTTACTTGTGCTGCCTCAACTCCCCGGCTTCACACCGCGCCAACGTCTTCACTCATGGTTGGGAGCATGGCAAAAGTTGAAGAACAGTGGGGCAGGATTTGAGTTGCCAAAATGATATTTCCAGAAGCCCCATTGGTTGATAGCAGAGGATACATCATGCACTACAATAGCTGCTTTCGGTAGTATCCACGAAAAGTTTCCAATTACCAAAAAACAAAAGAAATAGAGTGGTGACAAATGTATTTAGACTCCCTGAAGATGAGAGGAGATCTATGACTGCACCAAAAACACCGAAGCCCCACTGTTTACCAAGGACAGTGTGTGTTCAAGGCGAACATCCAGACTCTGATAAACAAAAGGTTCTTCTTTTAGAATCTGCGGAGCTTTAAATATAAGACAGATGATGCAAATCCACCGTGTACTGTCGGCATCGAATAATAAAGCATTTTATTGTCCAATAATCAGAAACGGCACATGTTGTTTATGGTTTATGGCAAAACTCCACTTTGGTGTCTGAAAGTTGTGAAAAACACTTATAACGGTGATGTGAGAATACCGTTAATACCGTAAAATACCAAATAATTCGGGTTCCAATTTACATCTAGTGCCTTCACACAATTTCATTTCTCTCCAGTGACTTGTCAGGAATCAGAATACACTCGGCGGTCTGCAAGAGTCCCAGAAGTTGTAGTCGGAGCACCGGCCAATCAGCAAAGAGCTGTGTTGGCCAGAACCAACCTGAGTTTTGATAGCAGACTGCAGACAATATCTTCTTTTGGACTTCCTTTCTCAAATTATTTCACATTTTTTACCGTACCTTTGCAGAAATGACAACGCTCGTGGACAGACATGTTCATTTTCTGCTTTGTTTGCTGTTGTGCTGCATTTACTTGGACCCCACTGAGCGTTCCGGTGCACTACAGACACCAGTCACCACCAAACAGCAGCGATTGGTTAAATAAAAAAAGTACCCGCCTACTGTTGAGCTAAACAATCCTAATGCTGCGAGGTCAGATGGTTTCCACCAAGTGATAATGGCTGATGAATCAGGGTATTTAAACTCCCCGTGCAGGTGTATATTTTGATAAATAAGCACCGGTTCCAAATAAACAGCGAGTCTAATGTACGAGCTGAAGACAAAAGTTGTGCTGCAACAACAGGACACATGACTGATGCTCGCGTCATCTCTACACAAACGAAACTGAAAACTAGATGGCTCATTTGCATAAACTATAAGTGCTGAAAAAAAAACCCAGTTTGCTCCTTGTGCCCTGATGTGGTGGATGAACGTTCTCACTCTGCTGCTCCACACTCTGCCTCTGTCATTTGTTTTGCTAAAGAAATGTTTGCATGTTGTGGGAGGGTTTGAATGACTTTCTGTAATTCAGGAGTCGCTTTCAAATGTGGGAAACTCTCCGCTTGGTAGATATTTTGTTACAACATTTCAAATGAACTCGACTACGTCTGTATAGAAAGTCGCCTAAATTATCGTCATACTGGTTAAAAGAATTTGAGTTCCATATTTTCCCAGTTTTGCTGAGGAAGATTTTTCTGAGGAAGGAATTAATCGCCTCCATGTCTCGCAGGGTCTCAAATAAATGCCTGGTTTGTGAAGTGACTGAAATGAATAAATGCCCTGGCAACTAGTTGGTATTTTACGATATTTTACGAGAGGAAGAACTTTGTGCCACTGCAAACTGTTTACAATGCACTAGTTCTGTTTTTCATGTTTTAATGAAAGTCAGGTAGAGTTCATTTAGCATTCTTCATATCAGGCTCAGTTTGTTTATGACAAAGATTTACAAAAATGGAACTCTGCTCCACATGATCCACTAATGACTTGTGAGTAAGACAGTTCCCAGCGGCCGGAAAATCAAAAGCACAACATTGAAACAAGATGTCTTCATGTGTGTGATAGCTGTTTTGATCAGCAGTTACAGCTGTACACTGAGTACTAACTGAAAAGTAAACTGAACTGAACTTCTTATAGCCTTGTTTGCACCTCTGTATATATGTAAACAGAGGCAAGGAGCTGTAAATATTCAGGATGACTCAGTTTTGCCACGTCAGAATTTGATTTTCATGGGGCTAATAGGGACACAAGTGGAACAAAATCAACAAACTTTGCAAGAAAAATAAAATGTATCCAGGAAGTATCATAAGATCTGGAAGGTGAACCAAAAATGGCATTGTGTTATTTTCTTTTTGCTCATTAGGGTTGGGCGGCATCCAAAATTATTTTGTAGCTGCACCTAAGCCATTTAGAAACAGAATAGCAGCGTAATATTTGAAGATGAAATTCTGTTCAAACCAAACTTCACCAGTGCGTATCTCCGTCCATTTAATGATCTGGGACATGGCGTGTGATATTTCCCACTGCAGCATGTTGCATCTGACAGACCCGCACTCTCGGCACTCGGAGAAGTTCTCTGTGAAAGTCTGACTTTGGCGTCAAGCGGGAACTTTCTCCTCTTCAGTGCCTCATCCCCTCTCGACTCTCGGCGTTCAATAAAACGTCTCCATCACAAAGTTTTCGGCTCAACATCACACAAAAAGCATCAGTCAGTTTTTTTTCTTCTTCCTTGCTGTGTGTGGATGGAAATCTCCGAGCGTAACGACGTTTGAAGAGGAGAGAGAGCAGATGGGAGAAAGTCGGCACTGTGCCCCGTGTCTGAAGCGACTGTGGTGGGATCTCTGACACAGGGTCATAGCTCTGGCAACATTTCTCTGCCCTGAAGCCAAAATGCTACATAATATTATATTAGGTCCTTATGCACTGCAAAACATTTTTTAATGAGGGTAATGACACTGATACCGGTGCTACTTCTTAATACCTCGGTATACTGTATTACCGCCCAACCCTAGTGCTCACTGGTGCAAAGTCCCCCCCAAATGTTTCTCCCACATTATTCCCTCAATACAGGCTAGCACCTCCCACCCATCAGTTCTCACCAATCAGAGTGCTAGGTGCTAAAGCCCAACTAGCATGGGCTCAAAACGAGACAAGGCTAAATCTTACAGAGTTTATGACAATTTAAACATTTTAAAAAGCTCATGTTGTAAAAATACAGAAGAATACCTACAATATCCGACTGTTGTGAAAGTTGTGGATGCCCTGTCAGCTCAAAACTGGCCGTTTGAATTCACAAACAAATTCCGCTTCCTGGGGATCACCATCACCCAAGACCTCACATGGGAGCCCACCATCACCTCCATCATAAAGAAGGCCCAGCAGAGGATGTACTTCCTGAGGCAGCTGAAGAAATTCAACCTGCCAGCACGGACAATGGTGCAGCTCTACACTGCCATCATCGAGTCCATCCTCACCTCCTCCATCACCGTGTGGTATGCTGGAGCCACCACCAGGGACAAACAGAGACTGCAGCGTGTTGTGCGCTCTGCTGAGAAGGTGATTGGTTGCAGCCTTCCATCTTTTCAGGACCTGTACACTTCCAGGACTCGGACACGTGCAGGTCGAATTGTAGCTGACCCTTCTCACCCTGGACATGGACTTTTTGACCTACTCCCCTCAGGCAGGAGGCTACGGTCCATTCGGACCAGAACCTCTCGCCACAAAAACAGTTTCTTCCCCTCTGCTGTTGGACTCATAAATAATAACACTAGGACTGGTCCCACCCCCCACTCTGCTTCTGTCACATGACCCTATGTTCTCGCACCTGCCTGTTTTGCACTGATCATTACCTGCACTGTTATACTCTTATACTCTTATACTCTATATTATTATATTCCTGTAAATTTTTAAATTTTGTTATATTATATTATAGCTTTCTTTTTTCTGCTTTATTTTATTCTATTTTATTTGTTGCATGTCAGTGTTTGTCTACATCCTGCTCCAAGTACCGCAGCAATTTCCTAATGTTGTGAACCTGTTCACTCATATGGCAATAAAAAAAACATTCTGATTCTGATTCTGAAATTCAGACTCTATGGAACAATTCCTAATGGGGCTGAGCTTGTGGTAGCTGCAGTACCTAGAATATCTACTAGTCAGTCACAAACAGGGATGGAGATCGATGGTCTGGTCAACAGTCGGACATATTGAATCAAACCCTGATGAAATCGCACACGTCTTACTTTTGACATCTCTTCCAGCGGTTTTCATCAAAAACACTTCAGACTTGGTAAAAAATACACCAAACCCATGCACCATTAAAGATTATCAATGAGATTTTTGATAGCATTGGGCATTGTCATGGTGATTCCAACTAAACAGCAGATGAGCGCCACATCTTTCACACACATTTGAGCACAAATGCCAAAAACTCACAGCAAGGGTCAAAATAAATACTGAAATATCCCTTCCAAATCCTGTCCAAGGTTACTGCACAGAGAAGCAACATTCTTTTTTGTTCACAAACTTCAATGAAAATGTGGATCATATTTACCCTTGATGAGTTAAGACACTAATTTGATTTGATGTATGATTCCTTTTTAAAGTGAATAACTATGGTAGCCCTACAGGGACATGTGTTTGTCAGGGTTAACCTCTTGAATATGGTCAAACATTAGATTTGATTTTGCTGAGCTTTAAACAACATGTATTATGCATTCTTGTGGCTTAAATTCTCTTTTACGCCAGACCTATTCTGCAATTTGAACCAAACCTGAAGTTGTATTTGGAGTGATTCATACATGTCTGAGGAATCATTAATCCCTTTTTTCCAAGACGTCATTTTCCAATCTAGCCCCGTTTTCACCAGTATGCGCTTCCATCTCCAGTTTGATGTTCTTAATGGGTGATACATGTAGGATTGGCCAGCTGTGTGCTGTGCACAGTGTGCTGTGCAGCGATCCACAGGAGGGGGCCACAGCCTGGTTTAGTCCTGGTTTAGTCCTGGTGTAGTCCTGGTTTGGTCCATGCGGTGCTTTGTTGTGATGATGTTTATGGCAAAGTCAGCTCCCATCGAATATCACAGTTTTCTAAAGGACAAACAAGACTGGTTTCTTTTATTAAGTCGTTTTAGATCAGTGTCATCAAACAATCAAACCCACGGTCCGACTCCAGCCCACCACACTCATAGGGCCCTATGAGAATTGCCTCATAGGACCAGTTCAAGTGGTGGGGGTCAATCTATGAGGCAATCCTCAGAAGTTGTCATGACCTATTTTTGTTTAATTACTTTTTGGCAAATAATGTCTGCATCTCAATTTTTTAATTAAAAAATATTTTTATAAAGTATTCATATTTATATTTAAATAATTATATGACATATTTACATTTGCTGCTGAATTTTCATCACCTGACAAGCTCGAGCTCAAACAGTGACAATCAGTGCACATGAAAATAAATAAATGGAATATCTGTGTTTTTTTTCAAATTAAAACAAACTGTGAAGTACTTACTACTTTTGCAAACCTCTAGTAACGATAAAGAAATATGTGCCAGGGATTCTGTGTTGATATAGTAATGTGGATGCCTATGCCAGGTCTGGTTCATACAATTCTGTTATAAGGCCCCAGCCCCCCATCACAGTCTAGAGCGATGATGTAGCCCCAGAGAAAAATGTTTGGAGACCCCTTTTTTAGATGAATATTGTGATTCGAAATGTGCATCGTGTCTTAGATTAAACTATAGCAGACACAAGCACAATAGGTCTTCTTTATGGTCTTCTTGGGATGAGTATTTTATATTTTCTAACTTAAAATAACATGTGCATGTGGAAAATACAGTAAACTATGTCTCTGTTTCCAATGAGCCATTTAGGTGTCAGAATAAGCATTCATCAAATAAACAAATGGAGCCTTATCTCCCTGAAATGCTAAGATAATACAGCCATGCGTTTGTTGTGAGCACAGTTTGACTGTAGAGTGTCTGGTGATGGTTTAAAACAGCACAGAAGAAGCCTGGAGTTTTATCTATGATGCAACAAAACTGTCATAATGCAAACGGAGCATTTTTGAGACTCAGAGAATACGATTTTAGATTCATGGATAGATGGAAATACAACCCCAGGTATGTGTTCTGATGAGACAACAATATAAGATAGTTAAAAGGTAAAAAAAAAATCAATGTAGCATAATGTTTTCTTTAAACGGGACATTATTAATTGTATTTTGAGTGATTCATGTTGAAGTAATCCTTTATTGTCTTGTATCTGAGGCTTGAGTGCTCAAAATATCCATTTTCACATACCTGTATCCGCCCACTGCTATATATTTACTTAAGAATATTTTTTCTTGACAGCAAAGCAGAGTGGACAGTTTTTTTTTTGCAAACACTGTGGTCACAATATTAAAATTTCAAACTCGATTTTGATACTAAGGAATATATTTAATGCTCACGGATTCTGGTACCACAATAATAATTAAAAACTCTCTCTTTAGACAACAGAATGTGATTTTCTACATTTAATGGTAGTATTTACTTTTCTATTCCCGTGTGTGTAATCCCTCAGTGGTCCAAGTAGGTTCCACAGTGCTCCATGGGCGTATACTAGTCTATGTGCTCTTATACTCGCTCTGATACAGCTCAACATCATTTTAGACATTCAGGAAAGGGAATGAGAATTTGTAGGAGGGATACTCGCTCAACTGAGGCTAGTTTCAATACTAGTTTTATTATCTATGTCTGATTTTCAATGCTTTTGACAACCCTAAATGCACGCCTCTTTAATCATGGTTTGTAATGATACAATACTTTATTATTAGACAGCATAAAGTCAGTCACCCCAGCTTTAATTATTATATTCTTTGCATAGGCTGTCATGTTTGTTTCAACATAGATCACCATTTCACATTTGTTTTTAATATAGATTGCAGTATTGATCTGTAATGGCTCACACTGTATGATTTTTGGCCCTTTTTGAGATGGTTTTTCACTCGTGCAACTGATTTTTGGATCAAGTTTTGACTGAATCGTTTGTCATGCTTCGTGTATTATACAGGGGTAATGAGAATTTAATACCTCTTGACCAGCTCCCAATATGCAATCTTAACCTCCTGAGACCCTGTGGCCCCACACGAGGACATTACATTTTTGCCTCTTAGCACCATGATTTTCAATTATTTTAAACTTTCACCTGTAATCAACTAAAAACCTCTACAGCAGCTCCCGAAAGTAAAAAAAAACTGCATGGTAAAGTTTAGATGCAAAATTTATGAATAAAACCAATGTATTTATGTACAATAATGTCTCTTCATGTATCTTAATGTCTCTTCATTTGGCATTAAAATTTGACACATTTTATTGGCCACAGCAGACGAGAGCATCAGGAAATGTCATGTCCTCGTTTGAAGACATTGGGACTGTGTTATATTATTGATTGTACATGTTGTTAGGTAAACTTGGGAATATTTAGATGAGTTTACAGTTATAAATTGCTGGACGTTTCTGCTGCTGTAGGGAAACTGCTGCCTGTCTCCACTTTTTGCACCTCTACTTTTTTTGTAACGATTGAAAACCAGAAAAAATTAAAACTGTGGACCACATTTTCAGGCCTTTTTGTGTGTTTTTAACCTCACTCACTGAACCCCAACCCGCTCACGGTTGACCTGCGTCACATTTGGCAGGTTTAGGGCTTGAAATAAACAGCTAATTGATGTTTTTTGTAATTTATTTATACATTTTAATGTTTTTACATTTTTTAACCAATGGTGTCATACAGAAGACTTACTTAGTAGGTCCTACTTATCCCAAATAGCAAGAAGAAATGAAAAATGCACACCAGACAAAAGCTCGGGTCTCAGGAGGATAGGCTGCAAGAATATCAAACCTGTTTGAAATCCAGTTGCCTCTTGTGAGGGTTTCACTGGTTGAAGTCGTTCGTACAGTGTGAGGACATGAATCATGAACTGTGAAATTTTAAACCCTGCAATTTGGTCGTACAGTTTGAGTTGGAGCTGAGTGAAACCATCAAAAATATCACACAGTGTATGGCCAGCTGTTCACAATTGTCAGAACTTGTAAGAATTGTCAGAAAGTTGTAGTGTATTGTTTTGTATCATGTTTATGGAGAATTGTGGTACGGGAGCGTGGGTCGTATAGCCTGATTCATCAGCCGGTTTCACTTGGTAGAAACCGTCTGACCTCGCAGCATTAGGATTCATTTGCTCGACAGTAGGCGGGTACTTTTTTGATTGAACCAATCGCTGTTATTTGGTGGTGACGTCTGTAATGCTCTGGAACGCTCAGTGGCGTCAGAGTAATCGCGGTACAACAGCAAACAAAGCAAAGAGAACATGTCTGTCAATGGGCATTGTTATTTCTGCGAGGTGAACTTGTGAATTAAAGGTACGATAAAAAATGCAAAGTTATTATTTGACAAAGGAAGTCCAAAAGAGGATAGTGTATGCAGTCTGCTCTCACAACTCGGGTTGGTTCTGGCAAACACGGCTCAGAGTGTATTCTGATTCCTGACCTAGCCGCTGGAGAGAAATGAAATTGAGCACAGGCACTTGGTGGCACCAGCCTGGCTATGGGTCGTAGGCCTGTGAGCTGAACATTGGGCAGGATTGTTTGTCTAGTGGCCCGAAGGTTGGTAGTTCGAATCTCGCTCTCAACGTAAAACATCACTGGTTGAGCAGACAAATCCATTAACCCACAGGTTGGTGCTGACATTCCAGGTCCCACAGACAAATGCAGTCATTGTATCCTTGGGCAAGACACTTAACCCACCTCACTCCAAGTGTCTGTATGCACTGGTGTTTGAATGTGTGTGAATGGGTGAGTGGTTCCTTGATGTAAAATCCTTTGAGCTTTAAAGGTGGAAAAGGACTGGATAAAAAAATTCACCATTTACCATCATACGGCGTTTGGGAGAGGAAAAAAACAAACCCCTCTTCACGCATGTTTTTGATGAAGGCACAACATTATAACACGGCAGAAAGCTCCTAAAAGTTATCAATTTTGTGGAATGCTTGAATGTTTTTTTTTTTTTCCTCAAAATCGTTTACTCAGCTCCCGTACCTTGAGTTTACGTTGCTCCCGACACATTTTCTCAGTCGGACACAAAGAGTGAAGTCGTACGTTAGCCTGGTTCCCGGGGTCAGAGATGTGGCGTTTATTGGCAGTTGGAGGAAGTGGGAGAGGGGCTATCATTCAAGCATTTTATGATTTTATGGCCTTTTATTGGCCCAGGCTGCTGTCAGCAAAAGATGCAGTCACGCCCACTTCCTTTCCAGACAATCTGCACTGTTTACAGGACAACAGCCCGGGAGAAGTCAGCTGGTGTAAATCAATACATGCACCTTCTCCTCCAGCATCTCCAGACTGTGCACTGTGGGGCCCCTGGTTCTGCTGAGATCCATGTGTGGCTCATATCTAATGTGAGGGAGGCCGGATCAGGCTCACAGGCACAAAGACAGAGTGAAACAAACGGAGCACTACTTGTGACAGAGCTCAACAGTCAAAGCCAGCTGAGGTTACAGAACTAAATCTAAGTCATCTAAGTCATCTTAACTTGACTAGATTTTGTTTTTTGCAATGTAGTGCTAACAGGGCTTGCGTTGTTTTGCAAAGCATGTGATCTTAAAAATAGCAATTCTTTTCATCATACAGGTTTGTTTACCTGCAATGACATGTCTTGTAGGCCGTTTACCAGCGCTGGATCAGAGGCCCTCAGATCCACAAACCAGCTCCAAAGAGCATAAACCATGGAGAAGGTGTCAGACAGTAGGGGCACAACACCTGACACTTCTACAGGATACAAGGAGCTGAAACCTGTGAAGCAGGTAAACAAACTGAAGAGTTCTTTCTAAGCTTAAACCCAAAGACAGAATACTACAACATATGATCTGCTTCTTTTGAGTCATTTACTGCGGAGGCACTGGAAAAGACAGTAAAATGCTGTTAGCAAGATTAGCATCACTAACATTTGGTGTTTTGGTCCTCAAGATAGACCTTTTTTAGATGTGCCATGATGTAGTTTAAACATCACTTTTTTCTCTAGCAAAATCCCTGTGGAAAGTGTCACATATTTTTGACCAACTTCATAAATCTGCTCCAACACCAAATTTTCATCCAACAAGGTCAACAAAGAACATATTCTGAAGAATTTATCCACAACTATCAATTTAAGAAAGACAAAAACTTAAAGGAAACAACAACGAGCATCAGTGAACTACTGAGCAACACTAACGTTATGGTCCTGAAGAAAACAGAAGGAACTTGTTTACTCAGACTGATTCTACAATTCAAATTAAAAATTGATTTTGTGATGTAGATATATTGGCATAGACTGAGAGATTTGTGCAGTTCGAATGTTACAGATGTTCACAGATCACATGTCTCACATTTAAACTGCACAATTATCTCAGTCTATGCTATTATCAACATCATGAAATCAATTTTTAATTTGAATTGTAGAATCAGTCTGAGTGAACAAGTTATTTATGTTTTCTCCAGGACCATGCTCGTCGTTGTTTCCTTTAAGTTTTCGTCTTTCTTCACTTGATAGTTGTGGATAAATTCTTCATGAACAGAATATGTTCTTTGTTGATCTTGTTGGATGAAGATTTGGTGTTGCAGATTTGTGAAGCTGGTCAAAAATATGTCACTTTTCCACAGGTATTTTGCCGTAGAAAAGCATTAACCAGAAGTTGCGACACACAACACTGCGACCACTTTCTGCTGTTGTGAAAAAAATCTATTGTCCAATCAGAAAGCAGAATGAGCCTCATGTGACTCTCATTTGGGTTGCCAGTTTCAACACTGAAATCCAGTGTGTTTAAACCTAAAATGTCTCTCTGACCTGATTGGTCTCTCTCTAAACCCCAGCTCCTGCACCAATCCGGAGTCAGTGCTAGTGCAGCTTCTGCAGCTCAGAGAGGGAATTCTGGAAGTTTTGAGCTTTCACATGAGGCCTGACCATAAACTGAGACTAAGACATCTAAGATATGTCTCTATCTGCAGGCTAAGACTCTGGAGACACAGGTCCAGTTGTGTCTGTGGTAACTTTATTAAAACAGGCTCCATACGGCTCCTTGAACTCCCTTCTCTCTGTCCCCTCTCCACAGTACTCCCCTCTCCCCCCTCGCGTGATCTCATCCACCTCGCTACAAAACAAGATGTCCTCCGCGGCAGATCTCTGGGAGCAGCGAGGTTGCACAGTTGCCCGTCATTAGGCGGGCCTGCGGAGCGGCGTGCTGAGGGACTGCGCCGGTTACAGTTGATTTAGGAGCTCGGCCTAACCCCCTCCTGAGACACACATGTTCCCCCATCATCTCCGCCTGCACAGAGCAAGAGAACGTGGACCCAAGCCAAACGGGTTATTACGGCCATGCTCGCAAACCGAATTCTCCAAGATATATTATTTGTAAAACTCCGTAATGACTTCTGGTTTGTGTTAAATTCGTGGTCGCGTTCAGAAGGTCTTTTGATAGTAAATGTGAACAGTATGGAGCTGATCCCATTCAAACATAGCGGGGCCAGTGTGTCGGAGGTTCTCCCTGGATCGTGACCTCGTCGGCGCTGGGGTCGTCTGGAAGAATGGACGTCAGCAGGATTTATGTGTGCGCTAGAGGAGGCATGTTGAGCTCCTGCTT